>CM046034.1:4488057-5155464 GCA_025215565.1 Flaveria ramosissima
ATGTTCCAATCGCATGACTGGACCATGAGTATGGACCAACCGTGCGAATGGACCAAACTCATGCACTAAACAGCCGAATGGACATGAGTATGAACCATTCAACTGAATGGCTTATAAGAATGACCCATTTGACCAAATGAGAGTGTGCGAATGAGTCAGTCGCCCGACTGAACCCCAGTCGGCCGACTAAAGGTGATCGGCTGAGCCAATCGCACGATTGAGGTCCATTCGCCCGAATGAAATGAGCGAATGGGTCCAGTCGGCCGATTGAACTCAGATTCAGTATAAATAGGGCACAGTCGATCGCACTCGACTCATCACCCCCTAATCGCCCTCATATCGCATAGCCTACCGTTACTCTGCCAAAATTTCATCAGACCATAATTTTATACTTCTATTGATATTTTGACGTTTGTGTGCGATTATACAGGTACAATCAGTTGAAATCTCATCGAAATTTGGAGGAATGGTGCCCTAATCTGTGAAATTCGACCCTCACAAGAACCGAACCTTTTAATGGACTAATAACCTACTTAAACAAAGTAAAATGTTAAAACTAAAGTTATTAGGTTATTAGTTAAATGATTTCGAGTCTAAAGAGCCATTACACAATGTTTAATTTCACGAATTGGTCAAGATTCAAATCTCAGTCGACCGAACAGTGGGTCATGCGACTGGTCGTCAGGATGAACTCCAATCGCACGATTGAGCTGGTCGAATGGCCCAATCGGCCGAATGGATCATACGAATGAGCTCAGTTGGCTGACTGAGCCAATCGCAAGCTCAGTCAACCGATTGAACTCAGTCGCCTGTTCATTCACCCGACTGAATCTAGTCGCATGACAGGACAACCGACTGAACATAGTAGCATGGTTCAATCGCGTGAATGAACCAGAATGAATTCATTCAAGTTAATTAGAACTGATTTGTGTTGTGTGATTATCTAATGTTTATGTGTCTTGTGTTACAGATAGATGGCTGATAGATGGTCTATCAACCCCAAGCACAACATCTGTGCTCACTTAGACTCCACATCTCGGAATGGGGCAGAGTTTGCAGGGATCATCGCTTTCCTTAAGCGATCCAGGATCCACCGGGCTATTTCTACACCATGCACCCCTTACAGGTCTCAACAACAGGCCTTCTGGGAGAATGCATCGGTTGACCGATCACGTGAGCCGTACCGCATTAGGAGCTCTATCTTTGGACTGGATATTGAGATCACTGCTGAAGACATTCAGCGTGTACTTGGGTTGGGAGATGATACAGACCACCCCACCAGACTTCACATACTGACAGTGAGAGGGTGCTTCATGAGGATGAAGTACGCTGGGAATATCAACTCAAGGGTGCTTAACAAGAGCAACCTGTGCCCCCAGTACAAGTACTTGGCACACGTCATCGTAAAGTGCATAGCTTCACGAAAGGGTGGGTTCGACGACCTTTCAGACCAGATACAAAATGCCAACGTGGCACTGGTGCTGAACCACCCTTTCAGCTTTTCTAGCATGATCTTCTCTTATTTCATAGAGAACTTGGAGGCGAAGGGCAAAGAGGGTTTCTGCATGTACCCTAGGTTTCTACAGATGATATTTGACGAGAAGCTGCCCACACTTCCAAAGGAGAGCCATGATGCTGTGGCATTAGAGATAATGGATGATACGACGCTGGGTCGTATGAATGTTTACCGAGGAAAGTAGGTCAAGCCCCCGGTAAAGAGACTCATAGGCCATCTGGCCAAGGTGGACTACGTGGCGCCGGGGAGGCGTAAATTGCGTCACGTAGAAAGTGATTCGGATGTTGAGAAGCTAGAGTTCTCAGACGATGATTCAGACGACGATGATAGCGGTGATGGTGGAGATGCAGGGCCCACTCCTCTGGGCCCCCACTGCTGATATAGCATCTCCAGCACCCACCCACGAGGAGACAGAGGCTGCAGGGTTCCATCAGGATTTCCAACCTGATGAGGAAGAGGAGTCTGACGAGGAGCCCCTAACCCGCATTGTGGGGAGCCGGGTGGTTGCCACCGACCTAGGTATTCGGGAGGTTGGTGGACGCCTTGGCGAATCTGGGGAGGTTGACACTGATCCTACTTATGCTCCAGATCAGTCCAGCAGGGTTCCAGGGGAGCATCCACCTCGAGGGGATCGAGGAAGAAAAGGATGGCTCAGCCCCACGGGTTGAAGAAGAAGAAGAGGAGGATGACCTTCATCACCACCGCACCTACTACCACCACTACACCCATCCCATCTACCACCATATCTACCACCATATCTACCACACCCACTCCACCACCACCTTCATCTATACCACCCGTAATCTTCCCTCACTCACCACCACCTTCATCTATACCACCCCCAATCTTCACCACTGCCACCACCACCACCACTAGCCACCATGCCAGACCGTCATCATACCCCTCCCATGCATCTGGATCACCTCTACCTCCCAGTGGGGTAGAGGAACAGCTCTTGGCACTTAACCATATGGTGCTGAGGCTGTTGGCTGCCGGTGATGAGAAGACAGCTCAGATTCGACAACTAGTAGACCTTACTGCTGCCCAATCTATGCAGATATCTCAGCGGCCACAGCAGATAGAGCAACAGGCCCAGCTGATGGATGCACAGCGCGTAGAGATGTCCCAACTCCGGGAGCAGCATGCCCAATCAGCTAAAAGGATAGAGGAGTTGGAGACCACCAACAAGACCATCATGTTACGGCTTAAGGGATCCAAGGACGAGCCCTTTAAAAGTATGTATGTATCTGTCCATTCCTTGTCCTTTCTAGTAGTATCGCTGCCGTCTTTCTAAGAAAGACCAAGTGACTGAAAATTCTCCATCAACAACAGCTCAAGATCCTCCTAGCACAACCATAGGATCTATTACTATTGCATTACCTTCTATTATACTTAGTGAGCCCAAGACAAATAAGGCTTGGGTTTCCAAATGTAACTAATCATTCTCTTTGTGCAGGAACAGCTCAAGACAAACAAGAATGTCTGGATTATTGATAGTGGTTGTTCCAGGCACATGACAGGCAATAGGTCACTACTCCATAACTTTGAGAGGATTGATAGAGGACCAGTTGCTTTTGGAGGAGATGAAGGTGGTTACATTTCTGGAAGGGGCAAGGTCACAAATGGTAAGCTCAGTATTGAAAAGGTAAACTTTGTCAAGGAGTTTGGGTACAATCTTCTGAGTGTATCCCAATTTTGTGATCCGAGTCATAACATGCTCTTTACAGAGGATGAGTGAATTGTTCTCAAGCCTGGAGTGATCATTCCTCATGAGCACATCGTGCTTAGAGCCCCCAGGAAAGTGAACATGTACAAGATGGACTTGCAAGAAACATCTCCCTCTCGAGAAGTTTCATGCTTTCTGTCTAAAGCCAATAGTGATGAGTCTTTCCTATGGCATAAAAGAATGTGCCATGTAATATTTAAGAACATGAATAAACTAATTAAATATGATTTGGTAACTGGAATTCCAAAGAAAGAGTTTACAAGTGATGATCATTGTGTTGCATGCCTGAAAGGGAAGCAACATAAGGTATCTCACAACCCTAAGGAAAGGAACTCCATCACTACTCCCCTACACTTATTACATATGGATCTCTTTGGCCCCACCAGTGTAATGAGTCTAGGAAGGACCTCTTATTGTTTGGTGACCACGGATGATTTTACAAGATTCACTTGGGTTTTCTTTCTTAGAACTAAGGATGAGACCCCTAAGATTCTAAAGAATTTCATCTTAAAAATTGAGAATCAAAGTGATCACAAGGTCAAAACCATAAGATGTGATCAAGGGACTGAATTCAAGAATCAAACCCTTGATGCATTTTGTGATGAAAAAGGTATTACAAGACAATATAGTGCTCCCAGGACTCCTCAGCAAAATGGTGTTGCTGAAAGGAGAAACAGGACACTAATTGAAGCTGCAAGAACTATGTTGTTTGACTCTAAACTGCCCATCACCTTCTGGGCAAAGGCAGTAAACACTGCTTGCAATGTGCAAAACAGAATTTTAGTAGTTAAGACACATGGTAAGACTCCTTATGAACTTTGGCACAAGAGAAAACCTTTCATTGGCTTTCTCAGGTCATTTGGATGTCCTTGCACCATCTTGAATACCAAATATCAAATTGCCAAATTTTCCGAGAAATCAGATGATAGACATTTCATTGGATACTCTTATCAGGCTACGGCTTATAGAGTATACAATCTCAGAACTAAAATTGTTGAGGAGTCAGCCAATGTGACTTTCAATGAACACACACCCTGTGTGGCTGGTTCTGGTCCTGATTGGCTATTTGATCTTGATTTAGTTACCAACTGTTTTAACAAATCTTGTGAGAATGTTTCAGGATCTGCAGAAAATTTAAATACAGGTGATCCTGATCCAAGATTTGAGCTAAGAAGACCTTCAACTCATACATCTTCAGCTCCAGTTGGAACTACTTCAGCAAATGAGGTTTCTATCAGCACTATAATGTCAAACTCTGCTGATACATCTGGGGTGCCTTCAAATTCCAGCTCAGAGGCTCCACAACCAGATAAAGATACCTCAATTGTGGAAGACAACAATGGTGATGGTGAAAGTGATCAAGAATTCCTTGATGCTAATAACCACACCATAGATGACAACATCAATGATGTCACACCCTCATTGGATCAAATCAATCTTGATAAGTGTGGTGATGTGGAGGGTGAATCATCTATGCCAGATCTAAATTTCTCAAATTTAGATCTTTCTCAACAACTTGCTGTGATCCCTCAGCTTAGGATCCACAAGTCTCACCCCATCACAAACATCATTGGAGATGTTGTCACAAGGGTAAGAACAAGAGGACAAACCCATATAGCAAATGTATGTCTTCACTCTTGTTTCTTATCCCAGATAGAGCCAAAGAAAGTTGATGAGGCTCTAAAGGATTGAAGTTGGGTTGAAGCTATGCAACAAGAGTTACTTCAATTCAAAAGGAAAAAAGTTTGGAACCTTTGTCCTCTTCCTCATGGGAAGACTACCATTGGAACCAAATGGGTGTTTAGGAATAAGAAGGATGATAGAGGAATTATCATCAAGAACAAGGCTAGACTAGTTGTTCAAGGATACACACAAGAAGAAGGGATTGACTACACTGATGTTTTTGCTTCTGTAGCAAGACTAGAAGCTGTTAGGATATTCCTGTCATTTGCTGCATCTAAGAACTTCAAGGTCTTTAAACTTGATGTGAAGTGTGCTTTTCTATATGGAGTGATTGATGAAGAGGTGTATGTCAAACAGCCACCTGGTTTTGTAGACCCTGATCATCCTGATTATATCTGCAAGCTTGACAACGCTCTTTATGGGCTGCATCAGGCACCCAGGAAATGGTATGAGACATTGTCTATGTATCTTTGCAAACATGGATACAGGAGAGGTACTATAGATGGAACTCTCTTCATCAAAGGACAGGGAAATTACATATTGCTAGTTCAAGTGTATGTAGATGACATCATCTTTGGTCCAACTAATCCAAAGCTCTGCAAAGACTTTGAGAAGCTGATGAAAGATAGATTTGAAATGAGTGCAATGGGAGAACTCAATTTCTTTCTGGGAATTCAAGTGAAACAAGTTGAAGATGGCATCTTCATAAGTCAGTCAAAGTATGTTCAGGACATACTCAAGAGGTTCAACATGACTGTTGTAAGATTTCTAAGACACCCATAGCCAGAAACCACTCCCTTAGACCTGATCTTGAGGAGGAGTGTGTAGATGAACACTTATACAGGGCTATGATTGTGTCTCTTATGTATCATACTGCTAGCAGGCCTGATATCATGTTTGCTACATGCATTTGTGCAAGATATCAAGCCAACCCTAAGATGTCTCACCTCATCACTGTCAAGAGGATTCTAAGATACCTCAAAGGTGCTTTAACACTTGGTTTATGGCATCCAAAGAATCTTGACTTCAATCTATATGCTTATACAGATAGTGATTATGGTGGTTGCAATATGACTGCAAAGTCTACATCTGGGGGATGCAAATTCCTTGGTGGAAGGGTTGTCTCATGGCAATGCAAGAAACAATCATGTGTGTCTGCATCAACTGCTGAGGCTGAATACATTGCTGCTGCAAGTTGCTGTGCTCAAGTGCTTTGGATTCAAAATCAGATGCTAGACTATGGATTTAACTTCAAGGAGACTCCTATTCACATAGACAACAATAGTGCTATCTCTATCACTGAGAACCCTGTGCAGCACTCAAGGACCAAACACATCAATATTAGGTATCATTTAATAAGAGATAACTATGAAAAGGGATTAATTAAACTAGTCAAAGTTTATATAGATGAACAATATGCTGATCTGTTTACAAAAGCTTTTGATGAACAGAGATTTAAATATCTAATATCAGCTATTGGGATGATTAACTTTGAGTAGATTTTTCTTAAAACTAATTCTAATTATTTCTTAAAATATGTGTGTCCTAAGTTGTCTAGTTCATCACTTTCATAAGCTCAGGTTTTCTTTGGAATAAAAAAATCCTTTTTGAAGATTTTCCTTAGATTCTTGAAAATTTTCTGATCCTTCGGAAGATATATTTTTACCTTCGGAAGCAAATCATGTCTTCAAAATGAATAACTGTCTAAGAAATTTTACCTTCGAAAGAGGTTTCAATCTATCTTCCGAAGCTTAAATACTTGTCTCAGACACTTATTTGTTTTTAAGGACTTCTTCCTTCCGAAGCAAAATTAACTCTCGAAGCTTTGTTGTTTTATATACAAAGCATTCAAGTTTTTATTTCTCTTCTGAAGCAAAATTTTCAAAACTCTCAGGAAATTCTTCCGAAGTCATTTTAGCTTCGGAAGCTTTTTCATTAAAACTTCCGAAGATAATTTACCTTTGGAAGCTTTTCGAATTCCAAGAAAACTACTTTTTGAGCAAAAGTAAACTACTTTTTCATAAGTGGGACCGACATTCGGATTTCAAAGTTTATCCTCTTTTCATTAACTTTGGTTCAAATCCTTTCCACATAAATACCTAACGGTTCCCCCTCTCCCTCACTATCTTCTTCAATTCTACTATCCCTCAAACCTAATTCCCAAATCGCCTTTGCTTTTCACCTTTCTTCATCCTTAAGCTTCTAAAATGGCCAACCTTAACTGCAGAAACAACCCAGATTTCTCCATACAACTTCACAGGAAACACAACAAGGTTGCTCTGTTAAGCTTTGAGAAAGATGATAGTTTCTCAGAAATTTGCCAGTTCTTAGCTTTATCAAATTACTTCACCTCCCTAACCATTGATCCTACTCTCTATGAGGATCATCTGCTTGAATTTTGTAAGACCTGCCAAGAGGTCATCATGGATGGGGAGAAAGGCACTGTCTGCCACAATGCAAGGGAGGACAATCTTCATCACTCCGGCCATCATCAACACTCACTTGCAGCTGGATGATGAAGATGGTGAGTTTCCTTCCCAAAGGAAGGTGTCAATCATTCCTTTGAGCAGATGGGTTATGAGGGAGATTTCTCTGTAAAGACCTTCAGGAAAAGGAAGGTCTCATCCCATTGGAAATACCTACTCCATGTGGTTATCCACAGCTTGTCAAACAAGCATGGAGGGTGGGACCAGATTCCTGAGGATCTCTCCTTCATAGTGCATGGAATGGTTCAAGGGGTCAAGTTCAGGTACTCATTTGTCTATACAAATTTGCTTGCTAACTTGGACTCCTTAGAGTATTATATGTTTCCTAGATATGTTCAACACATTCTCAACTATGAACTAGGCTCACAGTTGAGGGAAACAAATAATATTCTTAAATTGGGACAGATGAAGCCCGACATCTTTAAAATCATGAAGAATCCAACTGTAGTGATTGTGGTTGAGGTTAAGAATAAAGACTAAGGATAGATGAGCAGACCATAAGAAGGGTACTAGAGTTGGGAGACGAAGAAGTTGGTCACCCTGATGTATTCGAGAATGAATACATAGAGAAAGTGTTCTACTTGATGAGGTATGATGGTGATTTTGACAAGGGTGAGATAAAGAAAGGGAGATTGTGCAAGCCATACAAATTTTTATGTCACACTTATCTAAAGTGCATCTCCAACAGGAAGTCTAGGCTTGACAGATTCTCAAGGCACATTTCAACTGGCATTATTGGCATCTTTGAGGGAAGGACATACAACTACTCAAAGTATATTTTCAATTTTTGTGTGACCAAATTAGGGTGCAAAAGGCCAACAAGATGTATATGTTTCCAAGGTTCTTACAATTAATCATCAATGCTGATCTAGCTGGTATAGCTAGAGATGGTGATGTGTTTGTTCAGACACATCTAGGGAGATCTATACTAAATAAGATAAGTGGAAGGTATGAAGGAGAAGACATGCCTATGTTTGCTCATGTAGCTGACCCCAATGCCGAAATTCCCCAAGAGCTGATGTGGGATGATC
This sequence comes from Flaveria ramosissima, assembly GCA_025215565.1. Classification (NCBI taxonomy): domain Eukaryota; kingdom Viridiplantae; phylum Streptophyta; class Magnoliopsida; order Asterales; family Asteraceae; genus Flaveria; species Flaveria ramosissima. The sequence goes on from CM046034.1 coordinate 4,496,500, forward strand.
AGCATGACAGTTCTTATGTTAACACTAGGCAAGCCTCACATTCTCCACAAACTTAATCTCCCAACCCTAATCTCCCCAACCTCAATCTCCAGCTAGTCAAAACACCCAACCAATTTCCCCAATTCACCCTCAATCACTAATTCAATGCCAATTATAACTTTTCCAACAACCTCCAACTCCTGAAAACCAATCAACTGAGAGCATACACTGGTGAGACTGAGTTAGCCTCACAAGCAAGCATTTTCAACTGTCTCGAGCCAAAACTAAATCACCTGTCCACTCAAATGATACTAAACCTGTCTCTCCAATCAGTGATCTTCAGCAACATCAACAACAACATGAAGAGCAGGTAGATCAAGCAAATGAGTCAAGCTCAAGCTCGTCAGTATAACCCATGATGACGTAAATGATGATGAGCTGGCTGCTGAACTTCAAGAAGGGGAAGAAGAAGCCAACTATGTTGATGTGATTGCTTATCATGGAGATAATCTAAGAGAAGGTGACATCCCTGTTAGCAAAAGTTATTTGGTGGCTGAATATAACAAACTTGTTATCAAGTCAAACAAAAGAAAGCAAAGAATTCAAGAGTTGAAGGTACTGATTGTAACATCTCGTATATTTGTTAATTAGAAGTTAACTTTGTTAAATTCTTGTAAGGTCTATGTATTCTATTTATGAAACTTGATGGGCTATTCATGCTTGATTCCTTGTTTAATTTAAACTTTTTAAGTTAACTAAATAATAATAATGATTGCAATAATAATATTAACAATATAATATAAGTAGTAGTAGTAATAATAATAATAATAATAATAAAAATAATAATAATAATAATAATAATAATAATAATAATAATAATAATAATAATAATAATAATAATAATGGTAATAGTAATAGTAATAATAATAACAAGTTATAACAATAATAATATACTAGTTATAAAAACTAAAATAATAGTAATGATAATAATAACACTAATAATAATAATGAGAATAATAATAACTAAAATAATAGTAATAATAATAATAATAATATTAATAAATATAATTTTTAAGAGTTACTAAACTTAACAATGTTTAAAACTTAAAGTAATTAAAGTTTAGGGGGTTTTAATGTTAATTTAGAAACTTTAATATTAAAGTTTGTACATAAAATGTTAACAATGGAAACCTCAGGGACCAAAACTATAAACTTTCAAAACTCAAACTTTTCTTTCCCTCTCTCTCCCCGTGTTTCCGGCGGCCACCTCCAGCCAGTTTTCCGGCCTTCCGGCCACCCCAAAACCCCCAATTTTTCATTCGATTTAATCCCCAAATCGTTTCCAATCCGTTCATGTACTTATTTCGAACTTGTATGCATGTAATAGCTGTGATTAAAGCACTGGTTAAACTTGAACCATCGCATAACTGACGATCTTAATCACATAGCCGTTCAGGTATTAACACACAATAATAATCCAATTAATCATACTTACACGATCGTTTAACTGTAACTAAACTTCTACACAACATAATTTCACCTAAAACATAATCAAACATCCCGAAGAAGTTCCATTTCCATCGCGATCTGCTACCGAGTCGAACCCCACCTTTTGCACACTTGGAAACGCAATTGATTGGGGGTTTTCGAAGAACACAACCCTCTGAAACTATGCACAAGTTTAATTTGAGTTTCGTCATAATTTACATATCAAATGAATCAAGGGTTGGGCCGCGACTGTTCTTCAACTCGTAACATCGGTTTCAAGCATCATTCGGGTAATTAAACATACACACATACTCGGTTTTCTTTGGGGAGCAGAAACCCTAACTTTAATTCGATTAATAACATCAATTTGTTGTTCAATTTGATCTAAGAACAATTCTAGGGTTCTTGAATTTGGGGCTTTCTTGATTAATTGTGTTTTTAACCTTTAAGGGTCGAGACCTAACACGGCCACGGCCCTTGGTTCACTAGTAACACGCATGTCCTCTAAACAGGAGGTCCCCGGTTCGAACCCGGGGAACCTCATGTTTTCTTTTTGAGGATTTTTGGCCTTCAACAATAATTTTAAATATTTTTAAAAATTATAAAAAGTCATTTTATAAAAGCTGATAATTTTAAAATACTTCTAATTATTTTCTGTAAATTAGTTTTCTTAAAAAGAAAAATAATTCTATACTTTTAACAAATATTCTAAAAATAATATAAATAACTTATTCTTATAAAAACTAAACTTTAACTAATATTTTGTGCCACAAAAATAATTATTTCACACGTTGCCTTGTTAAATTGTGTTTATTAGATCTTATTTAATCTTTATATATATAAAATTATTGTAAATGTTATATTTGTATATGTAACATAATAATTTTTCTTTGATTTTTAAATAAATATAATTGGACCCATGTTGTTAAAACATAATTATTTGACAATCTCTAAGTCCGACTTAGGACCCTAGTCCTCGTTAATTCATTGAAACTTATTATTAAACTAAACTCTTGTAAATATATATATTTAGGTGCCTTGTGACGATTCATCTTGGAACGACGTTTGTTATTCTTATTAATCTTCATTACATACTTATTTGAAATGTGAGTTTCCTTGCCCCTTTTTATATTATTTCACACTATTTTTGGGTGAAACATGTTACCTTATCAACATACACTTGTAAACATTTAAACTTGTAAAGCCCTTGTAATTTATCTTTACTTTTTGTCATGGTTATTTGTGTTGTTGTAAGTCTTATATGAGATACATATTTTGTTTACAATCATTAACTATTGCTAGCCTGGCGACGTCTTAGATCTTTGGGCCTGACAAGCCTATTTGGTGCTAAAGCCGATGTATTGCCGGCTCCTAATGACGTATGACTTGTTCATCATGGGAACCAAGTACACTTAGCCAATGTATAAACTTGTAATCAAGTCGAGGTTTGGTTATAACTATATGTGTTCTATAAACTTGATAACTCATAACCTATGACATGAATTGCTACTTGTAACCTTTGTTATATTATGTATATAAAACCCTTAGAAACTCACTAACATTATAGTTGACCTTTTATTTTTAACATGTTTCAGGAAATGCCCAAGTTTGAAGTCATCATTTGAAGCTTGCAATAAACTAGGAGTTGGACCTAGATAAATGAATAAAACGTTAATGTTATGCTTTGTTTTGTTTGGAACTATTTCATGTTTGAGACGTATATTTGTACTTCATTCGAAACTTGTAATTTTAATATTTACATTTAAATTTGGTGTTATGTGGCTGTGAACAATCTTAACCCTCACATCTCGACGATTCCGCCGTCAAGGTTTGGGTGTGACATATTGGTATCAGAGCCCATAACTATAGGGATTTAGGTTATTAGAAATGGTGACCTAGACTATAGTTTATGTATGAACCTTATAGAATAACATTTATATTCTTGTAAATATGTATATTGTTTGCATGCTACATAATGCTTTGCCTCTTTATGTGCAACTTGATGACTTAGCATAGGATTGCCTTGTAAATGTTTAAACTTTGTTACTTGTCTCCCTAAAGTTATCTTTGACTCTTTAATTCTCCCTGACGAATTAAACTTTCCTAAACTTATTCCCGACGACATGTGGAATCTACACTTATTATTGTGGGCTTAATTCCTTAGACTCTATGTTTAAATCTATGAAAATCTCATCAAGGTTTTGATTTCATGAACATAAGAAATTTGTGTGACTCATTGACACCTGTATTCTGGTTTTCCTGGAAAAAGGCCTTCGGGCTAAGGTAAACATTTGTATAAATCCTACGGGACTAGTTATGCTTACCTGGGGATTTATGGGATGAGTGATAAACTATGGTCAACATTCACGAGTTTCTAAGGCAAATGGGTCAATGTACCTTGACGTGTGAACGTTTCCAAATGGTAATGCATTACCAAATGGAACCATTCCATGTGACTTACAACTCTTGTTATATCCTTGTTAAACTTATTGTCCTTTGTTATCCTCATTCCCGTGACTAACTCATTTTGTATATCTAGCATGTCTTGTCATCATGGAAAGCGTGGAAGTCCCGACCGTAAGATAGCCGCCATGATCGCACGACAAATGGCCGCCATTACCCCGACCATGGTTGCTGAACTCAATAGCACTTTGATGACTAACGCTAGCAACAACAACAATGGCAATGGTCAAGGAGAGAATAGTGCTAACCAAGGGCGCAACAACCAAACTTGTACCTTCAAGCACTTTAGTTCTTGCAAGCCCACTAGCTTTAGTGGCAAGAAAGGAGCCTCTGGTCTTCTTGAGTGGTTCGAGAGCATGAAGAATACTTTCGTCAATTGTGAGTGTCCCTAGGCACTCAAAGTTTGTTATGCCACTAGTGTGCTCCAACAAAGGCACTTACCTGGTGGAATAGCGAGAAGAGAAATCGAGGAGCTGAAGCTGTGTTAGCACTCACATGGGAGGAGTTCAAGAACATCGTCATCGCGAAGTTCTGCCCGAGGAGTGAACTACAAAAACTGGAGGAGGAATTCTGGAACTTGAAGCAAGATGGTGGTGACCATTTGGCCTACTCAACTAGGCATAATGAATTGAGTATACTGTTGCCTCATATGGTTGAAACTATCCCCCGTAACATCAGAAAGTTTATCAAGGGTGTACCACCCCAAATAAAAGATACTGTGGTGGGTAGTCGACCCACAACTTTGGAGGAAGCCATCGCTATCACCGCTCAACTCACCGAGATTCGTATACGAGCAGGCACCATGTCTGTTACGGGTGCGAAAAAGGTGGAAAAGATGGCGACTGAGGCTGTTAAGGAGACCAAAGCCGAACCATCTTACAACAACAACAACAAGAAGCGCAAGTTCACACTGCCGCGCAACTATGGTTGTGGCTGCACCCAAACAACCTCAAAGACAACTTGTACCTGCGGCTGCACCTGTGGCACAAATGCATGGGCTATGGCCTATGCTGGTCCTCAACCTATGTGCAACACCTTTAGGTACCATCATCCGGGAAACCAACCGTGCCGCATTTGTACCTTATGCGGTAAATATGGTCACTTGGTAGCGACTTGTCACCGTGCACCTAATAACGTCGTGATGGTCACGAATCGTGTTTGCTACAACTGTGGGGAACCTAGTCATTTTCACCCACAATGCCCTCGTCTTGTGGGTAATGTTCCACAAGCTCGAGGGCGTGCTTTCAACATCAATGCAAATCAAGCACAAGCAAACAATGATGTGGTGAATGGTATGTTAACTTACCCTTAACTTCTATGACATAAGTCTTTTCATGCGTTACCTATATCATTTAATACCTTTAAAATTGAAAAGGTATGTTCCTTATTAATAAAACTTATGCATACGTTCTATTTTACTCTAGAGCCGATAAGAGTTTTGTTTTGTTAGAGTTTGAACCCATTCTTGCTAAGCCATCTACGAAAATAGGAAGACCTTTCACTGTTGAAGTCGCCGATGGAGAACCGATCACCGTTGATATCGTTATTCGTGATTGCATCTTGAGTCTTGACGCGCACGATTTTCTTAACGATCTTATTCCTATGAAACTTGGAAGCTTTTGATGTCATCATTGGTATTGATTGGTTAGCCAAACACCATGCCGAGATCATTTGTTTCGAGAAGTGCATTCGTATACCATTACCTTCTGGGGATATATTGAAAGTGTTCGGTGAAAAATCCTCCAAAGGGCTCAAACTCATGTCGTGCACCCAAGCTCAAAAGTGCTTAAACAAGAACTATATGGCTTTCTTGGCTTACATGGTCAACACGAAAGTCAAAGGGAAAGATCTTAAGGATGTCCCGATTGTACGAGACTTCCCTAAAGTATTTCCCTATGACGTTAATGGTTTACCTCCCGTGAGTGAAGTCGAGTTTAAAATCGATTTAATACCGGGAGCAAACCCCTTGGCTAAGTCACCATATCGACTTGCACCATCGGAAATGCAAGAACTCTCCAGTCAACTTCAAGAACTATCCGAGAAGGGTTTCCTTCATCCTAGCTCTTCGCCTTGGGGTGCACCTGTTCTTTTCGTGAAGAAGAAAGATGGATCGTTTCGTATGTGCATTGACTATCATGAACTTAACAAGCTTACCATCAAGAATTGTTATCTTCTTCCTCGCATCGATGACTTGTTTGAACAACTTCAAGGAGCTGCTATATTCTCGAAGATTGATCTACGATCTGGATATCATCACTTACGAGTCCATGAAGATGATATCCCAAAGACCACGTTCCGTACTCGATATGGCCACTCTAAGTTCATGGTTATGCCTTTTGGTTTAACAAATGCTCCTGCCATTTTCATGGATCTCATGATGTGACATCCGGTAATTTTCCGTTACCAAACTCCGTTAGTTCCGTTAAGCCTTGCATGCACGTGTCGTAAGCACACACTAGTTGTCGTTTAACGTTGGTGACTTTAAAATAATTAATAATGACAAACTAATAATAATCTAATAAAAAATATGATTATTGCATTATGCTTATGTGTTTGCGTGTTTTTAGATACTAATAAGGAAATTAATCGCGTAACGTGGAAACGTGGGTATTAATTTGTATGTCTTGTGTTTTTATAAAGATAAGATATATAATTGTTAACATTGGTTTATATATTTATATTATTAAGTTAAAAACACTTTACAAAGAGTTTAAAAGCTTAAACTTTATAAAATAAAAATTATCAGGGTTAAAAGGTAATTAGGGATAATTAAGTTAATTAAAACAAAAAAACCAACCCTAGAACCCCCCCCCCCCCCCATCGGCCGCGAACCCCATCTTCTATCCCTCTCCACTTCGAAATCAGCCAAGAACAAGGTGTTGGCTGCGATTTTGGTTCGATTTCAGGCCATACAACAAGTTAGCAACATCAAATCGTGTTCCTTTACAAGAATTAAGGTTAGTTTTGATGTTTTTTGTGGGATTTGCATGTTGGCCGAAGCCCTAGGTTCGAATGGCTGTTCATGATGTCGAAATTGTTGTTGTTTGATGATGCTAGTATGTTAGTTAGATAGTCTACATGTTGTTTAACGTTGATTATGCAAGAATGATATGTTTTTGATGAATTGATCATGAACTTTGATTCAAGATAAACCCTTATTCGAAATTGATGTGATTATGTGAGATTCATGATTGTATGATGATTGTATGATGATTAGTAGGTTGTATGGATGCTAGATTACATTGATTTTGCAAGAAATTGATGAATTGAAGGTTGTGTTCATAGGTTACTAATAATTGTAACTTTATTTTGCATGAAAGGGTGATTTGATCATGAATTGATGTTGTTGATGTGTTAATGATGATGATTAGGTGCTAGATTGTTGATATGAATGCTAGAAACCTTGGAATCAAAGTTGTAGTTTATAGTTTACCAAAAGTAGAAACTTTTGATATTGAATGTTAATGAATTGCAAAGAGTTGGTGATGTAATGTGCTGGATAATGGTTCATGAGTATTAGATAATGATTTTGGTGCAAGAAATCTATGTATGATGTAGTCTAGTTCATACCTTGCCAAAAGTAGAAACTTTTGTTCATAATGATTGATGGATTATGATGATTAGGTATTGTTGATCATGCCTAGATGTTGTTATGAGCTTGAATTGGTGTATTATTAATGAATTCATGAATACATTGGGTGTTTGATAGATTTTAGAATACACTTTCCCAAGAGGGAATCTTTATTTGCACAAAGTTTGAAAGATGATAGTTTGAGCATGTCTGGGATATTAGGAGCATGTTAGTATGTTCATGGATGATTTCTAATGTGATAGAATATGTTAATTTAGTTGTATGGAATGCTTGGATAATCATGAGTGATGTATGGACTTTGATGATCATGTATGATGTTGATGTTGATTAGTAGTTAAGACATCATGTTTGGGACTGGAAATTAATTGTTGTGGTGTATGTTGAATGCAATGAACATGGTTAATGAATATGATTGTGATCATCATACACGTGCGAATCTGAGGCCCCTACTTAGTAGGATTGGCAGGGTTTAGGATGTGAAGTCATGAGTGGCTTCACATGGCATGTAGTGCGTGATTTGATCTTTGTGTGGCGTGTTAGTTATGTTGTAACTGATGGGCATGTTAATGTTTTAGATTCGCATGACTTGTAGGATATTTAGTGGTATGATGATCTAAGTCATGCATTGGGTTATGTAGCACCTCATGTGATTCAGTTGAATGTTAACCATGTATGTTATATGTTCACGTTTGCTTAATTGAATTGTAACTCATGATGTCACCAACGGGTCAAACGGGTCAACTGAGTCAAACGTATCTGTTTTCTGAAACCTTGAGTCTTTGGTTGTAGTGTGCTTAGGGTTCCACATGTTCTCTGTTTACACGTACTTATGTACTTACATGATCTAGGTAACCTCTGAAGGTTGTCTGTCCACTTCTTCCAAAGTAAACCTTAAGTAGTTGTACGCATATCAGGTGAGTTCATGCCCTACTCTTTACTTAATCTCTTTTGGGGTAGATAGCATACTGGTAATTTACAAACTCTTTATATATATTTAAGTTGTGTTTAATATTAATATAGTGTTGTTTACTTTGGAAAAGTCCTCACACTTTCGAATTGTTAATATTGAATAGCGGAGAAACTTGGGTAGTACTACTGGGACTGACGAGCCCCATCTATGTGACTCGAGGTCAACCGGGTGCAATTTGTCCTATTGAACATTGTCACGACCTGGTAAGGCGTGACAGGAGGCAACAACTTATCACAGTCAGCTTCAATTGCGAAATCACTATGAATTAATATTTATTGTTAATAGACTAGCTATCTGTTAAAATACACTGCTTATATATCACAACTGTTAAATTATTTATATTTGAACGCCAACTCTTGAACTCACCAACCGTTGTGTTGACATTTTTAGTATGCTATTCTCAGGTCGTTAACTTCGCTTGCCATTAGGAGCACTGCACGGGTCCATCATGCATATTAAGACTCCATTTTAAAGACATCTTTGTTGGTTTTATTTATTAATGTTTACTTATTTGGGTTGGCGCGCGTTTTGCCATACTATGCATTTATATACTTTGGGTTTCTTTACTTACAAAACGCTTCCGCATGGTTTTAAAGTTTGAACTTTGGTTGATTTTATTTTTAATGTGGCATATAGAGTCGTTCTGAGTAACTTTTGACTGTGATCCTGGTTTGTTCACACGCCTCGCGGTAAAACTCCGCACGTGGATTTTGAGGGTGTGACACATGAATCGAGTATGCAAGCCTTATCTGGATAAGTTTGTGATCGTCTTTATTGATGACATACTTATCTATTCCAAGTCCAACACCGACCATGAGCTACATCTGCGACAAGTTCTTGAGTTGTTGAAGAAAGAACAATTGTACGTCAAATTCTTGAAGTGTGAATTTTGGCTCGAGGATGTTCAATTTCTAGGACACGCGGTGAATAGCCAAGGAATTCACGTTGACCCTGCAAAGGTAGAAGCTGTGAAGAATTGGTGTGTTGCTACAACTCCAACCGAAGTTCGTTCTTTCCTTGATCTTGCTGGTTATTACCGGCGATTCATTGCCAACTTTTCGTGGATCGCGAAGCCGCTCACTTCTTTGACTCAAAAGAATAAACCGTTTGAGTGGGGATCCGAGCAAGAAGAAGCTTTTGAAGCGTTAAAGGAAAAGTTGTGCAATGCTCCTATCTTGACCCTACCTGATGGAAACGACGATTTCACTGTGTATTATGATGCATCTAAACAAGGCCTTGGTTATGTTCTCATACAAAGAGGAAAGGTCATAGCTTATGCATCGAGACAATTGAAGGTCCATGAGGTGAATTACACAACACACGATCTCGAGCATGGTGCTGTTGTTTTTGCTTTGAAGATTTGGAGACACTACCTGTATGGTACACAATGCATAGTCTACACTAATCACAAAAGCCTTCAACACGTTTTTAATCAAAAAGTTCTCAATATGAGACAACGACGTTGGGTGGAGTTGATTAGTGATTACGATTGTGACATTCGTTATCATCCTGGTAAAGCCAATGTTGTGGCCGATGCACTAAGTCGAAAGGTTCATAACAAAATGATCTCGTTCCAAGAAATTCGCGATCAACGACAATGGTTTGACACTTTGGGAGAGTTCGATACTGAGATCCGACTAAATGTCAACGCGACTACTGTACTGCTACAAAACTTTAGAATAGATAGTGACATCGAGTCTAGTATCTTGGAGGCTCAACAAGTGGTGCAACAAGAAGGACGAATGAAGGATGAAGTGGAGCATAACCTTCTAACTCAATTGGAAACGAAACCCAATGGGTTAATGTATTTCGCGAATCGAATTTGGGTTCCAAACCGTGATAAGCTTCGTACCTTTATCATGAACGAAGCTCATCAAACTCGTTATTTTATTCATCCTGGTTCCGATAAGATGTACATGGACCTGCGTGGTCAATATTGGTGGCCTGGAATGAAAAAAGACATAGCGACTTATGTAGCTAAGTGCCTCACGTGTACGAAGGTTAAAGCCGAACATCAACGTCCAAGTGGATTACTTTAGCAACCCGAGATCCATATGTGGAAGTGGGAACACATATCCATGGATTTCATAACCAAGCTACCCCGAACCTCTCGTGGTCATGATAGCATATGGGTGATCGTTGACCGATTGACCAAATCGGCACATTTTATACCCATACGTGACACTTACAAGACATCAAGGTTGGCTCGTACATACCTTGATGAAATTGTAAGTTGTCATGGGGTACCTCTGCACATCATATCCGACCGAGACGCTCATTTCACTTCGCACTTTTGGTCGTCTATGCAAGAACTCTTGGGTACTCAATTGGATCTAAGCACGGCTTACCATCCTTAAACTGATGGTCAAACCGAGCGAACAATCCAAACCTTGGAGGATCCGCTACGCCTTTGTGTTCTTGACTTTGGTGGTGATTGGGATACGCATCTACCGCTCGTGGAATTTTCGTATAACAATAGTTACAACTCGAGTATCAAGATGGCACCATTCGAAGCACTTTATGGTCGCTGGACCGACATTGGTGAGAATTTCATCACTGGTCCAGAACTCATACAAGAAACGACCGATAAAGTATCTATAATTCGCAAGAACCTTGAAGTGGCAAGAAGTCGACAAAAGAGCTATACTGATAAACGACGTAAGCCATTGGAGTTCCAAGTTGGGGATATGGTTCTTCTTAAGGTCTCACCGTGGAAGGGCGTTGTTCATTTTGGAAAGAAGGGTAAACTGGCTCCAAGATTTGTAGGACCTTTCAAAATCCTGAAAAGGATTGGGAAAGTGGCTTATAAACTGGAACTACCTTCCGACCTTAGTGGAGTTCATCCTGTATTCCACGTCTCAAATTTGAGGAAGTGTTTGGCTGACGAAAGTTTGCATGTTCCATTGGACGAAATCCAGATTGACGAGTCACTACAGTTTGTTGAGAAACCCATTGAAATCATGGATCGCATTATGAAGAAGACTAGAACCACAACTACCCCAATTGTCAAGGTTCGTTGGGAGAATAAGCGTGGAGCTAAGTTCACTTGGGAGCGTGAAGAGCATATGAAGAAGAAGTACCCGTTTTTGTTCTTGTAGTTTCATTCTTAATTTCGGGACGAATTTCTTTTAAGTTGGGAAGACTGTAACATCTTGTATATTTGTTAATTAGAAGTTAACTTTGTTAAATTCTTATAAGGACTATGTATGCTATTTATGAAACTTGATGGGCTATTCATGCTTGATTCCTTGTTTAATTGAAACTTTCTAAGTTAATTAAATAATAATAATGATTATAATAATAATATTAACAATAATAATAGTATTAGTAATAATAATAATAATAATAATAATAATAATAATAATAATAATAATAATAATAATAATAATAATAATAACAATAATAATATTAATAATAGTAATAGTAATAATAATAACAAGTTATAACAATAATAATATACTAGTTATAAAAACTAAAATAATAGTAATGATAATAATAATGAGAATAATAATAACTAAAATCATAGTAATAATAATATTGTTTAAAATAATAAAAATAATTTGTAAGAGTTACTAAACTTAACAATGTTTAATACTTAAAGTAATTAAAGTTTAGGGGGTTTTAATGTCAATTTAGAAACTTTAATATTAAAGTTTGTACATAAAATCTTAACAATGGAAACCTCAGGGACCAAAACTGTAAAGTTTCAAAACTCAAACTTCTCTTTCCCTCTCTCTCTCCACGTGTTTCTGGCGGCCACCTACGACCAGTTTTCCGGCCTTCCGGTCACCCCAAAACCCCCAGTTTTTAAATCGATGTAATCCCCAAACTGTTTCCGATCCGTTCGTGTACTTATTTCGAAGTTGTATGCATGTAATAGCTGTGATTAAAGCACCGGTTACAACTTGAACCATCGCATAACCGACAATCTTAATCACATAGCCGTTCAGGTATTAACACACAATAATAATCCAATTAATCACACTTACACGATCGTTTAACTGTAACTAAACTTCTACACAACATAATTTCACCTGAAACATAATCAAACATCCCGAAGAAGTTCTATTTCCATCGCGATGTGCTACCGAGTCGAACCCCACCTTTTGCACACTTAGAAACACAATTGATTGGGGTTTTCGAAGAACACAACCCTCATAAACTACGCACAAGTTTAATTTGAGTTTCGTCATCATTTACATATCAAACGAATCAAGGGTTGGGCAGCGATTGTTCTTCAACTCGTAACATCGGTTTCAAGCATCATTCGAGTAGTTAAACATACACACATACTCGGTTTTCTTTGGGGAGCAAAAGCCCTAACTTTAATTCGATTAATAACATCAATTTGATGTTCAATTTGATCTAAGAACAATTCTAGCCTTCTTGAATTTGGGGCTTTCTTGATTAATTGTGTTTTTAACCTTTAAGGGCCGAGACCTAACACGGCCACGGCCCTTGGTTCACTGGTAACACGCATGTCCTCTAAACAGGAGGTCCTTAGTTCCAACCCGGGGAACCTCTTGTAAATGTTATATTTGTATATGTAACATAATAAATTTTCTTTGATTTTTAAATAAATATAATTGGACCCATGTTGTTAAAACATAATTATTTTACAATCTCTAAGTCCCACTTAGGACCATAGTCCTCGTTAATTCATTGAAACTTATTATTAAACTTAATTCTTGTAAATATATATATTTAGGTGCCTTGTGACGATTCATCTTGGAACGACGTTTGTTATTCTTATTAATCATCATTACATACTTATTTGATATGTGAGTTTCCTTGCCCCTTTTTATATTATTTCACATTATTTTGGGGTGAAACACGTTACCTTATCAACATACACTTGTAAACGTTTAAACTTGTAAAGCACTTGCAATTCATCTTTACTTTTTGTCATGGTTATTTGTGTTGTTCTAAGTCTTATATGAGATACATATTTTGTTTACAGTCATTAACTATTGCTAGCCTAGCGACGTCATAGATCTTTGGGCCTGACAAGCCTATTTGGTGCTAAAGCCGATGTATTGCCGGCTCCTGATGACGTATGACTTGTTCATCATGGGAACCAAGTACACTTAGCCAATCTTATAAACTTGTAATCAAGTCGAGGTTTGGCTGTAACTATATGTGTTCTATAAACTTGCTAACTCATAACCTATGACATGAATTGCTACTTGTAAGCTTTGTTATATTATGTATATAAAACCCTTGGAAACTCACCAACTTTATAGTTGACCTTTTATTTTTAACATGTTTCAAGAAATGCCCAAGTTTGAAGTCATCATTTGAAGCTTGCAATAAACTAGGATGTGGACCAAGATAAATGAATAAAATGTTTATGTTATGCTTTGTTTTGTTTGGAACTATTTCATGTTTGAGACGTATGTTTATACTTCATTCGAAACTTGTAATCTTAATATTTACATTTAAATTTAGCGTTATGTGGCTGTGAACAATCTTAACCCTCACATCTCGACGATTCCGCTGTCAAGGTTGGGGTGTGACACTGATAAAGGAAAAGAAAGATTAGTTGATGAAACAAGAATCTAGTCTGAAAAGATTAAGAGATGACAATCAAGAAAACAATGAAGCCATTGATGCTTTGCATGAGCTTGTCAAAGAATAAAAAGAGACTATTGCACATGAGAAGGCTGAAAGAGAAAAGCTTGTGTTGGAGAACAACAAAGCTAAAAAAGACTCTGAGAGAACAATCTGCTGAGCTGGAAAGAAAGGATGAGAAGATTGAAAGGCTGAAAAATAAGATAAGAGACATTGAATCAAGTGCTCCTGCAACAAAATAATCAAAAGAATCTGTTGAGACCTCAAAGCAAATCATTCAATAATAAAGAAAGAGGAGATACTTGGGGCCTACAAAGAAAGAAGTGATTGATGTTGAAGAATCACCTAAAAGATCAAAACTCACATCACCTAAGCACACTCCTTTAGTTGATGTTTCCACCTTGAAGCCAATTTCTCATGATGACATTGAAAGTGATGAAGAATGGGAAGAACTTACTAAAGATGAGTCTTCCAAAGATCAAAAAGAAGCAAAGGTTGATGACCTACTGACCACCAAAGACATACTTGAAGAAAGGCCAGTATCTTCAGTGTTTATGACCCTAATCAACCATGGGTTTTTGTATGACTTGGTAGAGAGGCTGAATATGAATGAGATGAAGAGCATGCTAAAGGAATTCAAGCTAGCAAGCTTCATGATCCCAAATTGCAATTATGAATCATTCATAACCTTTCAATCAATTCAGAGAATAAAGAAGGAGTTAGGTCATTATGATACAGCCAAGCTAAACAAATACAATATGACTTGTTGGCTACAAGGTCATAACTACAAAATACATGAGCTTAAAGGAAGAACAGCTGGTGAGCTAAGGAGGATGATGGAACATGAGATGAAAATAAAGCTAGAAACTAGAGTAAAGTTTAGAACTGAAGCTCCAAACCCATCCTATGAGTAACAAAGTAAACTCCCTACTGATCCTGTAACTGTTGAATCTAAAGATCAATATAAAGGAAGGAAAAACTGATCACAGAGCCACGTGCTGTTATCCGTGGCAAAGTGTGGCCACTGGGAACAACAGTTAGAGAAATCACTGAACAGAAGTCAACCCAGATAGAGCTCTAAGACCATATCATAACTCCCAGTTCTGTGAAAGAAAACTAGATTATGGCCTGGAAATATGATCCAGACTAGGATTGTGTAATCATTAAGAGAACATTTGGAAGAATCCAATACTTCCATGATGTAGAAGCATTACTGAGTCTTCCTAAGAGAGATATTAAAGATTTTCAAAGCTTAATCATCTCTAACTATCCAATCCATCCAAGGGGAAGAGACTTTTCTGTGTCTATGAGTAGGCTGAAAACAAGATTCATAGATGATGTGCTCAAGGAGGCTAAGAGGGAAGATGTTGAGCACAGAAAGAGAAATCAAGGAAAGAAAAGAATAACATCTAACTCCTCTACTCTTGTAGATGATGAATTGTTAAAGAGGGTTGGATACAGCAACAGAAATTTAGCAAGTCTAAAAAGCTTTGAAGAAAATCAATATACCTATCCAAAACAGAATGGGGATATGTTGAGAAAACAAAAGAGCTGGTGCTACTGAGGAATGCTGATGGGAAGAAAGCTGATAAGATAAGAATTTTTGACCCAATGGAGATCAAACTACTTCACCCAAGACATATATCATATCTACATGACAAATTCTTCCCAAAGCTAACTGATTAAAGAGCACAAAATGACCTATGTCTATATGTGCATATGATTCAAGTGATTGACAAACTGCATGCAAAGGCATACAAAAGAAGAAGACATGAAGCTGGACTGCTGAAAGGATCTACATTTGAAGAAGTTTCAGAACTGAGAATCTCAGATGATGATGAGCTCGAAATAGTGCACAATCAAAGTGTAGTGGAAACACTCACTACTGAAGAAGATATGCTAAGATTGAGCTTTGACACACTTCAAAGGATATGCAAAATGGGTATCAAGTAAAAGTACGATGATCAAAAGGATGCAGTATCATACTTTAATAAGAAAATGGTGTCAAGGATGAAAGAGCTCTCAGTGCTGAAGAACTGATCACAAGTGTCTAAGCCGAAGGGGGAGTATTGTTAGATCTAGGAACGATAGATCTTGATCATTTTGTATAGGCTTAGAACTTGATTGATAATTGTAATGAATATTTGTAATTCATTATTATTATGTATGCATTATGTATATAGGTTAACGCATATATATGTGTTGATATGTATGTATGATTGCAGGATCAAACATTAGACTTAGTAAATTTCTAAAATTGACTAAGTGTAAGATACATCTACGGATGAACAAATTTGTTCTTCCCTAGATGTACAATGCATTCGAGGAATTCCTACTGAAGAACACCAATGCAGACAAGTCTGAAAAGATCAAAGATCCATGGATGAACAACAATACAACGAAGACTTCAAGTGAAGACTCCTGCGGAAAGCACACTCCTGCAGAAGGCAACTTTGCTGTGGAAGACCAAACACGTATTTAAATGATACATGTAACCCAAGTCAACAAGTCAATCACAAATTCCAAGAGATTCGTTGTTTCCTTAACAGAAACACTTGTGTCTATAAATATGAATATAGGTTTCATATCAAGAGACGAGCAATACGAGCAATAGACATGACACAAGCAATAACAACCATCACAACAATTCACACAATCAAACACAAATCCCTAGCAGCCCTCACATCAATACATCATAAACCTCAACACGTTCGAAGCAATTATTGTTTATAGCATTCATGTAAGGCCCCGTTCCCGGGACGCCTACAGTTGGTCATTCATCGCACTCAAAACATAATTTCCGTCATCTTACATAAAAACGTCGTAGCGGAAACATTTAAAATAATATCTCATTTAAATATAATAGCTTTTGCAAACAACACTTCATTATCAAATTACAAAATTCATGATACATTTCATTACAAAAGCCATATAATAATGGATGCCATTCCAAAAGAACTGAGTAGTCGCCCCGTGCCATCCTCAGCAACATACCTGCCAACTGGAAACACATCAAAGTCAGCGTTGCTGAGTGAGTTCTACTTTTATAACAAAACTTACTTTTCTTTCGTAAAATCGTTCTTTACTTTCTTTATAAAAACATTCGTTACATACATGTGATCACACATCATACGTACACATAGATAATATCATTATTATCTTCATCATTCGTTACAATCATCATTTATCGTACATCATTATCTTTCACTTCTTTCTAGATCCTGTCAGGCTTTACCCTCTTCATGGCACTCAGCCACGATTACTAAGGTCGAATGACAAGGACTCGTTCATACCATTCTAGATCCAGTCAGACTTTACCCTCTTCGTGGCACTCAGCCACAATTACTAAGGTCGAATGACAAAGATCCCGTTTAGTACATTATTAAGATATTCTTTAACGTTCATTTCATACATTCGTTCTTTCTATCATTACCTTTCTCATTCATCAACTCACACAATACTCCCGACTCATGTCCGAAGACTGATACTGTACCGGGGTCTGTACACAAACCCCCGACTCATGCCCGAAGACTGACACAGCACCGGAGTAGGCGATTCGTTTCTCATCATCTCAATTCCGTCTCACGCAATACTCCGACTGATGTCCGAATACTGATACTGTGTCGGGGCCTGTACACAAACCCCCGACTCATGTCCGAAGACTGACACAGTACCGGCGTATACGACAAGGACCTCTTTCGAGTCTATTGCGACACAGAGTCGCTCACCTCATACATATGCATGCAAGCCTTTCATTCGTTCATTCATTCATTCATTCATTAATGCATGCATTAATTCATTACGTTCATCTTTTCATTATCTTCCAGTTTACGTTACATAATACTTTCATTTCATTCATTAACGTTCGACGCAAAGCCATGGAAAGATAAACATACATAATAGGGAACATTACATAAACATAAACATACAGCATCATCATACATACACATCAATCATACATCACATAACACACATCATGCATACTATGCATCACACGCACCGCCATGCCTAACATCACATATAACGTCATACATATCATCATCATCAACATGCCCAACATAATGCCTATGACCTCGAAAGTCGACTTACACGAGCCTACGGGAACCTCCCGAGTCAAAACCCATAACCGCACCTTCCCTCGAAGGTCATATGATAAACCGTTGTTCTTTCGGGCGTATGAACCCTACTTGGGCGTATGGACACCCTCCAGTCGCATGGCCTTCCGGGCGACTGAACACTTAGCCGAATGGACATCAGGCGAATGGACCCTATGCGAACGGACTATGGGCGAATGGACCTCGATGCGTATGGACTCTCAGTCGCATAGCTTTCATGCGTACGGCTTCAGTCGCATGACCTCAGGCGCATGGGCCTCAGTCGCATGCCCTTCGTGCGAATGAACCTTAGTCGCATGGCCTCCAGGCGCATGGACTTCAGTCGCATAACCTTAGTGCGAATGAACCTCAGTCGCACACTCCTTCAATCGCATGTCTTACAGACACATGAACTTCAGTCGCATAACCATCATGCGTATGGACCTCAGTCGCATGGCAATTGTCGGTATGGACCTCAGTTGCACGCCAATCGGCCGAATGGCCTCCAATCGCCCTCCAGTCGGTCGCCTAGCCCTAGCTGATGCAGAATGCACTTCATCCCGACTGCAGCCGACGGGTTTCGGCCTCCAACTTCTTCCAAACCTCTTTTAAGCTCAAATCAACCATCCTATACCTTAGGGAAACATACCACGACCTCATTCAAGCATAATCACGCAAGAAATCAAGCCTCAAACGCATCATACACATACACACATGCATAAAACGGGTTTACACTCAAAAACTCAAAAATAGGTTTTCAGATGTGTTCCAGCCCCAAAATCAGTTGGAAACATGTAAAAGTGGGGTCCTAGAACTCACCTTAACGATCCCGACGAGTAGAGCTTCGATTTGACTCGCTCCTCAATGATTTTGGCTACTCGAACCAACCCGAGCCAGCACTTTTCCTCTTTTCTCTTCTTTCTCTCTTCTCTTCTTGATGGCTGAAAATGAGAAGGGTGGGGTGTCTCCCCCCTTTTATACTCCCAATCATCAAGTTTTCTCTCGTTGGCGGGTTTGGTCCCTTAACTTCGGACTTTATATTTCTTTTTCCTCTTTCGTCGGCTTCAAAGGAAATTTCTGGGTGTTAAAATTCATTATGTTTTTCATGTGTAATCATTAACAAGTTTTAATCAAATACTTTTGAATCAACTCTTGTTCGTTTATTTATTGTGTTGATATCATTCAGTTGTTTTTCTTTAATATTCATTGGGTTTGATTTTAAATAATCAATCAATTAAACAACAATTAATGATCATTCCGCAATCATTAACTCGATTCCAATCTGACATTGATAATTCCTGATTACGATCCTTGGATTCACAACGGATAAAATCCTTGTCGGACAGTTCTTGAAGTTGACTAGCTAGCTCTTGCATTTCCGATGGTGCAAGTCGATATGGTGACTTAGCCACGGGGTTCGCTCCCGGAATCAAATTGATCTTAAACTCGACCTCACGCACGGGAGGTAAGCCACTAAGGTCATAGGGAAATACTTCAGGAAAGGCTTGTACAATCGGGACATCGTTAAGGTCTTTCCCTTTGACTTTTCTGTTGACCACGTAGGCCAAGAAAGCCATATAATTCTTGCTTAGGCATTTTCGGGCTTGAGTACACGACATGAGTTTGAGTCCTTTGGAAGATTTTTCACCGAATACTTTCAATGTATCCCCCGAAGGCAAAGGAATGCGAATGCACTTCTCGAAACAAACAATTTCAGAATGATGTTCGTTAGAACTGCACAAGATAGTCTAAATTATCAACACAGTCAAAGTCAACAAAATTCAACGTCACGATGAAAGTCAACAAAAGTCAAACCCGACATGTTCGAGACGAAGAACCGAGATGAGATGTTGAAGATTTAGATGACTAGGAGTTTTATTGTAATAAATATATTTTGGTCAAACAAAATATATTTTACTTTGTTTGAGTCATGTTTTAGTCTAGTTATATAGTCTAGGGGGTTATGTATAAATAGGGAAACTTAGACAAGACTATAAATAGCCTAATTATAATTTGAATTAGGTTAATGGTTGTATGACCGGGATTACTTGTAAACATCATTTGCAATCTAATTGAAGATCAAAGAGGTTTTAGTGTGTTTATCATATTTTGATCCATAATCTTCATGATTTGATTCAAGTGTGTTCAACCTGGGCTAACAATGTTTGGCTAACCTATCCATGCCAATGATAACGTCAAAGGTTCCAAGTTTCATAGGAATAAGATCGATAAAGAAATCATGTGCGTCTAGGCTCAAAAAGCAATCACGAATAACGACATCAACGGTGATAGGTTCTCCATCGACGACTTCAATGGTAAGAGGTCTTTTTAATTTCGTATGTGGCTTAGCAAGTATAGGCTTGAATTCTAACGAGACAAAACTCTATCGGCTCTAGAATCAAACAGAACGTAGGCATAAGAATTATAAATAAGGAACATACCTGTTCAGTTTTAAAAACATTTAATGATACAGGTAAAGCATCAAAAGGACTTATATCATAAAGTTGGGGTTGGATTTGTAATACCGTTCACCACATCATTGTTGGCTTGTGCTTGATTTGCATTTATGTTGAAAGCACGCCCTCGGGCTTGTGGAACATTACCCGCAAGACGAGGGGATTGTGGGCGAAAATGACCAGGTTCCCCACAATTGTAGCAAGCACGATTAGCAACCATCGTGGCATTGTTTGGTGCACGTTGATAAGTAGCCACGATGTGTCCATACTTACCGCACGATGTATAGATGCAGCACAGGGTATTTCCCGGATGATGATACCTACAAACATTGCACAACGGTAGAGGACCAGCATAGGCCCTAGCTACATGTGCTTGTGCCACATGAATGGGTTGTCTTTGAGGTACCTTGGGTGCAGCCACGAACTTGCGTTTCTTGTTGTTGTAAGATGATTCATTCTTACTCTCCTTAGCTTCTTCAGGGACCGCCTTTTCAACCTTTTAGCACCTTTGACAGACATGGTGCCCGCTCAAATATGATTTTCAGTAAGTTGAGCGGTGATGGTAATGTCATCTTCCAAAGTTGTGGGTCTACTTCCCACCATGGCTTCTTGGATTTGAGGTGGCACCCCCTTGATGAACTTCTCAATGTTACGAGGAACAGTGTCGACCATATGGGGCAACATGATGCTCAACTCGTGATGCCTAGTTGAGTAGACCAAATGATCTCCACCATCTTAGTTGAGATTCTAGAATTCCTCCTCCAACTTTTGCAGCGCACTTCACGGGCAGAACTTTTGGATGGCAATGTTCTTGAATTCATCTCAAGTTAGTGCCAACACAACATCAGCACCACGGTTCCTTTTCTCACTATTCCACCACGTAAGTGTCCTTTGTTGAAGCATACTTGTGGCATAACGGACTTTGAGCGCCTCGGGACACTCACAGTTAATGAAAGAGTTTTCCATTCTTTCGAACCACTCGAGAAGTCCAGTGGCTCCTTCCTTTCCAATAAAGCAAGTGAGTTTGCATGAGCTAAAGTGCTTGAACGTGTAGGTTTGGTTGTTTCGCGCTTGGTTCGCACTATTCTCTCCTTGGCCATTACCATTGTTGTTGTTACTAGATTTGGTCATCAAGGTGCTATTCAGTTCGACAACCATGGTCGGAATGACAACAGCCATTTGACGGGTAATCATAGAGGCTAATTTGCGGTCGGAGCTTCCACTCTTTCCATGATGACGAGACATTATGGATAAAAAGTAAGTTAGTCACATGAATTTGGAGGTAAAAGACAATAAATCAAACAAAGATTATTCAAGACTTGTAAAACACACATGGAATGATTCCATTTGGTAACGCGTTACCATTTGGAAATGTTGACACGTCAAGGTAAGTTAACTCCAATTGCCTTAGAAACTTGTGTATATTGACCATAGTTTATCACTCATCCCTTAAATCCCCAGGCAAGCATAACTAGTCCCACGGGATTTATGCAAAATGCTTACCATAGCCTGAAGGCTTTTTGCCAGGAAATCCAAAATACAGGTGTCTATGAGTCACACAATATTTCTTTAGGTTCATGGAATTTAAACCTTGATGAGATTTTCATAGATTAGACATAAAGTCTAAAGATTTGAACCTTTCGATTTAAAGCGTACGATCCAAGGTGTCGTCGAGAATAAGTTTAAGAGATTTCACTCGTCGAGAGAATAAAGGACTAAGAATAAGTTCTAGGGGAGACAAGGCAACCAAGTTTCTCAATTTAAGGCAATCCTAAGTAAAGGCAACCAATATATATTTACAAGATCATAAAGATCTTTCTTATAAGGTTTATGCATAAACTATAGTCTAGGTCACCATTTCTAATAACCTGAATCCCTATAGTTATGGGCTCTAATACCAATCTATCACACCCCAACCTTAACAGCGGAAACGTCGAGATGTGAGGGTTAAGATTGTTCACAGCCACATAACGCTACCAATAAATATAAATATGATTATCATAAGTTCAAATAAACATTACAACCAAAAGTATTAATGAAACAAAGTAAACAAAAGTTTAACATCCAAGTTTCAAGATAATATATTTATTTTCCTAGGTCCAAATCCTAGGTGTAAGCATGCTTCAAAGATAATCATCAGCCTTGTGCATTTTTGAAACATGTTAAAAATAAAGGGTCAACTTTGAAAGTTGGTGAGTTTCCATGGGTTAAGCATACATATATATATATAAGATTACAAGTAGCAATTCATGTCAATGGTTACGAATAAGGCAAGTTTATAGATAACATGTAGCTACAGTCAAACCTTGACCAAGAATAATATTTACAAGTATAACGATTAGCTAAGTGTACTTAGTTCCCATGATGAACAAGCATACGTAATTAGGAGCCAGGAATAACCTCTACTTTAGCACCAAATAGGCTTGTCAGGCCCATAGATCAATGACGTTGTTAGGCTAGTAATAGTTAATGATTGTCAACATATAACGTATATCATATAAAACTTACAATAATACGGATAACCATGACAAAAAGTAAAGATGAATTGCATGTGCGTTTACAAGTATCAAATGTTTACAAGTGTAAGTTGATATGTTATCTTGTTACACCCTAAAAAGATGTAAAATTATAAAAGATGGACATGAAAACTCACATGATATATATAAGATGATTATAAGAAATAAACGATGCTCCAACGATTCCTTTTACAAGCTACCTAACGTATATATATTTCAAGGTTAAGTTTAAAGGTAATATGAACGATTAAACGTGAACTAGGGTTTTAATAGAAATTTGAGGTTTTTAAATAAATAAATAAAGTTAATCAATGAAATCAAATATGTTTTAATCCAATGAAAGAAATATATCATCTTGGTAATTTAACATGGAGAGAAAATTGAATCATTTATAATGATTTGTAAAGTTTAATTATAAATGTAAATAAATTTTATAATTATCCTGATTAAACTATTATTAAAGATAACAAATTGACCAATAATAATTTAGTGATTTAAACTATTATTTAAAGTTAATTTTTATATAAATCAACTAAGTATAACATTTGTTAAACATATTTTATAAAAATATTAAGGTACTTAAAGAAATAAATTTGCATAAAATAATTAAGTAACTTTAAAAATAAATAAAGTATACAAAACTGATTTTTATAATTATTAAAAATTTTCAATAATTTTTTTAAAGGCTGAAAAGCCCTAAAAATATAACTGAGGTTGCCCGGGTTCGAACCCAGGACCTCTTGGTTGTGAAGAATGCATGTGACCAGTAGACCAAGGGCCGAAGCCTTAGTAAGTGATGGGTTTTAGTTCTTAAAACACAGTTACAAAACAATCACCAAACCATATGAAACCTAGCATGAATTTAGATTAAATTGAACATCAAAACAATATCGATTACTGAAAATAAACATGGGGCTTTGATTCCCCATGTAAATTCGAGTATAATCATGTGTTTAATTACCCGAATTGAAGTGTAGAGTACAAGAACAATCGATGAACAGATCGCGACCCAACATTGAGTTTGATTGATGTTCAAATGATGTTGATAATCGAATTCGTTGCACAGGAAGCTTCTAACAGTTTCAATGATGAAAAGCCCTCTGTTAATTTCACCTATGATCGATCGGATGTTGATGAACACAACGGTTGTAGGTCGCGATGAAGATGAGAATCAATTGTGTTGAAATTGTTTTTGTAAGGTGAAATTGAATGTGGTAATTGATTAGAGATAGATAGACGATCGTTCAGGTTCAATTAATTGGATTATTATTAGTCTTTAATGTTCGAACGGCTCTATGATTAAAGACGACGGTTACTCGGTTCATACGAGTTCATAACCGTTGTTTAAACGTGTTTAAGGTTCATTATGGTGTTTGGAATCACGTTCACAAAGCGATTGGGATGGTTTGGATGTGTAATTCATCGGGTTTAAATAGATTTGGGGCCTCGCCTAAGCTCACTGGAGCTTGGCCGGAGGCTCGACCGGTGGGGGGGGGGTGAAACTTGGTTTGGGTTTTGGAAATTACAACTTTAGTCCCAGCGGTTTTCATTTTACTATTTCATGTTTGAAAACTTTCATTTATAGTTTCAAACTTGACATAAAGCCCCCCTCACTTAATTAAACTTTAAGCTCTAATTATTTTTATAACTTATTTATTGTTTAACTTTTTAAAAATGGTTGATTTTTATTATTATTATTTTTATTCTATTTTTAGTATTCCTTTTTATTTTTATTATTATGATTAAAATTAAAATTTATCATAATAAGCAAATGTTGTAATTATTTGTATTATTACAATTATTATTATTATTATTATTATTATTATTATTATTATTATTATTATTAATAATTATTATTATTATTATTATTATTATTATTATTATTATTATTATTATTATTATTATTATTATTATTATTATTATTATTATTAAGTATAACAATGACTTAACTTGCAAATTAACATGAAATCAAACATTAAAGGCCCACATAATTTCAAAAATGACACAATTGGTTCTTACAAATGCATAACAAAAGTTAAATATTAATTTAACGAAAACACAAAAGGTTACAAGGAGGATTAATTGGTGAAACAAGAAGCCTCCCTAAAAAGATTAAGAGAGAATATCCAAGAAAATAATAAAGTGACCGATGCTCTGCATGAGTTAGTAAGAGAACTCAAAGAGTCAATTAAACATGAAAGGCTGAAAGAGAGAAGCTTGTGTTGGAGAACTATAAAGCAAACAAGACACTGAACGAACAATCTATTATGCTGAAAAGAAAAGATACAGAGATTAAGGAGCTAAAGATGAGATTAAGTGCTCTTGAATCAAGTGCTCCTGTAACAAAACCAACAAAAGAATCTGCTAAAGCTTCAAAGTCAATCATAAAATATTCAGCAGATGATCTTTTGTTCAAGTGAACACTCCATTAGAGCTTTCCAAAGGTCAAAATCTATATCTCCAGTGAACACTCCTTTAGTGGATGTTTCCACTTTGAAGCCTTTGTCTCATGCTGAAACTGAGAGTGATGCTGAGTGGAATGAGCTGACAAAGATTGAGTCTCCCAAAGAACAAATAGAATCAAAAGCTGATGATCTGCTGACTACCAAACACATATTGGAAGAAAGGCCAAAATCAACAATGTTTATGACTCTGATCAATAAGGGCTTTCCATATGACATGGTAGAAAAGATGAGCATGAATGAGATGAAGGATATTGTAAGGATTCCTTAAGTCTGATGCAACCCAAAACATCCTAAGTGTCTCAGCAACATGCACTAAGTACTGAAGTGAAGAATGCTTTGGAAGTTTTACACAATGCATTAGAAAATACTCTAAGTGTAAAATCTTCCGAAGCCAAGACCAATATCTTCCGAAGCCAAACATGAAGTCTTCCGAAGCTTCAGAGACAAAGTCTTCCGAAGCTTCAACCTATGAAGACAGATTTCTTCCGAAGACTTTCAGTACACATGCTTTATCTGATGTACTGTTCCATAAAGCACCTTTTTCGCTGCATCTCTGTAAAGTCACCAACTTACATGAGTTGGTGAAAAGGTCCATGCTTTTGGTAACTGTACATTGAGGTCTTGAGTCTGTAACTTTCCACTTTGTGTACTTTATCCTTTTTGTAATGTATAAGGATGTGAGCTATGGCATGTCATAGTCACAAGGTCAAAAGGCAGATATGCCTTTTGATCCTACAATTGATTTTGTTAGTGTCTAGTCAATTGTATCCAGCTGGCTTTCAAAGTATAGCTGGCTGTAGGTTGTAGTATAAGTATTTCAAGTTCTTGTATCTTTCTTTATGCTTTGTAACACTTGTAAAAGAACTTGAGAAAGCAATATACTGCCTCCTTGAAACCCATACTCTCTTGTTCTGTCTCTTGCTTTACTTGTGTTATTTGTATCACTTTGGTTATCCCAGTTCACTGTTTGATTAAAGTTTAGTTAATCTCCTCATTGTGTTGTTGTGTTGTAATTGTGTTTAAGCCCTTAAACGGTCCTGCAATTGGTATCAGAGATTTGCCAATTCTTGACTCTGTCCAACTATTTCACCTCCCTGACCATTGATCCTACTCTATATGAGGATCACTTGCTTGAATTCTGGAAGACCTGCCAAGAGGTCATTATGGATGGGGAGAAGGCACTGTCTGCCACAGTGCAAGGGAGGACAATCTTCATCACTCCGGCCATCATCAACCAACATTTGCAGCTGGATGATGAAGAAGGTGAGGTGTCCTTCCCAAAAGAAGCTGTCAATCATTCTTTTGAGCAGATGGGCTATGAGGGAGATTTCTCTGTAAAAACCTTCAAGAAAGGGAAGGTCTCATCCCAATGGAAATTTCTGCTCCATGTGGTTATCCACAGCTTATCAAACAAGCATGGTGGATGGGACCAGATTCCTGAAGATCTCTCCTTTATATTTCATGGAATGGTTCAGGGGGTCAAGTTCAGGTATTCACAATTTGTTTATACTAATTTACTTGCAAACTTAGACTCCTTAGAGTATTACATGTTTCCTAGATATGTTCAACACATTCTCAACTGTGAACTAGGCTCACAGTTGAGGGAAACAAGTAATATTCTTAAATTGGGACAGATGAAGCCTGACATCTTTAAAATAATGAAGAAGCCAACTGTAGGCTTCTCAGGGGTAGAAACAGCCCTAGTTCCAAAAATGTTAGAGCTCATTGCTCAAGGTGACAACCTAGCAACACAAGCTAGTGTTGAACCCACACCTCTTTTATCCTTACCCCTAAAAAGACCAGAAATCACCCTCACCTACCAAAGAAAATCCAAACGAACCCCTGCTCAGGCTATTGAGTCTGTGCAGGCCCTCATATACTCAACCTTACAGGAAGAAGTGGACACTAGAGCTCCCACTTCTCCTGAGGAGCAAACCACTCCCATTACTTCATCTATCAGGGCTAAGGTTCCTCATGCTCACCCTGATGAGCTCACTAGCCCAACAGCCTTAAGCCTTCACTCTGAGTCTCAACACTCAAGTGAACAACCTTCAGGGGACAGCTACCATCCCCAGCCTTTGGATCTCAACCAACCAATTCCCAACCTATCCTTCTACACTGATGAAGACTTAGGATTCAGTGAGTACCATGAGTCTCTCTTCTCCTCCCCTACTCAAAGAGAGATGAGTACCTCTGACTCTCCTCAGTCCATCCCACATCAGTCACCTACTACTGAGGTGGACACTTCTGAACCTGTTCAGGATGTCCATATGGAAGAGGCTCTCACTTTTGAAAGTGATTACATTATTAAGACCTCAACCATGGCAACTCAGCCCACTGGCATCTCAACTGAGGCTGCCAGTGAGCAGAGGAAAACCAGCAGCCAAGAAACTCAAGCTGGTGGTGAGAGAGAGGACTTTGGTCCAATCATCTCATCCCCCAATGATTCTTCTGATGAAGATGAGGGGAATTGAGACTAAAGGTGTAGAAATTGTCAAAAACATGCACCTATTTAGTCTCTAAGGTTAGTCACTTGGAATCTCAGGTGACTACCTTGCAAAACAGGGTCAATGATCAGCAACTCCAGATTTCATATCTGAAGGAAAAACTAGCTGGGAGACCTTTAAGGAGAGCTCAACCAGGAACACAAGAACCTGTGAAAGTGATTGACTTATCCTCCAGCTCACCTATGCAGGTGGGTGATGCTACCAAAAAGGGGGAGAAAGTTATTACAACCACAGAACCTGGGAGTTCTTCAGAGAGAATGGACATAGAGGACTCACCATCCTCACTTGCTGTTGTGCATTCTCAGCAACTTCCTCAAGTTCACATTAATGTGGACTCTATAGAATCACTCATCAGGAGTCTCTTTGAGGAAGGTATACCAAGGGCTGTCTCATCTCCACCACAAGGAACTGGCAACTACATCATAAGGTGGAGGTATGATGATGACAGAAGAGCCCTTATACTTCACAGAGTTCAGGGCCAACAAGAAGTTTTTCAATTCCAAAGCCTGAGCTTCTATGAAAGACTGGATTTAGTCAACTTGCCACTTGTCAATCCAAGCAATTCAAGACAAGCTGACAGGCTGGCTCAAAGAATCCAAGACAGGATCCTTGCAGAGTTCAATCTAAGAAGGAGACTTAGGCAATCAGGCAATGTCATCGGTCAACTGGATGTTAAGGTGGACCCTAAGATTAGTTTCATAGGGGAAACCTTGACTGAAGGCCTAGTGGCAGAACCTGAGACCCCTGTCTCATCATCAACAACTGCTGCAAAGGTCCAAACTCCATCTGAGACACCTGCTGGTGAAGGTGTTTCTCAACCTCTCTCTGGCCAGAGCATGGAAGCTACACCAAGCAATGAAGGCCAAGCCTCAATCCACCCTGAGTCACAAAGGTCTGTTGGTGACAAAGGGAAAAGGATAATGACTCCTGAGGAAATTGAGGAGGAAGAGAGAGAGAGGAAAAGGAGACTAAGGGGAGAAAGTTCTACTGGGTCATCTAGCTTCATGCAAGCTGCAATCAGGGCTGCCCCCAGACCAAATACTCAAGATGATGAGTTAAGGGAAGTCAGGATTACCTACTTACAGACCAGGAACTATGATATTGATGAAATCATCTCCCTCCCCTTAGAAGAGTTAAATGAACTGGCTGACATGGAAGTGTCAAGAGAGATGAAGGAGAAAGAGGATGCAAGGTTACTTCTCCAATTCAAAGAGGAGAAGAGACAGAAAAGACTTTACAAGCATGCTCCCACTCTCTCACCAGTTCAAGAAAGTCCTGCACAGGAAAATATGGCTCCACAAGAACCTCAGGTAGATAAAGAAGAAGATAGGATCAAGATGATCAACTACCTGAGTGCCACAGGCTTCTATCAGGCAGATGCACTTCTTCCCCTGTCCTATGACTTCATTGAGTTCGAGTACCTAAAACAACTTGAGCTTGAGCTAGTCAAAGAAAGAAAAACAACCAAAAGGAAGCTAAGGGAAGAAGCTGCAAAGTCAAGAGCCATCATTCAAAAGAATGCAAAGAAGTCTGCTGATAGACAAAGAATGGTGAGCTTCTTGAAGCTATATGGATTCTCCAAAAGGAGACTTGGCCCCATGTCTCTATCCACTATGGATGAGCATATTAGGGTGATCAAGCAGAAGATTAAAAGTGGAGAACTCATTGACTTGCACTCTCTTCCAAGTCAAGTCCCACCTGAAGTGGAGGTCAATTTTGAACAACCAGAGACACCTCAACCAGCACCTCCAGCTGAGCCTCAGCAAGCTTCATCTTCTGATCCTAGGCAGGGTCAAACTCCCTCTCCTTCTGAACCTGTGAGGGAGGAACACCCAACTGAGAAAGACACTGATGATCAACATAGTGCTGCAGACCAGTTTTCTCAGTTAAAGACATCCAAGAGGAAGAAGAGGATGGCTTCTAAACCAAAGACTAAAAAGAAGAAGCCAAAGTCATCTACCTCTGCACCTCAGGCTTAATCAGATCAACCTAAGGAAGTGCATGATGAGGCAACCCAATCAACTCCTATTCAAGTGGCTCCTCTAACTACTGAGACACCCATCTTGTCCTGGACTTACTCTACCAATCCAGAAAGATGGAATGTTATCAGAGATCAAGGTGTTGAGAATGTCTACTCATGGCAAGACATAATCAACTTACCTCTGCATGATCTCTTTGAGATTAGAAGATACTATGAGAGTCTTGATGATCCTGACCATCTAATGAAGAAAGGAATGGTCTTGATTGTACTGAAGACTACCAACATTTGAAGATCTTCTAAGTGTTTTGGTAGCATCAGCCTAGGGGGAGTTTGTAAGGATTCCTTAAGTCTGATGCAACCCAAAACATCCTAAGTGTCTCAGCAACATGCACTAAGTACTGAAGTGAAGAATGCTTCGGAAGTTTTACACAATGCATTAGAAAATACTCTAAGTGTAAAATCTTCCGAAGCCAAGACCAATCTTCCGAAGCCAAACATGAAGTCTTCCGAAGCTTCAGAGACAAAGTCTTCCGAAGCTTCAACCTATGAAGACAGATTTCTTCCGAAGACTTTTAGTACACATGCTTTATCTGATGTACTGTTCCATAAAGCACCTTTTCCGCTGCATCTCTGTAAAGTCACCAACTTACATGAGTTGGTGAAAAGGTCCATGCTTTTGGTAACTGTACATTGAGGTCTTGAGTCTGTAACTTTCCACTTTGTGTACTTTATCCTTTTTGTAATGTATAAGGATGTGAGCTATGGCATGTCATAGTCACAAGGTCAAAAGGCAGATATGCCTTTTGATCCTACAATTGATTTTGTTAGTGTCTAGTCAATTGTATCCAGCTGGCTTTCAAAGTATAGCCGGCTGTAGGTTGTAGTATAAGTATTTCAAGTTCTTGTATCTTTCTTTATGCTTTGTAACACTTGTAAAAGAACTTGAGAAAGCAATATACTGCCTCCTTGAAACCCATACTCTCTTGTTCTGTCTCTTGCTTTACTTGTGTTATTTGTATCACTTTGGTTATCCCAGTTCACTGTTTGATTAAAGTTTAGTTAATCTCCTCATTGTGTGTTGTGTTGTAATTGTGTTTAAGCCCTTAAACGGTCCTGCAGATATGCTGAAAGAATTTGAGCTTGCAAGTTTTATGATCCCCAACTGCAATTATGAGACATTCACAACCTATCAGTCAATTAGAAAACAAAGAAGGAGTTGGGCCACTTTGATACAGCAAGGCTAAGCAAATACAATATGACTTGTTGGTTGCAAGGTCATAACTACAAAGTGCATGAACTGAAGGGATGATCAGTGGCTGAAATGAGAAAGATGATGGAGCATGTGATGAAAGTGGAGCTAGAAACTAGTGTGAAATTCAGGACTGAAGGTCAAATCCTGCTTTTGAGCATCGAAACAAACTCCCTACTGAGCCTGTGACTGTTGAGAGTAAAGACCAGCACAAAGAGAAGGAAAAGCTTATCAGAGAACCCCGATAAGTTATTCCTGGCAAGGTATAGCCATTGGGAACTACTGTGAGGGAAATAACTTAGCAAAAGTCAACCTTGATAGAGATCTTTGATCATCTCACAACTCCCAGTTCTGTGGAAGAAAATAGGATTATTGCCTAGAAATATGATCCGGACTAGGATTGTGCAGTTATTAAAAGAACATCTGGAAGAATCCAATACTTCCATGATGTAGAAACATTGTTGAGTCTTCCTGAAGGTGACATTAAGGATCTGCAAAGCTTAATTACCCAATACACCCAAGAGGAAGAGACTTCTCTATTTCAGTGGGTAAGTTAAAGACAAAATTCAGAGATGATGTGATCAAAAAAGCTAAGAGAGAGGATGCAGAGCACAAAAGAAGAAAGTAAGGGCAGAAGAGATCGAACTCCAACTCTTGTACATTGGTAGACGATTAAATTTTAAAGAGGGTTGGATACTATAACAAAAATACAGCAGCTATAAAGAGCTTTGAAGGAAATCAATATACATATCCCATAACAGAATGGGGATATGTTGAGAAAACTAAAGAGTTGGCGCTGCTGAGAAATGAAGAGAAAAAAAAAGCTGAACGGATAAGGGTCTTTGATCCAGTGGAAATCAAGCTACTCCACCCAAGATACACTTCATATCTGCATGACCAATTTTTCCCCAACCTAGCTAATGAGAACGCTAAAAATTATCTATGCTTGTATGTACACTTAATTTAAGTGATTGACAAGTTACATGCAAGGGCATACAAAAGAAGGAGAGATGAGGCTGGGTAGTTAATTGGAACCAACATGAAAGAAGTATCTGAACTCAGAATCTCAGAACAAGATAAGCTAGAGATAGTGCATAATCAGAGTGTTGTGGAAACACTCACTACTGAGGAAGATGTTTTGGGTTTAAGTTTTGAAACTTTAAAGATGATCTGCAAGATGGAGATAAAGTACAAGTATGATGATCAAAAGACTACAGTCTCTTACTTCTACAACAAGATAATTGCAAGAGTCAAAGAGCTTTCAAGCCTGAAGAGCTGATCTGAAAGTTGCTAACCCTAAGGGGGAGTATTGTTAAATCTAGGAACAATAGGTATAGATTCTTTTGTATAGGCTTAGCACTTTAATGTATGCATTATGTAATTCATTACTTTAATGTATGCATTATGTATATAGGTTAACCCATATCTCTATGTTGATTTATATGTATGATTGCAGGTTCAAACATTATACTTAGTCATTTTGAATTTGACTAAGCGTAAGAAATATCTACGGATGAACATTTATGTTCTTCCGTAGATAATTGATTGGGTGCGGATAGTATATATATTTTGATATAGATTCTTTGCACATATTAAGTTTTAAATGGTTATTACTAATACTAAACCACACACACAAAAGGCAGTGTACCTGTCGTATGGTAATATAGTGTTGGTAAGAACCGAGTATCAATCCGTGGACACACTAAGCCTAATCAACAACCCTCATAATTGACTATTAGTTTTATGTTTTAGAAAATGATAAGTTAAACATGTCAACAATAAATAAAGATAGATAAAAATAAATAAAGATAGGTTGAGACTTTTGGTGATTCTTTCAGTGAAGTAAGGCTGTTATCCTAATTTAGATTACACTTATATAACTGTGATGAATTGGTGGTGTGATTTAAAGATATGGATTATGTAATTATGTTAATGTTTATAAAGATGAGCTGGCACGATTTCTCGTCTATCCTGCTGCCGTAGTGACTTGATCCTGTCAGGCTGAGTTTACTGCTCAGATCAAAGCCCTAGTAATGTAGGTAAATCTTTTGTGACCTATTTGACATACGATTTCTGAAAACATAAGTTAATGTTAAAAAGAGAGTTGATCAGGTTCCTTCCTAACTACCATTAATTTTAGAAAACCGTAACAATTACTAAAGTTTCCGAACTAATAAAAGGGAACCCGCAAATGATCAGAAAGTTAAAGTGATATGATTTCTAATAACCATTTCTAGTTCATTAGCCATGGATCTATTATGAAGACCGGTTTCGCGAATAAAAGTTAACCATACGGTTTTCAACCTTGTACGACAATCACAATCACAAACCATAAATATATAACTTCCCGTTCAAATGTAGATGCTACCCATCAATAGTTTTCCCAAGACCACCATAACATTAACATAATATTTATCACACCATTAGTTCATCACAAATTACATAAGTTTCATTAAATTAGAATAACATATGAAGTTTAGCTCACAAGGAGCTTGAACATAACAACAAAGATAAAAGATAGTAATGAAATCATCGGTAAATTAGAACAATCAAACCGGTGATCCATTATGGATGATGTTAAACAATCCCAAGCTTCTTCTAAGTGTTGAATGAACCTCCAAGACCTTCTAAGGACCTCCAAAGGCTGGGTTCCCGAGAGGGAACACCAGCACTTCACCTCCCAAAAGCTCCTCTTCAAGTTGTAAATGAAGTCCTATTTATAGGCTTTCTGGAGCGTTTAAGCACGGCCCCGTGCTTAAAAGGCACGGCCCCGTGCAAGTACAATGTACATAAAAGTTGGTCGGCTCGTACGCTCAGATGTTGTCGGGCACGGCCCCGTGTTCAATGGGGCACGGCCCCGTGTTTGTGGTGGGGCACGGCCCCGTGCCTCCTAGGGCACACCCCCGTGCCTCGGGTCGGGAAACCGTACTTTTTGTCCTGTCGGGCCACCAAACACGGGGGTGTGTTGATTTAAGCACGGGGGTGTGTTTCAGGCTGGGCATGGGGGCGTGCCTCATGAAGCACGGCCCCATGCTTGAATTCCAAAACTTGATTTTCTTCATTTTCTTCTTATTTAAGCTCCTTTTGTTCATCATGGTCTTTTCAAAGCCTGAAAACACAATATGAACGATTTAAGTATCAAATCATCATTTTCAGTAAGAGTTTCTGGAATAATTGATGTGTAATTGATGTGTTTTATATGTATAATTTGGATCACATCAAATATTCCCACACTTAAACTTTGCTTGTCCTCAAGCAAAATCACTCAAAATAGCAACACCACCAAAAACCAAATAAATCAAGATATAAATATGTCTTTCAAGAACTATACAAGCAAACTTGGTTTACCCAAATATAAACAGTTAAGCACATGTGAAATGATATCCTTTCAAGCAATAGAATGGTTTCTAAATATTTTTAACATGTAAAAATTCACACTTCTCACAAGGTCCACTCACACTCGGCTATATATATGGAATCATACATAAGATGAAGTATGAATAATATGCTCAATTGCCTAGTATGAATACGTGTGAAATCATATGCTTGATAAGGGATCAAATCTCCACCTATGTTAGGCACTACTTGCATAAATCATTAGGTCTTTGATGGGTTGTAATTTGGCTCGGGTTCAGAGTATGGATTATTTGGATAAAAGTGGCTAAATGCTAAAACAGCGGTCTTGGCTTATTTCACAAACTAAAGGGAAACCAATAAAATGGTTCCTTATACAATACTCAAGCTAGAAGGGATATGCTAACTCGAGGACTCGTTTATATCAGATCGTCAAGACCGTATTGCATTTTCAAAAACTGCACCTCCTCCTTAACCCGATGATATACGTAGCTATCCTTTCTTTTTAAGGGTCGTTCGGCTTTGAGCCTAAAAGCACCCAACGGATTTGGATGTCGAATTCTTGGATTCGGTTTGGTTTTTGTTGCATTTTCCTTCATGAAACTAGTTCCCCACAAGTTAGGAATCTTTCATATCATTTTTTCTTTTTCGAACACATATCTTGAAATACCATAAAATGATGGAACTAGTTTTCTTCTTCCTTCTTTTTTTTCTTTCTTTCTTTTTTTTTTTTTGAAATAAGCCAAAACATGTCTTTAACAAAAATGGGTATGAAGGCTTTTTGGTTAAGTGGCTTAGTGATTTGGGTGATAAAAAATGAAAACGTTTAAGCTCAACGGGGCTAACTAGGGATAATGTTTGGGTAAGGATATTTGAAAATGGTAGAGGCTCGAATGTCAGGTTTTCCTAATTGCCTAAATCCTTTTTATGCAAGAAACACTTATAAGGTTTTGAAATGCATACCCAAAACAAGTTCTAATTCACATGCAACATAAGGCACCCTCAATATATCCATAATGAAAGCAAAAATGCAATAATGCAAAGCTTGTTTAAGGCTCAAAAATAAGCTCACACATAGGATGGAATTGGGTATAAGTATTGCATTTTTTATGTTTGAATATTTTCACCAACTCTTTTTTGCTTTTCAAGATATCACAAAAAACATTTTTAAGATTATTTGGGTTTGCTTTATTTGCTTATTTATTTCTCGAAAACATATATTTATATTTTGTTTCATGTTTCCGGTGTTGCCACAAACTAGAGTGACTTTTTGCAAAAGATTTAATTATAACTTGGTAATATTTATAAGCAAAATATCAAGCATGTATTACCCTTCCCCACACTTAAACTTCACATTGTCCTCAATGTGATTCACAATAATATTAAGTAGAGAAAGGTAAACGAAAACTCCCCTAAAATGATGAGTCAAATACGTGCGATCGTTTTTCCACAGCCGTCTTGAATAAGCTCAAAAGAATCATCGGGATTAATCTAAAACATCACCATATTATTTAAAACATGAAATTAAAGTCCTAAGCACACAAAACAAAATAAAAATAAACAGACTGAAAGTAACATAGAGCCATGTTTTGGTTACGGGTCCTTGGCTAGACCCTTCCCCACACTTAGTTTTAAATGAGGTGGAGGTTTATCACCTCCGAGAAAATCTTAGTTGGTACATCGATTTGGCCATTAACCAATTACCATTGACTTTGAAGCTTAGTCCCTCATTCTTTTCAACCTTGATAGCATTTTGTGGAGATAACTTCTTTCATTTTTTTAAAAAATTTATTTTTTAATTTTTTTTAAATTAAAAAAAAAAATTTTTCAAATAAAACAAAATAGTCAAAAATTTGGATCATCTTTCAAACTAACATGTGTCCCCGGCAACGGCGCCAAAAATTTGATGGGGTGCGGATAGTATATATATTTTGATATAGATTCTTTGCACATATTAAGTTATAAATGGTTTTTACTAATACTAAACCACACACACAAAAGGCAGTGTACCTGTCGTATGGTAATATAGTGTTGGTAAGAATCGAGTATCAATCCGTGGACACACTAAGCCTACTCAACAACCCTCATAATTGACTATTAGTTTTATGTTTTAGAAAATGATAAGTTAAACATGACAACAATAAATAAAGATAGATAAAAATAAATAAAGATAGGTTGAGACTTTTGGTGATTCTTTCAGTGAAGTAAGGCTGTTATCCTAATTTAGATTACACTTATATAACTGTGATGAATTGGTGGTGTGATTTAAAGATATGGATTATGTAATTATGTTAATGTTTATAAAGATGAGCTGGCGCGATTTCTCGTCTATCCTGCTGCCGTAGTAACTTGATCCTGTCAGGCTGAGTTTACTGCTCAGATCAAAGCCCTAGTAATGTAGGTAAATCTTTTGTGACCTATTTGACATACGATTTCTGAAAACATAACTTAATGTTAAAAAGAGAGTTGATCAGGTTCCTTCCTAACATACCATTAATTTTAGAAAACCGTAACAATTACTGAAGTTTCCGAACTAATAAAAGGGAACCCACAAATGATCAGAAAGTTAAAGTGATATGATTTCTAATAACCATTTCTAGTTCATTAGCCATGGATCTATTATGAAGACCGGTTTCACGAATGAAAGTTAACCATACGGTTTTCAACCTTGTATGACAATCACAATCACAAACCATAAATTTATAACTTCCCGTTCAAATGTAGATGCTAACCATCAATAGTTTTCCGAAGACCACCATAACATTAACATAATATTTATCACACCAATAGTTCATCACAAATTACATAAGTTTCATTAAATTAGAATAACTGTTGGACCAAAAGAACCAATGAGCCTGATCAGAAAAACCTCTAAGTCCCACAGACATTACAATTGCTAAAGAAGATCACAACAGCTGAAGACATCAGCTGATTACAAAGGTCTGAAGACAAAGTCTGAAAGTGAAGTACTGAAGACAAAGACTGAAGACCAGAGTGATCAGTAGTTGTCACAACAGCTGAAGTTGTTAACTTCAGTAGTTGTGATGGTTTTTCCTTTTCTGTACTTGTAATTTTCCTTTCAGTAGTTTTTTGTTTCAGTAGTTGTAGGTCAGTAGTTTTATATTCTTGTACTTAGCATTCTCTGAGATGTGATCAGTTATTGAGAACATTTCAGTAGTTTGCATTATTTCAGTTGTTTGTATAATTCTGTTAGATGTCACTATCAAGTGACATCAGCAGACGTCACATTCCTCTATATAAGGGATGTTGACCTAGCTGTATTCTAACCGAAGCATTACGCGTGAATGAAAACATTCCTTTAACAGAAATATTCTCTCTCTATAATCGTCATTGTGTGTTTGCATATTCATTATTTTCTTGATTGAATTCGATCTTATTTCGTTATATTCCGCTGCAAAATTCAAATCTAATTGATCCGATCCTATCAAATGGTATCAGAGCTGGTTAATCATTGATCGATCTAACAATTGATCATTGAAACTGCTCTTTTGATAGCTAAGTTTGATTGAATTAGCATTTTTGCAAGAATTGATTATAGAGTTTGATTTTCTGTCGCTTCTGGTTAATTAATTGAGATTCTAATTGTGTTTTCTAATTGTGTTGTTGAGTTTTTAAACTAGACTGATTTTAATCTCATTGAATTCGATTGAATTAGTGAAAATGACTACTTCAATCAATGATCCTCACAATACTGGCTCCTCAACTAAGCCTCCGATGCTTGTTAGGAGTGAGTATAACATATGGCAGCGCCGAATGCACCATCACCTGTCTGTTAACAGTTCAGGTTGTTGGAAGTCTGTGGTTCATGGACCATATAAGCCTATGGTGAGTAATCCTGAAACCAATGAGATGGTTCCTAAGAAGAAGGAACAATATTCTGATGAGGACTTAAAGCTGTTTGAGATTGATGCTAAAGCCCATGGAATTCTAGCCATGGCACTGCCTAATGAAATCTACTCTGGGCTTATGCATCATGAAACTGCTTATGATCTCTGGGTTGCTCTGGGTTGCTAAGGCCAAGTTATGTTCTGAGTCATGATACACAACTAGATGAACTTAATCTATCCCTTACCTCTCTTGCCATAGGTGGAATTTTGTTCTCTATGTTACTCATCAATTCTTGATTCTCCTCCAAAACTTCCTTCTCATACATGCATCAATCACAAGTACCATCCTACGAGATAATTAAACCAGTTTGTTTAGTGTTACTTGTACCAGTTGAGGAACTCGTTGCTGGTGGGGATGAGTTTGTAAGTTGGGGTTGCTTGAAGCTTCTTTGATTTGCTTGTCTCTCATCACTTGTTGATTGTTGACTTCTTTCTCTTGAGAAGTGACCATACAAGTTGCACTTGTAGCATCTTACTTTAGATTTATCAACACCAATCTTAGTAGTTCTTCCTACAACAGCCAGTCCCTTATTCCTTCTCAAATACATCTTTACTCTATATGCTATCATGGCAATTTGCCACTACCAATACATTTCCTCTACTTCATCACGGTGAAGTTCTTCAAGATCTTGTTGGCAAAAATGAACAAGGGTCAAAGTGCTACCCATATAAGCTTGAAAGCTTGAACTGAAGGCTGCAAAGCCTGCTGTAAGGTTTATTGAAAGGTTGATGCACCTAAAACAACCCAAGTGCTTCCTGCATGCATACACACTTGGTACTTAGTAGAAGTTGCTTCAGAAGTTTTACACTACACATAGAAAATATTATAAGTGTAAAATCTTCCGAAGCCATATATGAAGTCTTCTGAAGCTTCAAAGACAAAGTCTTCTAAAGCCAATGAAGTGAAGACATATTTCTTCCAAAGACCAAGAAAAACATGCTTTCTATGATGTACTTTTGCAAAAAGCTGAACCACTTTTCACTACAACTCTGAATACTCACCAACTTATACAAGTTGGTGAAAAGGTCCATGCTTTTGTAACTGTACATTAAGGTCTTGAGTCTGTAACATTCTACTTTATGTACCTTTATCCTTTTTGTAATATATTAGGATGTGAGCTATGGCATGTCATAGTCACTAGTCAAAAGGCAAATATGCCATTTGACTTTAAATTGATCATGTTGTCTAGATTAATGTTTCCAGCTAGCATTCAAAGTATGGCCGACTTATGATGTAGTATAAAGTATGTGAGTTCTTGTATGTTTTCTTTATGCTTTGTAACACTTATAAAAGAATTTAAGAAGCAATATACAACATCCTTGAAAACCATAGTTTGTGTATTGTTCTTAAGTTTATGTCTCTTGTTTTGCTTGTGTTCTTAGTATCATAAACTTGTCTCGGTTACCTATTTGATCTGTTAAGTGTTCTAACACTCTTCTCATTGTGAGAATGATTGTATTGACCATCCCTTAAACTATCTTGCAATTGGTATCAGTGCACTTCAAGCTCTTGATTGTAAGATATCACCATCTTAGATCCCTCAGTCTCACAAAATACTTAACATGTCAAATGGCAGCTCTCACAAAGGATGATATGGAAACCGGAACAATGAAAAAGTCCCCACTTATCACTCCTAAAGACTTTGATACTTGGTGCCAAAGAATATGAGGTTTCATCAAGTCTCAAGACTCCAGGATGTGGGACTCTGTTGTCTCTAAACCTTACATACCAAGCACCTCTTCAGTTGTTGTTGGGAGTGGTATGATTCCAAAGAAGGTAGCTGACGTTTCTGAAGAATGCAGGAAGAAAATTGACATAGATGAGAAAGCCATGACTACCCTCCAAACGGCTCTTCCAAACTCCATATACAGAAGCTTGAAGAAGTTCAAAACTGCTAAACAATTATGGGATGCACTAAAGCTCATGTATGAGGGGTCCACTGAAGCAAAAGATAACAAGAAGTACCTCTTGTACTAGCAGTTTGAGAACTTCACCTACAAGACAGGTGAAACCATGACTCAGTAATACTTTAGGTATGTTGAGATTGTGGATACTCTCTTGAAAATAGGGACATTGAAAGGAAGTTCATGTCCTCTCTTCCTAGACAATGGACACACTATTGTGTTGTTATCAAGAGAATTGAGAACCTTAAGACTCCCACTCTGATAGAGTTGTATGGTATACTCAGTGGATACTAGATGGAGATGAATATGCAAAATCCATCTGGTAACTCTAGCAATCAATAGCGTTTAGGCCCTTCATTTGGTTAAAAGGGACTACGGAGAACCACAACATCATCTTATTTGCTACCCTGATAACTCACAAAAGGGTTTTGTCATCACCTTCCCAGAGGCACCAAGGGATGACTACACCAAAGGAAGCCCATTCCAAAAGACAAGCTCTTCACAAGCCTTTTTGTATGCTGATGAAAGTACAGGAAACTTTCTCTTCACCCGTAAAGACCTGTAGTGTATCCATCCATATGATCTGGAGTACATGAAGATAGTTAGCAAATGGCTCTTCTCACTCACAGAGCCAAAAAGTTTTACAAGAGGATATGAGGAAGTTCCCTAGCAATGCAACCAGTGAAAAGTTTGGGCTTGACAAAAGCAAAGTGAAGTGTTACATCTGCAACCAAATGGGACACATTGCTAGAGAGTGTAAGGCACCAAGAACAAATGGTGGCCAAGCACAAACCAGACCAAACTACATTGACAAAGTCACTTAGAATGAGAAGCCAAAACAGTAAGTTGCAGTTGCTATTGAAGAAGGAGGCTTTGATTGTAGCTTTTTGGTAGAGGATGCATCTCCAAACCAAGCGCTGATGTAGTGTTAGCAAGATCTTCCAAAACATCCAAAGTGTTGAAGGTCAAGTCTAAGCTTCCAACGGTG
Source organism: Flaveria ramosissima (assembly GCA_025215565.1). Classification (NCBI taxonomy): domain Eukaryota; kingdom Viridiplantae; phylum Streptophyta; class Magnoliopsida; order Asterales; family Asteraceae; genus Flaveria; species Flaveria ramosissima. The sequence continues at coordinate 4,537,986 of CM046034.1, forward strand.
GTGTGGAAGACAAAGAAAGACCATGTGATTGAAAGTTCTTTATCAACATCAGCAAATGATCCTCAAAACTTGAAAATAGGATCAATTACTATTGCATTGTCTTCATTATCTTTTGACAAGTCCAAGACCAACAAGGCTTGGGTTTCCAAATGTAACTAACCATCTATTTTGTGCAAGAACAACTCAAGACCAATAGGAATGTATGGATCATTGATAGTGGTTGTTCCAGGCACATGACAGGCAATGGCTCTTTACTTCAATATTTAGAAAAGATTGACAGAGGCCCAACTGCTTTTGAAGGAGATGCTAGAGGTTACATTATTGGAAGGGGCAATGTCACAAATGGTAAGCTCAGCATTGAGAAGGTAAACCTTGTCAAGGGGCTTGGATACAATCTCCTAAGTGTATCTCAATTTTGTGACCAGAGACACAAAATGCTTTTCGCTGAGCATGAGTGCATTGTTCTCAAGGCTAGGGTGGTCATTCCTCAAGAGCATATACTTCTTAAAGCCCCTAGGAAATGGAACATGTACAAGATGGACTTGCAAGAAACATCTCCGTCAGAAGAAGTTTCATGCTTTATATTTAAAGCAAATAGTAAGGAGTATTTCCACTAGCATAAACAAATGTGCCATGTAAACTTTAAGAACATAAATAAATTAATTAAGAATGATTTGGTAGCTGCATCGCCAAAGAAAGAGATTACAAGTATTGACCATTATTTTGCATGCCTGAAAGGGAAGCAACATAAGGTATCTCACAAGCCAAAGGAAAGAAACTCCATCACTACTCCCCTACACTTGTTACATATGGATATCTTTGGCCCCATCAGTGTAATGAGTCTAGGAAGGACCTCATACTGTTTAGTGATCACATATGACTTCACAAGATTAACTAGGGTTTTCTTCCTTAAAACTAAGGATGAGACTCCTAATATCTTGAAATGTTTCATCTTAAAAATTGAGAATCAATGTGATCACAAGGTCAAGACCATAAGATGTGATTAAGGAACTAAATTGAAGAACCAAATCCTTGATACATTTTGTGATGAAAAAGGTATTACAAGAAAATATAGTGCTCCCAATACTACTCTGTAAAATGGTGTTTCTGAGAGGAGAAGCATGACACTAATTGAAGCTGCAAGAACCATGTTGTCTGACTCTAAACAGCCCATCACCTTCTAGGCAGGGGTAGTGAACACTGCCTGCTATGTGCAAAAGAAAATTTTAGTAGGCAAGACTCATGGTAAGACTCCTTATGAACTTTGGCATAAGAGGAAACCTTTTATTGGTTTTCTCAGGTCATTTGGGTGTCTGCGAGATCAAGTTTGGTCACTCAACACAGTTGTTATCTTTCAAACTCACTAAATCACACTTGGTTTGATGATGCAAAATCCCTAAAGAGTTGATAACAATATATTAAGTAAACAATCACAAGAAGAAAAGTTTTCAAGATACTTGTATATATTACTTCTCTACTCAAAGTATTACAAGATTCTTACAAGCATGTTTACTAAGTGTACAATAAGGACTATATATACTACTATCTACAACCAGTTATACTTTGATAACAGCTGGAACTTACGACTAAAAAAATACTACATTGTTAGAAGTAAGATATCTAAGATAAAATACCTTTAGATTTGATAGTTATGACATGTCAGTGACTTACCTTTTGTCACCAACTAAAGTTGATAACTGTACTAACTGATAAGAGATGAACTGTGGAATTAAATATGGTCAACTACATGGGCATGGGAAACCACCATGCAGTATCTCAAAGGTTGCAGCGGTTTGTTAAAGGAACCATACTTACGTCCACTAGTTCATAGTAGGTTCTTCTGAAGATAATTGGATTCGGAAGAACAAGTTCTTTTGAAGCCTCTTATACTTCGGAAGAGTCTACTTCTTCTGAGACATGTGCTGATCTTCAAGACTTCATGCTTCGGAAGTAATTGTCTTGAAATCATCTATGTGTTGAACTTCGGAAGAATGAAGACTTTGTCTTCAAAAGTTAGAGTTCCTCTTCGGACGTTCTTTCAGCCTTCTTCTTCGGAAGTGCAGCTTTTGCCTTCGGAAGCTCTTTCAGAGTTGTACCAAAATTGTTTCTAAGTGTTTGTTTTGGTTGCACCAGCCTTACATGATCAAACAAACTCCCCGTAGGCTGATGCTACCAAAACCTTGCTTGTTTCTACTTCTTAAAACCTTCAGCACCAGGGTCAGAAGATACTTATCTGTCTTTTTATTTTTTCCAGATGTGGTGCCGAAAAGTTTGTACAAGTCATTCGTAGAAAAAAGATCCAGACAATTACTTTGAATGACATGCACCCTTTGTTGTGTCCCTCTGAAGAGAGTTAGTTGACGGGATTTGTAGTCATATTCTCAACGAAATATGGGATCCAATTCAAGGCCTTCAACCATTTGTAAGAAGGTTTTGCCTTTTGTGGTTGACCCTTCCTTTTCTTCCCTTTCTCTTTGCTTCAACTCCTCTTCACTCTTGGCCTTTGTAGTCAGTTCAGCCAGATGAAAGCTGCTCAGATGATTTTTGATGTGAGCAGCTACTTTACTGTTGGAGGGATAGGAGAATGGTTTCTATGCTAACTCAACAATGTCAAACCTGCTTAAGTGTAGCAGAGAAGAGGCATTAAGTCTGTTGACTTCACCATTCTCTCTTTCCACAACAAAGTTGTGAGAAGAGTCTTCGAACCTCAACTGGATTATCTTCTTCCTAGGAACAAGGGGTTGACATGGTAGCTTGTCTCCCTTCCTAGCATCAAACAGAGTCACTAGAATTCTTCTCAGGTTCTTTATTTCTCCCTTAAGGGAGTCAGAGTTAGTTGCCAAGAGTCTAAGAGCTTGGTCCAATGTTCCCCTTAGCAGAACAAGGAATTGTTCTCTGTGAGGGAACATGAGGAGCCAACAATGATGGATAGTTTGATGAACCTCTTCTCACAAGAGAGGTCGCTCAGAGTAATGCAATTGATGAGCTTCCTCTTGATCTCTTTATATTCTTCTAAGGTTAGAGGTTTTGATGATTGAGATGATGACTTGGGTGGTTGATGAGTGGATGATGGTTGGGTTTTGTTGAGTGTTTTAGGTTTAAGGATAGTTAATGGTGGTGGTTGTTGTGATGCAATGGGTGAGGATGAGCTATGGTTGATGGTGAGGGTTCAGGAGTGTATGGATCAGTGGTTAGCTCGGTTTTGATAGGGAATGGGAAAGGTATTGGTTCTTGTTGAGGTTGTGGTTGTGGTGTAGGTTTGGAAGTCATCCTCTGTATACTTTTTTATACCTCCTTCCCACTTCCTGAGCGAATGCCAGCCTTGATTTCACTGATATGTCGTTGCAGGGTCTATTCCAACATGGGGCCAACTTGCCTGCCAAAGAAGCAATGGGCCCTAAGATAAGCCTTCATCCAGGCTTTGTCTCCCATCTTCTTCACAGCTACAAGTTGAGCTTCTTTTTATTTCTTCTTCTTCTCCTTAAGTTGCTCCCTGGATGCCCTGTTTCTCTATTTGTCCATCTGATCTTGTTCTTTTTGGAAAAGCCACAAGATCGTGTCATTATCATGAGGAGCTAGTTCCTGAAGAGAGAATCGCCAAGAGCTTAAGAAAGCTATCCTTTCATTCCTTCGTTGTTGCTCAGCTTCCTCTTTCTTTCTCAGCTTTTCCTCCTCTGTGGCCAACCTTGCTGCTTCCTCTTGTTCTTTTTGCAGCAAGGTTGCCTTTTCTAACTCAACCAGCTCCTCATGTGGTAAGAGGAGCACATCTTCGCTAGCTACTCCAAGATTGACAAGCCTGTCAATGATCTCCACCCTCTTTTGGTTGTTGATAGCCTCCTGGTTGGCCACAACTGCTTTGCTACTTGCAGCTAATAGCTTTTCGGTGGGAGTCTACCTTTTCTCTTAAGCTTTTTGTTGGTCCATGTGATCGAAAAACAGTGCAAATGAAGTGATGAATTGCTCAATATCTAACAACCATGCTAAACAATGACAATTGAGAAGATAGAATACAATTCTAACACATATTTGATAACAAAATGAACAATAACAATCAATAACATGAAGCACAATGATATTTCTGTGTAATAACTGCCTGGAATAGGTAACTTGCAACAATGATCCACGATTAGGGTTTTGCAAGCTTACCTTACAATGAGAATTAACAAAAGTATATATAGCAGTTGTAGTTTCGCAGACAATTTTGCTACCAGCGAAACTGTCATGCCGAAACTACAGTTTCGCTCGGCAGAACACAAGTTTGCTGGGTAAACTAGAACAGCAAACTGTGAGCGAATTTACAGATTCGCTCACAGTTTTGCTGGACTGCTAAAAATACACAATACTAAGAACATACAAAAGGAAACTAACAAAAGTCCTATTACAAGTAAAGTAAACAAACTATACTAAGGTGAGTCCAACCTATACATGATCTTCACTTTTCCAACCATTCCTCCTCTAACAGTTCTTCCACAGTCAACTTCCTTTTGCCTTTAATGTCTTTGGAAGCTTGAGTCTTTGGAGGTTCTTGTGTAGAGGATTCAGGTTGGTGGGTGGTGATGTCAGCTTGTTGTGATGAAGGTGTTTGAGTGAGAGGGGTTTTGAGAAAGTCCTCACTATTTATCTCAGAGGCCAGTTCAAGGATTGTCTTTATAATAATTAGATCATCGGACAAAGAAGATAGCCCTTTTGCAGCTTGGATCTCAGCTTTGGAAGATTGGGATAATTCTTCCGCAGCTTTTACTTGAGCTTCTGAAGTTGTAGGAGTGCACTACATGTCCAACTATTTCAGTTGCTGGACCTTCAGTCCCTATATCCCCTTCAAAATTAATCTCAGGTTTAATATTGACCTTAGGTTTACTAACACCTTCCTCAGTAGTAGGTGGTGCATTCAACCTCTGAAACTCTTCATCTCCAAAGTATGCCACAATAACATCCGCACTTAGTTATTCAAGTAAGGAGCCCATCAGGAACTTAGTTATGAACCTATTCAGATCTATGAGCATCCTTGTGTCCACTTGAAGGGAAAACATTTTCTTGTTGAGTTGGATAAGAACAAGAAAGTCTTGAAAGAGCCAAGCTTTGCTACTCCACATGTGTTTCTCTCTGAACATATTCCCTCTTTTTGTTAGCATCATCTTAACAGCTTGATGAGCTAGAGGAAGAACTCAGAGAGACTTGGACTGGTACGTGTGTTGATACATCATGTTCCTAGTTTATTTTCTTAAATATAAAAGTCTTTCATTTCTTACACATATGTAATATGACTACTTAATGAAATATGATATGCATCTTGATGTTTATTTGTCTTGAAGTATTTCATTTATTATTGTATTTAGTATAATTCATATGTATGAACATCATATATAGGTTTGAGGTTATTGTACATAGTTCTAAGTCAATAATGATTGAGAAATGTGTTCAACTTAGTCGGATGGTTATTCATACTTATGGACCATACGCACGAATGAATCACACTTATGGACCAGTCGCACGACTAAACCAGGAGAATGGGTCAGTCGTATGACTGAGACAAAAGGTTTATTCAGTCGCACGACTGAACCTTCAGTCGTGCGTATGAATCAAACGCATGAGTTAATCGCACGACTGAACCATGCTAACGGTTCAGTCATACGAATGAAACTGAAACCCTATAAATATCACATAATTCGTGGAAAAACAGAAGACTTCGAATATTCACAAACCCTAGCCGTCCAGAGCACCCTAAGCAGCCTATCCAACTTCATAGTTCATTCCTGATCGACTTCTACTCAATTCTTAACGTTTGTTTCAACGGTTAGATCGATCAGGTTGTCGTTCTCACTGATTGGATCGCCTATCAAATAGGATTCCGCACTATTTGATCTGGTCGCATGCAGAATTCTTTAGTACTCCGTACGAAAACGGTCCTAACAAGTGGTATCAGAGCTTTGGCTCGTGATTTTGCGTGGATTCAATTGGTTTTGGTGTTAAAACAAACGTTTTCAATCAAAAGAGTCAACTTTTTGCTTCAAAAAGTTTTTATGATGATTTCATGTGTTAAAGTTTCGATTGTTCATCAAACGACAGAATTGGGTTTCTGGAAAATTCGTATCTTGTGTCAAAGTGTTCAAATATTCGATTTTTCAAACACAACAGCCTTCAGTCGCACGATTGGACCATTCGTATGACTGAACCCATTCGTATACTCTCATTCGTACGACTGAACTCAGTCGTATCTTTCATTCGCACAGTTAAGCAACTCCAGTCGGTTGATTACAATCGCCCTGCTCAATCGTACGACTGAATCCAATCGCCCGATTGAATTCATTCATATCTTTCATTCGCACGAGTGACCCATTCGCATAGCTCCTTCGCACGAGTGAATCTGTCCTGTTCTAAGTTCAGGAAGTCCATAGCAATGGAAGACCAGTTTGCTGCATTCACTGCTGGAATGGACTCGCGTATCTAGAACCTTCTACTTCTGGAGAATGAGATTGGAAACCACAACAAACTGCCAAAGCTGTTAACTTTGAATGAATACCCACAGTGGAAACAATGGTTTGAAATCTACTTGAATGGAGTTGACCCAAACCTTTGGACATCCATTGAGACTGGTTACACGGTACCAGTCAGTGCTAATGAAGTTAAATTGACTTTGGGAGGAATGAGTGAATCCCAGAAGACTCTACATAATGCTGAAAAGAAAGCATATGCCTTGTTGACTCAGTCTATACCTAAGGACATATTTCATCAGTTCTCTGAGAACAAGCAGTCTAAGAAATTATGGGAGGCCTTGGAAAAGAGATACAAAGGAAATACAACTCTGAAAGCACTAAAGGCAAAAGCTATTAAGAAGGAATTTGACAATTTCTCTTCGACTAGGAATGAGAGCCTGGATGATATCATTGATCGATTGTATTATCTGATGAGTGAGTTGCACACTCATGGCTTGATGGAAGATAAAGTCTCTTGTTTTGCTGATGGTCTGCCAAACAAATAGGATCCATTTGTGTCTAATCTGAGACAAAAAGCCACTCTTGCTACTTTAGACATAAATGATTTCATTTTGAAGTTAAGAGAGGAAGAACTATGTGTGAAATACAAGTCAAAGAAAGGATCCTATGCTCAGAATCCTGCACTATACAATTCATTTCCAACTCCGGCTACTTTAGTGCATCAGGAACCGTAACGTTAGGATCATCTGGAACCCAATACATAGTTCCTGAGGCAAATACTGCCAAGTTAAAGACCGAGAATCTCAGAAATGTCACCGTGGAAGTTGCTAAAGAGCACATGGACCTTCTAGCTGCTGTTGTTCAATCTTATGATGGATTAGTTGCTGGTAAGATTGGAAAGTGTCATCTTGCTGACGAGGACTACGAGCAAGTTGATGAAACTGAGCTAGAACACATGGATATTATGTGGGCATTAGCTAGTGCTGTAAGAAGAGCCACAAAGTTTGTTAAAAAGACGGGGCAAAATTTGGTTGCCAGTAAAGATACAACATTTGTATTTGACAAAACCAAAGTCACGTGTTTCAATTATGGTGAAAAGGGGCACTTAAAACGTGAGTGCGTAAAGCCAAAGAAGACTGGAAATGGAAATCTTTTTCCTACATTCAACCGACAAGATAAGGATAAGATTTGAGCTTCATCTTCAAGTAAAGAGTCTACGGCTTTGGTTGCTCAAGGTGATGAAGGACAAGACTGGTCCTTCCGATTCGTTTCTGAGGGTGAATCAAACATTGCTTTAGTTGATACATTAGATGATGGATCTGCAAGTGAAGGAGACATCATAGCTAAGCATACACTTTCAGATGTCGAAGAAGCTATGGATGTCGTTGATCATCTGGTTGAAGAAGAGCTTAGTGCTACAAACTCAGAATCTCCAGTCACCGAAGAGTCTGACACTGCTTTGATGGCTGATTCATTTGGTTCTACACAGGTATATTCTAAAGACAAATTATTTGAAAAACATGCATGTACTGAATGTGATAAATTTAAGGTAAGCATTGATTTAAAATTTTCTAGGTTATTAGAACATAATGATAATCTAGTAAATGATTACAACTCTACACTGAAGCAAATCGTGTTTTAAAACAAAATGAGTGCAGCGTCAAAGAAAAGATAGAACTATTGAGGAAACAACTAAGGGAAACCGAGGTTGTTGCCTTAAATCAATCAAATGACATCAAGTTCTATTTAAATTCTTTGGAGTAAACTAAAAAGGAAAAAGCAGTTTTGCAAGTCGAAGTTGAATTATTAAAACAAAAACTGCACAGTTTGGCAAGTTTTTCTCACAAAGTTCAGAACCTAGTAAAAGAACGGAATGACGGTGAAGGTCTGGGTTATAAGGTAGTACCGCCACCACATGCAATCCTTTTGAACACTAAATGTAGACCAATTAATAATAACCCAGTACAGGATCATGTGGTGTCTACTCCCCTGGTCCGTGATCCAGATTCTACGGGTAAACCTATGAAATCTGTCAATAAACAGAAGGATTCTACTTTGGGATCAAAAGATAAGATACCTGTTGAGGATTTGGGTGATAAAATTGAAAAGGTTAAATTAGGGTCAGGTTCACAAACGTCTATTTCTCAACCTAAAAGGTCTAATCCAATGAACCATAATCGTGTTAATCATCAAAATCCTAATAAAATGAAAGTGAAAGATGTTCAAACTGTCAAAACAATTAAGTTTGTTAAAGAAGGTGAAACATCTAAAAAGGAAACAACCCAACCGGACTTATCTCAAACCCCGACCAAACTCAACCCCACATCAAAACTTTCCTCAAACTGTCGAAGGGAGATCCTGCTATAGTTGTGGAAAACGAGGACATATCCCTCCAAATTGTCCTTATTATTAGACACCTAAAAAGAAAATTGAACTTTTTGATGAAAAAAACAAGATTTTCTAAAATTAGATCTAATACTCCTCCAAAATACCAAAGGCCACACAAATTATTAGCTCCAAGCGAGGATGTGTCACCTAAGGTTACACCTAAGTTTATTAGTGAACCTATAGTTCAAACCATAAGTCAGTCGTCTGTTTACCACAAACAGGCCTTACACAAAACTGGTTTATGGAGAAAAACCAAGTAATGTGTCTGTTAGTAAGAACAAGAAAAAGAAAGATGTGCCCTCATCCTCTGAACGACAGTGGGTTGAGTTCATGATGTGTGATACCTCTGGACACCCAAGCCAGTTAAGGCTTGGGTCCCAAACCTGAACTAATCAATTCCTTTGTATGTGCAGGGTGTCCGCTACAGCGCTATCACTAATACATGGATTATTGATAGTGGGGCTTCTATGCACATGACCGGGAATTCGTCTCTCCTTTTCAACCACTACAAGAAAAGTGACTATTAGGAACTAAATTATTAGAGACTGATTTATCAGTCTCAGATACATAGTATCGAAGACTAATTTATCAGTTACAAATGTTATTTGAGACTGAATTTTGTGTGCATATGTAAGTAACTGATAATCAGTCCCCAAAACTAGGACAACCTATTGAATACTAAATTTCAGTCTCAAATACACATACACAATAAGAGTTTTTGGAGGGAAGTTTGATGGTAACTGAATTTCAGTCCCAAATAAGATATCTAAGTGGTGTTATTATTTGAGTAACTGATAATCAATCTCTAATAAATAAGGGATATATTCAACACTAAAAATTAGTTCTTAATATTCAAAATGCATATTGAATTAGGGAATGAAAGTTAGTCTATAATGATCTTTGCACTAGAAAATGATTAATAATTGATTTACAATCTCTAATTATTTTATGTGGATTACGTTATTGTAAGAAATGTATTAAACACTAGAAATCAGTCTTAAACAGACTATAATTGTAGTTATTTGGAACTGATATCTAGTCTGTAAAGAAGATTGTAGATGTAATAATTGGGGATTGATATTTAGACTCTAATAAAGAAAATAAATTTACTTTTGAGAATATATTAGACACTACAAATCAGTTATTGAATATTCATATTGTAAATTGAATTGGGGATTGACTTTCGGTGCGGAATGACTTTCCCATAAAAATAATGATTAAAGATCGATTTATAGTATCTAATAATACGACACAACTTATATAATATTAAATAAGGTATCGAAGAATAGAACTCTGACTTAAACATGTTATGAGTGTCTTTATTTAAAACAAATATTAAGTCTCTAAAGAGTTATGTAAATGTAATAAGTAAGAACTAATATTCCAACTCCAACAAAGAAACACATTTAAGTATTTCTAAAAACATAGTATAGATTACAAATTAGTTACTAAAATTCCTAAAGCAAGTCAAAACAGAGGCTGATTTTAAATTTGGAAATACTTTTGTGTAGAAAACTAATTAATTATCGAATCATATTCTCTAATAATATGACCCAAATTATACAATTATAAAAAAGGTATTGAAAACTAAAAATCAGTCTCTAAAGTTAAAGTGTTTCAAGACGAAAACAAAGATGATAAACTAATCGAAGACTATTTATGAAACCTGTACGCTGCTATTAATTACTGAAACAAATAAATATAATATACACATTTCAAATCAATAGTTTTGTTCAAATAGTATATGCGTCAATATAAGTTTAGCATAATACATAATAGTCTATGTCAAATAATACAAAAATAAGTTTCAAAGTTTAACAAATACAAAAAAAACTCATTATCATCCAAACCAATTTGCAACAGCATCACACCAGCAATCTTTTTATGCCCAAATATCACAAGCCTCTATAATATGTTCTTTTAAAATTCAGCATTATCACAAATCTGAAAACATATTATAATCGGGTTAGCTAAATCATAAAATACAATGATTAAAATTTAAAAACTTTCACCAAAAAATATATAGTTTCTAACTATCGTGAATAGCAGGTCATGTTCATGTCAACTTGTACCTGTAAAAAATATATTGGCTCGGGCAGGGTGCCACATCTAGACAGGTTCGGGTAGGACGTGTCGATTAGAAAAACTTATTAGGATTGGTTTAGGTCGGGTTTGGTTGATTATATATATATATACATAAAATAAGTTCAAAAATCAACAAGAACACTAAATATCATTAAAGTAGAAAAATACCTCGTATGCCAAGCCATTGAAGCAAATCCAAACCATAATTAAGTGCTATATGGGTCAAATTAGATAAAAGCTTATTAAATACAATATATCTTCACATTCACCTGCCACCATTATATCAACAATGAATGTTTGAAAAATATTAAATAATTATATTAATACATGTATCTTAGAAACAGTATTTAAGAAATTAATATAATTAAAAATTTTCCAAAATTTAACGACTCGAACCTTACAAATCATCATCGTCTGAGTCAACATCTTCATTATCATTTTTTGATTTATCAGTGTCTGAATCATCTAGGTTTATCTCTGAACCATAATCTTCCAAACTTTGATGGGAATCATCTATCTCATCATCAATAAAATTATCTATAATGCCATCAAAACTCTGAACATCAACATTTTCAACAATATTTTCAGTAATATCTTCACGAAGAAGGTTGAAATCTTCTAACAAATCTTCTGAAGTTTAGTCTTCCGGAATATTCCATAGGTGTCTATGAGTAATTCTTTCAATGATTTTCCAACCTGAATTTGGCTTAAGGGGGTCATTTATATAAAATACTTGTTTAGCCTGTTTTGCAAAAATAAAAGGATCTTCCTTATAAGCACTCCGGGAAGTGTCTATGCTTATGAAATGAGGTTCAAATATGATATGTTTTCTATGACGAGCAGTGTCAAACCATGTGCATTTAAATAAAATAACACGATAACCTCGTATGAATGACAATTCAATCACTTCGTCTAGATATCCATAATAATCATCTTCAACATCATTATGAATGCCGGGGACCGTTATTCCACAATTTTGTGTTTGCCTGCAATCATCTCTTGACTTAACTATAAATTTAACCCCATTTACTATGTATCCCTTGTGATACGAAACTCGATTATCAGGAAGAGAAGACAATACATATAACTCCTCGTTAATTTGAGATGGATTTAATGTATACTTTTCTCGAATCTGTTCTCAGTTTTAATCTCATTGAATTCGATTGAATTAGTGAAAATGACTACTTCAATCAATGATCCTCACAATACTGGCTCCTCAACTAAGCCTCCGATGCTTGTTAGGAGTGAGTATAACATATGGCAACGCCTAATGCTCCATCACCTGTCTAATAACAGTTCAGGTTGTTGGAAGTCAGTGGTTCATGGACCATACAAGCCTATGGTGAGTAATCCTGAAACCATTGAGATGGTTCCTAAGAAGAAGGAACAATATTCTGATGAGGATTTAAAGCTGTTTGAGATTGATGCTAAAGCCTATGGAATTCTGGCCATGGCACTACCTAATAAAATCTACTCTGGGCTTATGCATCATGAAACTGCTTATGATCTCTGGGTTGCTCTGAAGGAACAATTTGGAGGAACTGATGAGGTCTTAGCAAACAACAGAGAAATCCTTGCCCAGCAATATGAGACATTCTCTCATAGGAAGGGTGAGACATTGACTAAACAGTTTGAGCGATTTTCATGTTTGATCTCTGAGCTAAAAATGGTTCAACATGAATATACAAACAGCCAGATGAATAACAGATTCTTCAGATCCCTGCCTGAGAGATGGGACACTTACACCATTGTCCTACGCTCTAGTGCAAATCTGGATACTCTATCTCTCACCCAACTTCATGGGAAACTCTTAACATTTGAGAGAGAGATATAACAGAAAAGGAAACTATCTTCATCTGGAAAGCTCACTGATGACTTTGTACCAGGTAACACTGCTCTGGTTGGTCATGAGTCTGAATATGTTTCATCTGAAAGTTCATATGATGAGCATATTGATTTCTCTTCAAACAGTGGAAATCATGCTTTTGTTGGAGTTGAGGGTAACTCAGGTTTTAGTGTTGATAATTTGTGTTTTATGATGGATGATTTGAAAGGAATTGCTGATGATGATATGGAAGAGATGTATATTCTGAGCCAAATGGCATTGATCAATATCAGATCTCAAAAGTTTTACAAAAGAACAAGTAGAAAATTCCCTGGTCTCTCTGGCAAAACCAAGGTTGGTTTTGACAAGAGTAAGTTGAGATGTCACAAGTGCCATAGACTTGGACATTTTGCTAGAGAGTGTAGATCATCTGGATCTAACTCATCTGCACCCTTTGTGACTTTTCCAAGCAATAGCTCACAATCCAAAGGGCAACATTCTACCAGTTCTGATCATCATTCACAACATCAATCATCTCCTGCATACTTTGTTCCTCAAAATCCAATGCCATATCCTTATCCATGTTTTTACATGCCTCAGTCTGGTCAAGTTCCTGTACCCATGGCTCAACAACCACATGCTCTACCTGATCCTCAACCATCTCAAACAAATCAACAATCTCAATCTCGATCTCATCAGAGCTTTTTCACCCCTGAGGTTGTTGACTGGAGTAGCTTACCAGATGATGTCTCTGGTTATTCTGAACAATTTGTTGGTGCTGGTCAACATGGTGGTGAAAACCCTTTTGGAAATCTTGCTCTAATGGCCCTGGAGTCTACTGATGAAAATCCTTCATCATCACAGGTACCACAGGTATCTTCTGAGGCTAAGGCCAAGTTATGTTCTGAGTCATGCATAGCTGCTTTTGTTTCTATTAGGGAAGCAAATGTAGCTTTAATTAATCAAAACCTTGACCAAGAAAAGGCAATTTTCAAAAGAAAAGCTGAGTTTGAGTCTGTTTTAAAAGAGAAGGATGAGGAGATTTATAAACTAAAGTGTCAAATCACTGATGAAAAAGCAAAGGTAGAGGTCTTTCTGGAAAATCACAAGAATCTCAAAGAAACACTTGCAGCTACCCAAGTTGATTGTGAACGTTGGGTAACATCATGCAAGGGATTTGAAATGCTTCTCAGTAAGCAAACTGCTTCTAATGTGAAGTTTGGGATTGGGTATAATCATACCATACCTCCTACAGATTTTACTCCCAAATTAGAAGTAAAATCTGAGGATGACTGTCACTCCCAAACCACATCATCAGGTGTTTCATCCTCAAATGACAATTCAAAATCTGAGGATGAAGACAGTGTGAGTACCTCAGCTAATCAAATTACTAATGGTCCCACTGCTTCGAAACACTTGATCAAGAAGAGACTGAGAAATTCAGGTGTTGTTCCACAAGGTACTCAAAGTACTGAAGGGCAAAACACAACACCTGAAGAGCATTTCAAATCAGAGGAAAACAAGCATTCCTTGACAACTGCTGAAAATTCTATCAGGAATCTCAAAAGTACTGATAGAAAACTTCTGAAGAACAAATCTTCAGTTGTTGAAAATCCTTCAGTACTTCCCAAAAGTACTGAAAGGAAGAAAGTACTGAAGAACAAATCTTCAGTAGTTTCATCATCTTAAGCAGTTGATCAAGAAAAGATGAAAAGAAAGCCATGTGAAATATGTGGTTTGTTCAATCATCTTACTGATGAATGCTGGTATAACAAGGGTTTAAAATTCAACAAAGAGAAAGTCATTAAGAAGCAAATGCATAAAATGAAAGATGAATTTAAAACCAAGTTTGTACCTCAATCATCTCAATCTGATAAACCAAAACTTTTTCAAAAAGTCACAAAGTAGGAAGGGTTTTGTCAAACAACAGCTGCAAATATTCCTCAGGGAATATTAAAAACTCAGACTAAGTCTGTGTCTTTTCAAAAGAAGAACGTAGTGAATCACAAGAACAAATCATCAACAAGTACTAATGTGTCAACTGAGTTGAAAACTCTGACAACCAATCAGACACAACTTGTGATGATGGTTCAACATCTATTGGGGAAAGTTAACCAATTAGATGTTTCTGTGATTAAACCATTGAAAAGGACACCTAAGCCAAAATCCAAGGAATCCTTTTCAGCACCATCTACATCTTCAAAGGCTGTTAATCATGCACAATCTGTTAGTTTATCATCTGTTGATGAAAACAGACCCAAAACCAAAAAGGTTTGGGTCTCAAAGGCTAACTAATGTTTGTGAAAAATGCAGGGTTCTTCAGCATGCCAAAGAAGCATCTGGTATGTAGACAGTGGAAGATCTATGCATATGACAGGGAGCAGCTCTCTTCTTCATGACTATTCTCAAGGGAAGAAGGGATTTGTCTCTTTTGGAAATGATGCCAAGGGTTACATCATTGGGAAAGGATTTGTCTCAAATGGGGAGATTGTAGGGGTTTGTTAGAACACAAGACATAGTTTAACCACTTAAACTTTTTAAAATGCAGCGGAAGTATTATTACATTGTTAGTAAGCTGAAAAATCATGTTCTATTTGATGTTTTAAAGTGTAAACAAACCCAAGAACAAAAGGGATCTTTTGTATGTGAATAAACATGCTATGTATACATAAAACAACATAATATGACAACCACAAAGGGCTGCCATATCTACCTTTCTGCAGCTCTAAAATCGACCAAAGAAAAGAAGAAAGGATGCTGAAAATTCGGCCAAAACTCCAAGGAAGGAGCCCTCAAACTTGTATACCCCAAGCCTCCTTGCAAAGCACCTTCTTGTTAGGAAGAATCACCACCAAAACTTCAAGAAAACCTCAAAAATTCTGCTGCTAGAATCGTGAATCTTGAGAGAAAATGAGAGAGTTTTTCTTGTTTGCATGTGTTGAGATATGAGAGAAAGAGAGAGAGCAAGACAAGCATTGATGTGTGTTTATTTTCTAGGCCAAGGAACCAATCAAATAAGGGGGGGGGCGAAAATTTCAAAAGAGGTTTCCCTCTTTTAAAAATTTATCACACACATATATATTATCTAGTCTTGTAACTAGTTTATGCAATTAACCATTTAATTGTATAAGTAGTATACTCTCATTATTATTTGGTGTTATCCAACTAATTTGAATAAGACTTCAAATAATATTATTGAACAAAATATTCTAATAAGTTGTTCCATCTCATATGCAACTTATTTAGAAAACCCATTTTCTAAATTGGTGTAAATATTTAATTGCATGATCATATCATCAATTAAATATTAATTGGTGTTTGCTATGCTTGTTATTGGGTATAACCCGACTTGGATCATAACGTACTAACCACATCAATATTCTAAGTGTCTTGGGCACATAGAATCCTACAATCTCCCACTTGCCCAAGATTCATAGAAGATTGATGCAAGCAGTAAATACCGCCTAACAACGGTTTACTACCCTTAATACGTATGACTTATAGCCATTCAATAACATCATCCCTTTCAAGTACCCTACTTGAAATGATTTAGGTGAATCAATCATTTATCCTTTTGTTACAAATGTCATGTTAAATCCAAGGACACAGAGTGATCATTCCTTGTTGATTTAACTTAATCAGGCCTTAGACATCTTGCTCTCAACGAATAAGAGGAACAAATTCCATCTTGACTACATACGTTTCTCACAAACACCTCATGTCATATCTGAACATACCCTTATGTGCTGTCCACTATTTCAGGACAGTGAAGAATAAGCTCAAGGTATAATACTTGGTGAATATCAAAACCCAATATGTATCTCAAGTCGGAGGATACCAAATGATATTCGCCTTTACTCAAATTTACTTATGATCAATCAATAAGATTCCATGTAGTAGAATTTGAGATGCGGGTTAGTCCAATATTTGTATCCCACAAATATCTATGAACCTTGGTAGCAACCCATTGCTCTATATTCATCCTTATGAATATAAACCAATCCAAGTTCATAATAATCTTACCCTCACACTTGTTCCCACAAGTATGAACGACTACGGACATTTAGAGTAAACAATTTACTCATGGATTAAACATGCTAAATTGGAACATTAATTGAAACATTATAACCAAATAATTTTATTCAAATAATAAAGAGTTCCACATATCCAAATACAAAGTTTACAGATCAAATCCAATCACTAGAATATCGAAGTCCCATGGCACAAGTATGACCTTCATGCTTTGCCTTTTCAAGGAGCTTCGTGAGAGGATCCGCAATGTTTTGATCCGTGTGAACTTTGCGAATACATATCTTTCCCTTTTCAACTTCATCTCGTATGTAGTTGAATCTCCGGTCAATGTGCCTAGTCTTTTGATGAGCACGAGTTTCCTTGATTTGAGCAATCGCACCTTCGTTATCACAAAAGATCTCTAGGGGTTCCTGAATGGAAGGGACAACCCCTAGATCGGCAATGAATTTCTTCAACCATGCAGCTTCTTGAGCTGCCAATGAGGCGGCGACATATTCTGATTCTGTAGTTGATAGAGCCACCACATCCTATTTGGAGCTCTTCCAAGAGACCGCTCCTCCATTCAGAATGAAAATATATCCCGATTGTGACCGAGAATCATCACGATCGGTTTGGAAACTCGCATCCGTGTAACCTTTTACAACGAGTTCCTCATCACCAGATCCATAGATTAGGAACATATCTCTTGTCCTCCTTAGGTACTTAAGTATGTTCTTAACAGCCATCCAATGACTGTTTCCAGGATTTTGCTGGTAACGACTTGTCATGCTTAAGGCGCATGACACGTCCGGTCGAGTGCATATCATTGCATACATGATGGATCCAATAGCCGATGCGTATGGGATTGCCTTCATTTTATCTTGCTCATCCCTTGAGCTAGGACATTGAGTCGTACTCAATATCGTTCCTCTTTGAATAGGTACGGTACCTTTCTTAGAGTTCTCCATCTTGAACCTTTTCAAGATCTTATCAATGTATGCAGTTTGATTCAAACCAATCAACCGCCTTGATCTATCCCTATAGATCTTTATTCCCAGAATATAGGCGGCTTCACCAAGATCCTTGATGGAAAAACAACTTCCAAGCCAGGTTTTTACACCTTCCAAGGTTGGAATGTCATTTCCAAATAGTAGTATGTCATCAACATACAATACTAGGAAAGTTATTGTGCTCCCACTAGCCTTCTTATACACACAAGCCTCATCAGCGTTTTTGATGAAGCCAAATTTCTTTACCTCCTCATCAAACGATGATTCCAGCTTCTAGATGCTTGTTTCAATCCATAGATTGATTTCTTTAACTTGCATACTTTATTAGGATGTTTTGGATCGACAAAACCTTCAGGCTGAACCATATAGACGTCTTCCTTAAGATATCCATTTAGGAAAGCCGTTTTGACATCCATTTGCCGAATCTCATAATCATAATGAGCAGCTATGGCAAACAATATCCTTATAGACTTTAGCATCGCAACAGGTGAGAAGGTTTCATCATAATCAACCCCTTGAGTTTGAGTGAAACCTTTTGCTACAAGTCTAGCTTTATAAGTATCCAAGTTTCCATGCATATCGGTTTTCTTCTTGAAAACCCACTTGCTTCCAACTACTTTGGAGTTAAGAGGTGGTACAACCAAGTCCCATACTTGATTGTCATGCATGGATTGCATCTCAACGCTCATGGCCTCGGTGCCATTTGTCACAATTCGAATTGGACACTGCATCATGGTATGTGGTTGGTTCATCTGAATCTACCACATAGCATCCATCCATGAAAAATCCGTATCTTTCAGGTGGATTACTAGTTCTACCACTTCTGCGAACATTTTGTTGGTATTGATCAACCATTTGATCATCTTCAACATCCTCATGTTGAGTGCTAGTTTCAACCAAACATGCATCGGGTTGTGGTTCTTGATCCTCCTCAAGATCCACTGTTCTACTGCTAGTTTCTTCCATAAGGAACTTTGCTTCTAGGAACTCACCCTTTCTGGCAACAAACACCTTTTGTTCCAGTGGATCACAGAAATAATATCCCATAGAATCTCTAGGATATCCAATAAAGATACACTTGGTGGATCGGACTTCCAATTTGTTTGGGGTGGGAGTCTTAACATAAGCCTCACAACCCCAGACCCTTAAGTATGATAGGGATGGAACTTTTCCATGCCATATCTCAAAAGGTGTCCTTTCCACCTTTTTGGTTGGAGCGATATTTAAAATACGGGCCGCGGAGAGCAAAGCGAAACCCCAAAATGATAGAGGTAATGTGCTTCTAGCCATCATAGATCGGACCATATCCAATAAGGTTCGATTCCTCCTCTCAGACACACCATTGTGTTGTGGTGTTCCAGGAGGAGTGAGTTGTGAGACAATCCCACAACTCCTAAGATGATCTTGAAAAGCATCACTTAGGTATTCACCTCCTCTATCGGTACGGAGAACTTTAATTGACTTGTTGAGTTGATTTTCCACTTCATTCTTGAAGATTTTGAACATTTCAAAAGCTTCATCTTTGTGCCTTAATAAGTACACATACCCATAGCGACTATAATCGTCGGTAAAGGTAATGAAGTATCTATCACCATTCCTAGTCATTGGCTTAAAAGGACCATATACATCCGAATGTATGATTCCTAATCGGTATTAAATATCACTTTATACATGACTGTTTTGAAAACGATTAATCGATGTTGTTAAAATTAACACGAATTTTCACGCGCCGACCTCTACACAAAAGCTTTTGACAAATCTCGGTTTTTATATCTTTCAAGGTCAATGGCGTGAAAAAGAAAAGTGATGTGATTCCAGAAGAATCGAGTTCTTAGTCCGACAAATTTTTCTTATTTTTTTATTTTCTTTTCCTGTCTTTTTAAATCCAAAACTACAAAAACATTTTCGGTTTAAGAATTGTAGAGGGAGAATAGTTTTCAGTATTTAATTACTTAAAAAAGACGGGGGCGGGCAGATAAGCTGAAAGCAAAGAAATCAAATGTGTGATATTGATTCAAAAATTATGGAAAATGATAGTACACATGGGACTAATTGTTTGGGACATCAAAAGGATTTAAATGCTCAAAATGCTATATTCAAATTACAAGTTTGAGAAGTCTAAGCAAAATACAGGAAAAATGATAGTAAAGTAGTGTGCTACTGAGATAACATAGAGAAATTAGGCCTAGGGGTTGCTAGTTCATTATATGATATGTCGGTATATTCAACACAATAGACGAGTAGACTTCATTGGTGAATCAAAATAAAACTAATTTGTTCAACTTGCTGTGGGTTCTCATATAATCCCTGTTAACACAATCAACGCATTTCCAATAAGGGGTGACGAGCAAAATAAACGCCACAAATGTGTGCGGATGACCATAAAAATGGGCAAGGCACATGGAAAAATTGTTAAGCGCAATCAAGCTAATGACTAATGTTGTTGGTGTGTTATGTGCAAAAGAAAAAAAAAGTGCTATAACAAGAAGATAGGTTGTGTGTGTCTCTGCTGTGCGATGGAACTTACCTGAGGATAAGCATAACCTAAATAGTCTAGAATTCATTGTTGTTTGCGCCTCTCTGCTGTGCGATGGCACTGACCTGAGGCTTGGCATCTCTTTGGAAGCTCTTAGAATAGTTTCTTCTTGTCAAATACCCGTAGACCGCTCAAAAATCTTCTGAGGAATGTGGATTACCATATACGTGTGGGATCCACAAATGCTCATTGAAATAATAAAACCTAACACATCACCAATGTGAGTCAAAAATCTATGAATGGATTTAAGTGGACAAATATACTGACAATCATTGTGGCTGCAACTCTCGAGAGTCAAAATCATTGTGTGCATCTTACAGCTCTAGTATGATTTCCTGAAAGTGCTATTGACTCACAGACAAATAAGAATATAGTATCCAAGTACATATAAAAGGGTCCCAAATGATTATGATATACATGTATGATTTCATATGAATTGTTCCAGAAATGATAAAAATAAAGCTGTTCTGCTCAGGAGGAAAAATCGGTTAGATGATTTTAAAAGGTTTCAATCCACCTCAAACCAAAAACACAAAAATATGTCTTCTTTTGCTTTAACTCAAGTTGTTTCCTGTTTTCGTTATCTTCTTTGCGTCGATGTCGGACTATATAACTAAATGAACTCTGTGAATCACAAATTAAAAAAAAGTCACGTCTGAGGTGACCAATCGACTCTCAATTAAAAGGATCACGTCTGAGGTGATCAAATGATTCTCTGTTAAAAAGTTCTTGTCTGAGATGATTATTGGTCATAATGTTATATATCTAAAGTTAAATTTTGAGTGTATGGAAATGTATGAAGTCAAACTCATAAGTATGAGCCAATCGCACGATTGAATCATAAGTATGAGCCAATCGCATGATTGGACCATAAATATGAGCCAATAACACGATTGGACCATGAGTATGTGTCAACTATGCGATTGAATCACAAGAATGAACCAATCGTACGACTGGATGAAGGAGTCTGAGTCAGTTGCACAATTGAACCCTAGTCGCACGAATGAATAATGTGTATGGGTCCAGTCACACGATTGAAACTTAAAACAATATAAGAAGGGGGTCAGTCGGTCGTATACCCAAACACCCTTCAAAAACTCTCAAAAACTGCCTAATACTAAGACACTCTGCCAAAAACTTCGATTATTGTGATTACTCTCAAATAGTGATACTAACTGATATCCTATTCATCTTCAGGTACTTTGAAAATGAAATCGGGTCAAATGAACGGATTAATCAAACCCATAATGACCGAAATTGCTAAAATCAAGAACGAGGACCATACCCTAAAATAGACCACTTA
The DNA here is from genome assembly GCA_025215565.1 of Flaveria ramosissima. Classification (NCBI taxonomy): domain Eukaryota; kingdom Viridiplantae; phylum Streptophyta; class Magnoliopsida; order Asterales; family Asteraceae; genus Flaveria; species Flaveria ramosissima. The sequence continues at coordinate 4,559,578 of CM046034.1, forward strand.
AATGGACACAAACGTTGATTTAAATGAAACTAAGTGCTATTTCGAGTCTCTACGAACCTAATGAATCTAAACACGAAGTGTAATGTAACGTTTTGACAAATATTCAAATTTATGGTGTCAAACAGTGCAAGATGCGAATAGACACGCATATGAACCTCAATCGCATGATTGAGCCAGGCGATTGACTCAACCGCATGGCATAGAATACGACTAAGTTAAGTCGAAGGCTCAATTGTATGACTGAACTCAGGCGTATGGTTCAATCGCACGTTTGAACCAGCTGATCAAAATCAGCTAAAATTCAATTGTTATCTCTTACGAACAGATCTACCGTATATGTTTCTTGTGTTGCAGCAATATGGCTGAGAGATGCACAATGAGCACCAAGCACAACATTTGTTCTCATCTAGATGCTGCGTCTTGGAATGCTTCTCAGTTCACCGGGATTATAGCCTTCCTGCGTAGATCAAGGATCTACAAGGCCATTTCTACCCCCATGCACACCATACCGATCGATTCAACAGGCTTTCTGGGAAAATGCCACAGTTGACACGTCCGTTGAGCCCCACAGTATCCCCAGTTCAAGTATCTGGCAAATGTGATCCTCAAGTGTATAGCCTCCAGACGTGGAGGATTAGATGAGATGTCCGACCAGATCCAGAATGCATACGTTGCACTGGTACTGAACTACCCGTTCAGTTTCTCACACGTGCTGTAAGGATTCCTATAAGTCTAATGCAGCGAAAACATCCAAAGTCTCTCTGCGTACATGCACTAAAGAACAGAAGTAGAAATGCTTCGGAAGTTTTACACCATGCACTAGAAATATTCTAAGTGTAAAATCTTCCGAAGCCAAGACCAACATCTTCCGAAGCCAAAAGTGAAGTCTTCCGAAGCTTAAAAGACAAAGTCTTCCGAAGCCAAAGAGTGAAGATAGATTTCTTCCGAAAACTTTTAGAGATATGCCTTTATCTGATGTACTTTACCATAAAGCTGGACCACCTTTCCGCTGCTACTCTGTAAAGTCACCAACTTACATGAGTTGGTGAAAAGGTCCATGCTTTTGGTAATTCTATATTGAGGTCTTGAGTCTGTGTTTTCTACTTTATGTACTTTTATCCTTTTTGTAATATATTAGGAGTGAGCTCTAGTATGTCATAGTCACTAGTCAAAAGGCAGATCTGCCTTTTGACTCTACATTTGATTTTGTAGTTGTCTAGTCAATTGTATCCAGCTGGCCTTCAAAGTATGGTCGGCTGTAGGATGTAGTATATGTATCTCAAGTACTTGTAACTTTCCTTCATGCTTTGTAACATTTGTAATAGAACTTAAGAAGCAATATACAACATTCTTGAAAACCAATTACTTGTGTTGTTTGCAATCTTGTTATGTCTCATATTTACTTCTATTCTTAGCATCTTTCATTAACAAGTTAACCAGTTCCCTATTTGATCTGTTAAGTGTTCTAAGCAACTCTCCTCTTTGTGTTGTTGTGTTGTAAGTGCATACCCTTCACCGGTCCTGCATTTGCTATCAGAGCATTTCAGGCTCTTGATATAATATCTCACCATCTTAAGATCCCTCACACATACAAAATACTTAACAACTCAAATGGCAGCTATAACCAAAGCTGATATGGAAACTGGAACTATGACAAAGTCTCCACTGATCACTCCTGAAGACTTTGATACTTGGTGTCAAAGAATGGAAGGCTTCATCAAGTCTCAAGACTCCAGGATGTGGAACTCTGTTGTTGAACGACCTTACATACCAAGCACCACTTCTACTACTGGTGGTGGTATGATTCCTAAGGCTGTGGCTGATTACTCTGAAGCAGATAGAAAGAGAATAGATATTGATCAGAAAGCCATGACGGCCCTTCAAACTGCTCTTCCAAACTCCATCTACACAGGCTTCAAGAAGTGAAAACTGCCAAGCAACTATGGGAAGCACTGAAGCTGATCTATGAGGGGTCTACTGAAGCAAAGGAGAACAAGAAGGATCTCCTAAAGCATCAGTTTGAAAACTTCACCTTCAAAGTAGGTGAAACCATGACTCAACAATACTTCAGGTATGTTAAGATTGTGGATACTCTAATGGATGTTGGAGTAACTCTTCAGAACAGGGACATTGTAAGGAAATTTATGTCCTCTCTTCCTAGACAATGGACACATTATTGTGTTGTTATCAAAAGGACTGAGAACCTTAAGACTCTTACTCTTATAGAGTTGTATGGTATTCTTAGTGGCTACCAGATGGAGATGAACATGCAAAACTCATCTGGTAACTCCAGCAATCAACTGAGTTCAGCCCTCCATGTGGTTGAAAGGGAAAGCATTGAACCACAACATCATCTTATATGCTTCCCTGACAACTCACAAAAGGGCCCTTTCATCACATTCATAGAGACTCCAAGGGAAAGCTACACTCAAGGAAGTCCTTTCCAAGAGACAAGTTCTTCTCATGCCTTTGTCTCTGCTGATGAAACCTCAGGCAACTTTCTCTTTACTCTTAAAGATTTGGACTGTATCCATCCAGATGATTTGGAGTACATGGAGATAGTCCAGCAAATGGCTCTTCTCACTCACAAAGCCAAGAAGTTCTACAAGAGGACATGGAAAAGTTTCCAAGCAATGCAGCCAGTGGAATGTTTGGGCTAGACAAAAGCAAAGTAAAGTGTTACAACTGCAACAAGATGGGACACTTTGCTAGAGAGTGTAAGGCACCAAGGACAAATGGTGGCCAAGCACAAACCAGACCAAACTACACTGAGAAAGCCCCCAGAAAAAGAAGCCAAAGCAGCAAGCAGCAGTTGCTATTGAAGAAGGAGGCTTTGACTGGAGCTTTCAGGTAGAAGATGCATCTTCAAACCAAGCACTCATGGCAGACCATGATGAAGCCAAGGTATTGGAACATCTTTGTACTCCTGAATGCATTGCTAAAGTCAATAGATGCAGGTCGTATAATTTAGAAATGAGATTTGATCTTGAGTCCTTAAATATCTTAAAAGCTGATTTTAAAAGAGCTGAAAATGATTATAAACTAAAGATAGAGGACTTAGAGAAAACCATTTCAACTCTTAAACATGAGCATACAAACTACAGGACTCAGATCAAAGATCTCATTACTAAATTAACTGAATGCCAGGCTGAGCTTGTAATCAGCAAAGCCAAGGCAGAAAAATGTGTTCTTGAAGAAGAGACCTTCAAAAACATAATATCCTCATCCTTGCATGCAAAAGTTTGTTATCAAAATAAGCAGGGACTAGGATCTTGTGAGATAGCTCCTCCACACACAATCTTGTCTGTAAGATCTCCTAGGTGTGGAACTTGTGAAGATGGGCTTCCCTTCATAGATCCTGTGACTGAAGAGGATGAAGAGGAGATGGTGGAGAATGGCTTTTAGAAGAGTAAAGAAGATCATTCTAAGAAGGGTCACCATCCCTCTGAGGAGAGCAAAGCTGTTGCGATGACCAAAGAAGAAAGAACTTGATAAGGAAGGCCAAAAGAAAGTCCAAAAAGGCTCAAGAGATCAAAGCCACCTTCAATTCTGCACAGAAACAAGTCTTCATCTCTGCAGGATTTAAAGTGGTAAAGGCTGAAGACACAAACTTGAACTCCATCAATAAGAGTTCTAGTTCATGTCCAAATCATCCCATCATCAAGAAGAAGGCTGATCAGTTGTGCATCACTGTTGTACATCTTGAACCATCCAGCTCCAAAGGTAGTTCTATCCCCACAAGAATTGCCACAGCATCTGCAAAGGTGAAGATGGAGAAGGAAAGTGATCAAGTTCAGCCTTGTTCACAAAGGAAAACTCCTAGAAGGAAGAAAATGGACCGTGTCATGTGTGGGAGTACTTCTCATCTTGCTAAGGATTTGTGTTTACAATCCAAAGAGTACTCTCCACATGACCAAGAAAGAAACTTCTAAGAGTTTGGAGAAGAAGAAGCAAGCTTCGGAAGGAAAATCTGTTTCCTTCGGAAGCTCCAAAATGAAGAAGAAGACAAGTGGAAACTTGCCTTCGGAAGAAAATTTGGTCTCGGAAGAAAGGAATACTTCCGAAGCACTGAAGCCTACTGCAGTGAAAGCAAGATCTTCCGAAGGTCCAGTCATCAAAACTTCCAAAGTCAACAAAACTTCCGAAGTATTGAAGGTTAAGTCTAAGCTTCCAAAGGTGGTGTGGAAGTCAAAGAAAGACCAAGTGGCTGAAAGTTCTTCATCAACATCAACAAATGATCTCTCTAGCATGACTATAGGATCAATTATTGTTGCATTGTCTTCAACTTCTTTTGATGAGCCCAAGACCAATAAGGCTTGGGTTTCCAAATGTAACTAAACATCTCTTTTGTGCAGGAACATCTCAAGACAAACAGAAATGTATGGATCATTGATAGTGGTTGTTCCAGACACATGACAGGCAATAGGTCACTACTCTAAAAGTTTGAAAGAATTGATGGAGGACCAGTTGCTTTTGGAGGAGATGCAGGAGGTTACATTACTGGAAGGGCAATGTCACAAATGGTAAGCTCAGCATTAAGAAGGTAAACTTTGTCAAGGAGCTTGGGTACAATCTTCTAAGTGTAACCTAATTTTGTGATAAGAGTCATAACATGCTCTTCACTGAGCATGAGGGCATTGTTCTCAGGCCCAGGGTGGTCATTCCTCATGAGCACATCTTGCTTAGAGCCCCCAGGAAAGGGAACATGTACAAGATGGACTTGCAAGAAACATCTCCCTCAGGAGAAGTTTCATGCTTTCTGTCTAAAGCAAATAATGATGAGTCTTTCCTCTGGCATAAAAGAGTGTGCCATGTAAACTTTAAAAACATGAATAAATTAATTAAGAATGATTTGGTAACTAAAATACCAAAGAAAGAGTTTACAAGTGATGACCACTGTGTTGCATGCCTGAAAGGGAAGCAACACAAGGTATCTCACAAGCCAAAGGAAAGAAATTCCATCATTAATCCCCTACACTTATTACATATGGATCTCTTTGGCCCCACCAGTGTAATGAGTCTAGGAAGGACCTCTTATTGTTTGGTGATCACAAATGATTTTACAAGATTCACTTGGGTCTTCTTTCTTAGAACTAAGGATGAAACCCCTGAGATTCTGAAGAATTTCTTCTTAAAAAATTGAGAACCAATATGATCACAAGGTCAAAACCATAAGATGTGATCAAGGAACTAAATTCAAGAATCAAATCCTGGATACATTTTGTAAAGAAAAAGGTATTACAAGACAATATAGTGCTCCCAGAACTCCTCAGCAAAATGGTGTCGCTGAGAGGAGAAACAGGACATTAATTGAAGCTGCAAGAACTATGTTGTCTGACTCTAAACTGCCCATCACCTTCTGGGTAGAGGCAGTGAACACTGCTTGCTATGTGCAAAACAGAGTTTTAGTAGTTAAGACACATGGTAAGACTCCTTATGAACTTTGGCGCAAGAGAAAACCCTTCATTGGTTTTCTCAGGTCATTTGGATGTCCTTGCACCATAATAAATACCAAAGATCAAATTGCCAAGTTTGCTGAGAAATCAGATGATTGACACTTTATTGGATACTCTTCTCAAGCTAAAGCTTATAGAGTATACAATCTCAGAACTAGAGTAGTTGAGGAGCCAGCCAATGTGATTTTCAATGAACACACTCCCAGTGTGAAAGGTTCTGGTCCGGATTGGCTATTTGATCTTGATTTAGTTACCAACTGTTTTAACAAATCTTGTGAGAATGTTTCAGTATCTACAAATATATTACCTTCAGGTGATCCTGACCCAAGATTTGAGCTCAGAAGACCTTCAAGTTACACATCTTCAGCTCCAGTGGTAACTATTCCTGCAAATGAAGTTTCTACCAGCACATTAATGACAAATCCTGCTGATGGTTCTGGGGTGCCTTCAAATTCCAGCTTAGAGGCACGAAAATCAGAAGAAGGAGCTTCAAATGTTGGAAAAAATGGTGGTCGTGAAAGTGATCAGGAATTTCTTGATGCTAATAACCATTGCATTGAAGACAACATCAATGATGTCACACACTCATTGAATCAAGTCAATCTTGATAAGTGTGCTGATGTGGAGGGTGAATCTTCTTTGCCAGATCAGAACTTTTTAAATTTAGATATGTCTAAGCAACTTGCTATGATCCCTCAGCTAAGGATCCACAAGTCTCATCCTACCACAAACAACACTGGAAATGTTGATTCAGGGGTGTGAACAAGAGGACAAACCCATAAAGCAAATGTTTGTCTTCACTCTTGTTTCTTGTCCCAGATAGAGCCAAAGAAAATTGATGAGGCTCTAAAGGATGAAAGTTGGGTTGAAGCTATGCAAGAGGAGTTGCTTCAATTCAAATGGCAAAAGATTTGGAACCTATGTCCTCTTCCTCAAGGGAAGACTACCATAGGAACCAAATGGGTTTTTAGGAATCAAAAGGATGATAGAGGACTTGTCATCAAGAACAAGGCAAGACTAGTTGTTCAAGGGTATACTCAAGAAGAAGGAATTGACTACACTGATGTTTTTGCTCCTGTAGCAAGACTTGAAGCTGTTAGAATATTCCTAGCTTTTGCTGCATCCAAGAACGTTAGGGTCTACCAACTTGATGTCAAGTGTGTTTTTCTTTATGAGGTGATTGATGAAGAGGTGTATGTCAGACAACCACCTGGGTTTGCAAATCCTGGTCATCCTAATTATGTCTGCAGGCTTGATAAAGCTCTTTATAGGTTGCACCAAGCACCAAGGAAGTGGTATGAGACTCTATCTCAGTATCTCTATTTAAATGGCTACAAAAGGGGTACTATAGATGGAACACTCTTCATCAAAGGAACAGGAAATGACATAATCCTAGTTCAAGTATATGTAGATGACATTATCTTTGGGTCAACTAATCCAAAGCTCTGCAAAGACTTTGAGAAGCTGATGAAGGACAGGTTTGAAATGAGTGCCATGGGGGAAGTCAATTTCTTTCTAGGAATTCAAGTGAAGCAAGTTGACAATGGCATCTTCATAAGTCAGTCAAAGTATGTACATGACATACTTAAAAGATTCAACATGACTGATTTTAAGGTTGCTAAGACACCCATAGCTCGAAATCACTCCCTTGGACCTGATCTTGAGGAGGAGTGTGTTGATGAGCATCTCTATAGGGCAATGATTGGGTCTCTTATGTACCTCACAGCTAGCAGGCCAGATACCATGTTTGCTACATGCATCTGTGCAAGATATCAAGCCAACCCCAAGATGTCACACCTGGTCACTGTCAAAAGAATTTTAAGATATCTCAAAGGTGCTCCATCACTTGGCCTTTGGTATCCAAAGAATTCTGACTTTAATCTGTATGCTTATATAGATAGTGACTATAGTGGTTGCAACATGACTGCAAAGTCTACATCATGGGGATGTCAATTTCTTAGTGGAGGAGTAGTCTCTTGGCAATGCAAGAAACAATCCTATGTGTATGCATCAACTACTGAGGCTGAATACATTGCTGCTGCAAGCTGCTGTGCTCAAGTGCTTTGGATTCAACATCAGATGCTGGACTATGGATTCAACTTTAAAGAGACTCCCATCCACATAGACAACAACAGTGCTATCTCAATCACAGAGAATCATATGCAGCACTCAAGGACAAATCATATTAATATCAGATATCATTTGATTACAGATAATTTAGAAAAGGGATAAATCAAACTAGTCAAAGTTAACACAAATGAACAATATGCTGATCTGTTCACCAAAGCTTTTGATGAGCAGAGATTTCAATATCTTGTATCAGCTATTGGGATGATTAACTTTGAATAGCTTTTCTTAAAACTTAATCATATTTATTTCTAAAACATGTGTGTTCTAAGTTGTCTATTTTATTATTTTCATAAGCCCTTGTTTTCTTTGGAAGAAAATCTTTTCAAAAGACTTTTCTTAGATTTTTGAAAAATCTTGATCTCTTCGGAAGATTCAAAATTACCTTCGGAAGAAATTTATGTCTTAGTAAACAAATAATTGCTTTAGAATAATAATATTTGCTTTAGTAATTTTACCTTCAGAAGAAATTTTTGAAATATCTTCCGAAGCTTAAAATCAACTTAAGTACTCTGTATGTTTTCAAAGAACAAGTTTCTTTCGAAAGCAATTTACCTTCGGAAGTATTTATTCTTCTTAGAATAAAAATCTCTGAGTGTAAATTTTCTTCCGAAACAAAATTCTAAAAAACCTTTGATATTTCTTCCGAAGCCAATTTGCCTTCAGAAGCTTTTTCTTCAAAAATTCTGAAGCATATAACCTTCGGATGATGTCTCGACTTCCAAGAAAACTATTTTTTGGGCAAAAGTAAACTACTTTCAGATGTGGGACCGACATCTGGATTTCAAAGTTTATCCGTTTTCATTAACTTTGTTTCAAATGCTTTTCACATAAATACCCAACGGTTCCCCCCTCTTTCACTATCTTCCTCAATTACACTATTCCTTAAACCTAAATTCTCCCAAACCGCCTTTGTTTCTTCATCTTTCATCATCCTTAAGCTTCTAAAATGGCCAACCTAAACCTCAGAAACAACCCAGATTTCTCCATGCAACTTCACAGGCAACACAACCAAGTTGCTCTGTTAAGCTCTGAGAAAGATGAAAGTTTCTCAAAGATTTGCCATTTCTTAGCTCTATCAAACTACTTCACCTCCCTAACCATTGATCCTACTCTATATGAGGATCATCTGCTTGAATTTTGGAAGACCTGCCAAGAGGTCATTATGGATGGGGAGAAGGCATTGTTTGCCACAGTACAAGGGAGGACAATCTTTATCACTCCGGCCATCATCAATACTCACTTACAGCTGGATGATGAAGAAGGTGAGTTGTCCTTCCCAAAGGAAGCTGTAAATCATTTCTTTGAGCAGATAGGCTATGAGGAAGATTTCTCTGTAAAGACCTTCAGGAAAGGAAAGGTGTCATCCCAGTGAAAATACCTGCTTCATGTGGTTATCCACAGCTTGTCAAACAAGCATGGTCGGTGGGACCAGATTGCTGAGGATATCTCCTTCATAGTACATGGAATGGTTCAAGGGGTCAAGTCCAGGCACTCTCAGTTTGTCTATACAAATTTGCTTGCTAACTTGGACTCCTTAGAATATTATATGTTTCCTAGATATGTTAAACACATTCTCAACTGTGAACTAGGCTCATAGTTGAGGGAAACAGATAATATTCTTAAATTAGGACAGATGAAGCCCGACATCTTTAAAATTCTAAAGAAGCCAACTGTAGGCTTCTCAGGGGTAGAAACAGCCCTTGTCCTAAAAATTTTAAAGCTCATTGCTCAAGGTGACAACCTAGCAACACAAGCTAGTGTTGAACCCACACCTTCTACCTCCCAACCACCAAAAAGGCCACAAGTCACCCATACAGAAGGAAGTGGACACTAGAGCTCCCACTTCCCCTGAGGAGCAAACCACTCCCATCTCTTCAACAATCAGGGATGAGGTTCCTCATGCTCACCCTGATGAGCTCATAAGCCAAACTGTCTTAAGCCCTCACTCTGAGTCTCAACACTTAAGTGAACAACCTTCAGGGGACAGTTACCATCCCCAGCCTTTAGACTTGAATCAACCCATTCCTAACCTCTCATTCTATACTGATGAAGATTTAGGTTTCAGTGGGTACCATGAGTCTCTCTACTCTTCCCCTACTCAAAGAGAGATGAGTACTCCTGAGTCTCCTTTGTCTAGCCCACATCAGTCACCTATCACTAAGGTGGATACTTTCGAACCTGTTCAGGATATCCATATGGAAGAGGCTCTCACTTATGCAAAGGATTACATCATTAAGACCTCAACCATGGCAACTCAGCCTATTTACACCTCAACTGGGGATATCAATATGCAGAGGAAATCCAGCAGCCAAGAACCTGAAGTTGGTGGTAAGAGAGAGGAGTTTGGTCCAATCATCTCATCCCCCAATGATTCTTCTGATGAAGATGAGGGGAATCTGAGACTAAAGGTGCAAAAACTGTCAAAAACATGCTCCTATTTAGTCTCTAAGGTTAGTCACCTTGAATCTCAGGTGACTACCATGCATAATAGGGTCAATGATCAGCAACTTGAGATATCTTATCTTAGGGAAAAACTAACCGGGAGACCTTTAAGATGAGCTCAACCAGGAACACAAGAACCTGTGAATGTGATTGACCTAACTGTTGGGTTTGTTGGACCAAATCAAACTAGTTTAACCATTTAAACTTGAAAACGCAGCGGATTAACATCAAATATTTTATCATTCGTAATCTGAAAATAAGGTTCATTTCATGACAATAACAAACCCAAGAACATAAGGATCTTATATATGTGTTTGAACTAGCTATCAACTACAAATAACAACCAAAACAAGCCATACATACTACCTTTAGTATGCTGTTGAAAATCGAGATGTAGATGGAGAGAATGATGTTCTTGAACAGCCAAAACACCAAGAAGAGGTGTCCTCAAGCTTCCATACCCACAAGCACCAAGCAAGCACCTTTGTTGCTAGGATTTGAGCACCAAATCGGATCAAGAAGGCTGCTAGAACCTTATTCCAGCCGTGAACATCAACAAGGATGTTAGAACTTTGTTCCAGCCATGATATCTTTCTTCCAAAAGAAAGATCATGTTCTTGTGACCCTTTTGCATATAAGAGAGTGAGAGAGAGATCTGAAAAATTGAGTGTGTATGTTCTAGGAGAACCAAAAACCCAAGAGAAAAACAAAACAAAACAAAAGGGATGGATGCCAAGAGGGGGGCGGCCGAAACCCTTATTAGGGTTGTTCTCCCTTGTTATTTTTCCAAAAAGGTCCTTGTATATTAATCTTTTGTTAAACTAAAGATTAATATAGATATATATATAATTAACCTTTTAATTATATAACATACACACACTTTTATTATTTGATGTTATTTAACTAAATTAAACAACATTACAAATAATATCCATGAACAAAATATCCATATAAGTTGTTCAATCTCATATGCAACTTATTTAGAAAACCCATTTTCTAAATTGGTGTATTTATTTAATTGCATGATCATATCATCAATTAAATATTAATTGGTGTTTGCTAAGCTTGTTATTGGGTATGACCCGACTTGGATCATAACGTACTAACCACATCAATGTTCTATGTGTCTTGGGCATAAAGAATCCAACACTAACCTCTAGCTCACCTATGCAAGAGGGTGATGCTTCCAAAAAAGGGGAGAAAGTCATTACAGTCACATAACCTGGGAGTTCTTCATAGAGTATGGACATTGAGGATTCACCATCCTCACTTGCAACTCTGCTTACTCAGCAACTTCCTCAAGTTCACATTAATGTGGACATTGTAGACTTTGTCATTAGGAGTCTCTTTGAGGAAGTCATTCCAAGGGCTGTGTCATCTCCACCTCAAGGAACTTCAAACTACATTACTGGGTGGAGGTATGATGCTGATAGAAGAGCCCTCATTCTTCAAGAGTTCAAGGGCAGCAAGAAGTATTCAATTTTCAGACCTTGTACTACTATGAAGGTCATGACCTGATCAACATGCCACTTGTCAAACCAAGTCAATCAAGACAAGCTGACAGGTTAGGACTAAGGATTCAAGACAGAATTACTAAAGAGCTCAGCCTTAGAAGGAGACAAAGACAATCAGGTAATGTCATTGGTCAACTTGATGCTGAGGCAAACCATAAGATTAGCTTCAAAGGAAAACCTTGGCTGAAGACCCAGTGATAGAGCCTGAGAGCCATGTCACACCAACAAGTGCTTCAGAAATTCATTCCCTCAGTGAAACACCTGCTGGTGAAGGTGTCTCACAACCTCTCTCTGGCAAGAGCTTGGATGCTACACCAAGCAATGAAGGCCAAAGCTCTTTCTACCCTGAGTCACAAAGGTCTGTGGGTGACAAAGGGAAAAGGATTCTAACTCCTGAGGAGATTGAGGTGGAGGAGAGAGAGAGGAAGAGGAAGCTAAGGGGAGAAAGTTCCTCTGGGTCTTCAAGCTTTATACAAGCAACAATCAGGGCTGCCCCCAGACCAAACACTCAAGAAGATGAGTTGAGGGCAGTCAGGATTACCTACCTGTAGACCAGGAACTATGACATAGATGAGATTATATCTCTCCCCTTAGAGCAATAAAATGAACTGGCTGACATGGAAGTGTCAAGAGAGATGAAGTAAGCAGAGGATGCAAGGTTACTTCTCCAATTCAAAGAGGAAAAGAGACAAAAAAGGTTATACAAGCATGCTCCAACTCTATCCCCAGTTCAAGAAAGCCCTGTGCAAGAGGATGTGGCAGCTACATAAGAACCTCAGGTAGACAAGGAAACAGATAGGCAAAACATGATCAACTACCTGAGTGCCACAGGTCTCTACCAGGCATCTGCACTTCTTCCCTTGTTCTTTGAGTACATTGAGTTTGAGTATCTCAAACAGCTTGAACTTCAAGTGCTCAAAGAACAAAAGGCAACAAATAAAGATATGAGGGAAGATGCTGCAAAGTCAAGAGCCATCATCCAAAAGAGTATGAAGAAGTTTGCTGACGAACAAAGGATGATGAGGTTCTTGAAGCTGTATGGATTCTCCGGAAGGAAACTTGGCCCTATGTCTTTATCCACAATGGATGAGCATATCAGGTTAATCAAGCAGAAGATCAAGAGTGGAGAGTTGATTGACTTATACTCTCCTCCAAGTCAAATCCCATCTGAAGTGGAGGTTAAGGTTGAACAACCTGAGACAACACAACCTGGACCTTCTGCTGAGCCTCAGCAAGCTTCATCTTCTAATCCACAGCAAAGTCAAACTCCCTCTCCTTCTGTACCTGTAAGGAAGGAACACCCAACTGAGAAAGACAAGGATGATGAACAAGGTGCTGCAGACCAGTCTTCTCAGTTAAAGTCTTCTAAGAGGAAGAAGAGGATGGCTTCCAAACCAAAGTCAAAGAAGAAGAAGCCTGAATCATCCACCTCTACACCTCAGGCTGAGTCAGATCAACCTGAGGAAGTGCAGGAAGAGGCAGCCCAATCAACTCCAATTCAAGTGGCTCCTCTTGCAGGTGAGAGACCCATCTTATCCTGGACCTTCACTACTAATCTAGAGAGATGGCATGTGATCAGAGATCAAGGTGTTGAGAATGTCTATACATGGCAAGACAGAATCAACTTACCTCTGCATGATCTCTTTGAGATGAGTAGATATTATGAGGGTCTGAGTGATCCTGACCATCTGATGAAGAAGGGTATGGTCATTATCATCCTAAAGACCACCAACATTTGAGGATCTTTTATGTGTTTTGGTAGCATCAGCCTAGGGGGAGTTTGTAAGGATTCTTATAAGTCTGATGCAGCAAAAACATCCAAAGTCTCTATGCATACATGCACTAAAGAACAGAAGTAGAAATGCTTCAGAAGTTTTAAAGCATGCACTACAAATATTCTAAGTGTAAAATCTTACGAAGCCAAGACCAACATCTTCCGAAGCCAAAAGTGAAGTCTTCTGAAGCTTCAAAGACAAAGTCTTCCGAAGCCAAAGAGTGAAGACAGATTTCTTCCGAAGACTTTTAGAGATATGCCTTTATTTGATGTACTTTACCATAAAGCTGGACCACCTTTCCGCTACTACTCTGTAAAGTTACCAACTTACATGAGTTGGTGAAAAGGTCCATGCTTTTGGTAACTGTACATTGAGGTCTTGAGTCTGTGCTTTCTACTTTATGTACTTTTATCTTTTTTGTAATATATTAGGATGTGAGCTATGGTATGTCATAGTCACTAGTCAAAAGGCAGATCTGCCTTTTGACTCTACATTTGATTTTATAGTTGACTAGTCAAAATGTATCCAACTGGCCTTCAAAGTATGGCCGGCTGTAGGATGTAGTATATGTATCTCAATTACTTGTAACTTTCCTTCATGCTTTGTAACATTTGTAATAGAACTTGAGAAGCAATATATAGCATTCTTGAAAACCAATTACTTGTGTTGTTTGCAATCTTGTTCCGTCTCATATTTACTTGTGTTCTTAGCATCTTTCATTAACAAGTTAACCAGTTCCCTATTTGATCTGTTAAGTGTTCTAAGCAACTCTCCTCATTGTGTTGTTGTGTTGTAAGTGCATACCCTTCACCGGTTCTGCACATGCTCCTTTCGTATTTGATAGAGAACATAGAGGCCAAAGGTAAGGAAGGCTTCTGCATGTATCCAAGGTTTTTGCAAATAATCATAGACGAGAAGCTTCCTTTGCTGCCTAAGGAGAAGGACAATGTAGTGATTTTAGAGGTGATGGATGACATCACCCTGGGTAGGATGAAGGTGTACCGGGAGAATCAGTTGAAGCCCCCGGTCAGGAGACTTTTTGGCCATCTGGCCAACGAGGATTACGTGGTGCCCTTACGTAAGAAGTGGCGTCATGATGACAATGACTCAGACGTTGAGCCCATAGTGGTTCCTACTGATGAAGATGACGACGATGATGACGACCATGATGATGGTCAAGGTGGTGGAGATGTTGGCCCCAGTCAATCACGGGCCACCGACACGCCTACCGTATCTCCACCACCTCCACACAGTACTGCATCTGCTCCTGATGGATCTAAGCAAGCTACTTTCCACCAGGACTTCTTGGTAGATGAAGGGGATGAGTCTGATGATGAGCCTCTCACCAGGAGAGTCGGGAGCCAAGTTGTGGCTATCAAGAAGGGGAAAGGGGCGGTTGGTGGACGCCAAGCTGGTACTAAGGGTGGTGACACTGATGTCACTGATCCGACATACGCACCCGTCCAGCCGATTAGCTCAGGGGGAGCCCAACCCCATGGCAAGAAGGGTAAGAGGTAGAGGATTACTTTGATCAGTTATTCCACCACCACAGCCACTGCCACCACCACTGTTCCCCACACCACCACCACTCATACATTCACACCTACCTCACCCATAATACCTAAATCAGTTCCACCGCAATCCACTTCCATTCCTACTCCCATCTACACCACATCCACCACTACACCCACTACTCCCCAAGCTGGCACATCCACCCAATTCCCACCTACACAGGGCAATACTCTACCCACTATTGGGTTAGAGGAGCTTTAGTTCGAGCTCACCATGCCTCGAAGGCTCAAAATGAGCTTGTCATGGCATCCGTCAAGCGGATCGAGGGGTTAAAGAAAAAACAAAAAGCTTATGTTGAGGTTGAAGGGAACAAAGGGTGAGCCCCTGAAGATTAAGGATGATGGAGATGATGGTGGAGATGATGATGATGATTCGATGGATGATGAATCAGAAGAAGATGATGATGACGAGGAAGCTGGAGGAAGTGGAAAGGAAAAAATAGATGATGATGAGGAGGAGGATGATCAAGAAGGTGATGCATCTGCATCAGCCTCAAATCAAGCAGCAAAGGAGAGGCGCACCAAAAGAGTTGCGTCCTCCGCACCTCAAGCTGAGAGACACACGATAACGGCAAATATGAAGCTCCACAGACTGAGGATTATGATGTCGTTCCCCTTCAGCAAGTGAAGACTCAACTTACTATGATTCTTACCAAAAGAGTTGCGTCTGTGAGCTACACTCCAGAGGAAGGAGAAATTATCCACGGCCTGACCGATGAGCAGCTCGCAAATATGTTTCGACTAAATCCAGATGAGCTTGTCAAAGATGCTCCAGAAGTAGATGTCTTGAGCGACCAGGAGCTACAAGGTGTGGATGAGATTGAGATCGAGGATGTCACGTCTAACTATTATCCTCAGTACACTGACCCTGAGGCCAACATTATCCTCGACTTGGGTGAAACATTTTGCAGTGATACTTTTGACAAGCTGGATGAGATAGAGAAAGAGAAAGCAAAGGATGATTGTAAAGCCCAAGCTACTGATGCTAATGTTGATCTAAAGAAGGCTGAATGGGCAGCTTGTTTATCAGAAATTAAGGCACAATGTGCACCTCCAAAGCTGAATGCCTTCACCAAACTTTACCGAGTAAAGAAGCATCAGAAAGTGTCAAGCAAGATCATTAATTGAACCTATTTTGAAGATCTAGATGTATATGCTGTTAAACAAGAGTAGGGGATTGAGTACTTCAGATATCCATATGATCTGAAGACTCTTCTTGGTTTTGAGCTAAACAGATTGGCCTGTTTAGATATTTTGTATGCCAACCCGAGGAAGATGTCGGGATGGTTTGAGACATCATTAAAGAAAGAATACCACACCAGATGGGTCAACTTTAGACCTCAACAACCTAAGAGGTTCATTCATAAGACTGAAGTTGATCCTATATCTCGAAGGCCTAAGGTGGTGTTGAGTGGAGTCCCCCACGCACAATGTCTAAGATTCCTTTACGGGAGATGTCTCAGGACTTCACTCCACACTTCAAATGGTGGTATTATGACTGGAGGATGGTGGAAGTGGTCATAGTTCTGAACAAAGAAGGTAAGATCGAGACTATCAGGGTATTTGACCCAATGTGGCTTACAAACTTTTCTGCTGAAGATGTTTACACTCTATACAAGTGGCCACTTTTCTATGACAGGCAAGATATTGTACAAGCTCTACAATTCCAACATGTTATATGGCTCTGCTTCGCGTTTGAGATCCACGTGGGAGTCACTGAAGAAGAGAAGTACAAGAAATTCCAAGAGCATGCGAAGAATGTAGAAAATAGGATAAACTAGGTCCAAGGGGGAGTTTGTTGATACATCATGTTCCTAGTTTATGTTCTTAAATGTAAAAGTCTTTCATTTCTTACACATATGTAATGTGACTACTTAATGAAATATGATATGCATCTTGATGTTTATTTGTCTTTGAGTATTTCATTTTATTATTGTATTTAGTATAATTCATATGTATGAACATCATATATAGGTTTGAGGTTGTTGTACATAGTTCTAAGTCAATAATGATTGAGAAATGTGTTCAACTTAGTCGGATGGTTATTCATACTTATGGACCATACGCACGAATGAATCATACTTATGGACCAGTCGCACGACTAGACCAGGAGAGTAAATCGGTCCTATGACTGAGACATAAGGTTGATTCAGTCGCACGACTGAACCTTCAGTCGTGCGTATGAATCAACCCCATGAGTCAGTCGCACGACTGAACCATGCTAATGGTTCAGTCGTACGAACGAAACTGAAAACCTATAAATATCACATAATTCGTGAAAAAGGGAAGACTTTGAATATTCATAAACCCTAGCCGTCCAGAGCGCCCTAAGCAGCATATCCAACTTCATAGTTCGTTCCTGGTCGATTTCTACTCAATTCTTAACGTTTGTTTCATCGTTAGATCGATGAGGTTGTCGTTCTCACTGATTGGATCGCCTATCAAACCGGATTCCGCACTATTTGATTTGGTCTCATGCAGAATCCATTAGTGCTCCGTACGAAAACGGTCCTAACAACATGCCTAACAGATCTCTTAATCTATGTCTCAGCTAGTTAAGCCTTGAGATTTTCAATCTCAAGTTGCTGAGTGGTAGAGCTATCCTCTAAAGTCTTAACCATGGATTCAAGGTTTGAGACTTTAGAAAGTAGGTCTCTTATTGTGAGATGCATTCTTCCATTATCTTCTTTGGAAGAATCAAGGGGAGATGAGGTAACATACCTAGTATGCTCATCCTCACCACCAGATGTGGTTTCTTGGCACCCTAGTTTCCCTTGCTTGATGTCTTTTTCAAAGTCATCAAGAAGTAAGGTTTCTGTAGATTTAGTCACAGTCATGTTACCACTGTCCTGAGGGGTCATTGAGGCACCATCAGTAGTGACAGCTGAATCTACATGAGTCCACTCCATATCAGTGGGACTCACCTCAGTTGGGGTTCTCTGATGGGGGCTAGTTTTGGAATCGGTCTGCCCAAGACACATATTACAATTGATGTGGCTAGTACATTATGATCCAAGTCAGGTCACACCCAATAACAAGCTAAACAAATATCATGATATTTATTGTAAGATATGCTCTGACAATTAAATATTAACACTTATGATATTTAGAAAAGGGTTTCTAAATATTTGCACTTAAGGAATAAATAAATTATATGGATAATTTATTCGGAGAGATTATGATATTATTTAAGTTGGTTAAATAATAGTGCATGTGTCTTACATCATGTTAAAATGTTACGTGTTTAATTAATCATGTAACTAGTAACATGTTATGTTAAATGTTCCAAAAAAGAAATAAAATGGATGCAAGGGGCCGAATATTTTGAGCGGGAACTTCCTATTAATATTTTGAATGAATCCTTCCTTTATTAATTACTTTCTTGGAACACAACACAAGACTTAACCACTAACATTACATGCATCTCTCTCTCTCTTCTCTCCATTTTCGGCCAAAAGATAGAGGAAGAAGAAAGAATTAGCTTAAGGTGCAAGAGTGTTCAAATCCTAGCAAATCTTTGGTGTTCTTGTTGGTGGCTTGGGGTATACAAGCTTGAGGTCTTCTCTTTTGAAGGCTAACCATTCGATCATCATCTTCTTCATGGCTTTTAACTCTTGAAAGGTTGTATATCTTAACACCCTATGGTTGTGGTGTTGGTAAGCATGTTTATTCGTATATGGATCCTTGGCTTGGGTTTTGATTAAAAAATCGGTTTTATATTCATCTAAATAACAAGATTTACAACCCTTTATTCCACTGCGTTTTTCATACAAAATGGGTTTATGTGACTTTGATAATCTTTTTAAAACCCATCAATGGTATCAGATCCGCTTATACGGATACATGCTTTTATAGATCTAAAATATTTTTAGGTCTTATGGTGTGTCACACCATATGGCCAAAAATTTTAGTTTTGGTTACCCCTTGGTTCTTCTAGATTATTTTACGTGCAGATGATAATCTTGAAGAATTTTATTATTTGGATGATTGGTTGTTTTGTTTCGACAAAAACCACAAACTTTCGGTTTTCTTATCCTTGGCCGAAAGTTTGGGTTTTATAAGGGGAACCATTTAATCTTAGTGTTCTTGCATATATTGATGTGTATTGGATATTCATAACCTAGCATTGGCCTTGTGTTTGGGTGATTGTTTTGGTTACCCCTTGGTTCTTCTAGATTATTTTACGTGTAGATGATAATCTTGAAGAATAATATCATTTGGATGATTGGTTGTTTTTTTTCGACAAAAAACCACAAACTTTCGGTTTTCTTATCCTTGGCCGAAAGTTTGGGTTTTACAAGGGGAACCATTTAATCTTAGTGTTCTTGCATATATTGATGTGTATTGGATATTCATAACCTAGCATTGGCCTTGTGTTTGAGTGATTGTTTGTGTTATGGTTCATTTGATTATTCATTATGGTTGTAATATTTGTTATTTGGGTTTGTAATCTATTTATTTGTTCATATTGGTTTGTAATAATAAGTAAATTAGTTGTATTTATTTTACTAAAGAGAAATGTATTAGGATATATTTTTTGTAAAAGAAGATGCAACAAAGCTAGGGTTTTGGTTTTGGGCCTTAATGGAGCTATATTCCAAGATGGAATTCTAGCCCAAAGACCAAAGCCCAAACTTGGAGACCCATGGAAGCTAGGAACAGAAATTGGAGCCCAAAAGGAAGCCAAAATAAAATGGAGGAATCAAAACACAAAGTAGTCACTTGAGGCATTTGGATGCGGGATCAAATGGGAGTTCACCAACCCATGCCTTTGGTATTTTTGTTGCTTAGGAGGGATTTTTTTGGCACACTTGTTTCGGTCAACAAGTGTGGCAAAAGTTAGATGGATATGGTTATGAACTTGTGGTTGATTATTTATGCTTGTGTGGTTGATTTATGTTTTGTTTCATCTTATTTGGATAAGGATAATTAACAACTTGATATCAATAACTTGCATAAAAATTGGTTCCTTAGAAATCATTAGGTAATAAAATTGGTTTTATTAATGGTTAATGGTTTCGAAATAAAATGGGTGTAATTAAAAGGAATTTTGAAAATTAGTTTTCAAACAAAGTACCGTACATTTGAATGCATGCAAATGCAAGGTACATAAATAGTTCTCCGATCTAGAATTTAGAAAACTTAAATCCATTTTAAACAAGTTTAACACTGTTCTTTTATACAACACTCGAATCACTTGGGACTCGATGTGGGATAAAGGTCACCTAGCCACATTGTAGAAACTTGTGAGTTTGAGGTGGGTTTGCCATATTTGTGGGATAAAGGTCACCTAACCACTTGTATGTGCAAATTCACAAGTGTGTGTAAGTAGGACGACATGGTTTGGAAACCATGTGAATAAGGTCACCGAAGCCTGGCGTACAATGATGTTGATGGGATTAAGCATGCCAACTAAATATGATGTTTAACCGATCCTATAAAACTAGAAGTTGCAAAGGGTTGCAATCGTCAAATGTTGACTACCTTGTTAATTCAATAGTAGGATAAAGGTCACCTATATACCATGTGAATGTAACGTTGGGTTCTAGGTTTTAATTATTAAATGTCTTGGAAATATAAAGGGATATTAACGATTAAAATTATTAAATGATAACGAAAATACTAAAACTAAACTTTGTTAAATTTGTAGATGGCCGCTATCAACAATCCACCTAACGCAATTATCCCACCTGTGCATAACCTATCACTAAGAGCTATACTTGATAAGGATCGTCTTAACTATAACAATTTTATGGATTGGTATCGAAATTGGAGAATTGTTCTCAAACAAGAAAAGAAATCCAATGTATTGGACGATCATATTCCTGATGAACCAAACATTCTTGACGAAGATGCCTATAATGATTTGTTGAAATACACCGAGGATTCCGTGCAAGTTTCTTGTCTCACGTGGGAACTATGATTCCCAAGATTCAAAAGGATTTTGAAAATCATGGGGCATATTACATGATCATCCAACTTAAGGAAATATTCCTTACTCAAACTAGGGTGGAACGCTTTGAAACGGTTCGAGGGCTTCATGCATGTCGTATTGAAGAAACCCAATCAGTTTCATCTTGTATGCTTAAGATGAAAAGCCACATTGATCAACTCGAACGGCTAGATTGTCCCGTCTCAAAAGAGTTAGCCACGGATTTCATCCGTAATGGCCTAACCAAAAGGTTTGAGACTTTCGTCATGAATTACAACATGAATGGATGGGACAAGAGCATTGGTGAGCTTCACGCAATGCTCAAAACGACCAAAGCGGGAATGGGTAAAAAGGTTTTACCGGTTCTCACGATCAATGAAGGTGGAAATAAGAAGAGACATCACCTGCAACCTAAGGCAAAGGTTGCCCAAGGCAAAGGGCACGTCAAGGGTAAGTTCAAAATGAAGGCTAAAGCAGAACCACCCAAACCAAAGAAGAAGCTACGGATAGGACATTGGATGAGAAATTGTCCAATCTATCTCAAGAAGTTGAAAGAAAAGAGGGATGCGGGGCAAACATCAGGTACAACTTTCATGATCTATATTGATCTTAATATTATTTCTTCCAACATATGGGTATTGGATACCGAATGTGGAACTCATATTTGCAATTTGTTGCAGGGGTTCAAAGGAAATAAACATTTCAAGAAAGGAGATACAAGTCTCTTCATAGGCAATGGAGCAAAATTCAATGTTGAAGCCCAAGGAGACTATGTTTTAAAGCTTTCAAATGGTTTGAAAGTTGTTTTGAAAAACCTTTTTGTATGCTCCTAGTTTGACTAGGAACATTATATCCGTTTCTCTTTTAAGACAATATGGTTATGATTTAAAATTTGTAGACAATGGTATTTGTGTTTTCATGAATAATATATTTTATTTTAAAGTTATGCCGTCTAATGGCATTTATGAATTAGTTCATGATAACACACCCTTTGATAACATGTTGTACCAATCAAGCACGAAGCAACTCAAAATGGATTTGAGTAAGGCTTATCTTTGGCATTGTCGTCTTGGTCACATAAACAAAGATCGCATACATACACTTCAAAAGAATGGTCTTTTGGAATCAAGTGAAGATTCATTTGATAAATGTGAATATTGTTTACAAAGAAAGATGACCAAGAAACCCTTTTGTGGAACTAATGAGAGGGTTAAAGAGTTATTAGATATCATACATTCGGATGTATATGGTCCTTTTAAAGCAATGACAAGGAATAGTGAAAGATACTTCATTACCTTTACCGATGATTATAGTCGTTATGGATATGTGTACTTGTAAGACACAAAGATAAAGCCTTTAAAATGTTCAACGTCTTCCAAAATGAAGTAGAAAATCAACTTAATAAAACCATCAAAGTACTTCGTTCGGATAGAGGAGGTGAATACCTTTGTGATGTTTTTAAAGATCATCTTAGGAGTTGTGGAATCAACTCACAACTCACTCCACCCGGAACACCACAACATAATGGTGTGTCCGAAAGGAGGAATCAAACTCTATTGGATATGGTTTGATCTATGATGGTTAGAAGCACATTGCCTCTATCATTTTGGGGTTACACATTGCTCTCGACATACTAGATTCTAAATATGGCCCCCACCAAGAAAGTGGACAAAACACCTTTTGAAATATGGCATGGAAGGGTACCATCATTATCATATTTAAAGGTTGGGGTTGTGAGGCTTATCTCAAACGCAACACCCAAAACAAACTTGATAGTCGATCCACAGTGTATCTTTATAGGATATCCCAAAGAATCTATGGGATATTATTTCTACAACCCAATCGAAGAAAAGGTGTTCATTGCTCTAAAGGCCTAGTTCTTGGAATCTAAGTTCCTTATGGAAGGAACTAGTAGAATGGTGGAACTCGAGGAGGATCTATAACTACAAGCCGATACACGTTTGGTTGATACTAGCCCTCTACAAGAGGCTATTGAGAATGATCAAATGGTTGATCAAGACACAAAAAATGTTCGAAGATCTGGTAGAATTAGTAATCCACCCGAAAGATATGGATTTTTCATGGATGGATGTTATGTGGTAGATTCGTATGAACCCACCACATACAATGATGTAATATCACAATCCGATTGTGACAAATGGATTGAAGCTATGAATGTTGAGATTCAATCCATGCATGACAACCAAGTATGGGATTTGGTTGTACCACCACTTAACTCCAAACTGGTTGAAGTAGGTAAATTTTTAAGAAGAAGACAGACATGCATGGAAACTTGGATACTTATAAAGGAAGACTTGTAGCAAAAGGGTTTACTCAAACTCATAGGGGTTGATTATGATGAGACTTTTTCGCCCATGGCAATGCTATAGTCGATTAGGATATTATTTGCCATAGACGCATATTATGACTATGAGTTTTGGCAAATGGATTTCAAAACCACTTTTCTAAATGGACATCTTGAAGAGGATGTCTATATGGTTAAGCCTGAAGGTTTTGTCGATCCACAACATCCTAATAAAGTATGCAAGTTAAAGAAATCAATCAACGGATTGAAACAAGAATCTAGAAGTTGGAATCACCGGTTTGATGAAGAAGTCAAGAAACTTGGATTCATAAAAAATGCAGATGAGGCTTGTGTGTATAAGAAAGCTAGTGGGAGCATCACTGCCTTCTTGGTATTGTATGTTGATGACATACTATTGTTTGGAAATGACATTCCAATCATGGAAGGTGTAAAAACCTGGCTTGGGAGTTGTTTTTCCATCAAAGACCTTGGTGAAGCCGCCTACATTCGGGAATAAAGATCAATAGGGATAGATCAAGGAGGTTGATAGGTTTAAACCAAAGTGCATACATTGATAAAATCTTGAAGAGGTTCAAGATGGAAAACTTTAAGAAAGGTTTGGTACCTATTCAAAGAGGAACAATATTGAGTTCATCTCAATGTCCAAGATCAAAAGATGAGCAAGAGAAAATGAAAGTAATCCCATACGCATCAGCTATAGGATCCATCATGTATGCTATGATATGCACTAGACCGGATGTGTCATGTGCTTTAAGCATGACAAGTAGATACCAACAAAATCCGGGAAGTAGCCATTGGATGGCAGTAAAGAGCATATTGAAACACCTTAGAAGGACTAAGGATATGTTTCTAATATATGACTCTGGTGAGGAGGAACTCGTTGTAAAGGGTTACACGAATGCGAGTTTCCAAACTGATCAAGATGATTCTCGATCACAATCGGGATACGTTTTCATTATGAATGGTGGAGGAGTCTCTTGGAAGAGTGCAAAACAAGATGTGGTAGCATTGTCCACCACTGAATCGGAATACATCGCCGCCTCATTGGCAGCTCAAGAAGCTGCGTGGATAAGAAAGTTCATTGCCGACCTAGGGGTAGTTCCTACCATTCAGGACCCTTTAAAGATCTTTTGTGACAACGAGGGTGCGATTGCTCAAATCAAGGAACCCCGTGCACATCAAAAGACAAGGCACATTGAGCGAAGATTCAACTACATAAGGGATGAAGTTGGAAAAGGAAAGATATGTATTCGCAAAGTTCACACTAATCAAAACATTGCGGATCCACTCACGAAGCTCCTTGCAAGGCCGAAGCATGAGGGTCATACTTATGCCTTAGGACTTCGATAACTCTAGTGATTTGATTTGCTCTATTTTGTATTTGGATTTCAGAACAATTGTTATTATGAATCATTCATATTATTATGGTTTATGACTATGACTTTTGAGCTATGTTCCATTTTAGCATGTTTAAATCCGTGAATAAGTTAATTATTCTAAATGTCCGTAGTCACTCATATTTATGGGAACAAATATGAAGGTAAGACTAATATGAACTTGGATTGATGGATATTCATAAGGTATGAATATAGAGCAAAGGTTTGCCACCAATGTTCATAGATATTTATGGAATATTAATATTGGACTGACCCGCCCTCAAATATTACTACATGGAATTCTTGTGATTGATCATAAGTAAATTTGAGTAAAGGCGAATGTCATAGTATCCTTCAACCTGAGATACATAATGGGTCCTGATATTTACCAAATATTATACTTTGACTTAGTTTTTCGCTGCTCTGAAACATGACGGTACATAAGGCTAAGATCAAGTGTAATACAAGGTGATTGTGAGAGACATATGAAGTCAAAAGGGGATTTGTACCTCTTATTCGTTAAGAGTAAGATTTCTAAGGCCTTCTAAGTTAAATCAACAGAGAATGATCACTCTGTGTCTATGGATTTGACATGAGATCTGTGGCAAAAGGATAAATGATAGATTCACCTAAATCATTTCAAGTGAGGTACTTGAAGGGGATGATCTTATTGAATGGCACTTCGTCATACGTATTAGGGGTAGTAAACCGTTGTTAGGCGGTATTTATTACTTGCCTCAATCTTCTATGTATCTTGTGCAAGTGGGAGATTATTGGAATTGGTCTGCCCAAACACATATTATAATTGATGTGGCTAGTATGTTATGATCCAAGTTGGGTCATACCCAATAACAAGCTAGACAAACACCATGATATTTATTGTAAGATATGATCTGACAATTAAATATTAACACTTATGATATTTAGAAAATGGTTTCTAAATATTTGCACTTGAGGAATAAATAAATTATATGGATAATTTATTTAGAGAGATTATGATATTATATTAGTTAGTTAAATAATAGTGCATGTTTCTTACATCATGTTAAAATGTTACATGTTTAATTAATCATGTAACTAGTAACATGTTATGTTAAATGTTCCAA
Source organism: Flaveria ramosissima (assembly GCA_025215565.1). NCBI lineage: Eukaryota > Viridiplantae > Streptophyta > Magnoliopsida > Asterales > Asteraceae > Flaveria > Flaveria ramosissima. The sequence continues at coordinate 4,585,206 of CM046034.1, forward strand.
TAAGAAATAAAAGGGATGCAAGGGGCCGAAAATTTTGAGAGGGAACTTCCCACTCAAATTTTGAATGAAGCCTTCCTTTATTAATTACTTTCTTGGAACACAACACAAGACTTAACCATTAACATTACATGAAACTCTCTCTCTCTCTCTTTCTCTTCTCTCCATTTTCGGCCAAAAGAAAGAGGAGGAAGAAAGAATTAGCTTTGGGTGCAAGAGTGTTCAAATCCTAGCAAATCTTTGGTGTTCTTGTTGGTGGCTTGGGGTATACAAGCTTGATGTCTCTTTTGAAGGCTAACCATTCGATCATCATCTTCTTCATTGATTTTGATTCTTGAAAGGTTGTGTTTCTTAACAACCTATGGTTGAGGTGTTGGTAAGCATGTTTATTCGTATATGGATCCTTGGCTTGGGTTTTGATTGAAAAATCGGTTTTATATTCATCTAAATAACAAGATTTAAAACCCTTTATTCCGCTGCGTTTTTCATATAAAATGGGTTTATATGACATTAATAATCTTGTTAAAACCCAACAGCTAGAAATCAAAGATTTCTCTAGGCTCAGCTGATCCTTAGATGGGTGTTATGGATCAATATCATGGCCTTGAAGAGACATGATTTCTTCATCAGTACCTATTAAAAGATTGGTGAAGGATATGGAAGTTAAGCCTAATAACCAGGGACCTTGACCAATGTCTAGTGGCATTGAGCCTATGATTGTGTTGTCACTTTATGGGTGCTTAGGAGAGTATGATAACTCAACTTGAGGACTTGAAATTTAGGTTTGGGGCTCATGGGATTGAGACTGGGGAGACTCATTACCCATATTGAGGTCTGTTTGAAGGATAGTGGAACTCAGACTAAGTGGGAGCCCATGTTTACACTCTAGTGTTTTTGGATTAAACAGGGGGAACTTGTTCAATCAGAATAGATTGAATAAGGGTTTGCTTGGAGCGGCTCTGATATGTATGTTTGATGGGATGGGAAGAAAGAATTGGCATTAAGGTTGTTATTGCTAGTGTGGGTTCATCACCTGTGGGATTAAAAGGATGTCACTAGGAGCCATTGGCTCAATCATACCTAGAAGAAGCGTAGTATGTCTTCCAGTCAAGTTGGTGGAAACCCTTTTCAGCACCTTGAAGATGGCCAACCTCATGTCAGGCATAGGTAGAGTAGCTGCACAGACAAGCTTACCCTAATCCAGCTCATAGTTTATTATGTGTTGAATAAACTTGGGATACATATAGAATGTGTCCCTTTGAAGGTTTCCTCTGAGATTGTTCAACACAAATCTTGAATAGTTGAACCTGAGGCCTTCTATCAACCCGTGAACCAGGCATCCTAAATCATAGGGAATTTGATCCCAACCCCCAGATTTGTTTGGTAGGCAATGAAGAATGATGTGAAGCAGGAACTTCCAATTGTAAGAGAAATTGAACTTGTAGATATGCAATGAAATTGAACAATGTTTTTACAGCCTTTATGGCAAGTTTTCAGGCATATCAAGGTAGTCATTTAACATAAGTTGATTTGATTTTGCAGGATTTGTTTGAGATGGATCCTGATGATGTAGAAGAGATGGATTTAAAATGGCAGATGGTGATGATAGCTTATAGGACTTGGCAAAACATTCATATGCGTATAGAAACTATAAGCCAAGTGCAAACATAACAGTTGGCTTTGACAAGTCAAAGTCAAGGTGTTTCAACTGTAATAGCTATGGCCACTTTTCAAGAGAATGCAAAGCTCCAAGAACTCAAGGAGGCAATGGTCAAACTAGCTGTAATAGTAAAAGATATCATCAACAGTCTCAGAAGAACTTTCAGAAGCCGTATCAAAGTCTTCCAATGCCAGAACTGAAAGACGAATCAAAGACAATTGAGGAGCAAAACAAAGCTCTAGTTGTTAGCATTAAGGATGGTTATGACTGGAGTGCTTATGCTGAACAGTTTAAAGCAGATCTTACTTCTGGTTTAGCATTATTGTTGAGATTAACAATGAAGAGTGGTCTAAAGACAAAGATCCCAATGAAAATGGTGAATCAGACACTGAGGAAGACTATGACTGGAGCGACAAATCTGACCCAAAGGATAATTGAGAAGAAGTTGCTATTATGGCACAGTCAGAACAACCTAATGTTGAAAACTCATCATCTGATACTGAAACTTCGCCTTCTTATCCAGAAATCCTATTGGAAGTAAGAGAAAAAATGTGCACTAAAGCATGTTTTGAGCAAGTAGAACATTACAAAACATACTCATTCAAAATATGTGATAAACTAAAATAAGAAGAGCTAATGCACAATAAGCTCAATATTGATCATAAAATCTCTGATGACAAGATTATATCTCTTTAAACTTCTTGTAACAAAACCCTAAAAGAACTTGAACTAGTAAAGAAGCAACTTGAAGAGATGACCAAAACTCTAGAACAAGAGAAATTGGCTCATGCTGTCACTCAGGTTGATCTAGCCTAGGTGAAAAGTTCAAAAACTATAGTTGACCAATAGGTAAGTGGGAGAAAGGACAAAGACAAAACAGGTTTAGGATTGACACATGAACCTATGCTTGAATCTATCTCCAACACCTTACCTGCGAACTTTAATACTCATGATCACTCACCTGAGAATAAAGCAAAGCTCAAAGCCTTTCATGAAAAGAAAAAGAATGTTCAATCTACTATCGAAAGTGAAATTGAAAAGATAAATATTGAAATATTTGATGAGAAAGACTTAGAAAAGATCAAAAAATGGTCATCCAACAAAAGTAAAATCCTATGAACCTCGACCAAATAACAAGAAGCAGTTTGTCCCAAAAGGATCTAATGAATGTGTTGTTGAATACTGTGAACATGAACAATTGTTGAAGAAGTCACTGAAATCAATGACAAGAAAAAAGGGAAAACTAATGGAGAGAAATTAAAATCAGATACTTCAAACCAAATTGATCAAAAGTTCTTATGAATCAAACCAAATTGATCAAAAACTTCAAGAATCTGAAAAAGAATCTTCCCAAGATTCAATTCAACCTCAAATCTACAAAACATCATCAAGAACAAGAAATCAAAGAAGGAGAAAAACAAATGCTAAAGCTAAAAATTTTCAAAATCAAAGAACCGGTCAATTGTTAGATCTAGGAACTATAGGTATAGATCCTTTTGTATAGGCTTAGCACTTTAATCAATGCTTGTAATAAACTCTTGTAATTCATTACTTTAATGTATGCATTATGTATATAGGTTAACCCATATCTGTGTTGATTTATATGTATGATTGCAGGTTCAACATCATACTTAGTCAATTTCTGAAATTGACTAAGTGTTAGAAACATCTACGGATGAACATTTATGTTCTTCCATAGATAATCTTTGTAGATACATGTGTACCTAGTTTTTGAGCTTAATGTAATATGTCTTTATTGTCTTACACATATGTAATTGAATGGGTACTTAATGAAATACAATGTGTGGTTGTGCTTATAATGTTTATTATTTCATTGATTAGTAGTTTAACGCTTATTGAACTGACTATATAGGTTTGTGGTTGTTTGAATGTATCTTAATAATGTAATGATTAATAAATATATTCAAACTTAGTAATATGAAGTTCTCATGCGAATGGCCCATGCTAATGGACTATACGCATGAACAACTTCATGCGAATGACTCAGTCACACGACTGAACCAGGAGACTGGATCAGTCACATGAGTGTAACATGAGATTGACTCAGTCGCACGACTGAACACTCAGTCGTGCAAATGGATCAACCGCATGGCTCAATCGCACGACTGAACCATGCTAATGGTTCAGTCGCCCGAATGAGAAACTCTAACCTATAAATACCACTTAATTCGTGGAAAAACGTAAGAATTGAGAACACTTCGACTACATACGTACCCTAGCCGTCCAAGACCTCTAAGAACCTGTTCCAAGTTCATAGATCGCACTAGATCGATTCCAAATCGTTCTTAACGTTTAGATTCAATCTATAATTGTTTCTACATGCGTTCTCACTGATTGGATCGCCAATGAAATAGGATTCCGCACTATTTGATTCGGTATACATGTTTATCAGTTAGTATTTCGTTCAATACTCGATCCTAACAATCTACTTACAAGAAATACATCCAAGAATCTTCTCTGGAAGAACACTCCTATGCAGATTAAGTCAAGGGTGTGCTAATGTTGGTCCATTAGATCGATTTGCAGTACAAATGAGATGTTGATTCGTTCAATATCAGATACAATAAGAGATAACAAAGATGAAGAACACTAAGAACAACCACAATGTCAATCAAATAAGAACAATAATGATCAATACAATCAACATTAACAAAGCACAAATGTATTTCAGTGAATAAACTACTTACAATAGGTCTCTTGCAACAATGATAATCGATTAGGGTTTTTGCAAGGATGCCCAACAATGAACAAGATCAAATCTATATATAGCAGTCTTAGTTTCACAGCGCTATCAGCGAAACTATGTTGCCGAAACTATAGTTTCGCCCGGCAGAATCAACAGTTTCGTTGGGTGAACTAAACAGCTGACTATGAGCGAAACTACAGTTTTGCTCATAGTTTCACTGGACTACAAAACTAAACAAAATAAACTACATTTAAAAGTAAACTAACATTAAACCTATTACAAAGTAATATAAACATAATCTAATCTAAGGTGAGTCCAACCTATACTTGATCTTCAATACTCCCCCTAGGTCGGATCTCACCGCCTTCAATTGTCTTGATTTGCCGAGTCTGCTCCAGTCTCTCCCGCTGCATCTGATGTATCTTTATATGCTCATGCAGCTTCTTCTTCGGGGGGCTTTAAACATAGATTCTCCCTGGTCAACTTCAGTCTCCCCCGCTGCCTCTGATATGTCTTCATCGGCTTCTGCAGCAACCTCCTTGGGAGCTTTAGCCACTGATTCACTTTGATTTGCACATGCTGCATTAGCTCCCTCGGGATGAGCACTAGCTTGCTCAAACTGTGTTGCCAAATCCCGGACATCCATATTTAGATCATCTTCAGCTCTCACCTTCTCTACTAGCTCCTTCACTTCTATCCTCGCCCCTCTAACTTTATTAACCATAGTCATGAACAGACTGGCTTCTTTTCTTGTCTCCTCCCCTGCCCCTGCTTTAATATGGTTTTCACAAAGAACTAGCAGGTCTTCATCACCAAACCCAAATAGCTCCATAGGATCAAACAGTCTAAACTCACCCCCGTTCTTCATCATGATCACAACCTCCCCCGTATTGTTATCATAAAACCAGTTTTCAAAGTTCTGTAATTGCTGGGGGAGGGGATCTGACAATCTAACCCTGTTCACCGTTATTGGGGTTTCACGCTCAGCACAATCTTTCCCTTGCCCGTTTCCCAGTCCTTATCCTTTTTGGATCTTCTTCTTTCAGCCTTCATAAACCCAAATGACTCAAAGTTGTCATTCACACCATTCTTGATCTCCTTCTCTAGCAACATAGCTCTCTCACTCAAATGGGCATCTAGTAATGGTAGCACCGCCAGCCTCCTCAAGTCCCATTTAGGCAAGGTCTTGAATGCCTTCCTCTTATGCAGATAAGTAATTCCTCCCCCTCTCCTCTTTATCATACACATTTTGAGGCCAGGGTTATACTTCCAGCTTATGATTCTCTTGTCAGCTTCAGTCTTACTCAACCTTCCATGTTTTGGAATAGGGGAGTTAGCTCTTCAATCCCTTTCTCTTTCACAAACCACTCATCCTTCGACATCTCAAACACGTCTCCACATCATCACCCTTCTTAGCAACATAGGTTAGGGGTCTCTCATCAACCTTATAATACTCGGGTTCAGAATCGTAATCAACCAACTGCTCATCATCTTCTTCTTCATCAATCAACCACTCTCAGTAGTCTTTTCAACATTTTCACCAACAGGATTCTGTCTCACCACCTCTTCACCAACCAAATCTTTATCAATGTCGAATCCCATGTTGACGAAACCAGCCTCAAATATCTCTTTGACATTCTCCACATTCTCAGTCTCCTTCCTCACACCAGAACCTCCTACTTCTTCAGCCGTTGCAGCAGATGTGCCCTCTCCTGCCTGGGAAGATGTACCCACATTCAGGAATGACTACTTCGAAGTATCAGTCAAATCATCTAACTCACGTTTATTTACCTCCTCAAGTAATCTCTTGATCAATTTGTTTTGATCCACCAACATCTTGGTCATGCCATCAATCACTTCGTCTTTCTGCCTTTCCCTTAACTCTTGATTGGTAAGTTTTGTTTTAATCATGCTCAACTCATTGGCCAGAGATGTGTTGAGGTTTCTTATCACATCCTCATCTAACCCGGCTCTCTCCTCCGTCCTTGAGGACTCATTAAAAGATTGGTGTCGTTGTTTAGTCCTTCTCTCAGCTTCTCCTACATTAGCTTTCTTCTTCGATCTCCTTTCTTTCTCAACCCTTGCCTCGTCAACCATCTCATGCACTTCATCCTCAAATTCATAATCCTTCTCTTTAGCGTATCTTTTCCTCTTTTTAACCTCATCGGTCTGTTTCACCCTTGTTTTTTCAGCCCTTTTCTCCTCAGACTCATCAACCCTCCTGATAAAGCTCCATCTCTCCTAAGGGTACATGTTCTCCCAAAGATGAGTAATCTTCCCACTAAAGTGGTGACGAATAGCGCAGCAGTCTGCGAAAATGCGAGTATTCATCTGCACTAGTCTTTTAACCTCTCCATGTCTGGGAATGTTAGGAATGAGATCATCAATAATCATCTGAAGATATCAAGGATATAGCAGCCACTTATCCTTCTTCAAAGCCATAACATTCTCTGCCATACAAGCAATGATCAACTTTGCTATGTTTGCCTTCCTTCCTCTGCAGCAAATCACCATAGCTTTTGCCGAGTCCAAGTTTAGCCCATCTGATCCACCTTTACGGTGATCTAAGCACATAATGAAAACATGAGCTATGTATCTCCATTCCTTAAAGAGGAAGGACTTTTTGATCTCCTTCCTTGTCCCAAATAGGGGTCCCTCATAACCCATAGATCTAAAAGCTACAAACACCTCCTGGTCTGACAACATCACCTACTCTGATGTGTCCTCATCCAGCCTTAGCACTCTAGATATAACCTCTGCGGTAATAGTCAGCTCATTCTCCATCACCCTAGCTACTATCCTCTATGGATTGCCTTTTGTATCATACTACACCGTCCACCAACAATCTCTGACGTGTAAGTCATATATGGTAGTGGAATGTGAGATCGCGAAGGCGATTGAAAATCTCTGCAACCAGCGACGCAGTCTCTAAAGCTAGCTACTTTCGGGTGAGTGTCGTCCAAAATGGCAGTAATGTTGTTCCTCTTATCAAACTTTAGATTGGTCATTTAATCTGAACGCAAAATGAAACGCATTAGAATGGTATATAAAACAATAATATTAAAGAAAAATAAGAAAAAGATTAAATTAAACAAGAAACAAATTAATTTCGTTGGCCGAAATTATAGTTTCGCAGGATGAATTTTAGTTTCGGCAAGCGAAAGTGTAATTTCGACAGCAATTATTAAATAGTTTCGGCAAGACAGTGAAGTAGATTCGACTCGCCGAAATTATAGTTTCGGCACAGCGAAACTGAAGTTTACCCAGCGAAACTGTTAAGTTTGCTCGGACAGCATGACTACACAGTTTCGCTGAAAAACCATGAACTTTCGTTCAGTTTCGCTGGACAATCAGTACTTTCGCAATAAGAACTGCGAAGGTACCGAAGAGTCTCAATCGAATAAACCCACAATTTTGCCGTTAAACTTAGATTAATATAAAGTCCTGAGTTCGAAACTCACTTGCGAACAAGAATCAATGGTCAAGCAAGAGATAAAAACACAGAAACGCAATATCGCATGAAAACTCACAGAACAGCCCTAAACCGTCTAAACTCACTATAGTGCGAAAATGAGAAAACAATTTCACAAAACGAGTTATATAACACTTAGTTTCGCAGGCCGCGATACTATAGTTTCGTCAGGCGAAGCTACAATTTCGCCAGGCGAATCTCTGGTCGAAACTAACCTTGCAACGCGCGAAAGAACCGACGAAGTTACAATTTCGCCCTGCGAAACTACCAGCGAAAGTATAATTTCGCTGGAAACCTAAAAATTAAAAAAAATATTTTGTTTCCCTTTTCTTTAAAATAAGATAAAATAAAAGTAAAATAGTTTAAAAGGAATTAAAATAAGGTAAACAATATTAAAAGAAATCAAAAGAAATTTTCCCCATAAGGCCTCACCATTCTTCAGGTGTAATTAATTTTTTTTCATAACAAAATCGAACAATATAAAAGGATGTGAACGAGAAGATGAAAAGATCTTCTAGAGAGTCAAAGTTTGGTGGGATTGCTGATATAGTCGTCCTTTTAAGTCCATGCCTTCTTCCTTTCAACAAGCGCACCGCAGCTATTGTTATCATGTTTTGGTTCTATTTAAAGAAAACATTGAATGACCCAGTACCCATAGACATTTGGCAAAGAAACTTATCCTGTTCTCATGATGATGTATTGAAAAAATGACACGCTCTGCATGACTCTTCCTCTCAGAAGCAACATAGGTCTTATTTCAAAAGAAGCAATGCCCTTATAAGATCAAATGATGAGTGCTCCAGGTCTATACTTACGTATAATAGAGGAGTTGATCAATTGAGTCTTACAGATGATAGCTTTAGGTCTATACTCACGTATAACAAAGAAGATCATCATATTGTGCCGATGAGAGCTCCCGGTCAGTACTATTGTACAACAGAGGAGATCATCACTCCAGGTCAATGTTCACACATAGCAGAGGAGATAAGCACCAGATAGAATACATCAGGGGGCATCTTAGATGCAAAGATGAGAAAAGCAAAATGCTTTAGAAGTAGGGTGGAATGATTTGACGCAAAGATACTATAGATAAGAATAACTCAAAACAGTGATATCACGTTTTCAACCCTTTTTTAACAACGACTTGAAACGTTGTGAAGGCCAAAAATGTCAACGACTATATGCCACTATCATTGTTTTTATATTTTTATATTTATTTATTATTTTATATATTTTTTATTTTTATTTTTAATTTTTTATGTGAAAAATGATGAAGAACGATGGAGCGAACAGAACAAAAAGAAAAGAAAGAAAGTATAGAGAGAAGTAGAAACAATATGTAAATAACATAGTTTGAAGGAAAATTAGTTTTAAAATGATATTAAACCTAACATAGAGATCAATTCATAAAAAGGAGGTTTATCAAATGTTTTAGTGAAAAGATCTGCTTTTTGATTTTTGGTGTCAATGGGAATAATATCAATAAAACCCTTTTCCTGAGCATCATGGATCGCATGAATCCGTGTCTCGATGTGCTTGGTTCGGAAATGATGAATAGGATTCTTTACGATGCCAATGGTTGCTTTGTTGTCATAAAACAACGGTGTATGGTGAAAGTTGATCCCATAGTCAATCATCTGTGCTGTATCCAGAGCACTTGTTAACACCAACCGGAGGCAGCAATGTATTCTGCTTCTCCCGCATAGAGAGAAGCAGTGGACTGTTTCTGCTTTGCCATGAAACCAGACAATTTCCAAAGTATTGACACCCTCCGGTAACCGACTTTCTGTTTAACCTGCAGCTATTAGAATCACTATCAAAATAGGCATGTAGGTCAAAATTCCCACCATAAGGATACCAAAGACCTAAACGAGAAGAGCCTTTAAGATAATGAAAGATTCGTTTTACAGCCTTTTCATGAGACTCTTTCGGGGCAGATTGGTATTGAAGATCATGTATAGGTTGGACTCACCTTAGTATAGATTGTTTACTTTACTTGTAATAGGACTTTTGTTAGTTTCCTTTTGTATGTTCTTAGTTTTGTGTGTTTTTAGCAGTCCATCAAAACTGTGAGCGAATCTGTAAATTCGCTCACAGTTTGCTGTTCTAGTTTACCCGGCGAACTTATGTTCTGCCGGGCGAAACTGTAGTTTCGGCATGACAGTTTCGCTGGTAGCAAAACAGTCTGTGAAACTACAACTGCTATATATACTTTTGTTAATTTTCATTGTAAGGTAAGCTTGCAAAACCCTAATCGTGGATTATTGTTGCAAGTTACCTATTCCAAGCAGTTATTACACAGAAATATCATTGTGCTTCATGTTATTGATTGTCATTGTTCCTTTTGTTATCAAATATGATTTAGAATTGTATTCTATCTTCTCTATTGTCATTGTTTAGCATGCTTGTTAGATATTGAGCAATTCATCACATCATTTGCACTGTTTTTTTCAATCACATGGACCAACAATATGGTATCAGAGCCATTTTGGATCAAATTCACTGAAGATTTGAAGATTTTTAGAGAGAGAAGTTGAGGTTTTGGTTGTTTTTGTTCAATATCATGTTTTCATCAATTTCGGATCAAATTTGAGTGAAAGAGCCACATTTCTAGAAAAAGAAATAAAAAATGGGCTTAATGACAATTTTGAGTCTTTCGGGTATATGAAGGCTGAAAGAAAGAGGTCAAAGAAGGATAAAGACTGGGAGACAGGAAAGGGAAGGATTGTTCTACGAGTTAAACCTCCAATGACTGTAAATCGGGTAAGATTGGCTGATCCTCTTCCCCAACAACTACAGGACTTTGAGAAGTGGTTTTATGATAACAATACTGGAGAGGCTGTGATCAGGGTTAAACATGGAAAGGAGTTTAGAGTATTTGATCCGATGGAGTTGTTCAGTTTCTGTGATGAAGATCTTCTTGTTCTATTTGAAAATCATATTAAGGCTGGAGCTGGAGAGGAAACAAGGAAAGAAGCAAGTTTGTTTATGAACGTTGCCAACAAGATCAGGGAAGTAAGGTCTGAAGTAAAGAAGTTACCTGAAAGGGTAAGGGCTCAGGATGACTTTAATATGAATGTTCAAGATCTGACCAGGCAATTTGCAAAGGCTAGTGGTCATTCCGAAAAAGCTAGTGATGCAGGAAAGGACCATGGAGGATCATTTGTTGAAGCTTCTGAGGACGTAGCTGCAGGAGGTGACGAAGACAGATCAATGGCAGCAGAGGAAACTGGAGCTGACAAGTCAAATCAAGAAGAGGGAAGATGGTGAGATGCAACCTAGGGGGAGTATTGAAGATCATGTATAGGATGGACTCACCTTAGTATAGATTGTTTACTTTACTTGTAATAGGACTTTTGTTAGTTTCCTTTTGTATGTTCTTAGTTTTGTGTGTTTTTAGCAGTCCAGCGAAACTGTGAGCGAATCTGTAAATTCGCTCACAGTTTGCTGTTCTATTTTACCCGGCGAACTTATGTTCTGTCGGGCGAAACTGTAGTTTCGGCATGACAGTTTCGCTGGTAGAGAAACTGTTTGCGAAACTACAACTGCTATATATACTTTTGTTAATTTTCATTGTAAGGTAAGCTTTCAAAACCTTAATCGTGGATTATTGTTGCAAGTTACCTATTCCAAGCAGTTATTACACAGAAATATCATTGTGCTTCATGTTATTGATTGTAATTGTTCCTCTTGTTATCAAATATGATTTAGAATTGTATTCTATCTTCTCTATTGTCATTGTTTAGCATGCTTGTTAGATATTGAGCAATTCATCACATTATTTGCACTGTTTTTTTCAATCACATGGACCAACAGGTATCGAGCATAGGTGGTGTCGAGACAACTTGCTGTAAGATACATAAGGGAATCGATCATGGATCTATAGAGATGAGGATCAATAGGTTTCCCGTTCTCGTTAGGAGTGAGGCATGTTTGAGTAGTAAATGGAGTCATTTCAGGACAAGCGTCATCCATCTTGAATTTCTTCAACATTAAATTAATATACTTCTCCAGATGAATGAGAATTCCCTTTGGCTTTTGTTCAACCTGCAGCCCAAGGAAAAAGCACATCTCCCGACACAACTTTGGATTGGTGGAGCCGAATATAATATCATCGATATAGACTTGTACGATTAGCATCTCACCATCCACTTCCTTCTTGAATAGTGTCATATCAATGGTGCCACGAGAAAACACATTGCTTAAGAGATACTGTGTTAAGGTCTCATACCAGATCCGAGGTGCCTGATGAAGACCATAAAGGGACTTATCAAGCTTGTAAACTTTGTCAGGAAAGTCGGCATCCTCAAAACCTGGTGGTTGACACACATATATCTCCTCGTCAATGTCTCCATAAAGGAATGCACATTTGACATCCATCTGATAGACTTTGAACTGCTTATTGGCGACATGAGCTAGAAAGATTCTGATGGTTTCAAGACGGGCGACAGGAGCAAAAACTTCGGTGTAGTCTATCCCTTCTTCTTGAGCAAAGCCATAGACCACCAATCTGGACTTGTTTCTTACCACAATGCCACGTTCATCGTGTTTGTTCTTGAACACCCATTTTCTGCCAATTGAGCATATGTTTGGTGGAAGATCGACTAGGGTCCACACTTTGAGTTTCCTAAACTGTTGTAGCTCTAATTGCATCGATTCAACCCAACAAGGGTCCTGAAGAGCTGCATGAACTTTTTCGGGACGGTTTGGGATATAAAACAAGAGAATAGACAAATGTTAATCAAACCAGATTGACTCCGCGTCTGAACTCCATTGGTGATATATCCAATGATGTTATCATGAGGATGATCTTTCAAAGTTTTGAAATTAGTGGGCATGGGTAGGGTATTTGAAGACGGTTGGCTGATAGATAGTTGAGGGGTAGATGAAGGTGAGGAAGATGGTAATGTAGAGTTAGCTGGAGAGATGGGTGGTACTGGCTGTGATGAGGTAGATGTAGGTGATGATGGAAGGGATGCAGAAACAGGTGGAGGTGGAAGGTCAAATGATGATGAAGAAGATGCAATATCAACTGATGTAGCATCGTTTGCAGATTTGGTGGGAAAGGCTTGAGGAATGACATGTAATGGAGTTTGAGGAATGATATTTGTTTGAACATTGGAGATAGACGCATCATCGTCAAAAACTGGAAAATTAAAAGAGTTAAACACCGTATCATAGTCAAAGAACCATGCTGGTTCAGATCGAACATCGGAGGAATTAGATTCCTGCCAATCAACATAGAAGGACTCTTGAACAAGACGTGTTCTCTTGTTATATACCCGATAAGCTTTTTGAGATGAAGAATATGCGACGAAGTAACATTCATCAGACACGGAACCAAATTTCGTCTTCTACGCCTGAGTATTTAATAAAGTGCACGACCAGCCAAATGGTTAAAAGAAGTCAATTAAAGGCTTTCTCTTATAAACAGATCATAAGTAGTCTTCATTTTGTCCTTGAATATCAATACCTTGTTCAGAACATATGAAGCACAATTCACCGCCTCAGCCCAAAAGATGATGGGTAAGGAGGATTCAATCAACATTGTCCGAGCAGGTTCAATGAGGGTGTGATTCTTTCGTTCATCCACACCATTTTGTTGAGGGGTCCTCGCAGCACTGAATTGTCTTAAAATTCCCTTAGCAGCATAGAACAAATCAAAGATCTAATTTCTAAATTCAGTAATGTTGTCACTTTTGATCACCATAACCTTCCTCTTGCTTATTGTCTCGATTGAAAGAACTAACTTCTGTAACTCCTCTGCAGCCTTTCCTTTGTGTGCAAGAATTCTCACCCAAGAGTACCTGAAAAATCATTTGTTATTACAAGACAGAAAGATTTTTTAGCAATTGATTTAACACTGATAGGGCCAAACAAATCAGTGTGTAACAACTCGAGTGGATTAGATATGCTATTTTCAAGTTTTGGCTTATGTGGTTTCTTATGTTGTTTGCCCTTGGCACATGCCGTACATTTTTCAACCACACAGAAATCGTTTAATGGTAGTCCCCTAACGAGATCGTTTTTAACTAATTTGTTTATATTTTTGAAATTAACGTGGCCCAATCTGCATTGCCATAGGAAAGACTCAGAAGTGGAAGCTTTGGACAAAAGACAGGTGACAGTAGATGTTGACTCCCTTGAACCCACGTCAAGAAGATATGTATCATTCTTTCTTAAGGCCCTCATTAGTACCTTCTCATCTGGAATATCAATCTTCAATTTTAAAAGGAGACATTCATTGGACTTGAACAAGACCGGAATGTGATTATCACAAATCTGAGAGACACTCAACAGAGTAAACGCAAGCTCAGGTACATAGTTGACTTTCTCTAAAGTAAGAGAGCCGTTGGAAACTTCTCCTTGACCAATCATTATTACTCATTTCTTGTCGCCAGCAAATGCGACATAACCTCCATTTATTATCCGATAATTGGTCAATAAGTCCTTGAGCCCCGTCATATGTCTGGAGCATCCACTATCAACATGCCATACATATCTACTACTATAGTGGATGACTCCTTCAAAAATATCAATGAACAGGTTAACCAGGTGAAACAGGAAACCAAGTTTGAACAACTTTGAGTTTGGAGAGACAGGTTTCTTACAAAGAAATTATTAACTAATTTTGTCAACCTACTCCTAAATGAATTCTTATTAACATGTCTATGGTGTAGCTCAGGGCAATTCTTAACTACATGATCATCTTCACCACACCTAAAACAGTGTGGTTTTAATCTAGATCTGTTATGTAACAGGGTAGGGATTTTATCAATGTGTATTTCCTTATCACATTCAGACAATTTAGAATCTACATCACTGTAAGTCTCATACATGTCTCTAAGTCTGTTTTTATTTTGAAAAGAATGGTTATTTACAAAAGAAGATGAAGTGTCATCTGAAATACATGTAGTATTTGTACCACTTGTACTAGCTTCAGATGATGACGTTACCCTTTCATTTGATAAAGAAATATTAGTTGGGGTAAAAGATGGAATTGGATGAGAAAAGAATTTTCAAAACAATTAGTTTTTTTTCTCGTTACTCTTTACGGTGGAATCATTCACACTATTAACACAATCAGAAAAGATAGCATCATTACAATCCACAGAATTTAAAGATGAAATAGAAACATCACTAGAACACGATGAGACAGAGTCTGTTACAGATTTACTAGAAACAAAAATAGAATTTAAACTGGATTTATAATCTAAGACAAGATGCTGAGATTCAGGTGTATTAAGACTAGTGCATCCAAGTCCACTAGTCGGACCGTAATCGTAGTCCTCACGAACGTGTTTAGGGTTCACACCTTCTAAACCTATAGACGTACTATTAGTATCTGTTTTGATCAAATCATTAGAAGGATGAGAAACATGCATAGGAGAATAGCAGTAAGTACTAGGAGAAGGATAAACCTTAGCATTTTCATATCCCAATCCTGTTTTAATCCTAGCCCCCAGTTGAGATTTACATTAATCATCATGTTTCATTCCCGATATTGTCCATTTATCGAGCTTTGAATGAAGTTTGCTCGTTTCAAATTCAGCAAGAGCAACCCTTTCAGTCAAAGTGTTAATCTTAACATTTCTTTCCAAAACTATTCGTTTTAAGTGATCATTTTCTTTCAAAGCCTCGTTTAATTTAACAAAATATTTAGACTCGTTTATTTTAAGTTCCTCATTAATTCGTTTTAAATCTTTCTCATTATCAATTAATAAACGATTAGCTTTATAAACCCCAAATAACCTGATTTTACATGCTGAAGAACACATATCTAGAATTACCTCATAAGGAAGTCTCATCACTACCTTTTCTGCTGCTAAGGCTTTCTCACATTGGCACACCAGAGTACTCAACTTGCTTTCCTCGACGGTGATAGCAACATCATCTTTTCCATTACAATGCTCGATGGGTTGACTTCCTTCCTTCCTTATCTTCTCAGCTTTACTTTCTTTCACCCTCTCATCCTCCTTCCCCTTCACAGACACTTCAGCTTCATCTTGAAGTTCTTTGAATGGATCAAATTCATCCTCACAGTTCACCTTCCCCTTTCCTTCCATAATCTCAGCCACCAGTGCTTGGTTAATCTCTTCTCTCGTCTTTTTAACTTCAGCACTCCAATCAAAATTAGAAATCAAAGTTGTCTCTTTCTTGTGACTCATTTTCTCTTTACTCCCACTTGAAACTAGACGGGGAACTCCTGAATTACTAGGATCAGTGACGATTGGCAATGGACATTCACGTTTGAAGTGTCCCAATTGTTTGCAGTTAAAACACCTCAGCTTAGACTTATCAAATCCCAGTTTGGAGTTAGAGCTTTGACCTTGGAAATTCTTTCTTCCAGTGCGCTCCATGAATCTTTGGGCTCTAAGTGTCAACATGGCCATTTGCCATTGAATGTCAGTCTCTTCAAGATCATCAGGGTCCACCTGATACATATCCTCCATCGTCATCCCTTTGCATTTCAACTCCCCCGCCACTAAAGCTTCATAACTCTGAACAAACATACCAAAAAGAGCCATTGTCTAGGATGGAACTGAAGTTTCAACATTTGCTTTCACGTTAGCTTGATCCCTCCCAACACTAACACAACCTCCAGAATAATCACTAATATTCACTCCGCCTTGACGAGATGCCTGCATTGAAGAGCTTGCAGCGGAAGACAATAATGCAGCATTTTGAGTGAAACCAGATGTAGGCATCATGGTTTTATTGAATTCCATTCTCTTTATGTCTAACTCGAAGGATTTAAGCTCATTGATGATGTCCATAAGCTTGTAGTCAGTGAAACCTCTTTACTGCTTTAGCATTCTCACCTGTAGGCTCCACTGAGGTGGGAGAGAGTCTAGCAACCTGTTTACTTGCTCACTATTGGAAAGTTTTTCATCGTATTTCTTCAGTGTGCTTGAAACTGTCAGAAAACGATTTGTGAGATCTGTGAGACTCTTGCTCTTGTATCCCACAAATAAGTTGAATTCCTTCTCAGCTTGAATACTCTTATCCTTCACCAGCTCATCGTTACCATCATATAACTCACACAGATCATCGAAGAGAGACTTAGCATTCTTATGCTCAGCGAATCGATTGTAGATGTATGGTGCCAGACAAAGAGTTAATGCTCCGAAAGCTTTCTGGTCTCGATCAATCAGCTTTAGATCCTTCTCGTTGAATGTGGCTAGGTCCTTGTATTGAGATATAACATAACCAATAGTGACAGTTGGTATGTGTGGACCAGAAATGATAGATTCCCATTGATTGTGGTCGGTGTAAAAGAAAAAGGCTTTGAGACATCTCTTCCAATCTTCGAAGTTATCCCCGTTTATGAGTCTTGGAGGTCTGTTGGGAGCTACACTCTCAAGATCTTCAAGGGTGAGGGAAGTCATCTTTGACATACTAGTTTCGCTGAGGAAGAATTAGTTTCGCAGAAAATTGTTAGTTTCGCAGAACAATTTCGGCAGAGAGAACTAGTTTCGCTGAGTCGGCATAGTTTTGCAGGCAATTTCGGTAGCAGTTTCGCTAGCCAAATGCCTGAAACTGCTTAGTTTCGCTGACAATTTCGCACGAAACAAGCTTGAACTTTCATTCAATGGTACTTTCGACAGCAATTTCGCTTGTAATATGCACACAAGCACTGTTGAACTTTCGTTAAATGATACTAGTTTTGTTGGAATGCAGAAAATAACTTCAAAGTGGATAACACTGGTAGTTTCGTTGGATGATTGGCACAGTTTCGCTTAATGAACCGGTAATTTCGCTGGATGAAGCTGAAAAGCTTTTTCAACACGAAATCAATCTGAAATCACCAAAATCTCAATGGATTGAGATCTGATGATTAACAGAGCTTCCCAAGCCAAAAACAAACAAAATTCAAGCAAATTCCATATCAAATACACTCGAATTTGATCAGGAATTGATGAAAACTTGATATTGAATAAAAACAACAAAAAACCTCAACAAATCCTGAGCACTAAGGCTTTTATACCATTTTGTTGCTCCATTTGATCGATTTGTAGTACAAATGAGATGATGATTCGTTCAATATCAGATACAATAAGAGATAAAAAGGATGAAGAACACTAAGAACAACAACAATGTCAATAAAATAAGAACAATAATGATCAATACAATCAACATTAACAAAGCACAAATGTATTTCAGTGAATACACTGCTTACAATAGGTCTCTTGCAACAATGATAATCGATTAGGGTTTTTGCAAGGATGCCCAACAATGAACAAGATCAAATCTATATATAGCTGTCAGCGAAACTGTGCTGCTGAAACTATAGTTTTGCCCGACAGAATCAACAGTTTCGCCGGGTAAACTAAACAACTGACTATGAGAGAAACTACAGTTTCGCTCATAGTTTCGCTGGACTACAAAACTAAACAAAATAAACTACATTCAAAAGTAAACTAGCATTAAACCTATTACAAAGTAATATAAACATAATCTAATCTAAGGTGAGTCCAATCTATACTTGATCTTCAACTAAGACTAAAGACCCATGGATGAAGAACTTGCACTCCAATGAAGCTACCAGGTAAAGACTCCTACGGAATGGAAAACTCCTACCGAAGACAAAGTTCTTACGGAAGATCAACACTTGTACATTAATTAATTCAAGTCAACAAGTCAAACACTAACTCCATGAGATTTGTTGTTTCCTTAACCGAAACCCTGAGCCTATAAATACTACTCCTAGGTTACACAACAATAGAATGGTTGAACACCAAACATCACATCGATCCACACAATCAATCAAACATGAAACCCTAGTAGCTGCCACTTAAATACACCAAAATCATCAATACATTCATAGCAAACATTATCATTATCAATCATTAGTTGATCAGTTGTACTCTTTATTTTGTTTTAGTGAAAAACTTTTGACTCAAATCTTGTTTATTCATTTATTGTTTTGTTCTTCATTATTAGTATTTATTGTGGTTGATATTTAGTATTTCATCAATTAAACAATGATTAATGATAGTTACGCGATCATTAAATCGAACCCTATCTAATACTGATAATTTCTGATTGCGATCATTGGATTCACAGGTGGTATTAGAGCTAAGTGCTCATTGATTTAGATCGATTGATCTATTGGTGTTAGAATTGTTTAATTGATTGTTTATTTCATTAAATCTATCAGGTTTCTGATTAGATCTATTGTATTTGAGTAAAATTTTTTTGGTGTAAATCAATTTCTAAAAACAATAAAACAGTGATACGTCTTTCAGCGAGTACTGTTACATTGCTCGGTTAACATTGATCTATATTCACATTAATTGAAACATAAATTTGTGTTGTTGATTGATTTTCATCAATTGTTCAAATCTATTGAATAAATATATTAACAAAAACCTTGATTTGATATTAATAATCATTTAGAGGATTGACTGATCTGTGACCTTTATTACTTAATTATTCAATAATTAAGTTCTTGTCATTAATTTGTTCATTACCCAAAAGAAACTTTGTTTTAGTTGAACTCTAATACTTTGACTAAAATGAGTAACTTTGTCGGTGGATCATCATACCAACCTCCAAAGTTGGAAACCAAAGCGGATTTTAAATCCTGGAAAATCAAATTCAGGAATCATGTGAATTACACTGATTCTGACTTATGGGTATCAATAACTAAAGGTCCTTAAATTCCACCCGCTCTTGGGCCAGATTATATTGACAATAATCAATGTATAAGTACAAAAGATCTATCACCTGAGGATGTTAAAAAGGTTAAAGTAGATATTAGAGCATATAATCTTCTAGTATGGCTTTACATGAAGAGATCCTAATCAGGTGTGAGAACTATAAAACAGCAAATTCCTTGTGGAAGATACTTCATACACTTTGTGAAGGGAGTGATGAAATCAGAAGCATAAGGAAGGATAATCTTCACTCCCAATATAAAACATTTTATCATATTGAGGGTGAATTAATTCCTCAACAACTCCACAGGTTTATGCAATTGGTAACCGAGATGAACATCTTGGAGTTGAAGTATACCAATGAGGAATTAAACAAAAAGATGCTCCATACTTTGCCTTAAAGTTGGAAGCAAACTGTGTCCATGTTCAAGAACACCCTTGATCTCAAAACCACTGGTTTAGATACATTGGTGGCTAAATTTGAAGCTCTTGAAATGGATGAAAAGTCAAGAAAAAATAGTGTGAGAACACATGTCACTCCTTATCATTTTAAAGAAACTAAAAGTGATGGAAGTGCCTTTATTTCTAACATTGATAATGACAACTCTTATACTTTGAGTGAAGATGAAGAAGAAGTTAGTTTTTATGCCTTAAAACCTTAAAAGAAATATTCTCAAAGTAAATCAGGAAAGGAAAAAGGAAGACCTGATGAAAGAAAAGATGCATCTACATCATCAGCAAAGTCCTCATCAAACAAAAATCAAGTAGTGCCCATCACTGTGATTCTGGACTTTGAAGAACAAAAAGCAGCATTTGTAGCTTTCAGCTCAAGCTTTCAAGCTTACTTGGGTAGCACTTTAACACCTGCCAACATCTGCCAACAAGACCTAGAAGAACTTCATCCAGATGCAGTAGAGGAAATGGATCTTTAGTGGCAAATGGCAATGATTGCATATAGAGCCAAGCAGTACCTGAGAAGAAACAAAAATTTGGTTGCATCAAGTAAAACAACTAAAATTAGTGTTCATAAGTCATATGTGAGATGTTTCAAATGCTATCTCTATGGGCACTTCTCTAGAGAATGTAATCAACAATTATCTCATGACATGAGACAAAATCAGTAATATCATTCTCGTCAACATCAATCTCATCAACAAACAACATCTCAAAGATCTTTCAGACAACCTCAGCTAACCAACTCATCCTCACCAGCCACAAATGCATCAGCAGGGCCTAGTAATTCAAAAGAAACTGGGTTGATCATTTTACAAGATGGAACATGTGACTGGATGTATGAGAAGGAAGTGTTAGAAGAGAATCAAGCTTTAATGGCCAACATGGAGAACAAAGTTCCACCTATGGCTAGAGAGGTAAGTGATAGATTATGTTCATCAATATATGTTAAGGAGGTTGAAAGATATAGAGTCCATGCTCAACAACTGGCTAACCAAGTAAAAGAAACAATGATTTTAAATGAATCTCATGTAAGAGAGCATAAACTTTATGAAATCAAAATTAACTCTTTACAGAAAGATTTTGATAAACTTGTTTATAAAAATTACAGTTTAAAAGCACAAGTTGAGCATCTGACCACTTTCTTAACAAAATCCATGGCTGATCATGCATCAACTAAAGTGAAACTTCAGAAGTTTCAACTTTCATCTCAGCAATATGAAAAATTATTAAATTCTCATATTTGAATACAATGCTGTTGCACCCCCTCTAAATAATAATTACACAACTTTACCTGAAACAATGACAAATAGCTTGTCAAATCATTTTATGCCATGCACCAGTTTTGAAATAAAATCTAATCAACTGGTAAATGAAAATGAGCCTGAGGTGAGCGAAACTGATTCTTCTGAATCAGAACAAGTCAAACAAAATGACTCAGAATTTGACTATGATGAATGCGATAACTTGGATGATACCGATGAACATGATGATAAATGTGCAGATGAACTGCATATTGGTAAGAATGTTTCATTTTAACCAATCATTCCCAAGGTCCTTGAAGAAACCAAGCTGCCTTATCCTCCTAATCAAAGAAACATGTTGAAAACTATGTGCAAGTGAATAGCTCAGTTAAATAAAGGACTTCAAGAACTTCACAAGCAAGAAAAACCTTCAATAGAAGTTGATGAGAAGTGCACATCTACAGAAGAAGTAAACATATCTTGCATAGAAAAAGGAAAGCAACCACAATCAGTAGAACTTTTCCGGAAGAAGAAAGTTTCTTCATCAGTAGCAGTTCTATGGAAGAACAAATATACTGAGTCAGTAGAATATATGCAGAAGCTAAAAGCAGCAACCACCAAGAAACCAAAACTGAAAGTTGTGAATCCTACGCAACAAAAATCAGTTGATGCTAAACAAGAACCCTTTGACATTATTCAGGACCGTTTAAGGGACCTTAAAACACAATTACAACACAACAACACAATGAGGAGATAACTAAGCTCTAATCAAACAGTGAACTGGGTAACCAAAGGTGATACAAAGAACACAAGTAAAGCAAGAGACAGAACAAGAGAGTATGGGTTTCAAGGAGGCAGTATATTGCTTTCTCAAGTTCTTTTACAAGTGTTACAAAGCATAAAGAAAAGATACAAGAACTTGAAATACTTATACTACAACCTACAGCCGGCTATACTTTGAAAGCCAGCTGGATACAATTGACTAGACACTAACAAAATCAATTGTAGGATCAAAAGGCATATCTGCCTTTTGACCTTGTGACTATGACATGCCATAGCTCACATCCTTATACAATACAAAAAGGATAAAGTACATAAAGTGGAAAGTTGAATACTCAAGACCTCAATGTACAGTTACCAAAAGCAAGGCCCTTTTCACCAACTCATGTAAGTTGGTGACTTTACAGAGATGCAGCGGAAAAGGTGCTTTATGGAACAGTACATCAGATAAAGCATGTGTACTAAAAGTCTTCGGAAGAAATCTGTCTTCATAGGATGAGGCTTCGGAAGACTTTGTCTCTGAAGCTTCGGAAGACTTCATGTTTGGCTTCGGAAGATATTGGTCTTGGCTTCGGAAGATTTTACACTTAGAGTATTTTCTAATGCTTTGTGTAAAACTTCCGAAGCATTCTTCACTTCAGTACTTAGTGCATGTTGCTGAGACACTTAGGCTGTTTTGGGTTGCATCAGACTTCAGGAATCCTTACAAACTCCCCCTAGGCTGATGCTACCAAAACACTTGGAAGATCTTCAAATGTTGGTAGTCTTCAGTACAATCAGGACCATTCCTTTCTTCATGAGATGGTCAGGATCATCAAGACTTTCATAGTATCTTCTCATCTCAAAGAGATCATGCAGAGGTAAGTTGATTATGTCTTGCCATGAGTAGACATTCTCAACACCTTGATCTCTGATAACAGTCCATCTCTCTGGATTGGTAGAGTAGTCCAGGACAAGATGGGTGTCTCACTAGTTAGAGGAGCCACTTGAATAGGAGTTGATTGGGCTGCCTCATCATGCACTTCCTCAGGTTGATCTGATTCAGCCTGAGGTGCAGAGGTAGATGACTTTGGCTTCTTCTTCTTTGTCTTTGGTTTAGAAGCCATCCTCTTCTTCCTCTTGGTTGTCTTTAACTGAGAAGACTGGTCTGCAGCACCATGTTGATCATCAGTGTCTTTCTCAGTTGGGTGTTCCTCCCTCACAGGTTCAGAAGGAGAGGGAGTTTGACCCTGCCTAGGATCAGAAGATGAAGCTTGCTGGGGCTCAGCTGGAGGTGCTGGTTGAGGTGTCTCTGGTTGTTCAAACTTGACCTCCACTTCAGGTGGGACTTGACTTGGAAGAGAGTGCAAGTCAATGAGTTCTCCACTTTTAATCTTCTGCTTGATCACCCTAATATGCTCATCCATAGTGGATAGAGACATGGGGCCAAGTCTCCTTCCGGAGAATCCATACAGCTTCAAGAAGCTCACCATTCTTTGTCTGTCAGCAGACTTCTTTGCATTCTTTTGAATGATGGCCCTTGACTTTGCAGCTTCTTCCCTTAGTTTCCTTTTGGTTGTCTTTCTTTCCTTGACTAACTCAAGCTCAAGTTGCTTTAATACTCGAACTCAATGAAGTCATAGGACAAAGGGAGAAGTGCATCTGCCTGATAGAAGCCTGTGGCACTCAGGTAGTTGATCATTTGATCCTATCTTCCTCTTTATCTACCTGAGGTTCTTGTGGAGCCACATCTTCCTGTGCAGGACTTTCTTGAACTGGTGAGAGAGTAGGAGCATGCTTGTAAAGTCTTTTCTGTCTCTTCTCCTCTTTGAGTTGGAGAAGTATCATTGCATCCTCTTTCTCCTTCAACTCTCTTGACACTTCTCTGTCAGCCAGTTCATTTAGTTCTTCTAAGGGGAGGGAGATGATCTCATCAATGTCATAGTTCCTGGTCTGTAAGTAGGTAATCCTGACTGCCCTTAACTCATCATCCTGAGTATTTGGTCTGGGGCAGCCCTGATTGCAGCTTGCATGAAGCTAGATGACCCAGTGGAACTTTCTCCCCTTAGTCTCCTTTTCCTCTCTCTCTCTTCCTCCTCAATTTCCTCAGGAGTCATTATCCTTTTCCCTTTGTCACCAACAGACCTTTGTGACTCAGGGTGGATTGAAGCTTGGCCTTCATTGCTTGGAGTAGCTTCCATGCTCTGGCCAGAGAGAGGCTGAGAAACACCTTCACCAGCAGGTGTCTCAGATGGAGTTTGGACCTCAGCAGCAGTTGTTGATGATGAGACAGGGGTCTCAGGTTCTGTCACTGGGCCTTCAGTCAAGGTTTCCCCTATGAAACTAATCTTAGGGTCCACCTCAACATCCAGTTGACCGATGACATTGCCTGATTCCCTAAGTCTCCTTCTTAGAGAGAACTCTGCAAGGATCCTGTCTTGGATTCTTTGAGCCAGCCTGTCAGCTTGTCTTGAATTGCTTGGATTGACAAGTGGCAAGTTGACTAAATCCAGTCTTTCATAAAAGCTCAGGCTTTGGAATTGAAAAACTTCTTGTTGGCCTTGAACTCTTTGAAGTATGAGGGCTCTCCTGTCATCATCATACCTCCACCTTATGATTTGATTGCCAGTTCCCAGTGGTGGAGATGAGACAGCCCTTGGTATGCCTTCCTCAAAGAGACTCCTGATGAGAGAGTCTATAGAGTCCACATTAATGTGAACTTGAGGAAGTTGCTGAGAATGCACAACAGCAAGTGAGGATGGTGAGTCCTCTATGTCCATTCTCTCTGAAGAACTCCCAGGTTCTGTGGTTGTAACAACTTTCTCCCCCTTTTTGGTAGCATCACCCACTTGCATAGGTGAGCTGGAGGATAAGTCAATCACTTCCACAGGTTCTTGTGTTCCTGGTTGAGCTCTCCTTAAAGGTCTCCCAGCTAGTTTTTCCTGCAGATATGAAATCTGGAGTTGCTGATCATTGACCCTGTTTTGCAGGGTAGTCACCTGAGATTCCAAGTGACTAACCTTAGAGACTAAGTAGGTGCATGTTTTTGACAGTTTTTGCACCTTTAGTCTCAAATTCCCCTCATCTTCATCAGAAGATTCATTGGGGGATGAGATGATTGGACCAAAGTCCTCTCTCTCACCACCAGCTTGAGTTTCTTGGCTGCTGGTTTTCCTCTGCTCACTGGCAGCCTCAGTTGAGATGCCAATGGGCTGAGTTGCCATGGTTGAGGTCTTAATGATGTAATCACTTTCAAAAGTGAGAGCCTCTTCCATATGGACATCCTGAACAGGTTCAGAAGTGTCCACCTCAGTAACAGGTGACTGATGGGGGATAGACTGAGGAGAGTCAGAGGTACTCATCTCTCTTTGAGTAGGGGAGGAGAAGAGAGACTCATGGTACTCACTGAATCCTAAGTCTTCATCAGTGTAAAAGGATAGGTTGGGAATTGGTTGGTTGAGATCCAAAGGCTGGGGATGGTAGCTGTCCCCTGAAGGTTGTCCACTTGAGTGTTGAGACTCAGAGTGAAGGCTTAAGGTTGTTGGGCTATTGAGCTCATCAGGGTGAGCTTGAGGAACCTCAGCCCTGATAGGTGAAGTAATGGGAGTGGTTTGCTCCTCAGGAGAAGTGGGAGCTCTAGTGTCCACTTCTTCCTGTAAGGTTGAGTATTTGGGGGCCTGCACAGACTCAATAGTCTGAGCAGGGGTTCGTTTGGATTTTCTTTGGTAGGTGAGGGTGATTTCTGGTCTTTTTAATGGTAGGGACAAAAGAGGTGTGGGTTCAACACTAGCTTGTGTTGCTAGGTTGTCACCTTGAGCAATGAGCTCTAACATTTTTGGGACTAGGGCTGTTTCTACCCCAGAGAAGCCTACAGTTGGCTTCTTCATTATTTTAAAGATGCCGGGCTTCATCTGTCCCAATTTAAGAATATTACCTGTTTCCCTCAACTGTGAGCCCAGTTCACAGTTGAGAATGTGTTGAACATATCTAGGAAACATGTAATACTCTAAGGAGTCTAAGTTTGCAAGTAAATTAGTATAAACAAATTGTGAATACCTGAACTTGACCCCTTGAACCATTCCATGAACTATAAAGGAGAGATCCTCAGGAATCTGGTCCCATCCACCATGCTTGTTTGACAAGCTGTGGATAACCACATGGAGCAGGAATTTCCATTGGGATGAGACCTTCCCTTTCCTAAAGGTCTTTACAGAGAAATCTCCCTCATAGCCCATCTGCTCAAAAGAATGATTAACAGCTTCTTTTGGGAAGGACACCTCACCTTCTTCATCATCCAGCTGTAGATGTTGGTTAATGATGGCCGGAGTGATGAAGACTGTCCTCCCTTGCACTGTGGCAGACAGTGCCTTCTCCCCATCCATAATGACCTCTTGGCAGGTCTTCCAGAATTCAAGCAATGATCCTCATATAGAGTAGGATCAATGGTCAGGGAGGTGAAATAATTTGACAGAGTCAAGAATTGGCAAATCTCTGAGAAACTTGCATCTTTCTCAGAGCTTAACAGAGCAACTTGATTATGTTGCCTGTGTAGTTGCATGGAGAAATCAGGGTTGTTTCTGCGGTTAAGGTTGGCCATTTCAGAAGCTTAAGGGTGAAGAAAGGTAGAAAGCAAAGGCGGTTTAGAGAATTAGGTTAGAGAAACAGTAGAATTGAGGAAGATAGTGGGAAAGAGGGGGAACCGTTGGGTATTTATATGAAAAGGGATTTGAACCAAAGTTAATGAAAGAGGATAAACTTTGAAATCCGAAAGTCGGTCCCACCTCTGAAAAGGTAGTTTACTTTTGCTCAAAAAGTAGTTTTCTTGGAATTCGAAAAGCTTCCGAAGTTTATTTGTCTTCGGAAGTTTTGATTTAAAAAGCTTCCGAAGCTAAAATGGCTTCGGAAGATTTTCCTGAGAGTCTTGATAATTTATGCTTCGGAAGAGAAATAAACCCTTGAATGCTTTGTATGAAAATAAACAAAGCTTCCGAAGGTTAATTTTGCTTCGGAAGGAAAAGGTTCTTGAAAATAGATAAGTGTCTGAGATAAGAATTTTAAGCTTCGGAAGATGAATTTTACTTCTTCCGAAGGTAAAATCTCTTAGACAGTTATTTATTTTAAAGACATGTTTTTCTTCCGAAGATAAAATTTTATCTTCCGAAGTATCAGAAATTTTCAAGAATCTAAGGAAAGTCTTCAAAAAGAATTTTACATCCAAAGAAAACATGAGCTTATGAAAGTGATGAACTAGACAACTTAGGACACACATATTTTAAGAAGAAATAATTAGAATTAGTTTTAATAAAAAGTCTACTCAAAGTTAATCATCCCAATAGCTGATATCAGATACTTAAATCTCTGTTCATCAAAAGCTTTGGTGAACAGATCAGCATATTGTTCATCTGTATGAACTTTGACTAGTTTAATTAATCCTTTTTCATAGTTATCCCTTATTAAATGATACCTGATGTTGATGTGTTTGGTCCTTGAGTGCTGCACAGGGTTCTCAGTGATAGAGATAGCACTATTGTTGTCTATGTGGATAGGAGTCTCTTTGAAGTTAAATCCATAGTCCAGCATCTGATTTTGAATCCAAAGCACTTGAGCACAGCAGCTTGCAGCAGCAATGTATTCAGCCTCAGCAGTTGATGCAGACACACAGGATTGTTTCTTGCATTGCCATGAGACCACCCTTCCACCAAGGAATTGACATCCCCCAGATGTAGACTTTGCAGTCATATTGCAACCACCATAATCACTATCTGTATAGGCATACAGATTGAAATTTGGATTCTTTGGATACCATAGACCAAGTGTTGAAGCACCTTTGAGGTATCTTAAAATCCTTTTCACAGTGATTAAGTGAGACATCTTAGGGTTGGCTTGATATCTTGCACAAATACATGTAGCAAACATGATATCAGGCCTGCTAGCTGTAAGATACATAAGAGACCCAATCATAGCCCTGTATAAGTGCTCATCTACACACTCCCCCTCAAGATCTGGACCAAGGGAGTGGTTTCTGGCTATGGGTGTCTTAGCAATCTTACAATCAGTCATATTGAACCTCTTGAGTATGTCTTGAACATACTTTGACTGACTTATGAAGATGCCATCTTCAACCTGCTTCACTTGAATTCCCAGAAAGAAGTTGAGTTCTCCCATTGAACTCATCTCAAATCTGTCTTTCATCAGCTTCTCAAAGTCTTTGCAGAGCTTTGGATTAGTTGAACCAAAGATGATGTCATCAACATATACTTGAACCAGCAATAAGTCATTTCCCTGTCCTTTGATGAAGAGGGTTCCATCTATAGTACCTCTTCTGTATCCATGCTTGCAGAGATACTTAGATAGTGTCTCATACCACTTCCTGGGTGCCTGATGCAGCCCATAAAGAGCTTTGTCAAGCTTGCAGACATAATCAGGATGATCAGGGTCTACAAAACCAGGTGGCTGTTTGACATAAACCTCCTCATCAATCACTCCATATAAGAAAGCACACTTTACATCAAGTTGGTAGACCTTGAAGTTCTTGGATGCAGCAAATGCCAGGAATATCCTAACAGCTTCTAGTCTTGCTACAGGAGCAAAGACATCAGTGTAGTCAATCCCTTCTTCTTGTGTGTATCCTTGAACAACTAGTCTTGCCTTGTTCTTGATGATGATTCCCCTATCATCCTTCTTGTTTCTAAAAACCCATTTGGTTCCAATGGTAGTCTTCCCATGAGGAAGAGGACAAAGGTTCCAAACTTTCTGCCTTTTGAATTGAAGCAGCTCTTGTTGCATAGCTTCAACCCAACTTCCATCCTTTAGAGCTTCATCAACTTTCTTGGGCTCTATCTGAGATAAGAAACAAGAGTGAAGACAAACATTTGCTTCATGGGTTTGTCCTCTTGTTCTTACCCCTGTGACAACATCTCCAATGATGTTTGTGGTGGGGTGAGACTTGTGGATCCTTAGCTGAGGGATCACAGCAAGTTGTTGAGAAAGATCTAAATTTGAGAAATTTAAATCTGGTCTTGAAGATTCACCCTCCACATTATCACACTTATCAAGATTAACTTGATCCAATGAGTGTGAGACATCATTGATGTTGTCATCTATGGTATGGTTATTAGCATCAAGAAATTCCTGATCACTATCACCATCACCATTGTTGTCTTCTACAAGTGAGGTGTCTTTATCTGGTTGAGAGGCCTCTGAGCTGGAATTTGAAGGCATGCCAGATGTATCAGCTGAATTTGTCATTGTTGTGCTGATAGAAACCTCATTTGCTGAAGTAGTTCCAACTGGAGCTGAAGATGTATGAGTTGAAGGTCTTCCTAGCTCAAATCTTGGATCAGGATCACCTGTATTTAGATTTTCTGCAGATCCTGAAACATGCTCACAAGATTTGTTAAAACAGTTGGTAACTAAATCAAGATCAAACAGCCAATCCGGACCAGAACCAGCCACACAAGGAGTGTGCTCATTGAAAGTCACATTGGCTGACTCCTCAACAATTCTAGTTCTGAGATTGTATACTCTATAAGCTTTAGCTTGAGAAGAGTATCCAATGAAATGTCCATCATCTGATTTCTCAGCAAACTTGGCAATTTGATCTTTGGTATTCAAGATGGTGCAGGGACATCCAAATGACCTGAGAAAACCAATGAAAGGTTTCCTCTTGTGCCAAAGTTCATAAGGAGTCTTACCATGTGTCTTAACTACTAAAACTCTGTTTTGCACATAGCAAGCAGTATTGACTGCCTCTGCCCAGAAGGTGATAGGCAGTTTAGAGTCAGACAACATAGTTCTTGCAGCTTCAATAAGTGTCCTGTTTCTCCTTCAGCAACTCCATTTTGCTGAGGAGTCCTGGGAGCACTATATTGTCTTGTAATACCTTTTTCATCACAAAATGCATCAAGGATTTGGTTCTTGAATTCAGTTCCTGATCACATCTTATGGTTTTGACCTTGTGATCACATTGATTCTCAACTTTTAAGATGAAATTCTTCAGAATCTCAGGGGTTTCATCCTTAGTTCTAAGGAAGAAGACCCAAGTGAATCTTGTAAAATCATCTGTGATCACCAGACAGTAAGAGGTCCTTCCTAAACTCATTACACTGGTGGGGCCAAAGAGATCCATATGTAACAAGTGTAGGGGAGTAGTGATGGAGTTCTTTTCCTTAGGCTTGTGAGATACTTTGTGTTGCTTCCCTTTCAGGCATGCCACACAATGATCATCACTAGTAAACTCTTTCTTTGGCATTCCAGTTACCAGATCATGTTTAATTAATTTATTCATGTTCTTAAAGTTTACATGGCACATTCTTTTATGCCATAGGAAAGACTCATCACTATTTGCTTTAGATAGAAAGCATGAAACTTCTCCTGAGGGAGATGTTTCTTGCAAATCCATCTTGTACATGTTCCCTTTCCTGGGGGCTCTGAGCAGGATATGCTCATGAGGAATGACCACACCAGGTTTGAGAACAATGCACTCATGCTCAGTAAAGAGCATGTTATGACTCTGATCACAAAATTGGGATACACTCAGAAGATTGTACCCAAGCTCCTTAACAAAGTTTACCTTCTCAATGCTGAGCTTACCATTTGTGACCTTGCCCCTTCCAGAAATGTAACCACCTTCATCTCCTCCAAAAGCAACTGGTCCTCCATCAATTCTCTCAAAATTATGGAGTAGAGACCTATTGCCTGTCATGTGCCTGGAACAGCCACTGTCAATTATCCAGACATTCCTGTTGGTCTTGAGCTGTTCCTGCACAGAGAAAATGATTAGTTACATTTGGAAACCCAAGCCTTACTTGTCTTGGGCTCATTAACAGTAATAGAAGGTAATGCAACAGTAATAGATCCTATGGTTGTACTATGGGGATCTTCAGCTGTTGTTGATGGAGAAACCTCAGTCATTTGGTCTTTCTTAGACTTCCACACCACCTTTGGAGTCTTGGACTTGACCTTCAAAACCTTAGAAGCTTTTGAACTTCACAAGTTTTGATGACTGATCCTTCGGAAGAATCTACAGTCACTGCAGCAGACTTTAGTGCTTCGGAAGAACTCCTTTCTTCCGAGACCAACTTTGCTTCCGAAGGTAATTTTCCACTTACCTTCTTCTTTGATTTGGAGCTTCCGAAGGAAACAGACTTTCCTTCCGAAGCTTGAGACTTCTTGAGACTCTTTGAAGTCTTTGTTTTAGTCATGTGGACAGTACTTTTAGGATTGTATGGGCAATCCTTAGCAATGTGAGAAGTACTTTCACACATAACACATAACATTTTCTTCTTCAAAGAAGTCTCCCTTTGAGAGCAAGACTGGCTTTGGTCACATCCCTTCTCCACCTTCATCTTGGTAGATGCTGAGACAGTTCCTTTGGGCTGTGAACTGTTCTTGGAGTTTGATGGTCCAGGCTGTGCAGCAGTGGTACACAGCAGCTCAGTCTTCTTCTTGGCACTGAGATGATTTGAACAAGAACCATGACTCTTAGCTGAGGAGTCTTGGTTGATGTCTTCAGTCCTTACTACTTTGAAACCTGCAGAGATAAAAACTTGTTTCTGCTTAGCATCAAAAGTAGCCTTGATTTCTTGAGCCTTCTTTGCCTTTCTTTTGCTCTTTCTGATCAAGTTCTTTCTTTTGGACTTGGTCATCACAGTTGATTTCTTCTCCTCAGAAGGATAGTGGCCCTTGGAAGAATCCTCTTCTTCACTCTTCTCAGAGGAATTCTTCACTATCACTTCTTCATCATCCTCACTTACAGGATCTATGAGAGGAAGCTCATCTTCACAAGTTCCACACCTAGGAGATCTTACAGACAAGATTGTGTGTGGAGGAGCTATCTCATTTGATCCTAGTCCCTGTCTATTTTGATAACAAACCTTGTTGTGCAGGGATGAGGATATCATGTTCTTGAAGGTCTCTTCTTCAAGAACACTCTTCTCTGCCTTGGCTTTGCTGATCACAAGCTCAGCCTGGCACTCAGTTAACTTAGTGATGAGATCTTGGATCTGAGTTCTGAAATCTGTATGTTCATGTTTTAGTACTGAAATGGTTTTCTCCAAGTCCTCTATCTTTAACTTGTAATCATTTTCAGACTTTCTAAAATCAGATTTTAATATGTTTAATGACTCAAGATCAGATCTCA
The DNA here is from genome assembly GCA_025215565.1 of Flaveria ramosissima. Lineage (NCBI taxonomy): Eukaryota > Viridiplantae > Streptophyta > Magnoliopsida > Asterales > Asteraceae > Flaveria > Flaveria ramosissima. The sequence goes on from CM046034.1 coordinate 4,617,299, forward strand.
TCTCTAGGTTATAGGACCTGTATCTATTTACTTTAGCAATGCATTCAGGGGAGCAAAGATGTTCCAATACCTTGGCTTCATCATGGTCAGCCATCAGTGCTTGGTTTGGAGAAGCATCCTCCACCTGAAAACTCCAGTCAAAGCCTCCTTCTTCAACAGCAACAGCAGCATGTTGCTTTGTCTTCTCAGCCTGAGGAGCTTTGTCAGTAAATTTGGTCTGGGTTGTGTTTGGCCCCCATTTGCTTTAGGTGCCTTACACTCCCTGGCAAAGTGACCCATAAGGTTACAGTTGTAACACTTAACTTTGCTTTTATCCAGCCCAAACTTACTGCTGGTAGCATTGCTTGGAAATCTTCTTCCTGTCCTCTTGTAGAACTTCTTGGCTCTGTGAGTGAGGAGAGCCATCTGCTGAACTATCTCCATGTATTCCAGGTCATCTGGATGGATACAGTCCAGGTCTTCAAGAGTGAAGAGATAATTCCCACAGCTTTCATCTGCAGACACAAAGGCTTGAGAAGAACTTGTCTCTTGGAATGGGCTTCCTTGAGTAAAGTTCTCCCTTGGTGTCTCCGGGAAGGTGATGAAAGGACCCTTTTGTGAGTTGTCAGGGTAGCATAAGAGATGATGCTGAGGTTCTATGCTGTCCCTTTCAACCACATGAAGGGCTGAACCCATTTGATTGTTGGAGTTGCCAGATGAACCTTGCATGTTCATCTCCATCTGGTATCCACTGAGAATCCCATACAACTCTGTAAGAGTAAGAGTCTTAAGGTTCTCAGTCCTCTTGATCACCACACAATAGTGTGTCCATTGCCTAGGAAGTGAGGACATGAACTTCCTTACAATGTCCCTGTTCTCAAGAGGAACTCCTCCATCCACTAGGGTATCCACAATCTCAACATACCTGAAGTATTGTTGGGTCATGGTCTCACCTGCTTTGAAGGTGAAATTTTCAAACTGCTGCTTCAGAAGATCTTTCTTGTTCTCCTTGGCTTCAGAGGAGCCTTCATACATCAGCTTCAGTGCATCCCACAGCTGTTTGGCTGTCTTGCACTTCTTAAAGCCTCTGTATACAGAGTTTGGGAGAGCAGTCTGAAGAGCAGTCATGGCCTTCCTGTCAATCTCTACTCTTTTTCTATCTTCATCTGAGTAGTTGGCCACATCTTTAGGAATCATACCAGCACCAGTAGCAGAGGGGGTGCTGGGTATGAAAGGTCCATTCTCAACAGATTCCCACATTCTTGAATCAAGAGACCTGATGAAGCCTTCCATCCTCATGCACCAGGTGTCAAAATCATCAAGAGTGATCAGTGGGGATTTGTTCATGGTTCCAGTCTCCATATCAGTCTTAGAGATGGCAGCCATTTGAAGAGTTTAGCTTTTGTGTGTGTGAGGGATCTTAAGATGGTTAGATCTTATATCAAGAGCCTGGAAAGCTCTGATACCAATTGCAGGACCGTTTAAGGGCTTAAACACAATTACAACACAACAACACAATGAGGAGAATAACTAAGCTCTAATCAAACAGTGAACTGGGTAACCAAAGGTGATACAAAGAACACAAGTAAAGCAAGAGACAGAACAAGAGAATATGGGTTTCAAGGAGGCAGTATATTGCTTTCTCAAGTTCTTTTACAAGTGTTACAAAGCATAAAGAAAAGATACAAGAACTTGAAATACTTATACTACAACCTACAGCCGGCTATACTTTGAAAGCCAGCTGGATACAATTGACTAGACACTAACAAAATCAATTGTAGGATCAAAAGGCATATCTGCCTTTTGACCTTGTGACTATGACATGCCATAGCTCACATCCTTATACAATACAAAAAGGATAAAGTACATAAAGTGGAAAGTTGAATACTCAAGACCTCAATGTACAGTTACCAAAAGCAAGGCCCTTTTCACCAACTCATGTAAGTTGGTGACTTTACAGAGATGCAGCGGAAAAGGTGCTTTATGGAACAGTACATCAGATAAAGCATGTGTACTAAAAGTCTTCGGAAGAAATCTGTCTTCATAGGATGAGGCTTCGGAAGACTTTGTCTCTGAAGCTTCGGAAGACTTCATGTTTGGCTTCGGAAGATATTGGTCTTGGCTTCGGAAGATTTTACACTTAGAGTATTTTCTAATGCTTTGTGTAAAACTTCCGAAGCATTCTTCACTTCAGTACTTAGTGCATGTTGTTGAGACACTTAGGCTGTTTTGGGTTGCATCAGACTTCAGGAATCCTTACAATTATGTTAGGGAAGGGGAAGAATTCATCAAATACAAAGTTTGAAAAAGAATTGAAGACTGAAAGGCATCAAAAGAAGAAGAAAGTGCTTGAATCTGAAAATTAGTCTGTGGATAAGTATTGCAAATGGTATGACATGAAAAATCACAACACTGAAGACTGTTACTTCAGTAGTTATTGCTCTATTTGTAATATGAACAATCACAGACTTCTGTTTTTAATTTCAACAAACATTATGCATTTGTAACAAAAATAACCATTCCACTCATGAATCTTATTTTAACAAAAAGAACAAGACAAAGAGCACAAAGAAGCAGCAATCTGAGAAGGCTGAATCAGACTCTCAATCCTGTGATAGTCAAGAAGATTCAAAACCAAAGAAGCAACACCAAAACAAAAGTTGCCAAAAACAAAGAAGAAAACATTTGTTGATGGTAAACCTTTAAAGAAAGAGAAACCACTTCACCAACTCAAAACACCTCACAAAAAGGTGGATTTGATAGATAAAAAGCAAATACTGATGATACATACTTTGATCACTTTGAAAAGGGTACTCATATACCACTTTCAAAATCAAAGGATGGTGAAACTTTCTACAATCAAGGGTCATCATCAAAATCAAAGCAGCAAATAAACAAATAAAAAGGTGAATGAAGAAGAGATTGAAAAACAATAACAAAGTTCCACAAGCATCTTCAACAGAATCATCCTCACCACAAATAACACATAATGAATCAATTGAGTCTAAAATTAATACTGAAACATCAAGACTCATTCATGAGGGAGTTATAATTTTAGACACTACTGGTAAACCCAAGATTATTAAGGCTTGGGTTCCTAATTCTAATTGATTTCTTTGTGTGTGCATGTAAATCCAGGATGATCAAACTTGAATCAAATCATGAAGAATTAGATCAAAATATGATGAACACAATGAAAACCCTTTGATCTCTATTGACTGCTAATAATATTGTTTACAAGTAAATCCCTCAATCAATTGGTCATACAACCATTAACCAAGACTAATGACAATTAACCTATTTATAGTCTAGACTAATATTCACTAATTGCACTTAACCCCCTAGACTTAGGCTAATTAATACAAAATTACATATTAAGCATAAAAATGACTAAAATCAAGATAAAATATATTTTGTTCACACAAAATATATTTATTACAATAAAACTCCTAGTCATTTAAATCTTCAACGTCTCGTCTCGGTTCCTCGTCTCGAACGAGTCGGGTTTGACTTTTGTTGACTTTGACCGTGACGTTGACTTTTGTTGACGTTGACTTTTGTTGACTTTCACTGTGTTGATAATATAGACTATCTTTTACAGCTCCAACAATATTCCCCCTTAGTCTATCATTATCAACGTCTTCAAACGAAATCAGCATCGAGAAGTCAACACTAGAAAGATCTTCAATTTGAATCTTTCTGAATCTGATGAGAAAGATTTTTCATCTCATAAGCTCCCCATATTTATATGCTCCCCCTTTTCGAGTGCAAACTTTACAAGGATATTGGAACAAGTTTCCCAAATCTCTAATCTTGAGTGCTTTAGAAGATGTAGGAGGAGGATTCCTAGCTCGGTATCTTCTGCAAACTTGAGGAACAGGTTCTCTGATAAGGTACACTGCTCAACTGATGATCGGCCATCACTTAAAGCAAAAATCTGAAACACATTCACAAACACAATCTCGACATTTCTAATTAGATCATTTCATTTTAACAAAATAAACTCGTGTTTATTTGTGTTTGAAAACAAGCGAACCCGTGTTCGGTTGTACGCAATTTCTGTGAAATGCATGAAAATGATAAAATTGTAACATCATAATATGGAAGACCTAAAAAGAAATTTGAAAAGAAATTTTATTATATTTTTCTATTTTTTATTATATACATGTATTATAACATATTTTATATCTATTATATATTTTTTGTGTTTTTTTTATTGTTTTTTAAACCGAGAACTGAATCGATCATGAGATCATATCCTCAAGATATACTTTAGCACAAAGATGAATTTAATCATCGACAAGCAATGAGATCACACTGATAACTAAATCTAATCACAGTCTTTAAATGATTTTGAAATTCTCAAACAGATCAATAACGATTGCTGATATGTTTGTCCACTTAAACTAATGCCCTATCTTTTTCAACAAGCAGTAGATGATTCGTTAAGGTTCAATTAAATACTTTAGAATGCTAGGACCCTACAATCATTTGGCAAAAACCCTCACCCAACCTCAGGATTTCTTGAATTTTGTTACGATCTTTATAGAGCAAGGCGTGTGCATTAGTGTGCAAGTGATTATCAACAGAATATAGCATTCTGTGAATTAGATGATAAGGCGTGTGCATTAGTGTGCAAGTGATTATCAACAGAATATAGCATTCTGTGAATTAGATGATTTGACACTACTTAGACCAAAGTGGTGAGAGCTCCAGGTCTATACTCACGTATAACAAAGGAGATGACCATTTAATCATTTGCCGATGAGAGCTCCAGGTCAGTAGTATCGTACAGCAGAGGAGATCATCACTCCAGGTCAGTACTTCCGTACAGCAGAGGAGATTAGCACAAACACAAGGCACATAAATACACCAATCACGACTCAAAGATATGGCTTATATGATTTGTATCATGGTGGGAGAAAGATCAATTCTCAATCCAATTTTTGTCAGGACTCAGTTTTTGTGCAGACCAAAATGATTGCGTAAATCCAGACATTCTTAAGCATATATTTTAATTTAAATCATCATACTGCTGTCTACTTTATTCTTCAGGCTGAGTCTATGTGAATCCAAGGATCGTCAACAGGAATTATCAGTGTTAATCGATGTCAAGTCAACGTTTGCGGAATTAACGTTGATTTGGTTTAATTGTGTTAAACAACTTTAAATATCAATAAAAGATCAAGAACACACGTAACCAAACACAATTAATGATTAATCAGTATTTTATTATAATGTGTTAATGATTACAAAAGTATTGAAAGAATGATATCAAAGAATGCTATGATGTTATGCTGCTAAGGATTGATTGAAAGACATTGGTGATTGTTGTATTGCTATTGCTGTTCTCAATCAATCAATCGTCGAGTCTAACTCAATCGTCTAATTCAATCGTGTTTGAATCGAAACCTAGGATCCATATATATAGACAGAGGTGTTTCAGTTATAGGAAACACCGGATCTCTTGGGATTTGATTTGTTTCAGTTAAGGAATCATCGGATTTCTCGGGATTCGCATAACCGCCTTGTTGACTTGTTGACTTCCGCCTTGTAAGGCCCCGTTCCCAGGAAGCCTCACAGTTGGTTAATCATAGCATAAAATCAGTTTAATAATAAAACATTGCAGCGGAAATAATTAGACATTCATTTAAACCTTTGAAAACACATCGTACTCATACATTTGTCATTTAATTGTAAACAAACCATATTACTTGTTCTTAAACTACAATAAAGATTTTCATAAACTTGAATGCCATCCATAGCTCCCCAAGTAGCTCCGTGTGCCATCCTCAGCATCAACACTTACCTGCCAACTATTATGCATAAAAGTCAGCATCAACACTTGGTTTAGTGGCTTGATCTACATGCTCTTGATGAGTTTGTTGTTGTTGATGATCAGTCACTGGAGATACTTATTGAGTTTCATTTGAATGCACAGGGGATTCAGTCTTGGATAATGACAGTTTAACTGTAGTTGCTTGTGAGACTAATTCTGTCTCCCCAGTGTAGATACTCTCAGTAGCTGAATTTGTAGGATTTGGAGGTTGTTGGTATATTTGCATCTGAAGCTGATTTGGTGATTGGGGTTGAATGGGAGATATTGGTTCAGTATTTTGGCTGGCTGGTTATTGTGGTTGGATGGGAGATGTTGGTTTAGTATTTTGGCTGGCTGGTGATTGTGGTTGGATGGGAGATATTGGTTCAGTATTTTGGGTGGCTGGTGATTGTGTTTGGGGTGTTTGTTGTTGATTTGGTGATGTATCTGGTGAGTGAGTCTCTTGAGCAGAGTTGGTTGCAGAGTTATCTTGTTCAATTTCCCACACAAGCTCTTGAGGTATGTCTGCATTAGCATCAATCAAATGAGCAAACATGTCTATGTCACCTCCTTCATATTTCCCAGAAATTTTGTTCAGCACAGATGTACCAAGGTGTGCTTGAATAAACACACCACCCTCCACAGATGTTCCAGGCAAGTCCGCATTAATGATAAGTTGAATGAACCTTGGAAACATGTACACCTTATCAGCCTTCTGTACTCTAATGTGATCACACAGACAATTGAAGATGTACATTGAGTAATTGTATGTTCTTCCCTCAAAGATACCAATAATTCCAGATGATATGTGTCTTGAAAATCTGTCAAGCCCCGATTTTCTGTTTGAGATACACTTCAGATAAGTGTGACACAAAAATCTGTATGGCTTACAGAGTCTTCCCTTCTTGATTTCTCCTTTTTCAAAGTCTCCATCATAACCCATTAAGAGAAAAACCTTTTCTATGTATTCATTTTCAAATACATCAGGGTGTCCGGCTTCAACATCTCCTAGTTCAAGAACCCTTCTTATTGTTTGTTCATCAATTCTCAGCCTTCGATTCTTAACCTCAGCAATAATGCCTTCACCATGTTCTTCTACGTATGCAGAATTCCAGAAATCAATGATATGAGCTCGATAAATCAACGGCTCTGCTGATAGGGCATAGTATATCCTCGATCTTCTCAAATATCTCATAATTTCTTGACATCCTTCTGACACAGGATCGTCAGGGTTTAAGAAGGCACACACATTGTGTTCTTTTGCGAATCAATGATCCATTGGTTCATAAGTAAAGACTTCGTTAAAATCACATTATTGATATGAGAATACGAACAGTTGTGAGATAAAACAAGAATCGAATGGTTCATTCTTGATGATTACGACATGTTTTACCTTAATAAATCCTTATTAAGAACACAAATATATGTTTGCTTAAGGTTTTGATTTGATAAATTTTGAATGCTGAGGAAGTGGGAAAAGTTTTGTTGAGTGAGATTTTCTAGGTCTGAAAAAGTGAACGGGAAAAGCGAATAATGAATTTGACAAGTCAAACCTCATTATTTATACCCTCAGACACATTAATTTTTTCTGTTTTATTAAGTGGGACCCTCAATGTACTCTTCCATAGAAGTAATTACTCATTAATTAAGTGGGATCCACAATGTACTCTTCCGTAGAACATCTACGGATCAACAACATCTGCTGATGATGTGAAATTGTAACATTAAATTAAGTGGGTGGAATATAAGGACCTTCAGTGATGGATATCCACAAGTCAGAATCAGTATAGTTTACATGATTCCTGAACTTGATTTTCCAAGACTTGAAGTCTGCTTTTGTTTCCAACTTCGGAGGTTGGTAAGATGAACCACTGAAGTTGCTCATGATGTTAACAAGATCTGCTATTCAATTGATTTGAATATAGAAACAAGTTAATTAAAAACAATTGCAGTTAAACGAAACTAAACACAATTAAAACACAACTAACATTGATAGATCAATTGATCTAAATCAATGAGCACTTGGCTCTGATACCACCTGTGAATCCAAGGATCGTCAACAGGAATTATCAGTGTTAATCGATGTCAAGTCAACGTTTGCGGAATTAACGTTGATTTGGTTTAATTGTGTTAAACAACTTTAAATATCAATAAAAGATCAAGAACACACGTAACAAAACACAATTAATGATTAATCAGTATTTTATTATAATGTGTTAATGATTACAAAAGTATTGAATGAATGATATCAAAGAATGATATGATGTTATGCTGCTAAGGATTGATTGAAAGACCTTGGTGATTGTTGTATTGCTATTGCTGTTCTCAATCAATCAATCGTCTAACTCAGTCGTCTAACTCAATCGTCTAACTCAATCGTCTAACTCAATCGTCTAACTCAATCGTCTAACTCAATTGTGTTTGAATCGAAACCTAGGATCCATATATATAGACAGAGGTGTTTCAGTTATAGGAAACACCGGATCTCTTGGGATTTGATTTGTTTCAGTTAAGGAATCATCGGATTTCTCGGGATTCGCATAACCGCCTTGTTGACTTGTTGACTTGTACCACTTGTATAATACAAGTGTTTGGACTCTGCAGGAATATTGTCTTGAGTAGGAATTTGTTCTTCCGTAGACGTAGTGTTCTTCCAAAGGAGTCTAGTTCTTCCGAAGGTAACTTGTTCTTCCGAAGGTAACTTGTTCTTTCGTAGAAGATCCTTGGATGAAGAATTACTTGTAAGAAATATATCTACGGACGAACAAAATGTTCATCCGTAGATGTTTCTTAAACTTGGTCAATTTTATAAATTGACCAATTATAATGTTTGTTCCTGCAACCATACATAAACCAACACATATATAAATGGGTTAACCTATAATTTAATGCATACACAATAATGAAATACAAAAATTCATTACAGATATTAATTCAGGTACTAAGCCTATACATAATGACTAGATCTACTGATTCTAGACCTAACAGTCTACCAAGCATATCATTAAAGAATCTGATTGTTTTTCTTTTATTTACAATTAAAAATAAGATGTAAATCAGATAACAGCATCAGTTACTATCATTTCTCATTTTAAAAACGCAAGTCATGAAAAAACAAGCATTGCAAGAAGATATACAATCATTTCTCAATCATCTCAAATCAAGTTCCCAGTTCTCTTTTCATTTTTATTTACTTATACTCCCCCCCTAAATTTTTATTTTTGCAATTTTTTTATTTTATATTTATATTTTTATTTTTTATTATTATTTTATTATTATTTTATTTTTTATTTTTTTAAATTTTTTTAAACTGTACAAAAATACAAATTTATCAAAGAAGGTCTTCCAAACTACACTAATATGAAGATAAGAAATGAATTCTCAAGAAATATGCAGTGATTGTGAAGTGAGAACGGTGATTGTGCATATAAATATCCAGATTGTGGATAAAATACCATGACCTTAACCTGTTTGTTCTGCCTCAAATTTGAATCAAGAACAATCTCTGTCAGTAAACCGGATTACTAACAGTCCTTCTGAATTGTTCCTGCACTCATTAACAAATTAGTTAGAAAGGGAAACCCAGGCCATCGTAGTCCTGGAAGTTCCTTTTTCATCAAGATAAGTAACAAGCTTCTGCACACAACCGTTTAAACAATCGGGGATTGTTGTATCCTTCTTTTTAATTTGCCAAATTTGTTTCGGTTCAATTAACTTGGATTTGAATGAATTAAATTTGGAAATCATTTTTTGTTTAAGACCGGAAGGAAAAGAATTTGGTTTTAAAGCTTTGGTCATTTTCATCTTTGAATCATGTGAAACCGGCTTCACATGAAAAGGTTTGGATGGAGGGTTTTTCATCCAACCATTCAAAGATGTGTGCTTTTTACCTCTTGATCCAGAGAAGCAACCCGTGTTGCCTTTACCGTCTGGAACATTCTTTTTATACTTACATTCGGAGAAGCAATTTGTTTTGCCTTTACCATTCGTAGCAAGCCTTTGAGGACATTTCTTTACCACATGCCCTTCTTTTCCACACTCAAAACAAGCCTTGAAAGGCTTTTGATGCTTTGTAGTCCTGTGTGAAGCATTTGGAATTGGAGATTGCTTTGAGCTTGTAGCAGATTCTTGCTTGTTTTGGTGTTTGCTGTGTTGAACAGGGAATGAGATCTTCACTAATTCACTAGGTGGTTTTGCTGTTGGAGTAGAGATCCGTATTGGTCTTGATTCAGCTTTTGGAAGCTTTTGAGACTTGACAATATCAGGAGATATCTTGATTTGTGAGGAACCAACATGCTCCTCTATGTTTGATTCATCATCTGAGCTTATACAGTCTCGTATACACAGATCTGCTTCCAAAGGATCTTGATTGACACCTCCTATTGTGTCGGCTTCGGTTATAGGATTTTGATTGCTTGTAGATTCAACAACTGTTCCTTCTTTGACAAACCTGACAGGAACAAACGAAGGAATGTTACCTGTTTTGAATTTGTTGAAGAAGGTTGGAGAAGCAACTGATATTGATTTTGGAGCATCAGAGGTAGAATCGTCATTAATCTTCTTATCAGACCCCTGCCTGAGAAATCCCAAACCTACAGGAGAATCCTGCACATCTCTAACCTCTTTAAGGTTAACGTTGCTTAAACCTGCATTTAAACTATTAGTTTCTGCAGCTTCAATCAAATCATTAGATGGATGAGGTTGAGGCATAGGAGAGTAACAATGGGTGCTAGGAGGAGGATAGACGTATGGATTTTCACCACAACCCACTCCCGTTTTAATCCTAGCTCCCCTCTGTTTACACAGTAGCTCTTCCTGTTTCATTCCAGATATGGTCCATCTATCAAGCTTTGTTTTAAGCTTGCTTGTTTCAAATTCAACCAAAGTGACTCTTTCGTTTAAAAGATTAGATGGAGAGCTGACAACAAGTGGTATGTTGACAGTGGTTGTTCCAGGCATATGATAGGAAACTGTTCTCTTCTCTATGATTTCAAAGTGACTCTTATGTGGCATTTGGTGGGGATAAGAAGAGAGATAAAATTGTTGGTGAAGGAATGCTAACTAATGGTGTGCTCAAATTTGAGAAAGTAAATTACTGTGAAAATTTATAATATAATTTACTAAGTGTGTCTCAAATTTGTGATCAACATTATACCACATTATTTGATAACACTAGTTGTTACATTCTTAAGCCAGGTTTTTCAATTCCAGAAGACTGGATCCTTCTTAAAGCATCAAGAAAAGAATCATATATGTTTTGGATATGAACAATACTACACTCACAAGCAATGAAACATGCCTGTTGTCTAAGTCATCAGAAGATGAATCTCAGTTGTGGCATAGAAGGCTTGTTCATTCCAACATGAATAATATGAATAAATTGGTGAAAAATGACTTAGTCATTGGACTGCCAAAGAAAGAATTTTATTGTTCAAATCATTGTCCTTCATGTTATAAAGGAAAAAAACATAGGGTGTCACATAAATCCAAAATTATCCATACAAACACAACACCCTCAAATTGTTTCAAATGGATCTTTTTTGTCCAACCAATGTGACGAGCATTGGCAAAAGGCAATATTGTTTGGTGGTTGTGGATGATTTCACTAGATTCACATGGGTCGTTTTCTTAAAACAAAAGAGTGAAACATTAGAAACATTAATGTAGTTTGTCACTAAGATTGAAAATCAACTTGATATAAAAGTTAAAATTTTCTTGAGTGACAATGGGTCTGAATTTGTTAATACTGTCTTAGATTCTTTTTGCAGGATTAAAGGAATTGCAAGGCAATCCAGTGCACCAAGAACTCCACAACAAAATGCAATTGCTGAAAGAAGAACTAGAACTCTCATTGAAGCAACAAGGACGATGCTAGGTGATTTACAATTGCCAATCACCTTTTGGGCTGAAGTAGTGAACACTGCTTGCAATGTTCAAAACAGGACAATAATTCTCAAAGAACATAACAAAACACCATATGAGCTTTTATTTAAAAGAAAACCTTACATAGGATATCTTAGAGCTTTTGGGTGTCATATGTCCGATTTACACACTAAAAAAATTGGGAAAGTTTTCAGAGAAAGCCTATGATGGTTTATTTGTTGGATATTCTTCAACATCTAAATCATATAGGGTTTACATTCCACAACAAAACATTATGGAAGAAACACCTAATTTGTCATTTGATGAATGCTTATTTCAAAAATCTGTTAAAGGATCATCATGGTTGTTTGATAAGATGCACTCACAGACTCATTTAACTCTGGTTATTTGAATACTACAGGTTCTGCGGATACTTGCTATCCGTTTGTTCCTCCAAACATGAATGAAGTGTCATTATTTGTTGATCCTCCAAGAATTCAAACTTCAAGTGTTATTGACCATGGAACTACAAATCATGCAAATAATGCAGCATAAGGCCAGCCAAATAGATCTACATCCTCAGATGAAAACACTACATCAGCAGCTGCTATCTCTGCATCCGCAGATGAGTGTTCTACATCCAGAGATATGGATATTGCATCAGCAGATGTTTCATCGACACCAGTAGATATTCCACACACTAGAGATGGTCCATTACATTCCAAAGAATTGATGTCAGTAGGTCAACAAACACCATCCGTAGATGTTCCTGTAAATCCGGCGGAAGTTCAAAACACATCCGTAGATGTTCCTGCGGAAGGCGTTCAAAATTCAGTTGATGTACAAACTCATGAGGAGGGATATCATTCAGCTTCAGATGATCAACATGATGAACAATTTGATTATTTTATAAATCCTCATCTCAGCTGGGTCCCTCTTCATCAATGAACGTGACTAACTTGGGATCATCTATTCCAGTTGAAATTATTCCAACAACAAGAATTCATAAGACTCATCCAATGGAAAACATTATTAGTGATCTTAATGAAAGAACTACAAGAAGCCAAGGGGGAGCTGTAAACATTTGTCTCTTCACTTGTTTTCTTTCACAAGTAGTTCCTCTAAATATCACAGCTGCACTAAAAGATAATGGCTGGATTAAAGCTATGCAGGAAGAGCTTCAACAATTCAGAAAGCAGAAAGTATGGAATCTAGTTGATCTACCTGAAGGTTAACATCCAATTGGGACCAGGTGGATCTTTAAAAATAAACTAGATGATAGAGGTGAGAAACAAAGAAAGGCTGATTGCACAAGGATATACTCAAGAAGAAGGATTAGATTATGATGAGGTTTTTACACCTGTTGCAAGGATTGAAGCCATAAGAGTATTCCTAGCCTATGCTTCATATAAGAAGTTCACAGTCTATCAAATGGATGTCAAGTGTGCTTTCTTATATAGGAAATTTGATGAAGAGGTCAATGTAGCTCGACCTCCAGGTTTTGAAGATCCTGATTACCCACATAGGGTATACAAGCTTGACAAAGCTTTGTATGGTCTTCATCAAGCTCCAAGAAAGTGGTATGAAACAGTATCATCTTTCTTGCTCAAGCATGGATATAAAAGAGAAACTATTGATTAGACTCTCTTTCTCAAACAAGAACATCAAGACCTCTTAGTTGTTCAATTTTATATAGATGACATTATATTTGGATCAACAAACAAGATAATGTGTGTAAGCTTTGAAGAGTTAATGAAATCTGAATTTCAGATGAGTTCAATGGGAGAATTAACCTTCTTCCTTGATCTACAAGTTCATCAGAAACTAGATGGTATCTTCATTAATCAAGAGAAGTATATTCATCAAATCTTGAAGAAGTACAATCTTACTTATACATCTTCATGCAAAACACCTGCTTCAACAATTGACAAGATTATACCTGATCCTACAGGAAAATCTGTTGATCAACGACTGTATAGATCAATGATAGGGTCTTGTATGTTTTAAATTTCTAGCAGACTTGACATAATGTTTGTTGTGTGTATTTGTGCTAGGTACCAATCAGATCCTAAAGAGTCCCATCTGAATGTTGTTACGAGGATCTTTAGATATCTCAAAAGGAAACCAACCCTTGGTCTTTGGTATCCAAAAGATGGAGACTTCACTCTCTACTCATATTCAGATAGTGACTTGGGAGGATGCAACAACAACAGAAAATCCATAACTTGGGGGCGTCTTCATAGGACCAAGACTTGTTTCATGGCAGTGCAAAAAGCAAACAATGTATATGTATCCACAGCTGAGGCTGAGTACATAGCTGCTTCAGCTGGTTGCTCTCAAGTTCTTTGGTTGCAAAACCAATTACTTGATTATGGTTACAATTTCTTTCAAACTCCAATTAATATTGGCAATTAAGCTGCTATGTTCATCACTGCTAATCCAGCGCAACATAGTAAAACAAAACATATTAAAATCAGATACCATTTTCTGAAGGATTCATCAGAAAAAGGTTTAATCAAGTTAGTCAAAGTGGATACAACAAATTAGCTTGCTGATTTATTTACTAAAGCCTTTGATTCAGTTAGATTTAATTTTCTAATTGAGTCTTTGGGCATGATCAACTTAGATTAATCATCATTAACGAAGAAATGCATGTGTCTGTCCTTGTATATAGTCATAAATAAAATCCATTAAAATCTGATCAAAAGTGCTTTCATATGTGAGTAGGTTCATCTTGAGTGGAAACTACACTAAGAGCATGCCTAACATAATACAAAAGTGATTGTATGTGGGAACTCCATTTTAAGGATACAACAAGTGAGTCATTTTCATATGTGACCAAATCACTCATGTAAGCACACTATGTACCAACACTTTATAATCTCTATATTTGCAAATCATATTCCTTCTGTTTTGTGTAAACAAAAACCTGGGTTTATGACCACCTTGGTGTACATTTGTAACCAACAGGTGAACAGATCCATGATCCTCATCATCCCTATATTTTGTGTAAACAAAGACTTGGGTTTAAGGCACCTCTGTTTTACGAAAGTAAAGACCTGGTGACCTGATGATGATCATATCTTAAAAGAATCCATTATGATCAATTGTATATTAATGTAAGAGATTTTGCATTAATGCATTATTGAGATTTCAAATACATCTCAAGATAGAACTTATAACTTAAAGTACATAGTTTCTAAGTGTGAAAAAATGATGATTTGACTCACAAAAGGAGGACAAACTATACTGAGAATTGAATGTGGAGCCCGTAACTATTTCTCTTAAATAAACATCAACACATGATAAACAGCTGTCTAGTTGACACCATACTCTTGTTTGAATTTAAGTGGAAAATCATACTTGCAATCAGGACTAGAATTAGCTCTCATTTCATGAAATAAATTAAACAGGAAGATGCTTAGTGTAATAGTATGATCCCATTATATGGTTATGTATGCTTGTACATAGAATTTAATTCAATTTTGTTTCTTTAGCTTATTTATTTTTCAGTTCTTTTGGACAGTCATGTGCCTTTCATGATATTTTTCTACATAAATTTATGATAATTGCCTAAGTTCAACATTGATCACAAATTAAGGGGAGTAGCTAATTCATGAAAGTTTGAAATCAGAATTGTCAAATAAATTCTCAAATGAAGGAATTGGAACTTGAGCACTGACTTGGCTGTAGGATACATGAAGTTTTTCAAGTTATAATTCTTCTTGTGCACCAATTGTCATGTAAACGAAGTCAACAAGGTCCAAAAGCAATAAATGGTTCGATCATATGAATATAACCTACAATCAAATAAGTTTCAAACTTTACATATCAAAATAAGCAGAAGATACAGTGCATTTAATTTTAAAGAGGGTTAGATACTTCAACAGAAAAACAACAGCTATAAAGAGCTTTGATGGAAATCAATATACATTTTCAATAACAGAATGGGAATATGTTGAGAAAACTAAAGAGTTAGTGCTGCTGCAAAATGAAGAGAAAAAGAAAGCTGAAAGGATGAGGATCTTTGATCCAGTGGAAATCAAGCTACTCCACCCAAGCTACACTACATATCCGCATGACAAATTTTTCCTCAAGTTGACTGATTAGAAAGCTCAAAATGATCTATGCTTGTATGTACACTTAATTCAAGTGATTGACAAATTACATGCAAAGGCATACAAAAGGAGGAGATATGAAGCTGGGTAGTTAATTGGGACTCAAATCAAAGAAGTATCTGAACCTAGAATCTCAAAACAAGATGAGCTGGAGATAGTTCATAATTACAGTGTTGTGGAAACACTACTACTGAGGAAGATGTTTTGGGATTAAGTTTTGAAACATTAAAGATGATCTGCAAGATGGAGATAAAGTAAAAGTATGATGATCAGAAGAATACAGTCTCTTACTTCTACAACAAGATAATTTCAAGAGTCAAAGAGCTTTCAAGCCTAAAGAGCTTATCTGAAAGTTGCTAAGCCTAAGGGGGAGTATTGTTAGATCTAGGAACTATAGGTCTAGATCCTTTTGTATAGGCTTAGCACTTTAATCAATGCTTGTAATAAACTCTTGTAATTCATTACTTTAATGTATGCATTATGTATATTGGTTAACCCATATCTGTGTTGATTTATATGTATGATTGCAGGTTCAACATCATACTATTCAATTTTGGAAATTGACTAAGTGTAAGAAACATCTACGAATGAACATTTATGTTCTTTCATAGATAATCTTCTTACAAGAAATACATCCAAGAATCTTCTACGGAAGAACACTCCTGTGCAGATGAAGTCAAGGGTGTGCTAAGACCAAAGACCCACAGATGAACAACTTGCACTCCAATGAAGTCTACCAAGTAAAGGCTCCTACAGAAGGGAAAACTCCTGCGGAAGACAAAGTTCCTGTGGAAGATCAACACTTGTACATTAATTAATTCAAGTCAACAAGTCAAAAACTGACTCCAAGAGATTTGTTATTTCCTTAACAGAAACCCTGAGCCTATAAATACTAGTCCTAGGTTACACATCTATAGGATGACTAAACACCAAACATCACATCGATCCACACAATCAATCAAACACAAAAACCCTAGCAGCCTCCATATCAATGCACCAAAATCATCAATACATCTGTAGCAAACATTATCATTATCAATCATTAGTTGATAATTTGTACTCATTAATTTGTTTTAATGAATAACTTTTGACTCAAATATTGTTTGTTCATTTATTGTTTCTGTCTTCAAAATTAATATTTATTGTGGCTGATATTTACTATTTCATCAATTAAACAACAATTAATGATAGTTCCGCGATCATTAAATCAAACCTAATCTAATAATGATAATTCGTGATTGCGATCCTTGGATTCACATCAATCAATTCAATTTAAACCAGTGAAGTTTGTGTTAGCAGGAACTTTTGAGATGAACACAATCCCTGAAATGACATCAAAAGCAAAGATCAAATCTAACTCTGATCTAAAAACAGCTTCAGGTCCTAAGTCTTCTGCTGTCAATAAAAGATTTATGTCTAAGGAGTCAAGGATTTATGAAAATGTACTAAAGCGAAAACCTACAAATCAAAAGAATAAACTCACAATTCAAAAACAACAGATTAACCTAACTACTCCTAAATCAAAACAAGGATCAAATGTGGCTTCCACATCTAGGGTTAATCATTAGTTTTTTAAACCTCCACAAAGGTACTGCTACATATGTGATATGTATAATCATAACACATCTGAATGTTACTTTAACAAGTTTTGTCATATTTGTGATATGACAAATCATTCGACTACTGATTGTTATTTCAACAAATATTGTTCCTTGTGTGATGAAAGAAATCATAATACTATTGTTACTTCAGAAAGAACTCGCCAAGGAAAGAATATGTTAATTAAAGATTTCAAAGAAATCAAAACTATGGATTTAAAGGTTTATCACAACAAACTTCCTTAGGCTTGAGATCTCTCAGAAGAATCAATTCTGATTATGATGATTATTATACTGTGAGACCAAGGCAGTATAACCAAGGAAACTTCATTCCACGATCTGTGAGAATGAACAATGGAACATTTAACAAGTAATTTTTTTCTAATAATGTTACAGTTGATGGTTCAAAGTTTCTTGATGATGATCTTCAAAAACGTTTCAATGTTTTGAGGACTAAACAAAGTAAAGATAATCAAACATTGTCAGAAGAGAAATTAATAATCCAAATTTCAAAAGAAACCTGACGTGAACAAACTCCATTTTAAGCAATTTACCATTTTTGATAAGTATGGATAGCCCGAAACCATCTCGTCTTGGGTTGATAACTCAACTTAAATGTCTTCTAAATGTAGGTACGCCGGGAGAAGACCAATAAAGACGTGGTATGTTGATAGTAGGTGTAGTCGGCATATGACAGGCAATCATGCCTTACTTCAAGACTTTAACACAAAAGATGGTACACATGTTGCATTTGGAGGTGATGCAGGTGGAAAGATTATCGGAGAAGGAACGGTATCAAATGGGGTTATCAGCTTTAATAAAGTCAACTATTGTGCTCAGTTGAACTTTAATCTTTTAAGCGTTTCCCAAATTTATGATAAATCATATTCTGCTTTATTTAATGACTCTTTTTGTTATATTTTAAAGCCATGTTTTCAGATTAGCAAAAAATGGGTAATTGTTAAAGGGGTTCGTGATCGAGATGTATACAAATTAGATATCTCTCAAGTAGATCCTTTAAAAGAAACAAGTTGCCTAATTGCTCAAGCATCAAATGATGAAAGCTAGCTTTAGCATAGATGTCTCGGGCATTCCAATTTCAAAAACATAAACAAGCTTGTTGCAGGAAACCATGTAGTAGGCATTCCAATAAAGAAGTTTGCTACATCAGATCTCTGTAAAGCATGTTTGAAAGGGAAGCAACACAGAGCGTTTTATAAGTCCAAGCTGATAAACTCAAATTCCAAGCCTCTAGAGATGTTGCACATGGATCTGTTTGGTCCAATAAACGTGCAAAGTATTGGAAAGAAGTCTTATTGTTTAGTTATCATCGATGACTATATAAGATTTTCATGGGTTTTTTATTTTGCATGTTAAATCTGAAACGACTGAATTAATAAAAGAGTTTATTATTAAAATAGAAAATCAATTAGAACAAAAAGTGAAAATAATTAGAAGTGATCATGGAACTGAATTTAAAAATGCTAATGTTGACATGTTTTGTGCAGAAAAAGGAATTGCTCGTCAGTTTAGTGATCCTCGAACTCCACACCAAAATGGAGTTGCGGAAAGGAAGAACAGAACTTTAATGGAGGCTGCTCATGCCTTGTTAGTAGATACGAAAATTCCAATCACTTTCTGGGATGAAGCCATATCCACTACATGTTTTGTACAGAATCAAACATTATTGTTGAAAGATAAAAAGAAAACTCCTTATAAGTTGATGTTTGGCAGGAAACCTAATATAGATTTTCTTAAATATTTTTGTTGTCCGGTTTTGATTCTGAACTCAAATAATCAGCGTGGAACATGTGATGCAAAACCTGATGATGGATTTTTCGTTCGATATCCGTCATTTTCAAAAGCATTTAGAGTGTATAACTCCAGGACTAATGTTATCATTGAAACCTTTAATGTTAAATTCCTTGAAAACTCATTTCCATGAGTTGAAAATGGTCCAGCTTGGTTATTTGATTTAGATTCATTGTTAAACTCATTCAATTCTAACTTGTAAGAATCTCCTTGTGTTAACATGAAACAAGTAGGAGATCTCGGATCTTCAGTGATGATTTAGATTCTGATGATATGGATGACTCAAGCCCAGATTATCCATTCTTTTCATTTGTAAAAGATCCTATTTTTCACTCTGAATCTGATGATCAACAAGATCAAGAACAACATCTAATTTCCCAAATTCAAATGTTTCATAACCTAATCCTAATGATGGACCTGAAATTATACAACCTGAGCCTGGAACATCATCTACATCTGGAGATGTAGATGTTAAAGATAAGCTTGATTATTTCATCAACTCATCGACTCAAGTTCCAAATACACTCCACATTCTTCAAACTTATTGCAACAGCTTTCAAACTTAAACCAGACTAATCTTGATGTGAATGTTCAAGAAGATGAGATCCCAACGTCTCGTGTTCACAAGAATCATCCTACGTCACAAATTATCGGCCCATTGAATAAGAGAACAACGAGGAGTCATGTAGAACAAGCAAACCTCTGCTTATACTCGTGTTTTCTATCTCAAATTGTTCCTAAAAACATCACTGAAGCATTACAGGACAATAGTTGGATTGAGGCTATGCAAGAAGAGTTATTACAGTTCCGCAAACAGAAAGTGTGGATGCTTGTGGATTTGCCTGAAGGAGAAAATGCCATTGGAACAAAATGGTTGTTTAGAAACAAATCAGATGATCGAGGAATTGTTGTTCATAATAAAGCAAGACTGGTTGCACAAGGTTACACCTAAGAGAAAGGAATTGATTATGATGAAGTGTTTGCTCCAATTGAAATACTTGAAGCAATTCATGTCTTCCTTGCATATGATTCATATAGGAAATTCAAGGTGTACCAAATGGATGTCAAAGGTGCCTTTTTGTATGGACCAATCACAGATGATGTGTATGTCAAACAACCTCAAGGTTTTGAATATTCTAAATACACTCATCTTGTGTACAAGCTGAGTAAAGCTTTATATGTTCTACATCAAGCTCCTAGAATTCGGTATGATACATTATCTCAGCATTTGATCCAACATGGATACACATAAAATAATGTGCAGATGGAATTTTTATCAATAAAGAGAAATTTGTTGACAAGCTCTAGAAAAAGTTTAATCTGCAATATTGTCAATCTATCAGAACTCTAAGTGATGCTAATACCAAGATTGATCCTGATCCGAAAGGAAAATCAATTGACCATACTTTATACAGATCTATGTGCAGGATCGGGTTTTGTCACTTAACACTTGGATTTCTCTCAAACTCACTTATTCTACACTCAAATCACATGAAGTAAAATCTCTTCTAAGAGTTGATAATAATATAATAAGTAGCAAAGAACACAAGAAAATAATTTTCAAGGCACCTGTATATATTATTTCTCAACTCAAAGTATTACAAGACTCTTACAAGCATGAAACAAGAGTTACAATGAGAAACTATATATACTAGATCCTACAGCCGGATATACTTTGATACCGGCTGGAAACCTAAGACTAAAGCATATACTACAATGCTAAAGTTAAGGTATCTTAAATAAAGTATTATCTAAGATATGGTAGTCATGACATGTCCATGACTTACCTTTCGTCACCAACTAAAGTTGACAACTGTACTAACTGATAAAGGTAAACAGTGGAATAAAGTATGGTCAACTACATGGCTTTTGAGAAAACGCCATTCAGTATCTCAAAGGTCTGCAACGGAGTGTCAGAGAGACCATACTTATGTCCAATGGATAATAGTAGTGTCTTCCGAAGGTAAGTTGGCTTCGAAAGAACAAGTTCTTCCAAAGCCACTTATACTTCGGAAGAGGTTTCTATACTTCCATGGCTTGAGGACTTCTTTGATACTTCGGAAGTTGACTTTTGATCTTTCACTCTAAGTCTTGATCTTCGGAAGTGAATACTTTGTCTTCAGAAGTTGGAGTTTTTCCTTCGGAAGTTGATCTTACACTTTGTCTTCGGAAGAGCTCCTTTTCCTTCGGAAGTTCCACACTTAGCTTCGGAAATCCTTTATTAGTTGCACAAAAATAGTCTAAGTGATTTGGTTTTGGTTGCACCAGCCTTTCTAGATCCAAAAAACTCCCCCTAGGCTGATGCTACCAAAACCTCACTTGTTTCTACTTCTTAAAGCTTTCAACACCAGGGACAGAATATATTTTTCTGTGTCCTTGTTCTTCCCTGAAGTGGTGCTGAGAAGCTTGTACAAGTCATTATTGGATAGGAGATCCAGTCTATCACTCTGAATGACATGTACCCTTTGTTGTGCCCCCCTGAAAAGAGTTAGTTGACGAGAGTTATAGTCATACTCCCATCTAACTATGGATTCAAGTTCAGGACCCTCAACCATTTGTAGAAAGGCTTTGCCTTTGGTTGTTGATCCTTTCCTTTTCTCCTCCTCTCTCAGTTTTAACTCTTCTTCAATCTTGATCCTAGCAGTCAGCTCGGCCAGATGAAAACTGCCCAGGTGATTTCTTATGTGAGCAGCGACTTCAGAGATGGAGGGGTTGGAGAGTTTTTGGGCATTTAGCCTGTTGAGCTCTCCACTCTCTTTTTCAACAACAAAGTTGTGAGAAGAGTCTTCGAACCTCCACTAGATGATCTTTTTCCTAGGCACAAGGGGTTGTCTTGGCACCCTATCACCTTTCTTGATATCTAGCAAAGTCACCAGCCTTCTCCTTAGCTTCTTTTATTCCTCATTCAAAGTATCTGAATTGAGGCCAAGGAGATTTGCAGCTTGGTCCAGTGTTCCTCTGGGCAGATCAAGAAATTGACCTCTATTGAGGGAACATGTGGATCCATCAACATAAGTCAGTTTGATAGAATCCTCCTCACAGGAGATGTCGTTTAGAGTTGTGCAGTTGATGAGCTTTGTCTTGATTGCCTTGAACTCCTCTAAGGAGAGATGTTTAGAAGGCTGAGGGGATGGTTTCAGAGGTTGTTGGGTAGTGGTGGTGTTTGGGTTCTGGCTAGTGTTTTGGGTTGGAGGATGGGTAGTTTAGGTGGTTAAGGAGAGGAGGTTGGTAAGGATGATGGTGTAGGTTCAGGGGTGTAAGGTTCAGTGGTTGGTTCAGTTTTGATGGGGAATGGAAAAGGAATTGGTTCAGGTAGTGGTTGGGTTTGAGATTGGGGTTGAGTAGTTGGTCCGAAGATCATCCCCTGTCCCCTTTTGTACATCTCCTTCCTCTTCTCCGAACGAATGTCAGCCTTTATTTCACTGACATGTCGCTGGAGGGTCTTCTCAGACATAGGACCCACCTGCCTGCCAGAGAAGCCATGAGCCCGGAGATAGTCTTTCATCCAGGCCTTTTCACCTATCTTCTTGGCAGCAGCTAGCCCTGCTTCCTTTTCCTTCTTCCTCTTCAACATCAGCTTTTCCTTGGCAACTTTCTTTCTCTCTTTATCCATTTGATCTTGCTCTTTGTTGAAGAGCCATAAGATCGTATCATTGTTGTGTGGAGATAGTTCTTCTAGAGAGAAACCCCTAAAAGTTAGGAAAGTTATCCTTTCCCTCCTAAGCTGCTGATCAGCTTCTCTTTCTTTCCTCTCCCTTTCTTCCTCTAAGGCCAACCTTGATGCTTCTTCTTTTTGATGTTTTTGCAGCAAAGTTGCCTTTTCCAACTCAACTAAATCATCTAGTGGTAGCAGGAGTACATCTTCACTCACAGCTCCTAGATTGACAAGTCTGTCAATGATTTCCACCCTTCTTTAATTATTGACAGCCTCCTGGTTGGCTGCTGCTGCTTTGCTACTGGCAGCTAGCACTTTTCCAGTTGGAAGTCTTCCTTTTCTTTTGAGTTTTTCTAACCTTTCCTCCTCCTAAAGCTCTTCCTTAGTCATCTTCCTCTTTCCTTTGATGTCTTCGGAGGTGCTAGACTTTAGGGGTTCTTGGATGGAAGGTTTAGGTTGAGTGATGTAAATAGGAGCTGGAGTTAATGCTAATGTTTGAGCTAGGGGTTGGCTGAGAAAATCCTCCATATTAACCTCAGATGCAAGTTCTAGGATTGCATCTGTGACTATTAGATCATCGGATAAAGAGAATAGTCCTTCCGCAGCTGTAATCTCAGCTTCGGAAGATTGAAGTTGTTCTTCCGAGGCTTTGACTTGTGCTTCGGAAGTCTGTGAGAATGCACTATCTATCCCAACTGTCTCAGTTGCTGGGCCATCAGTCCTTGTTTCCCTTCAAAATTAATCTCAGGTTCCACTTGGACCTTAGATTGACCAATTTCCTCAATAGTGGTAGAAGGTGCATTTAACCTCTGAAGCTCTTGAGTTCCAAAGTAAATCACATACAAGTCAGGACTTGGCTGTTCAATGAAAGATTCCAACAGGAACTTGTTGAAGAACCTGTTGAGATCTTTGAGCATCCTTTGATCCACTTGAATTACAACTGGAGGAGGCTCAGGAAAAACTGAAGCTTGTTGCATAGGATATCTTGAACTTAAGGAAGTGAGAGCTTGACTCTGTGGTTCCTCTTGTATTTGGCTTTGTCCCTAAACACTCTCCCCTTTTTTGGTAGCATCATCTTGAGAGCTTGATGAGCTGGAGGAAGAGGTCAATGAGACCTGAATTGGTACATGCCTAACAGACCTCTCAATCTGTTTCTCAGCTAGTTTGGCCTTGAGATTTTCAATCTCAAGTTGTTGAGTGGCAGACCTATCCTCTAAAGTTCTAACCTTAGATTCAAGATTTGAGACTTTAGAAAGTAGGTCTTCAATGGTGAGTTGCAGTCTTCTCTCATCTTATTTTGAAGAATAACAGGGAGATGAGGTAACATACCTAGTATGTTCATCCTCACCAGCAGATGTGGTTTCTTGGCGCCTTGGTTTCCCTTGCTCAATGATGTCTCTTTCAGAGTCATCAAAGGGCATGGTTGCTGTAGATTCAGTCTCAGTAATGTTACCACTATCCTGAGGGTCCATTGAGGCTCCTTCAGTAGTGGAAGTTGAATCTACATGAGTCCCCTCCACATCAGTGGGACTCATCTCACTAAAGGCTTGCTAATGGGGGCTAGAGGTAAGAGGTCTCTCTGGGCTCTGTTGATCCTTGAGAGGGTGTTGTGAATCAACTTTATTGCTCTGAAGAGACATAATCTCTTCATCAGCTCCTATTAGTAGGTCAGTAAAGGATATAGAGGTTAAGCCTAATGACCCGAGACTTTGATCAATGTCTAAAGGCATTGAGCCTATGGTGTGGCTGTCCCTTTTTGGTTCCTCAAGGGAGTATAAAGACTCTCCCTGAGGGGTTTTCAGCTTGGGTTTCGGGCTCATGGGTTTAAGACTGAGGAGACTTAATACCAATATTGAGGTCAATTATGAAGGATGGTTGGAACTCAGACTGAGTGGGAGCCCATTATTCCACTCTAGTCATTTTGGATAGAACAGGAGGAGCTTGTTCAATCAGAGAAGATTGAACAAGGGTTTGTTTGGGCCGTCTTTGATAAGTGATAGTGACGGGGTGAGAAGGTAGATTTGGCAGTGTGAGGGTAGTTGCTGGTGTGGGTTCATCACCTGTGGGGTTAACAGGGATGTCACCAGGAGCCATTGGCTTAGTCATACCTGGAAGAAGTGCAGTATATCTTCTGGCGAAATTGGTGGACACTCTCTTCAAAGTCTTGAAGATGGTCGGCCTCATTTGAGGAACAGTCAGAGCAGCTGCACAAACAAGCTGACTCTGGTCCATCTCACAATTAATTATGTGCTGAAGAAACCTGGGATACATGAAGAATGTGTCTTGCTGAAGATTCCCCATAAGATTGGTCAGCACAAACCTTGAGTAGTTAAAGCGGAGGCTTCTCACCAAGCCATGAACTAGGCACCTAAGATCATATGGGATTTAATCCCATCCCCCAGATTTGTTGGACAAGCAATGAAGAACAACATACAACAGGAACTTCCAGTTGTAAGAGAAGTTAAACTTGTAAACGGTTGACCTGCTTACATCTCCACCATATCCCATTTGGATATAGGTGTTGTCCAAATCGGTTTTGGGGAACTCTGTAGGAGCGCCCTCATCATGAAGCTCAAGATGCTCCCTGATGAGTTGTTCGGAAATGACCAACTCCTGGCCACATATGCTCGATCTTATTACAAGAACCCCATTTAGGGTTTCAATCTGACCATTTGCCCAAAATTCAGCCATATGATTTGAGTAAACCATAGGGTTAACAGTCAGGGCAGTGTAATAAGAGGATTGTGTAAGAAAAGAGATGATATCTGAGAAGTCGGCATCCCTTGAAGAATCAAGAAGTGCGACTTGGTTGTGCTGAGGGTTAAGTGCCATTTGAGAAAGTTGCAGGAAGATAGTTCGGAATTAGGTGAATTGGGGATGAAGGAAGCTTTTAGGGCAGTAAATTTGGTAAAAAGATGAAAGTGATTAGCCGGAGTTATTTAAATGCGTGAAATGGCGGTTTAATGGGTTTGGATAAGATGATGGGACGTTTCAGTGGAGGATGTGGCAGGGGTGGTAAGGTTTAGTCCATTTAAATAATCCGACATCATTAACGAAATCTTTACTTTTTACAGAGTGGGGCCCAAAAGATTTCCGTTACACAGTAAAGTCTTTCTTCCGAGTATAAAGCATCCGAAGATAATGTTCTTCCGAAGGAAAATTTACTTCCGAGGTAAAGTTTTTACTTCCGAGAGTATATGTTGCTTTCCGAATGGAGAGTGTTATAAGCTTCGGAAGTAGATCTGATATGAAATGAATCACTTCTTCCGAGACTAAACAACTCTTCCGAGAAGAAAATTATCCTGGGAGGAATTTGCTTCGGAAGATATGTAAAATATCTTCCGAGGGTTAATTCCTCTTCGGAAGAATTTATACTTAGGGAAAATTTTAGAGAATGACTTTTTGTAACATGGCTTAGATTGTTTTGACACAAGACTTTACACATTAAAAGGTTTTCAAATGAGATAGACTAATCAAGGTTTATCATCCCAATAGTTGTAATGAGATATTTGAATCTTTGTTCATCAAAGGCTTTCGTGAACAAGTCAGCATATTGTTCATTTGAGTCAACTTTGATTAGCTTGATTAGATTTTTCTCATGAATATCTCTAATGAAATGGTACCTGATATCAATGTGCTTAGTCTTGGAGTGCTTCACTAGATTTTGTCAACTTTTCTCATGAATATCTCTAATGAAATGGTACCTGATCACAGAACTGAGAAACACTTAACAGGTTGTGTTCAAGTTGTTTGACAAAGTGAAATTTGTCAACTTTTAATTTTCCATTGGATATACTTCCTCTGCCTGAAATATATCCTCCAGCCTCACCTCCAAACTGGACAGGACCTCCATCATAATGTCGAAATTATTGAAGGAGAGATCTGTTCCCTGTTATGTGCCTGGAGCATCCACTATCCACAATCCAAACATTGTTATTCTTGTCATATGGATGTCCCTGCACATAAGATGAGATGATTAGTTTTGATTGGAAACCCAAGCCTTGTAGGTCTTGGGTTCTTCTAATGATAGTGACATAATTGAACCAAAATTTATGCATGGGGGTTCAATGGATGTCTTTGAAGAAGAGGTTTGGGCTGCAGCATCTTCTTTGATCTTCCATTCCATCCCTTGGTTGATCATGGAGGATGAGCTTGTTGAAGCTTTTGCAGCATGGCATTCTTCCGAAGCTTCTTTCTTTTCGGAAGAAGCCTTCACCACCTTTTCTTCCGAAGTAGTCTTCTTCTGGGATGGTTTCAAGGGGACTCTTTTATTCTTTTGAGTCTTGACAGCTTTAACTTCCGAGCCATTTTCCCTTCGGAAGGACCTTCTTCCAAAAGCAACCTTGCTTCAGAAACAAGCTTTCCCTTTTTCATCACTTGAACCATTTGATATGGTCCAAATGAGAAACCTTCCTTGACTCCTTCCTTTTTAACATTATTTGCATAATGTGTGCTAGCAGGATTATAGTAACAATCTTTGGCCATGTGGTTTTGCAAACCATACATTATGCATGCAATGTTATTCTTTTTGGAATTTGAGGATTGCTTTTTCTTGTTCTTTTTCTCTTCATCAGCAACCTTTCCCTTTAACTTATGATCCTTTGGTAGGACAGAAGTGCTGGTACTACACTCCTTTCCTGAATCAGATTTTCCTACAACCTGGAATCCAGCTGAGATGAATACACCCTTTTGCTTTGGGTCTATCTTCAGCTAAGACTCAGCCACTTTCTTGGCTGTTTTTCTGGCTGCCTTAGCTCTGCTTCTTATGAATTTGGTGGTCAGGGGTTAATTATCACCGGTAGGAGTGGGTAAAATTGTCTGGTTCTTCCATGTGATGGTCTCAATGGTTTCATCACTCTTTGACTCATATGAAGGTGGGTCAACAGATGGAACCTCTTGCTCTTCAGTACCACACCTTGGTTGTCTTATAGACTCATAAGAGTGTGGTGGAGCAATTTCATTGGTTCCCAACCCACCTTTGTTTTGGTAACAAAGTTTTGAGTGAGAGGATGATGCAAGAATGGCTTGGAAGTTTTGCTCAGAAATAGCATACTTCATGGCTGGAGTCTCAGCTATGACAAGCTGGGCTTGAGCCTCAGACAATTTGGATATTAAATCCTTTATTTGAGTCTTATAGTTTGTGTGTTCATGTTTTAATAAGGACACATTTTTCTCCAACTTCTCAATCTTTCTTTGATAGTCAGATTCAGCCCTTTTAAAATTAGATTTTAAAACATTTAAAGACTCAATATCGGATTTAATCTCCATATTGTAGTCCTGATACAATTTAACCTTAGCAATACATGCAGGAGTACAGAGATGTTCATATACCTTATTGTCATCTTTTCCAATGAAGCTCAATAGTTTGTGTGCTTGAGCAGGAGTCACATCCTGTACCATGAAGCTCCAATCAACTTCTTGAGCCATTGCAGCTGTCTCTGTTGACTTTCTAGTGGGCTTTGGTGTAGAGGGATTTGTGGAGGCCTGTGGGGTTCCCGGATTAGACTTGGGAGCCTTGCATTCCCTTGCAAAATGACCAAGTTGGTTACAGTTGTAATATTTGGCCCTGGTTTTGTCAAACCCAAATTTGCTGTTGATTGGGTTCTGGGGAAATTGCCTTCCAGTTCTCTTGAAGAACTTCATTGCTCTGTAGGTTAGGAGAGCCATTTGTTGAACTATGTCCACATATTCCACGTCATCTGGGCTGAAGCACTCTAGATCATCAAAGCAATACTGATAATCACTAGAGTGTCTACTTCCCGAGACAAAAGCACAGTTGTCCTGAAAGGAACTTTGCTGAGCTTGTTGAGACCTTGGAGTCTCTAGAAATGTGATGTACGGCGCAGAAGAACAGGATGGTTGGTGGGTGTAAGTCAGGTACTGTTGAGGTTGGGAAGGTCCTGAGCCTTCAGCAACCATTAAAGCGTTGCTAGCAGGAAGACTCAAGGGTCTGCTTGTCTTATGGCCTCTCTTGTTTTCCATTTCCAAACGGTATCTATCAAGGATGCCATAGAGTTCGGTCATGGTGAGGGTGTTCAAATTTTTTGTTCTCTTGATGGAGACACAGTAGAACGTCCACTCATTGGGGAGAGCACTCATGAACTTTCTTGTGAGGTCTCTAAGTTCAAGAGCAATTCCCACAGACTGAAGGGAAGAAATGAGATCCATGTACCTGAAGTATTGCTGGCTGAGGGTCTCTCCAGCAATGTAGTTGAAGTTCTCGAACCGCTGCTTCAGTGAGTCCTTCTTGGAGTCATTGGAGCCGGAGTACATGTGAGCAAGTGCATCAAACAGTTCTTTGGTTGACTTGCATTGCTCAAACCCCACCATGATGGAGTTGGGAATTGCAGTCATAAGAACAGTCATAGAATTGTTGTCAATGTCCAGCTTCTTCCGGTCCTCATCAGAGTAGTCTTCAACGGCTTTCTCTATCATGGCACCGTTTCCACCAGCCACCTTTGGCTTATACGGGCCATTGACAATAGATTGCCACATCTTGCTGTCTTGATACCTGATGAAGCCTTCCATGCGTCTGTTCCATGACCTGAAGTTTTCAGGGGTGATGATGGGTGCTTTAGTCATCGTCCCCATCTCTACTTCAGACTTGTTGGTGGCCATTTTGAGTGTGGTGTAAGGAGGAGTGAAAAACTGGTTGATTAAGATGGTAAGATCTCACAATCAAGAGCCTAAAAAGCTCTGATACCAATTGCAGGATCGGGTTTTGTCACTTAACACTTGGATTTCTCTCAAACTCACTTATACTCACTCAAATCAGATGAAGTAGAATCTCT
Source organism: Flaveria ramosissima (assembly GCA_025215565.1). Lineage (NCBI taxonomy): Eukaryota > Viridiplantae > Streptophyta > Magnoliopsida > Asterales > Asteraceae > Flaveria > Flaveria ramosissima. Next base: position 4,646,932 of record CM046034.1, read on the forward strand.
TCTAAGAGTTGATAATAATATAGTAAGTAGCCAAGAACACAAGGATATAATTTTCAAGGCACTTGTATATATTACTTCTCAACTCAAAGTATTACAAGACTCTTATAAGCATAAAACAAGAGCTACAAGGAGAAACTATGTATACTAGATCCTACAGACGGATATACTTTGATACCAGCTGGAAACCTATGACTAAAGCATATACTACAATGCTAAAGTTAAGGTATCTTAGATAAAGTATTATCTAAGATATGGTAGTCATGACATATCCATGACTTACCTTTTGTCACCAACTAATGTTGGCAACTGTACTAACTCATAAAGGTAAACATTGGAATAATGTATGGTCAACTACATGGCTTTTGAGAAAACGCCATGCAGTATCTCAGAGGTCTGCAGCGGAGTGTCAGAGAGACCATACTTATGTCCAATGGATAATAGTAGTGTCTTCCGAAGGTAAGTTGGCTTCGGAAGAACAAGTTCTTCCAAAGCCACTTATACTTCGGAAGAGGTTTCTTTACTTGCGAGGCTTAAGGACTTCTTTCATACTTCGGAAGTTGACTTTTGATCTTTCACTCTAAGTCTTGATCTTCGGAAGTGAATACTTTGTCTTCAGAAGTTGGAGTTTTTCCTTCGGAAGTTGATCTTACACTTTGTCTTCGGAAGAGATCCTTTTCCTTTGGAAGTTCCACACTTAGCTTCAGAAGTCCTTTACTAGTTTCTCCAAAATAGTCTAAGTGATTTGGTTTTGGTTGCACCAGCCTTTCTAGATCCAACACTATGATTGGATCTTTGATGTATCTTACTGCATCTAGACCTGATATAATGTATGTTGTTTGTGTCTGTGAAAGGTATCAATCAGACCCGAAGGAATCTCATCTTATCGCTGTCAAACGCATATTCAGATATCTCAAAGGAAAACCGGCTCTAGGGTTATGGTATCCTTATGAAGGAAACTTCGAGTTACATGGATATACTGATAGTGATTATACGGGACGCCACCAAGATCGTAAATCTACTACGGGTGGTTGTCAGTTTTTGGGTCCCAGATTAGTCTCATGGAAGTGTAAGAAATAAACCAATGTCTCAGTCTCAACTGCAGAAGCTAAGTACATAGCTGCATCAACACGATGTTCTCAAATCCTTTGGTTACAAAACCAACTGTTGGATTACGGGTTCAATTTTCTTAAAACCCCTATTTACATTGATAACACTGCTGCTATGTTTATAACAGCTAATCCTGTCCAACATTTAAAAACAAAGCATATCAAAATTCGATATCATTTTCTCAAAAATAACTTTGGAAAATGTTTAATCATTTTGAATCAGATATCAACTGAAAAACAGTTGGCTGACCTCTTTACTAAAGCTTTCCTACTAGGACGATTTGGTTAAGTCAAGTGGTCTGATCAACCATGTTTAAAAGCAAAATAGAAATAACCCTCCCTTCTTTTGATAATAAAACTAAAAGAGAAACTATCAAAGTTGACAGCCTAATTGTATATATTGTGTGTGTTTGTGCTAAAAGAAAAAGCAAACACAAAACTAGAAAACTGCAAAATCAAAAGAGAAAAATATAAAATTAAAATAAAAAATATAGTTAGTTGTTCATTTCTTTTTTTCGGATTGAATTTGCCATTTCAATATGTGAGAAACGATAGTACATCAGTTTTAATCAGTTGCATACTTCACTCGTTAATAAAGTCTGACGTGATCAGATATGACATGCAGGTAATCTCATGCAATTATACTGAAAAAGTAAATTCTTGTGATTCAACTAAATCAATTATGCATTTGTGTGTGTCCATCTTAGTTTTAATGAGTGGTGTTGAGTTATCTGATTGATTGCTTGTCAAGTCATAACCTCACACTTGGTGGTGATATGAATAACCATGAGATCTGTTTACCGCATGTGTTCACTTCTCTGTTATTAGTCATCATAGACCTGAAGTGGCGAGGTTTTCTCTATTGTAAGTCATTACATACCTGTATATTCTCACCTGATGCAAAAGATGCCAATGTGCACAATCCTTTTAAAAGTCCAAAATGGATGCCCTATGATTCTTTATGATTCATCTCTATCTATTTTTTTATGAAACGGATTCGGGGATTACCCAGTGGTTCGTCGATAGTGCTTTTCTCAGATATTATCAAATGGTTAAACCATGATGATTTTCTCATTGACCTAAACATGAGATCTGGTCATACATATATGTCAGGTTTTTAAGTTGAGTAAAAGTACTTGCTTGCATAACTTGATGAGGGTTGGACTCTCTAAGTCTAAGTGTGGGTTACATAATTTCATATCTAGTTGAACCTTAATCAATCCAAGAATTGAAAAAGTAAGTGTGCTGATACTTTTACCAAAGTACTCATTATCTGTCCTTAGATCTAGTGTCTCCTTTATTGCGGGAACACTGACCTGGAACATACCTTATCAGGATTTAATCACTGTCTATGACCATCCATATTTTTTAGTTTAATGTCCTGATTCTTAACTGATATGATCTCACTGCAGGCATATGATTCATTATGTATATTGTAGAGTTTTTTATTCTGCTTTATTTTGATTTTTGCATGATTTTATATGTGCAGGCATGTTTATGATGAATGGTTTTCTCTCTTTTGCAACATAAATAAACTTCTAAATTTGTGAACTTAACATGTTAGGGGGAGTAAAGATTGGAAAACGAATTAATCAAAATAAATGTTTGGATGAAAAGAATGAAGCTAAAATGTTCAAGAGTGTATGTGTTTGATATGATACGAAAATGAACCTGAAAAGATTCAAATTAAGTTGAAATGTGGAAAAGCTTCTTGCAATCAAAATAAAAGAATTGAGATTATTTAAAACTTGAAAAACTTTAAAATTTTGAGACTAAAATGACGGGAAATTATTTGAAAATTATAAATTAAAAATTTTTGTGTTAAAAATTGATTTTTAATGATAAAACGTCAAAATGTTTTGATTGGAGTTTAAAGTCACACTTTGACCAAGGGTTGAAAATTTCATGAGGAACGGTGAAAATTTACAAAATGGGTTTGGGTGATTTTAGTGAAAAAATTCCAAGTGTTAGACGTATGGAAAGGTTTCATACGCCTGAACAGTGATCAAAACTCCATTTCAGGAGTATGATGATATTTTAGGAATTTGTTCAAGTGTTGGGCGTTTGGTTCAACCTCATGTGCCTAAGCAGTTGTCATAAGTCTGAAAGGCTGGTTAAGTTTTGGGCATTTCAAACAAGCTCATGCGCCTGAACAGTACCAGACTTTCCATGTTGAAAATAATCCAAGTGTAGATGCTTTGAAAGTCCATGCGCCTAAACAGTTCTCATACGAACTGAGGGTTCATGATATTGCCCAAGTGTTAGGCGTTTCAGGCTAGGTCATGCGCTTGACAGTGCTCATGCGCCTAAAATAGTGCTCATGGGTCTGAACATGCCCATGCGCCTAAGTCTTTTTGATAAAATCTGACCAAGTGAGTTCATGCGCCTAGGTCTCATGTGTCTCAACAGGAGTCATACGCCTGTACAATAGTCATGCGCCTAAGTCTCATGCGTCTCAACATGGGTCATGCGCCTTCACAGTGGTCATGCGCCTAAGTGTTTTTCACACTTATATAAATTCAACACTTGACAGAATTTCATTTCACTCATTCATTCACACACTTATACTTTCTGTTCTTCATACGCACTTGAAAATCTTCATTATTATTGTTTAGTCAAATTTCCATAAATTTTGTGATATTTAGGTATAATCTCTGATTCTAAACATCGTGTTGACTGCAAATCATCAATTTACAGAACATTAAACACACATTTGATTGGGCGTTTGAAAGCTATTCGGGCGTTCGAACCCTAAGGGTTTGGGAAATTTGAAATTTTCAGCTTAAATGTGTTAAAATGTTCAAAATTGAATCTGAATTTGTTGATAACACATGTTTTGGACCAGATTGACATCATCAAAATCAAATTTCGTCATAAAAAAATTTCTTGATGATTATGGTGTTCCTCAGTCAAGTATAATAATAAAATAATTAAAATTGAACTCAATCGACAAATTGGAGTTTTAATAAAATTTCAATGTTAATCATCAAAATTCTCTTAATTTTCATTAATCTAAAAGATGCAAATAACATAGTGATTATAAATTTCTAAAACTTGATTTTGTCTATAACAGTAAGTGTTCAAACAATTAGAAAATTTTTTGAATAAAAATTGATTAAGTTTTAAAATTTTCAAATCTTTTAAGTAAAATTTAAATTAATTAGTGTGCATAATTTGTTACATGTTACTTGATATTAATCTCAAAATATTAATTGATTTACAAATACATTTGAGTGTATAAAACAGTAAGAAAAATTTCTAAGTGTTATAGGATAAAAATTGATAAATCATAATAAGATTTACATCAATGTAATACATTCATTCTTACACTCTGTTTCTTTATGAATGACAGATGGCTGAACTCAAGTTTGAACCAAATCATAACATAATAACTTTTCTTGATGAAGATGTTACATATGTAGCTTGAGCAGATGAATGACAGGATATAAAGACCAACGAATTAATACCTGAACAAGGTATTTTGGCAGGAAAGTTCAACTCTAGGATAAAGAAGACATTAAGAGAGCTGGAGATGTATAAAGAAAAACCAATGTTCTAGATAAAGTAAGAACCAGAAGATTTAATAATTGAAGATGACATGCAAATCTTAGGGGGAGTATTGTTGGAGCTCTTGAAGATTAGCATTAGTCTTTATATTTTGTTTTGTCATAGTATAGGGACTTATTCTTTAGATATATGTTCCTAGTTTTCATTGTTTACTATAAATAGGATATATGTATTTTGTGCAGGTACACTTTGGAGAATATTGTTAGAACTCACTTTATGTACATTGTATCCGTTTGCATTACTATCAATGAAATTTCTATGAATTTTTTGAAGTATTTGCATTTTTTGATTACTTTGTTCATATAATCGATAATTGCATTTCAACATCAACACAGATCAATCCATTTGAACCTATCATGTTGCATGAAGTGTTTTTTATTTCATTACTTGCTGTATCACGCAAGATGAGTTTCGCGGCCCCGTTTTCATTTTTTATTATTTATAAAACCTAGGGGGAAAATTATGCTCACCCTTTTTATGTTGTGAACTCATTTAAGTTTTTGGGACTATTGTGTTTACTGTTGGTAAGTAAATATCTAGTACATGCATGAGTTAGCTATGTGGTTCATTATTCACAACTATTTAATTCCGGTGTTGGAGCCGACGAATAGGTAGTGATAGTTCTATTGGGCTGACATCCCTACCCTTGTTTGTTAGTATACTATTTGGGACTAACAATGGTCACGAACGGACCCTAGAGTGAAAATGTTCCGATACGATATGTGTGTACGTCATAGGTTTAGTTGTGAGGCTCATGATTACATGTGATATTTCTTGCTTATAATCGTATACACTTATGTCCTACAAACATTTACACAACATGAATTTTTATTTAATTACTTAAACCTAGGAGCTCACCAACAATATGTTGACCTTTTTGAGCATATCTTTTCGGGTAACAATCATCGAGGATAGCTAGAGATGATGCCTTAGTGATGGCCATAAGGAATGCATTTTAGACTTGCTTTAGCACATCAAACTCTTGTGTTTTACTTTAAGATAGTATTGTTAAACATGTTTACATTTACTTGCTCCCGGGTTATGGGATTGAAATTCATTATGCTTGTTGACTATGTTTGTCGTGGAATTGAGTAACTACGACACAAGTCTCCGTTTGTGTCGGGTGATGTCATAACACGTTGGTTCATTGTCATAACAATCAATGTTATGACGATCCCCTCCATTACACCCTTGTGTTTCCGCTATAAGTGGTGGTATGACATATTGGTATCAAAGCCATTTGTTGTAGAGAATTAAGAAAATTATTCGACCTAGACTATAACCTAAGTACCCATATGTAGTATGCATAATAGGATTATGTGTGCAATAATATATGTAGAATAGGCATTAATGGCTATCCTTACATAGCCCATCGTACAAGCTATCTGTGATATACTTATTTGAGAAGGTTGCGGGTATTGTATCATCTATACATTGAGAAAGCTTTAGGTAAGCACATCCTTTCGTTATTTTTTTTTATTCGGTTTGGATTGATAAGCACGACTATGGGAATTTTTCCTAAGGATTAAGGTTCAACTCTGCAGGACCGGTGAAGGGTATGCACTTACAACACAACAACACAATGAGGAGAGTTAATTAGAACACTTAATAGATCAAATAGGGAACCGGTTAACTTAAGTGAAAGATGCTAAGAACACAAGTAATTATGAGACAGAACAAGATAGCAAACAACACAAGTATTTGGTTTTCAAGAATGTTGTATATAGCTTCTCAAGTTCTATTACAACTGTTACAAAGCATACTCTAAAAGTTACAAGTACTTGAGATACATATACTACATCCCACAGCTGGCCATACTTTGAAAGCCAGCTGGATACATAAGACTAGACAACAAAATCAAATGTAGAGTCAAAAGGCAGATTGCCTTTTGACTAGTGACTATGACATGCCATATCTCACATCCTAATATATTACAAAAAGGATAAAAGAACATAAAGTAGAAAGCACAGACTCAAGACCTAAATGTATAGTTACCAAAAGCATGGACCTTTTCACCAACTCATGTAAGTTGGTGACTAAACAGAATTGTAGCGAAAAGGTGGTCCATCTTTATAGTAAATTACATTAGATAAAAACATGTCTCTAAAAGTCTTCGGAAGAAATCTGTCTTCACTCTTTGGCTTCGGAAGACTTCACTTTTGGCTTCAGAAGATGTTGGTCTTGGCTTTGAAAGATTTTACACTTAGAATATTTCTAATGCAAGGTGTAGAACTTTGAAGCATTTCTACTTCTGTTCTTCAGTGCATGCATGTAGATAGACTTTGGATGTTTTGGTTGCATCAGACTTATAAGAATCCTTACAAACTCCCCCTAGGCTGATGCTACCAAAACATTAGAAGATATTCAGCTTTTAATAGTCCTCATAATGATGATGACCATGCCCTTCTTTATTAGATGGTCAGGATCACTCAGACTCTCATAGTATCTTCTTATCTCAAAGAGATCATGCAGAGGTAGGTTGAATAAGTCTTGCCATGTGTAGACATCTTCACCACCTTGATCTCTGTTCACATGTCATCTCTTTAGATTAGTTGTGAAGGTCCAGGATAAGATGGGTCTCTCAAATGCAAGAGGAGCCACTTGGATTGGAGTTGATTGTGCTGCCTCTTCATGCACTTCCTTAGGTTGATCTGACTCAGCCTGAGGTGTAGAGGTGGATGATTCAGGCTTCTTTTTCTTCTTTGACTTTGGTTTAAAAGCCAACCTCTTCCTCCTCTTTGAGGACTTTAACTGAGAAGACTGGTCTACAACACCTTGTTGATTAGTCTTGTCTTGCTCAGTTGGGTGTTCCTCCCTCACAGGTTCAGAAGGAGAGGGAGTTTGACCCTGCTGTGGATCAGAAGATGAAGCTTGCTGAGGCTCAGTATGAGGTCCAGGTTGTGTTGTCTCAGGTTGTTCAACCTTAACCTCCACTTCAGGAGGAGCTTGACTTGGAGGGGAGTGTAAGTCAATTAGCTCTCCACTTTTGATCTTCTGCTTGATTACCCTAATGTGCTCATCCATTGTAGATAGAGACATAGGGCCAAGTCTCCTTCTGGAGAATCCATACAGCTTCAAGAAACTCATCATCCTTTGTCTGTCAGCAGACTTCTTCATGCTCTTTTGGATAATGGCTCAAACTTTGTAGCCTCTTCCCTCATCTTTCTTTTTGTTGCCTTTTGTTCTTTGAGTACTTGAAGTTCAAGCTGTTTGAGATACTCAAACTAAATGTACTCAAAGGACAAGGGAGAAGTGCAGGTGCCTGGTAGAGACATGTGGCACTCAGGTAGTTGATCATGTTTTGCCTATCTGTTTCCTTGTCTACCTGAGGTTCTTGTGTAGCTGTCACAGTCTCTTGCACAGGGTTTTCTTGAACTGGGGAGCCTCAATTGAAGTGTCAATGGGCTGAGTTGCCATGGATGAGGTTTTAATGATGTAATCACTTGCATAAGTGAGAGCCTCTTCCATATAAACCTCATGAACAGGTTCAGGGAGATCCACCTCAATAATAGGTGACTGATGTGGGCTAGACAAAGAAGACTCAGGAGTACTCATCTCTTTTGAGTAGGGGAAGAGTAGAGAGACTCATGGTACTCACTGAAACCTAAGTCTTCATCAGTATAGAATTCAAGGTTGGGAATGGGTTGGTTTAAGTCTAAATGCTGGGGATGGTAACTGTCCCCTGAAGGTTGTTCACTTGAGTGTTAAGACTCAGAGTGAAGGCGTAAGGCGGTTAGGCTTGTGAGCTCATCAGGCTGGGCATGAGGAACCTCATCACTGATTCTTGAAGAGATGGGAGTGGTTTGCTCCTCACGGGAAGTGGGAGCTCTAGTATCCACTTCCTCCTGTATGGGTGAGTGTATGGGGGCCTACACAAGCTCAATAACTTGAGCAGGGGTTCGTTTGGATTTTCTTTGGTAGGTGAGGGTGATTTGTGGTCTTTTGGTGGATAGGAGGTAGAAGGTATGGGTTCAACACTAGCTTGTGTTGCTAGGTTGTCACCTTGAGCAATGAGCTCTAGCATTTTTGGGACAAGGGCTGTTTCTACCCCTGAGAAGCCTACAGTTGGCTTCTTCATGATTTTAAAGATGTCGGGCTTCATCTATCGCAACTTAAGAATATTACTTGTTTCCCTCAACTATGAGCCCAGTTTACAGTTGAGAATGTATTGAACATATCTAGGAAACATGTAATACAGTAAGGAGTCCAACTTAGCAAGCAAATTTGTGTAAACAAACTGATAGTACCTGAACTTGACCCCTTGAACCATTCCATGCACTATGCAGGAGAGATCCTCAGGAATCTGGTCCCACCCTCCATGCTTGTTTGACAAGCTTTGGATAACCACATGAAACACGTATTTCCACTGGGATGAGACCTTCCCTTTCCTCAAGGTCTTTACAGAGAAATCTCCCTCATAGCCCATCTGCACAAAAGAATGATTAACAGCTTCCTTTGGGGAGGACAACTCACCTTCTTCATCATCAAGCTGTAAATGAGTGTTGATAATGGCCGGAGTGATGAAGATTGTCCTCCCCTGCACTGTGGTAGACAGTGCCTTCTCCCCATCCATAATGACCTCTTGGCAGGTCTTCCAAAATTGAGCAGATGATCCTTATAGAGAGTAGGATCATATTTCTCAGAGTTCAACAGAGCAACCTGGTTGTGTTGACTGTGAAGTTGCATGGAGAAATCAGGATTATTTTTGCGGTTTAGATTGGCCATTTTGAGAAGCTTAAAGGTGAAGGAAGGTGAAGAACAAATGCGGTTTGGGAGAATTTAGGTTTAAGGAATAGTGTAATTAAAGAAGATAGTGAAAGAGGAGGGAATCGTTGGGTATTTACGTGAAAAGGATTTGAGACAAAGTTAATAAAAGAGGATAAACTTTGAAATCCGGATGTCGGTCCCACCTCTGAAAAAGTAGTTTATTTTTGCCCAAAGTAGGTTTCTTGGAAGTCGAGAAATCTTCAGAAGGTTATTAGCTTCGGAAGGTCTGAAGAAAAAGCTTCCGAAGGCAAATTGGCTTCGGAAGATATTTCAAAGGTTTTGAGAATTTTGCTTCGGAAGAGAATTAACACTCAGAGTTTTTATTCTAAAAAAGAATGAAAACTTCCGAAGGTAAATTGCTTTCAGAAGAAAATTGTTCTTATAAAACATAAAAGTACTTAAGTTGATTTTAAGCTTCGGAAGATATTTCAAAAATTTCTCCTGAAGGTAAAATTACTGAAGTAGTTATTTGTTTACCAAGACATAAATTTCTTTCGAAAGTAATTTTAAATCTTCCGAAAAGTAAAGAGATCAAAATTTTTAAAAATCTAAGAAATGTCTTTTGAAAAGATTTTTCTTCCAAGAAAATAAGGGCTTATGAAGGTGATGAAATAGACAACTTAGGACACACAGGTTTTAGAAATAATATGATTAAGTTTTAAGAAAAGCTATTCAAAGTTAATCATCCCAATAGTTGATACAAGATATTGAAATCTTTGTTCATCAAAAGCTTTGGTGAACAGATCAGCATAATGTTCATTTGTGTTAACTTTGACTAGTTTGATTAATCCCTTTTCAAAGTAATCTCTAATAAAATGATACCTGATATTGATATGCTTTGTCCTTGGTGTTGCATAGGATTTTCTGTGATTGAGATAGCACTGTTGCCGTCTATGTGGATGGGAGTCTCCTTGAAGTTAAATCCATAGTCCAGCATCTGATTTTGAATCCAAAGCACTTGAGCACAGCAGCTTGCAGCAGCAATGTATTCAGCCTCAGCAGTTGATGCAGACACACATGATTTTTATTACATTGCCAAGAGACTATCTTTCCACCAAGAAATTGACATCCCCATGATGTAGACTTTGCAGTCATGTTACAACCACCATAGTCACTATCTGTATAAGCATACAGATTAAAGTCAGAATTCTTTGGATACCAAAGGCCAAGTGATGGAGCACCTTTGAGATATCTTAAAATTCTTTTGACAGTAATCAGGTGTGACATCTTGGGGTTGGCTTGATATCTTGCACAAATGCATGCAGCAAATATGATATCAGGCCTGCTAGTTGTGAGGTACATTAGAGACCCAATCATTGTCCTGTAGAGATGTTCATCAACACACTCCCTCTCAAGATCAGGTCCAAAGGAGTGGTTCATGGCTATGGGTGTCTTAGCCACCTTACCATCAGTCACGTTGAACCTTTTAACTTGCTTCACTTGAATTCCTAGAAAGAAATTAAGTTCCCCCATGGCACTCATTTCAAACCTATCTCTTTTCAACTTCTCAAAGTCTTGGCAGAGCTTTGGATTAGTTGACCCGAAGATAATGTCATCTACATATACTTGAACTATCATTATGTCATTTTTTGTTCCTTTGATGAAGAGAGTTCCATTAATAGTACCCCTTTTGTGGCCATGCTGACAGAGATACTGAGATAGAGTCTCAAACCACTTCCTTGGTGCTTGGTGCAGCCTATAAAGAGCTTTATCAAGCTTGCAGACATAATCACGTTGATCAAGATCTACAAACCCAGGTGGTTGTCTGACATACACCTCTTCATCAATCACCTCATAGAGAAAAGCACACTTGACATCAAGTTGGTAGACCTTGAAGTTCTTGGATGCAGCAAAAGCTAGGAATATCCTGACAGCTTCAAGTCTTGCTACAGGAGCAAAGACATCTGTGTAGTCAATTCCTTATTCCTGAGTATACCCTTGAACAACTAGTCTTGCCTTGTTCTTGATGATCAGTCCTCTATAATTCTTCTTATTCCGGAACACCCATTTGGTTCCTATGGTAGTCTTCCCTTGAGGAAGAGGACATAGGTTACAAACTTTTTGCCTTTTGAATTGAAGCAACTCCTCTTGCATAGCTTCAACCCAACTTCCATCCTTTAAAGCCTCATCAATATTCTTTGGCTCTATTTGGGACAAGAAATAAGAGTGAAGACAAACATTTGCATCATGGGTCTGTCCTCTTGTTCTCACCCCTGAATCAACATCTCTCCAGTGATGTTTGTGGTGGGATGAGACTTGTGGATCCTTACCTGAGGGATCATAACAAGTTGCTTAGACAGATCTTATATCTAGCAAGGAGGATTCACCCTCCACACCAGCACACTTATCAAGATTGACTTTATCCAATGAGTGTGTAACATCATTGATGTTGTCTTCAATGGAGTGGTTATTAGCATCAAGGAATTCCTGATCACTTTCACAACCACCATTTACTCCAACATTTGAAGCTCCTTCATCTGAGTTTTGTGCCTCTAGGCTGGAATTTGAAGGCACCCCAGAAGTATTAGCAGGATTTGTCATTGATGTGCTGGTAGAAGCTTCATTTGTAGGATTTGTTACCACTAGAGCTGAAGATGTGTAGCTTAAAGGTCTTCTTAGCTCAAATCTTGGGTCAGGATCACCTATAGGTAGTATATATGTGGACCCTGAAACATGCTCACAAGATTTGTTAAAACAGTTGGTAACTAAATCAAGATCAAATAGCCAATCCGGACCTGAACCTTTCTGTGACATCCGTCACCTTAAGGTCCGTCAATTAACGTGGATTTTCGTTAACTATTCCTTGATCGATCATTCCTCATCTTTATTAACTCTTTATGTGGATATCATGTGTGCCTTATCATCGTTGTGCTTGTGTTTTCGTGGTAATCATATGTTAACCTTAAAAACTTTTAAAACTTTCATCTTCGTAATCACCAAATATATCATTTTTTATATATAACAAACGCCACTAATAAAAACCATTTTTAAGACACAAATATCATTAAATGCATTTTTATAATTAATACAATCAACCTAATAAAGTCGTTTTTCAACCGAACCAAATTTGAGAAAACTCGGGGGTTAAGTGCAGGGACTAAACTTGACATTTTGCAAACTTGGGCTGGGTATATAAACCCATTTCCCAGCCCTAATCACCATTACTTCATCATCTTCATCTTCTTCATCCTCTCTACACATCTTCTTCATCTTAGCACCAAATCCGACCCGCTTGGTCTTGTTTTCGTCGTCTAGACTTCATCTACAGCCTAGTCTACTCCTTTCTAGCAGGTAGACGACCTTGGTTGTCTCTTTTCTTGCTTTTTCACGGCTGTCCAAACTAGGGTTTCGGGTGTTCGGGTTCAACCCGAACACATGAGGTCGTATGGGTGCGTGTGAGGTCTTTCTGCTTGTGTTTCATGTTTGTAGAGTGTTTCTGGAAGTCCTTGTTGGGTAAAACTCGCGTTTAGAGCAGTCGGGGGGCTGCTCAGCCCGACCACAGTCGCGATTCTGCTGTCCAGGCGACTGGGTCTGTAATGCGATTGAGTCGTGCGACTGGGTGAGTCGTGCGACTGTACCATGTCTCTGAGTCAATCGTGCGACTGAGTTGTGCGACTGGGCATGTCGTGCGACTGAGTCGTGCGACTTTGTGTATGTATGCGATTGAGTCATGCGTGCGAATGAATGTATGCGATTGAGTCATGCGTATGAATGAATGTGTGCGATTGAGTCAGGTGACCGACTGAATGAATGCGATTGTGCGTGTTTCGCACGACTGGAGTCCAATCGCACGAATGAAGGTTCAATCATACGAAAGTAGCTAAATTCGCACGACTGAATGTTGATTCGTGCGTATGGAGGTTGAGTCGTGCGATTGGGTGTTGTGTGGTACGACTGAATGCCAGTCATACGAATGAAGGCTCAATCGTACGAATGAAGTTGATTCGCACGATTGAGGGTTGATTCGTGCGTATGGAGGTTGAGTCGTGCGTCTGGTCTTGTCGTGCGACTATAATTGTTGTGTGTGATTTCCTTCTTGTGCGTGGTGTGTAGGTCGTGTGATGTTGAGGTAACATTAACACAGTTGTCATTGCTCGGCCATAAATATTAAAGTCAACGCTAAAAAGGGCACAAATACTATTCAAAACAAATTAAACTAACGCTTTACAATTACCAACCGACTTATAACTAATGACATTTATCTAATGCTTCTTCAATAACAATGAAACTTTTACTCAAATATCATCAACAATGGCGGCAATGTCTAGTACTTGGATCTACATAAGGTCTAGTACGTGTGTCTGTTTATGTGAGTTACACGCGACCCAGCCGATACAACCCGAGCCGACCGATCATTATTATGCGCTTATTTCATATCATTAATGCTTAACAATAACTGTCAATAGGTGTTTGACTGTTCATTTGCATTTAACATTTGAGAACATTGATCTTACATACTTACCACTTAACAAGTGAGTTTCGTGGCCCCTTTTACGCTTATACAATATTTCAATCATTTACAACTTGGGGGAAAAGTATGCTCACCCATTTTCAATGCTTTACAACTTCCTTACATTTTACATACAAGGAATTAACGTGATATTGTGTTACAAGTACTTATCTGATACATGCTTGGGTCTGTTGTGTGGTTCTATCTTTGCAACTATTTAATTCCAGTGTGGGAACCGACGGTTAGATATTGGTAGTACTACTGGGTTGACACCCCCACCCTTGTTCGATGGTATACTAGTTGGTACCATCAGTGGCCAGGAACGGGCCCTTGGGTGAATATATGCCGACAATTTCTTTGTGTACGTCGTTAGGTTTGGTTGCAAAGCTCATGTCATGTGATTTTACTTGTGTATATTGATGGGTTTGTTAGAACAACAAAACCGTAGTTTAACCATTTAAACTTACACAAAAACGCAGCGGAAGATTAGCATTATAACCTTGTTTATAAGCTGAAAATCATGTCCTTATGATGACATTTATATGTATAAAACAAACCCATAATCAAAGGATCATAATATGTGAATAAACAAGCTATGAACATATGTATATTTACATAAAATCACAGCCACAATGAGCTGTGATTACTACCTCTTTCAGCAGCAAGAAAACGACCAAGAAGGAGATGTTGGATGCTCCAAAAATGACCAAGGCTCCAAGGAGAGGATCCCTCAAGCTTGTATACCCAAAGCTTGTGAAGCAAACACCACTCTTGCTAGGGAGAGTACACCAAAAACCAAAAACAAAACTCCAAAATGCTGCTGCCTATGCCAAGAGACAAAGAGAGAGAGAGGTGTTTTGTTTTCTTTCTTGGTTGCATGTATTGAATGATGAGTATGTGGTGTGCAAGAGTAGTCAAGACTTGTGTGTTTTCAAGGACACAAAGGTCCAATGAGAATTAAGAGGGCGGCGGCCAAGGTTTAAAAAAAAACAAGGTTTCCCTCTTAAATTTTATCACACATTATGTATGTTAACTAGTCCTCTTACTAGATATATACAACTAACCTTTTAATTGTATAATCTATACACTCCCATTATTAATTTGTAATGTTATCTAACTTATTTAAATAACATTACAAATAATATTATTGAACAAAATATCCTAATAAATTGTTCCATCTCATATGCAACTTGTTTAGAAAACCCATTTTCTAAATTGGTGTAAATATTTAATTTCATGATCATATCATCAATTAAATATTAATTGGTGTTTGCTAAGCTTGTTATTGGGTATAACCCGACTTGGATCATAACGTACTAACCACATCAATATTCTAAGTGTCTTGGGCACACAGAATCCTACAATCTCCCACTTGCCCAAGATTCATAGAAGATTGATGCAAGCAGTAAATACCGCCTAACAACGGTTTACTACCCTTAATACGCATGACTTATAGCCATTCAATAACATCATCCCTTTCAAGTACCCTACTTGAAATGATTTAGGTGAATCAATCATCTATCCTTTTGTTACAGATGTCATGTTAAATCCGAGGACACAGAATGATCATTCCTTGTTGATTTAACTTAATCAGGCCTTAGACATCTAACTCTCAACGAATAAGAGGAACAAATTCCATCTTGACTACATACGTTTCTCACAAACACCTCGTGTCATACCTGAACATACCCTTATGTGTTGTCCACTATTTCAGGACAGTGAAGAATAAGCTCAAGGTATAATACTTGGTGAATATCAAAACCCAATATGTATCTCAGGTCGGAGGATACCAAATGATATTCGCCTTTACTCAAATTTACTTATGATCAATCAATAAGATTCCATGTAGTAAAATTTGAGATGCGGGTTAGTCCAATATTTGTATCCCACAAATATCTATGAACCTTGGTAGCAACCCATTGCTCTATATTCATCCTTATGAATATCAACCAATCCAAGTTCATAATAATCTTACCCTCACACTTGTTCCCACAAGTATGAACGACTACGGAAATTTAGAGTATCGAAGTCCAATCACTAGAATATCGAAGTCCCATGGCACAAGTATGACCTTCATGCTTTGCCTTTTCAAGGAGCTTCGTGAGAGGATGCGCAATGTTTTGATCCGTGTGAACTTTGCGAATACATATCTTTCCCTTTTCAACTTCATCTCGTATGTAGTTGAATCTCCGCTCAATGTGCCTAGTCTTTTGATCAGCACGAGGTTCCTTGATTTGAGCAATCGCACCTTCGTTATAACAAAAGATCTCTAGGGGTTCCTGAATGGAAGGGACAACCCCTAGATCGGCAATGAATTTCTTCAACCATGCAGCTTCTTGAGCTGTCAATGAGGCGGCGACATATTCTGATTCTGTAGTTGATAGAGCCACCACATCCTGTTTGGAGCTCTTCCAAGAGACCGCTCCTCCATTCAAAATGAAAATATATCCCGATTGTGACCGAGAATCATCACGATCGGTTTGGAAACTCGCATCCGTGTAACCTCTTACAACGAGTTCCTCATCACCAGATCCATAGATTAGGAACATATCTCTTGTCCTCCTTAGTTACTTAAGTATGTTCTTAACAGCCATCCAATGACTGTTTCCAGGATTTTGCTGGTAACGACTTGTCATGCTTAAGGCGCATGACACGTCCGGTCGAGTGCATATCATTGCATACATGATGGATCCAATAGCAGATGCGTATGGGATTGCCTTCATTTTATCTTGCTCATCCCTTGAGCTAGGACATTGAGTGGTACTCAATATCGTTCCTCTTTGAATAGGTACGGTACCTTTCTTAGGGTTCTCCATCTTGAACCTTTTCAAGATCTTATCAATGTATGCACTTTGATTCAAACCAATCAACTGCCTTGATATATCCCTATAGATCTTTATTCCCAGAATATAGGCGGCTTCACCAAGATCCTTGATGGAAAAACAACTTCCAAGCCAGGTTTTTACACCTTCCAAGGTTGGAATGTCATTTCCAAATAGTAGTATGTCATCAACATACAATACTAGGAAAGTTATTGTGCTCCCACTAGCCTTTTTATACACACAAGCCTCATCAGCGTTTTTGATGAAGCCAAATTTCTTTACCTCCTCATCAAAACGATGATTCCAGCTTCTAGATGCTTGTTTCAATCCATAGATTGATTTCTTTAACTTGCATACTTTATTAGAATGTTTTGGATCGACAAAACCTTCAGGCTGAACCATATAGACATCTTCCTCAAGATATCCATTTAGGAAAGCTGTTTTGACATCCATTTGCCAAATCTCATAATCATAATGAGCAGCTATGGCAAACAATATCCTTATAGACTTTAGCATCGCAACAGGTGAGAAGGTTTCATCATAATCAACCCCTTGAGTTTGAGTGAAACCCTTTGCTACAAGTCTAGCTTTATAAGTATCCAAGTTTCCATGCATATCGGTTTTCTTCTTGAAAACCCACTTACTTCCAACTACCTTGGAATTAAGAGGTGGTACAACAAGTTCCCAAACTTGATTGTCATACATGGATTGCATCTCAACGTTCATGGCCTCAAGCCATTTGTCACAATCCAAATTGGACACTGCATCATGGTATGTGGTTGGTTCATCTGAATCTACCACATAGCATCCATCCATGAAAAATCCGTATCTTTAAGGTGGATTACTAGTTCTACCACTTCTGCGAACGTTTTGTGTGTATTGATCAACCATTCGATCATCCTCAACATCCCCATGTTGAGTGCTAGTTTCAACCAAACGTGCATCAGGTTGTGGTTCTTGATCCTCCTCAAGATCCACTGTTCTACTGCTAGTTCCTTCCATAAGGAACTTTGCTTCTAAGAACTCACCCTTTCTGGCAACAAACACCTTTTGTTCCAGTGGATCATAGAAATAATATCCCATAGAATCTCTAGGATATCCAATAAAGATACACTTGGTGGATCGGACATCCAATTTGTTTGGGGTGGGAGTCTTAACATAAGCCTCACAACCCCAGACCCTTAAGTATTAGGGATGGAACTCTTCCATGCCATATCTCAAAAGGTGTCCTTTCCACCTTTTTGGTTGGGGCCATATTTAAAATATGGGCCGCGGAGAGCAAAGCGAAACCCCAAAATGATAGAGGTAATGTGCTTCTAGCCATCATAGATCGCACCATATCCAATAAGGTTCGATTCCTCCTCTCAGACACACCATTATGTTGTGGTGTTCCAGGTGGAGTGAGTTGTGAGACAATCCCACAACTCCTAACATGATCTTGAAAAGCATCACTTAGGTATTCACCTCCACTATCGGTACGAAGAACTTTAATTGACTTGTTGAGTTGATTTTCCACTTCATTCTTGAAGATTTTGAACATTTCAAAAGCTTCATCTTTGTGCCTTAATAAGTACACATACCCATAGCGACTATAATCGTCGGTAAAGGTAATGAAGTATCTTTCACCATTCCTAGTCATTGGCTTAAAAGGACCACATACATCCGAATGTATGATTCCTAATAAATCTTTTGCCCTTTCGTTAGTTCCACTAAAGGGTGCCTTAGTCATTTTACCTTGTAAACAAGATTCACATACATCAAATGAATCACATTCATTTGTTTTTAAAAGACCATTCTTTTGAAGTGTTTGTATACATTTCTTGTTTATATGACCAAGACGACAATGCCAAAGATAGGTATCACTCAAATCCAACTTGAGTTTCTTGGTGCTAGTTTGGTACAATGAACTATTTAAAGTATATTCATGAACCAATTCATAAATACCATTAATGGGTATAGCTTTAAAATAGAACATATCATTTAAAGAAACATGAATATCATTTTCAACAAAAGATAATACATAATCATAAAGTCTTAATTGGGATACAGAAATAATGTTCCTAGTCAAACTAGGAGCATACAAAACATTCTTCAAAATAACATCCAAGCCACTTGGAAGTTTTAGGATGTAGTCCCCACGAGCTTCAACTTGGACTTTGGTTCCATTGCCCATGAAGAGACTAACATCCCCTTGATTGAAGTCCCTACTTCTTGTGAACCCCTGCAACAAATTGCAAATATGAGTTCCACATCCGGTATCCAATACCCATGTGTTAGAAGATGTAACATTAAGATCAATATGAATCATGTATATTGTACCTGAGGTCTGCCCGGCATCCCTCTTGGCTTTCAACTCTTGGAGATGGACAGGACAATTTCTTGCCCAATGTCCAATCTCCCCACACTTGAAGCATGGGTCATTGGTAGCAACCTTTTGCTTCTTCTCTTGTGGTTTGGGTGGCACCCTTGCCACCCCTTTCCCTTTTCCCCATACGGGTCCTTTACCCTTGGCAACCTTTGCCTTGGGTGCGGGAAGAGGCCTTTTCTTGTTCCCACCTTCATTGATGGTGAGAACGGGTAAAACCCTTTTACCCATGGCCGCCTCGGCCGTTTTAAGCATTGAGTAAAGCTCACCAATGCTCTTGTCCCATGCATTCATGTTGTAATTCAACACAAATGTCTCGAACTTCTTGGTAAGGCCATTGAGGATCAAATCTGTGGCCAATTCCTTCGAGACGGGACAATTAAGCCTCTCGAGGCGGTCAATATGACTTTTCATCTTAAGTACATAAGATGAAACAGATTGGTTGTCGTCCATACGACATGCATGGAGTGCTCGAACCGTTTCGAAGCGCTCAACCCTTGCTTGCTGTTGGAACGTTTCCTTCAGCTGGGTTATCATGTCATAAGCTCCGTGATGTTCATACTCCTTTTGGAGATCCGGAGTCATGCTCGCTAGCATGAGACAAGACACTTGGATGGAGTCCTCAGTGTACTTCAGCCAATCGTTGAAGGCCTCCTCATCATCCTCAGTAGGTTGATCGGGGATAGGGTCGTCTAAAACATATGATCGTCTCTCTTGCTTGAGAACGATTCTCAAGTTTCGATACCAATCAATGAAATTATTATGATTTAGATGTTCCTTTTGGAGGATCGCTCGTAATGATTGGTTGGACGCGGATGAGTTATCATGATTGTCATTATTGGTAGCCATCTACAAAATTTAACAAAGATCTATTTAGTATTTTCGATATTGCTATTTTTAATAATTAATGCCTTTTAAGGTCATTTTTATATTAAAATCTAGAACCCAACATTACATTTAAATTGTGGTTAGGTGACCTTTATCCCACGATTTAAATTAATAAGGTGGTCAACGATTGACGGTTGCAACCATTTGCAACTTCTAGAGGCATGGGATCGACTTTAAACATCATATGTAAAGTGGGCATGTTAATCCCATCAACACCATTTGGAAACCATATTTAGGTGATCCATTTAACATGGTTTGCATATCAAGTCACCCTACTTGCACACACGTGTGAGTTTACCCACATAAGTGGTTAGGTGACCTTTATCCCACCAATGTGGTATCCCCACCTTAAATCACAAGTTCCTTCTAAATGGTTAGGTGACCTTTATCCCATTAAGAGTTTCCAAATGACTCAAGTGTTGTGCAAAAGGACGGTGTTAAACTTGTTGCCAAATGTTTAGAGATTTCATAATACAAGTTAGAAAACTCTATGTACTTGTATTTGCATGCTTTCAAATACAAGGTACCCTATGGTCCTTTGATTAAAACCTATTTTAATCTTTAAAAACATTAAATCATTTTAATAACCTTTTATTACATTTTAGTGATTAAAAACCATCATTTTTATAACTTGTTAAGTTTGTTAATTAGTTTGTAATGCATGTCAAAATTTCAACCATACAATCAAATAACAAACATTCAAACAAGCATAAGCATAAACAACCATAATGTGCATAACCTTAGCTACTATTATGACCACACTTGTTTGCCATCACAAGTGTGGTCATTTGGTCTTTCCTAAGGGTTGAAATCAACACAAAATTGAGGTCATCATAGACCCCCACTTGAACTTGCATCCATATGCTTCAAGTTCCATGTCTTTGATGTCCATCTTTGGGTCTTGATCTTGTGCATCTTCCTTTTACAAAAATTGTATCCTAATACATTTTTCTAATAAAAGAAATGCACCTAATCTATTAATTACATAACCAAATGAATAAATATTACAACCCAAATAATAAACATAAATATTACAACCCAATTGAATGAATAAAACAACCATTCCAATCATCCAAACAACACAAGGCCAAAAGCTAGGTTATGCACTATCAAGAGAACAGTCATAAACATCATTCAACAAACTAAATAAACCCCATCAAACCCAAATTTTCAGCAAACATAAACTGAAAATTAGGTGTCCAAACAAACAACATCCAAATATATCAACCAATTGACATTCCTATCTTTCAAAGTTTAATCATAAGCATGAAGATATAACTATGAAAGACTTGGGGTTTACTAAATCAACCAAAATCAGCCTCTAATAGGTTGATTATAATCTTTTAAAACCGATTTTAAAGAACAAGAACAAGCAAGTTATCCACATAACCGGCTCTTGATGCCATTGATGGGTTTGTTAGAACACCAAAACCGTAGTTTAACCATTTAAACTTACACAAAAACGCAGCGGAAGATTAGCATTATAACTTTGTTTATAAGCTGAAAATCATGTCCTTATGATGACATTTACATGTATAAAACAAACCCATAATCAAAGGTCGTGACATGACACTGGGTGCCGGTGTCAATCATATCCGACCGTGATAGCCGATTCACTTCACGATTTTGGCAGACACTACAGAAAGCGATGGGCACTCGATTAGACATGAGTACCGCCTATCACCCTCAGACAGATGGCCAAAGTGAACGAACTATACAGACGCTAGAAGACATGTTGAGAGCTTGTGTAATCGATTTTGGTGGTAGTTGGGATGCTCATCTACCGTTGATTGAGTTCTCTTACAACAACAACTACCATACAAGCATTGGGTGTGCTCCGTTCGAAGCGTTGTATGGAAGGAAATGCAGATCTCCTGTTTGTTGGGCCAAAATTGGTGAAAGTCAGCTAACAGGCCCAGAGATCATTCAAGAAACAACAGACAAGATCTTTCAAATCAAGGACCGACTAAAAGCCGCAAGAGATCGTCAAAAGAGCTATGCCGACAACCGTCGGAAGCCTCTAGAATTCAACGTTGGAGATCGAGTCTTACTCAAAGTCTCCCCTTGGAAAGTAGTCGTTAGATTTGGAAAGAAAGGGAAGTTAGCCCTAAGATACGTTGGACCATTCGAGATTACTGAAAGAATCGGTCCAGTGGCTTACCGATTAAGGTTGCCACAAGAACTCAGCGGTGTGCATGATACTTTTCACGTGTCGAACCTCAAGAAGTGTTTGGCCGACGAATCCCTTCACGTGCCAATCGAGGAAATCAAGATTGATGAAAAGCTTCATTTTGTTGAGGAACCCATTGAGATCATGGATAGAAAGGTCAAGCAACTGAAGCGCAGTAGAATACCTATTGTTCGCGTAAGGTGGAATTCAAAACGAGGGCCAGAGTTTACATGGGAACGAGAAGATCAGATGAAACTCAAATATCCACATCTATTCGAGGATGATACTCCTGGACCTAACTCCAGCTGAATTTCAGGACGAAATTCTCTCAACTGGGGGATACTGTGACATCCGTCACCTTAAGGTCCGTCAATTAACGTGGATTTCCGTTAACTATTCCTTGATCGATCATTCCTCATCTTTATTAACTCTTTATGTGGATATCATGTGTGCCTTATCATCGTTGTGCTTGTTCTTTCGTGGTAATCATATGTTAACCTTAAAAACTTTTAAAACTTTCATCTTTGTAATCGCCAAATATATCATTTTTTATATATAATAAACGCCACTAATAAAAACCATTTTTAAGACATAAATATCATTAAATGCATTTTTATAATTAATACAATCAACCTAATAAAGTCGTTTTTCAACCGAACCAAATTTGGGAAAACTCGGGGGTTAAGTGCAGGGACTAAACTTGACATTTTGCGAACTTGGGCTGGGTATATAAACCCATTTCCCAGCCCTAATCACCATTACTTCATCATCTTCATCTTCTTCATCCTCTCTACACATCTTCTTCATCTTAGCACCAAATCCGACCCGCTTGGTCTTGTTTTCGTCGTCTAGACTTCATCTACAGCCTAGTCTACTCCTTTCTAGCAGGTAGACGACCTTGGTTGTCTCTTTTCTTGCTTTTTCACGGCTGTCCAAACTAGGGTTTCGGGTGTTCGGGTTCAACCCGAACACATGAGGTCGTATGGGTGCGTGTGAGGTCTTTCTGCTTGTGTTTCATGTTTGTGCATGTTTGTAGAGTGTTTCTGGAAGTCCTTGTTGGGTAAAACTCGCGTTTAGAGCAGTCGGGGGCTGCTCAGCACGACCACAGTCGTGATTCTGCTGTCCAGGCGACTAGGTGTGTCATGCGATTGAGTCGTGCGACTGGGTGAGTCGTGCGACTGAACCATGCGTTTGAGTCAATCGTGCGATTGAGTTGTGCGACTGGGCATGTCGTGCGACTGAGTCGTGCGACTATGTGTATGTATGCGATTGAGTCATGCGTGCGAATGAATGTATGCGATTGAGTCATGCGTATGAATGAATGTGCGCGATTGCGTCAGGTGACCGACTGAGTGAATGCGATTGTGCGTGTTTCGCACCACTGGAGTCCAATCGCACAACGAAAGTAGCTAATTCGCACGACAAAGATTGATTCGTGCGTATGGAGGTTGAGTCGTGCGATTGGGTGTTGTGTGGTACGAGTGAATGCCAGTCATACGAATGAAGGCTCAATCGTACGAATGAAGCTGATTCGCATGATTGAGGGTTGATTCGTGCGTATGGAGGTTGAGTCGTGCGTCTGGTCTTGTTGTGCGACTATAATTGTTGTGTGTGATTTCCTTTTTGTGCGTGGTGTGTGTAGGTCGTGTGATGTTGAGGTAACATTAACACAGTTACCATTGCTCGGCCACAAATATTAAAGTCGACGCTAAAAAGGGCACAAATACTATTCAAAACAAATTAAACTGACGCTTTACAATCACCAACCGACTTATAACTAATGACATTTATCTAATGCTTCTTCAATAACAATGAAACTTTTACTCAAATATCATCAACAATGGCGGCAATGTCTAGTACTTGAATCTACATAAGGTCTAGTACGTGTGTCTGTTGATGTGAGTTACACACGACCCAGCCGATACAACCCGAGCCGACCGATCATTATTATGCGTTTATTTCATATCATTAATGCTTAACAATAACTGTCAATAGGTGTTTGACTGTTCATTTGCATTCAACATTAGGGAACAATGATCTTACATACTTACCACTTAACAAGTGAGTTTCGTGGCCCCTTTTACGCTTATACAATATTTCAATCATTTACAACTTGGGGGAAAAGTATGCTCACCCATTTTCAATGCTGTACAACTTACTTACATTTTACATACAAAGAATCAACGTGATACTGTGTTACAAGTACTTATCTGATACATGCTTGGGTCTATTGTGTGGTTCTATCTTTGCAACTATTTAATTCCAATGTGGGAACCGAGGGTTAGGTATTGGTACTACTACTAAGTTGACACCCCCACCCTTGTTTGATGGTATACTAGTTGGTACCATCAGTGGCCAGGAACGGGCCCTTGGGTGAATATATGCCGACATTTTCTTTGTGTACGTCATTAGGTTTGGTTGCAAAGCTCATGTCATGTGATTTTACTTGTGTATATAAATGTATTCACGGTATTCCGCAACACTTACTTTATACAGCATCACTTACTTATTTATTTACTTAAACCTGCGAGCTCACCAACAATTATGTTGACCGTTTTGAGCATATCTTTTCAGGTGATCATGCAAGTTCAGGATTCTAGGTGTGCTGCCTTAGTGGAGACCCTAGGATGCATTTTTGGGACTTAACATGTTTTGACAAACAACTATTTTGAACAGTGTTGATCTGTGTAAACATATACAATCTTTTGATACTTGTTCCCGGGTTGTGGGAATTCATATTACAATTTCATCTTTATTTGGTTATGTGAATCGTTATCATGTTTATGCTTATGGCTATGTTGTCGTGAACATTAACTAAACACGACACAAGTCCCCTTGTTGTCGGGTGTCGTCATGACACGCTTGTCATCATTTATTTATATTGCAACTCTATCGCTTACCATGTGTTATGACGATCCCAGTCTCGTTACTTCCCCGTGTTCCCGCTTTTAGCGGGGGTGTGACACTTTCACACTGTGAGTTTGCTCATTGAAAGTCACATTGGCTGACTCCTCAACTACTCTAGTTCTGAGATTGTATACTCTATAAGCTTTAGCTTGAGAAGAGTATCCAATGAAGTGTCAATTATCTGATTTCTCAGCAAATTTGGCAATTTGATCTTTGGTATTCAAGATGGTGCAAGGACATCCAAATGACCTGAGAAAACCAATGAAAGGTTTTCTCTTATGCCAAAGTTCATTAGGGGTCTTACTATGTGTCTTAACTACTAAAACTCTGAATTTGCACATAGCAAGCAGTGTTCATTGCCTCTGCGCAGAAGGTGATGGGTAGTTTAGAATCAGAAAACATAGTTCTTGCAGCTTCAATTAGTGTCTTGTTTCTCCTCTCAGCAACACCATTTTACTGAGGAGTCCTGGGAGCACTATATTGTCTTGTAATACCTTTTTCTTACAAAATGTATCAAGGATTTGATTCTTGAATTCAGTTCCTTGATCACATCTTATGGTTTTGACCTTGTGATCACATTGATTCTCAATCTTTAAGATGAAATTATTTAGAATCTCAGGGGTCTCATCCTTAGTTCTAAGATAAAAGACCCAAGTGAATCTTGTAAAGTCATATGTGATCACCAAACAATAAGAGGTCCTTCCTAGACTCATTACACTGGTGGGGCCAAAGAGATCCATATGTAATAAGTGTAGGGGATTAATAATGGAATTTCTTTCCTTTGGCTTGTGAGATACCTTGTGTTGCTTCCCCTTCAGGCATGCAACACAATGGTCATCACTTGTAAACTCTTTCTTTTAATCATTATTAATTAATTTATTCATATTTTTAAAGTTTACATGGCATATTCTTTTATGCCAGACGAAAGACTCATCATTATTTGCTTTAGATATAAAGCATGAAACTTCTCTAGATGGAGATGTTTCTTGCAAATCCATCATGTACATGTTCTCTTTCATTGGGGCTCTGAGCAGGATGTGCTCATTAGGAATGACCACCCCGGGCCTAAGAATAATGCACTCATGCTCAGTAAAGAGCATGTTATGACTCTGATCACAAAATTGGGATACACTCAAAAGATTGTACCCAAGCTCCTTGACAAAGTTTACCTTCTTAATGCTGAGCTTACCATTTCTGACCTTGCCCCTTCTTGTAATGTAACCTCCTGCATCTCCTCCAAAAGCAATTGGTCCTCCATCAATTCTTTCAAACTTTTGGAGTAGTGACCAATTGCCTCTCATGTGCCTGGAACAACCACTATCAATGATCCATACATTTATGTTTGTCCTGAAATGTTCCTGCATAAAAGAGATGGTTAGTTACATTTGGAAACCCAAGCCTCATTGGTCTTGGACTCTTCAAAAGAAGTTGAAGACAATACAACAGTAATTGATCCTATAGTCATGCTAGAAGGATCCTTTGTTGATGTTGATGAAGAACTTTCAGCCACTTGGTCTTTCTTTGACTTCCACACCACTTTTGGAAGCTTAGACTTGACCTTCAATACTTCTGAAGTTTTGTTGACTTTAGAAGTTTTGATGACTAGACCTTCGGAAGATCTTGTTTTCACTGCAGCAAGCTTCAGTGCTTCGGAAGTATTCCTTTCTTCCGAGACCAAATTTTCTTCCGAAGGCAAGTTTCCACTTGTCTTCTTCTTCATTATGGAGCTTTTGATGGAAAGAGATTTTCCTTTCGAAGCTTGCTTCTTCTTCTCCAAACTCTTAGATGTTTCTTTCTTGTTCATGTGGAGAGTACTCTTTGGATTGTAAACACAATTCTTAGCAAGATGAGAGGTACTCCCACACATAACACAATCCATTTTCTTCCTTCTAGGAGTTTTCCTTTGTGAGCAAGGCTGAACTTGATCACTTTCCTTCTCCATCTTCATCTTTGCAGATGCTGTGGCAATTCTTGTGGGGATAGAACTACCTTTGGAGCTGGATGGTTTAGGTTGTACAACAATGTTACACAACTGATAAGCCTTCTTCTTGATGATGGGATGATTTGGACATGAACCAGAACTCTTGTTGATGGAGTTCAAGTTGGTGTCTTCAAGTCCTGCAGAGATGAAGACTTGTTTCTGTACAGGGTTGAAGGTGGCCTTGATCTATTGAGCCTTCTTGGACTTTCTTTTGGCCTTCATGATCAATTTCTTTCTCCTGGACTTGGTTATCCCAACAGCTTTACTCTCCTTAGAGGGATGGTGACTCTTCTTAGAATGCTCTTCTTCACTCTTCTCAGAGCCATTCTTCACCATCTCCTTTTCATCCTTTTCTGTCAAAGGGTCTATGAGGGAAAGCTCATCTTCACAAGTTCCACACCTAGGAGATCTTACAGACAAGATTGTGTGTGGAGGAGCTATCTCACAAGATTCCAGTCCCAGCTTATTTTGATAACAAACTTTTGCATGCAAGGATGAGGATATTATGTTCTTGAAGGTCTCTTCTTCAAGAACACATTTTTCTGCCTTGGCTTTGCTGATCACAAGCTCAGCCTGGCATTCAGTTAACTTAGTAATGAGGTCCTTGATCTGAGTCCTGTAGTTTGTGTGCTCATGTTTAAGAGTTGAAATCTAAGTCCTCTATCTTTAGTTAATAATCATTTTCAGCTCTCTTAAAATCAGCTTTTAAGATATTTAAGGACTCAAGCTCAGATCTCATTTCTAAGTTATAGGACCTGTATCTATTAACTTTAGCAATACATTCAGGAGTACAAAGATGTTCCAATACCTTGGCTATATATTGGTCTGCCATATGTGCTTGGTTTGGAGATGCATCTTCTACATAAAAGCTCCAGCCAAAGCCTCCTTCTTCAACAGCAACTGCAACTTGCTGCTTTGGTTTCTCATTCTAGGGAGCTTTGTTAGTGTAGTTTGGTTTGGTTTGTGTTTGGCCACCATTTGTCGTTGGTGCCTTACACTCCCTTGCAAAGTGTCCCATCTGGTTATAGTTGTAGCACTTTACTTTGCTCTTATCTAGCCGAAACTTTCCACTGGCTGCATTGCTTGGAAACTTCCTCCCAGTCCATTTGTAGAATTTATTGGCTCTAGAGTGAGAAGAGCCATCTGCTAAACTATCTCCATGTACTCCAGATCATCTGGATGGATCCAGTTCAGGTCTTCAAGGGTGAAGAGAAAGTTGCCAGTGGTTTCATCAGCAGAGACAAAGGCATGAGAAGAACTTGTCTCTTGGAAAGGACTTCCTTGAGTGTAGCTTTCTCTTGGAGTCTCTGCGAAGGTGAAAAAAGAGCCCTTTTGTGAGTTGTCTGGGTAGCATATAAGATTATGTTGTGGTTTAATGCTTTCCCTTTCAACCACATGGAGGGCTGAACTCAGTTGATTGCTAGAGTTACCAGATGACTTTTGCATATTCATCTCCATCTGGTAGCCACTAAGAATACCATACAACTCTTTGAGTGTAAGAGTCTTAAGGTTCTCAGTCCTCTTGATAACAACACAATAATGTGTCCATTGTTTAGGAAGAGAGGACATAAACTTCCTTACAATGTCCATGTTCTCAAGAGTTACTCCAACATCCATTAGAGTATCCACAATCTCAACATACCTGAATTATTGTTGAGTCATTGTTTCACCTACCTTGGAGGTGAATTTTTCAAACTGCTGCTTCAGGAGATCCTTCTTGTTCTCATTTGCTTCAGTGGACCCCTCATACATCAGCTTCAGTGCTTCCCATAGTTGCTTGGCAGTTTTGCACTTCTTGAAGTCTCTGTAAAGGGAGTTTGGAAGAGCAGTTTGAAGGGCTATCATGGCTTTCTGATCAATCTCTAGTCTCATCCTGTTTTCTTCAGAGTAATAAGCCATAGCCTTTGGAATCATACCACCACTAGTAGCAGAAGTGGTGCTTGGTATGTAAGGTCCTTCAACAACAGAGTCCCACATCCTTGAGTCTTGAGACTTGATGAAGCCTTCCATTCTTTGACACTAAGTATCAAAGTCTACAGGAGTGAACAGTGGAGAATTTGACATATTCCAGTTTTCATATCAGCATTGGTAATAGCTGGCATTTTATTTGTTAAGTATTTTGTGTGTGTGAGGGATCTTAAGATGGTGAGATCTTATTTCAAGAGCCTGGAATGCTCTGATACCAAATGCAGGACCGGTGAAGGGTATGCACATACAACACAACAACACAATGAGGAGAGTTACATAGAACACTTAACAGATAAAATAGGGAACTGGTTAACTTAAGTGAAAGATGCTAAGAACACAAGTAATTATGAGACAGAACAAGATAGCAAACAACACAAGTATTTGGTTTTCAAGAATGTTGTATATTGCTTCTCAAGTTCTATTACAAATGTTACAAAACATACCCTAAGAGTTACAAGTACTTGAGATACATATACTACATCCTATAGCCGACCATACTTTGAAAGCCAGCTGGATACATAAGACTAGACAACAAAATCAAATGTAGAGTCAAAAGGCAGATTGCCTTTTGACTAGTCACTATGACATGCCATAGCTTACATCCTAATATATTACAAAAAGGATAAAAGTACATAAAGTAGAAAGTACAGACTCAAGACCTCAATGTACAGTTACCAAAAGCATGGACCTTTTCACCAACTCATGTAAGTTGGTGACTAAACAGAGATGAAGCGGAAAGGTGGTCCAGCTTTATGGTAAAGTACATCAGATAAAAGTATGTCTCTAACACTCTTCGGAAGAAATCTGTCTTCACTCTTTGTGCAGGATCGGGTTTGTCACTTAAACACTTGGATTTCTCTCAAACTCACTTATGGAAACACTCAAATCAGATGAAGTAGTGTCTTTTACAAGAGTTGATAATAATATAATAAGTAGCAAAGGAACACGCAGAAATAAATGTTCAAGGCACTTGTATATATTACTTCTCAACTCAAGATATTACAAGACTCTTACAAGCATGATACATGAGTTACAATGAGAAACTATATATACTAGATCCTACAGCCAGATATACTTTGATACCAGCTGGATACCTAAGACTAAAGCATATACTACAATGCTAAAGTTAAGGTATCTTAGATAAAGTATTATCTAAAATATGGTAGTCATGACATGTCCATGACTTACCTTTTGTCACCAACTAAAGATGGAAACTGTACTAACATAAAAAGGTAAACAGTGGATTAAAGTATGGTCAACTACATGGATTTTGAGAAAATGCCATGCAGTATCTCAGAGATTTGCAGCGGAGTGTCAGAGAGACCATTCTTATGTCCACTGGATAATAGGAGTGTCTTCCGAAGGTAAGTTGGCTTCGGAAGAACTCTTCCGAAGCCACTTATACTTCGGAAGAGGCTTCTATACTTCCGAGGCTTGATGACTTATGTACTTCGGAAGTTGACTTCAGATCTTTCATTCTAAGTCTTGACCTTCGGAAGTAGGTTCTTTGTCTTCGGAAGTTGGAGTTTTCCTTCGGAAGTAAGTTCTACACTTTGTCTTCGGAAGAGCTCCTTCTTCCTTCGGAAGTTCCATACTTAGCTTCGGAAGTCCTTTGTTTGTTGTACCAAAATCTTCTAAGTGACTTGGTTTTGGTTGCACCAGCCTTTCTAGATCCAACAAACTCCCTGTAGGCTGATGCTACCAAAACCTCACTTATTTCTGCTTCTCAAAGCCTTCAGCACCAGGGACAAAAGGTATTTGTCTGTCTCTTTGTTCTTCCCTTAAGTGGTGCTGAGAAGCTTGTACAAGTCATTGGTGGATAGGAGATCCAGTCTATCACTCTGAATGACATGTACCCTTTGTTGTGTCCCCCTGAAAAGAGTTAGTTGACAGGAGTTATAGTCATACTCCCATCTAACTATGGATTCAAGTTCAGGACCTTCAACCATTTGTAGAAAGGCTTTGCCTTTGGTTGCTGATCCCTTCATTTCCTCCTCCTCTCTCAGTTTCAACTCTTCTTCAACCTTGCTTCTAGCTGTTAGCTCGGCCATATGAAGGCTGCCTAGATGATTTCTGATATGGGCAGCTACATCAGAGTTTGAAGGATTGGAGAATGGCTTCTCTGCTAACTCAGCAATGTCAAACCTGCTCAAGTGTAGCAGAGATGAGGCACTTAGCCTGTTGAGCTCTCCATTCTCTCTTTGAACAACAAAGTTGTGAGAAGAGTCTTCGAACCTCCACTGGATGATCTTCTTTCTAGGTTCAAGAGGTTGTCTTGGCACCCGGTCTCCTTTCTTAGTATCCAGTAGAGTCACCAGCCTTCTCCTTAGCTTCTTTTCTTCCTCATTCAAAGTGTCTGAATTGAGGCCAAGGAGATTTGCAGCTTGGTCCAAAGTTCCTCTGGGCAGATCAAGAAATTGATCTCTAGTGAGGGAACTTGAGGATCCATCAACATAGGTCAAATTGACTGAATCCACCTCACAGGAGATATCACTCAGAGTTGTGCAGTTTATGAGCTTTGTCTTGACTGCCTTGAATTCTTCCAAGGAGAGATGTGTAGAAGGCTGAGGGGATGGTTTGATGGGTTGATGGGTAGGTTGAGGTGTTTGGGTTCTAGCTAGAGTTTTGGGTTGGAGGATGGGTAGTTTAGGTGGTTGAGGTGAAGAGGTTGATAGGGGTGATGGTGTAGGTTCAGGGGTGTATGGTTCAGTGGTTGGTTCGGTTTTGATTGGGAATGAAAAGGGTATAGGTTCAGGTTGGGTTTGGAGTTTAGGTTGAGTGGTTTCTTTGAAGGTCATCCCCTGTCCCCTTCTATACATCTCCTTCCTCTTCCCCGCGCGAATGTCAGCCTTAATGTCACTGACATGTCGCTGGAGAGTCTTTTCTGACATAGGACCCACCTGCCTGCCAGAGAATCCATGAGCCTTGAGATAGCTCTTCATCCAGGCCTTCTCACCTATCTTCTTGGCAGCAGTCAGTCCTGCTTCCTCTTCAGTCTTCTTTTTCTGCAATAGCTTTTCCCTTGCAGCTCTTTTTCTCTCTTTCTCCATTTGATCTTGCTCTTTGTTGAAGAGCCATAAGATTGTATCATTGTTATGTGGAGATAAATCTTCTTGAGAGAAACCTCTGGAGGTTAGGAAAGTTATCCTTTCCCTCCTGAGCTGCAGATCAGCTTCTCTTTCTTTCCTCTCCCTTTCTTCTTCTAAGGCCAACCATGCAGCTTCTTCTTTTTGCTGTTTTAGCAGCAAGGTTGCCTTTTCTAGCTCTTTTAACTCCTCTAATGGTAGCAGGAGTACATCTTCAGTTGCAGCTCCTAGACTAACAAGTCTATCGATAATCTCTACTCTTTTTCGGTTGTTGACTGCCTCCTGGTTGGCTGCAGCTGCTTTGGTACTTGCAACTAGCAGTTTTCCTGTTGGAAGCCTACCTTTTCTTTTGAGTTTCTTCAACCTTTCTTCCTCCTGAGGCTCTTCCGAAGTCATCTTCCTCTTTCCTTTGATGTCTTCGGAAGTACTAGACTTTGGGGGTTCTTGAAAGGAAGATTCAGGTTGAGTAGTAGAGATGGGAGCTGGAGTTAATGCTGATGTTAGAGCTAAGGGTTGGGTGAGAAAATCCTCCCTATTAATCTCAGATGCAAGTTCCAGGATTGCATCTGTGACTATTAGATCATCGGATAATGAGAATAGTCCTTCCGCAGCAGCAATCTCAGCTTTGGAAGTTTGAAATTGTTCTTCCGAGGCTTTGAATTGTGCTTCGGAAGTCTGTGAAAATGCACTATCTGTCCCAACTGTTTCAGTTGCTGGGCCATCAGTACTTGTTTCCCCTTCGAAGTTAATCTTAGGTTCCACTTGGACCTTAGGTTGACCAACTTCCTCAATAGTGGTAGAAGGTGCATTTAACCTCTGAAACTCTTGAGCTCCGAAGTAGATCATATACATATCAGGACTTGGCTGTTCTATAAGAGATTCCTATAGGAACTTGTTAAAGAACCTATTGAGATCTTGGAGCATCCTTTGATCCACTTGAATGACAACTGGAGGAGGCTCAGGGAAAATTGCAGCTTGTTGCATAGGATACTTTGCGCTCAAAGAAGTGAGAGCTTGACTTTGGGTTTCCTCCTGCCTTTGACTTTGTCTCTGAACACTCTCCCCCTTTTTGGTAGCATCATCCTGAGAGCTTGATGAGCTAGAGGAAGAGGTCAAGGAGACCTGAGTTGGTACATGCCTAACATACCTCTCAATCTGTTTCTCAGCTAGTTTGGCCTTGAGATTGCTGAGTAGTAGACCTATCCTCTAAAGTCCTAACCTTAGATTCAAGATTTGAGACTTTAGAAAGTAGGTCTTGAATGAGGTGAGTTGCATTCTTCCCTCATCTTCTTTTTGAAGAATAACGGGGAGATGAGGTACATACCTTGTATGTTCATCCTCACCACCAGATGTGGTTTCTTGGCGCCCTGGTTTCCCTTGCACAATGATGTCTCTTTCAGAGTCATCAAAGGGCATGGTTGCCGTAGATTCAGTCTAAGTGATGTTACCACTGTCCTGAGGATCCATTGAGGCTCCTTCAGTAGTGGTAGCTGAATCTACATGAGTCCCCTCCACATCAGTGGGACTCACCTCAGTAAAGGTTTGCTAATGGGGGCTAGAGATAAGAGATCTCTCTCTAGGCTCTGTTGATCCTTGAGAGGGTGTTTGGGATCAACTTCATTGCCCTTAAGGGACATAATCTCTTCATCAGCTCCCCAATTAAAGGTCAGTAAAGGATATGGAAGTGAAACCTAATGACCCGGGACTTTGATCAATGTCTAAAGGCATTGAGCCTGTGATAGGGCTGTCCCTTTTTGGCTGCTCAGGGGAGTATAGATTCTCCTGAGGGCTATCAGCTTGGGTTTCGGGCTCATGGGTCTGAGACTGAGGAGACTCAAGACCCATATTGAGGTCAATTGTGAAGGATGGTTGGACCTCAGGCTGAGTGGGAGCCCTTTGTTCCACTCTAGCCTTTTTGGGTAGAACATGAGGAGCTTGTTCAATCAGAGAAGATTAAACAAGGGTTCGTTTGGGACGTCTCTGATAAGTAAAGGTAATGGGTGGAGAAGGTAAATTTGGCAAAGTGAGGGTAGTTGCTGATGTGGGTTCATCACCTGTAGGGTTAACAGGGATGTCACCAGGAGCCATTGGCTCAATCATACCTGGAAGAAGTGCAGTATCTCTTCCAGTGAAGTTGGTGGACACTCTCTTCAAAGTCTTGAAGATGGTCGGCCTCATTTGAGGAGCAGTCAGAGCAACTGCACATACAAGCTTGCTCTGGTCCAGCTCATAGTTGATTATGTGCTGGAGAACCTAGGATACATGAAGAATGTGTCCCTTTGAAGATTTCCCATGAGGTTAGTCAGCACAAACCTTGAATAGTTGAAGCGGATGCTTTTTACCAACCCATGAACTAGGCACCCAAGTTCATATGGGATTTGATCCCATCCCCAAGATTTATTAGACAAGCAGTGAAGAACCACATGCAGCAGGAACTTCCATTTGTAAGAGAAGTTGAATTTGTAGACAATTGACCTGCTAACATCTCCACCATATCCCATTTGGAGATAAGAATTGTCCAAATCTGCTTTGGGGAATTCCGTTGGAGCGCCCTCATCATGAAGCTCTAGATGCTCCCTGATGATTTGTTCAGAAATGACCAACTCCTGGCCACAGATGCTCGATTGAAGTACACGAACTCCATTTAGGGTTTCAATCTGACCATTTGCCCAAAATTCAGACATATGGTTTGAGTAAATCGTGGGGTTTACAGTCAGAGCGGTGTAGTAAGAGGATTGGGTCAGAAAGGAGATGATGTCTGAGAAGTCAACATCCCTTGAAGAATCAAGGAGTGCGACTTGGTTGTGCTGAGGGTTTAGTGCCATGGGAAAATTACAGAAGATAGTTCGAATAGGGTAAATTGAAGATGAAGAAAGCTTTTAGGGCAGTAATTTGGGTAAAAAGGATGTAAGTGATTACCGGAAGTATTTAATGGGTGGAATGGCGGTTTAAAGGGGGTTTTGATAAGACGATGGTGAGGTTTTCAGTGGATGATGTGACATGGGCGGTAAGGTTAGTCCATTAAATAATCCGACATCATTAACAAATCTTTACTTTTTACACTAGTGGGGGCCCAAAAAGATTTCCGTTACAAACAGTAAAATCTTTTCTTCTAGTATAAGCATTTCCGAGGTACTATTCTTCCGAATGCAAATTTACTTCCGAAGGTAAATTGATTACTTCCGAGAGTATATGTTGCTTTTCAGAGGAGTGTCTTATAAGCTTCGGAAGTAGATTTGATATGAAATCAATCGCTTCTTCCGAGACTTAACACTCTTCTGAAGAAAATTATCCTGGGAGAATTTGCTTCGGAAGATAGTAAATATCTTCCGAGGGTTATTTTCTCTCGGAAGAATTCATACTTTAGATAAAATTTAGAAAAGATCTTTTGTAACAGGGCTTATATTGTTTTGACATGAGACTTTACACATTAAAGGTTTTCAATGAGTCACTAATGCAATGTTTATCATCCTAATAGTTGAATGAGATATTTAAATCTTTTAGTTCATCAAAGGCTTTGGTGAACAAGTCAGCATATTGTTCAGTTGAGTCAACTTTGATTAGCTTGATAAGATTTCTCATGAATATCTCTAATGAAATGATACCTGATATCCAATGTGCTTACGATCTTGGAGTGCTTCAACCGAGACTTTCAGTAATGGATTAGCAACTGTTTTGTCGATGTGATAGGAGTGCTCATGAAGTTGAATCCAAAGTCTATCATCTGTTTTTGACTCCACAGCAGCTGAGCACAGCAACTAGCAGCAGCAACTGTATTCAGCTCAGCAGTTGATGTAGAGACACAGGATGCATTTTTTTGCATTGCCATGAGATGATCCTTCCACCAAGAAATTGACATCCACATGTTGTTCTTTTTGATGTTTCAAGCCACCATAATCACTGTCAGAGTAACCATAGAGATTGGAAATCACTAATTCTTGGATACCAGAGACCTAGTTTAGGTGCTCCTTTGAGGTATCTAAGAATTCTCTTGGCAGCTATTAGGTGAGACACCTTTGGAGCAGCCTGATATCTTGCACAAATGCAAGTTGCAAACATGATATCAGGTCTACTTGCTGTGAGATACATCAGAGAACCAATAATCGCTCTGTACTGATGTTGATCAGTATCCTCCCCCTCAGAATCAGGGCAGAGATTGTGGTTTCTGGGTATAGGTGTTTTTGCTGCTTTACAATCTTTCATATCAAATCGTTCTAAGATATCATTGACATACTTAGATTGATTGATAAAGAACCCTTCCTTCATTTGCTTTACCTGAATTCCAAGGAAAAAGTCCATTTTTCCCATGGAACTCATCTCGAACTTCTTCTTCATAATGCTCTCAAAGTCTTTACACATTTGGTCATTTGAGGAACCAAATATGATATCATCAACATAGACTTGAACGAGCAAGATGTCTTTCCCAGACTTTCTTATGAAAAGAGTCTTATCAATGGTACCTCTAGTGTAACCATTCTTCAGAGAAACTGAGACAATGTCTCATACCACAGCCTAGGTGCTTGGTGCAGCCCATATAGAGCTTTATCCAATTTGCACACATAGTTGGGATGCTGTGGATCTTCAAATCCTGGAGGTTGGCATACATAGACTTCCCTATCTATATCCCCATATAGAAAGGCACACTTGACATCAAGCTGGTAGACAGTGAAATTCTTGGATGCAGCATAAGCAAGGAAGATCCTAACTGCCTCAAGTCTTGCAACAGGTGCAAAGACATCAGTATAATCGATTCCCTCCTCTTGAGTGTATCCTTGAACCACCAGTCTTGCCTTGTTCTTGATCAAGCCTCTATCATCTCTCTTGTTTCTGAATACCCATTTAGTGCCTATAGGTACTTGACCAGATGGTAGCGGACATAGGTTCCAAACCTTTTGTCTTTTGAATTGAAGCAGCTCCTCTTGCATTGATTCAACCCAGCTACTATCTTTCAAGGCATCTTCCACCTTCTTGGGTTCCATTTGGGATAAAAAGCATGAGTACAAACAGACATTCCCATTGTGAGTTTGTCCTCTTGTTCTCACGCCTTCAGAGACTTCCCCTATGATGTTTTCAGCTGGATGAGTGTTATGAATCCTGAGTCTAGGAATCACCTCCAGTTGCAAAGATAAATCCAAATTGGACATATTTTGCTCAGGAGCTTGAATACTTGGTCCAGCTGTTGTTTCAAACTCATTCAATGAGGACTGATTGAATGAGAGAGAAACATCATCATTTGTTTGCTGTGAAGCATCATTAACA
This sequence comes from Flaveria ramosissima, assembly GCA_025215565.1. Taxonomy (NCBI): domain Eukaryota; kingdom Viridiplantae; phylum Streptophyta; class Magnoliopsida; order Asterales; family Asteraceae; genus Flaveria; species Flaveria ramosissima. The sequence goes on from CM046034.1 coordinate 4,684,268, forward strand.
GTTGCCTGTTCCTTCAAGATGGTGCTTTCATCAGCCTGGTGTTGTGCAGGGTCACCTGAAGAGATTTGAAAGTCAGCAGGTGAATCCTTGTTGAAGTACCACTATCTCTTGAGATGGTTATACTGTCAGATCTTTCAATAGTGGGAACTTGATTTGCTGCAACTCTTGGAGAACTTGGAATAGGTCTGGGAAGCTCAAACAGTTGATCTTCATCAGAGTCACTTTGAGCACCTGTTCCAGCTGAAACATTCTCACAAGATGGTTTAGAATAGTTTGGAAACAATTCTAAATCAAAGATATGATCAGGGCCATTCCCCCTAACACAAGGAGTGTGCTCATTGACTACAATGTTGGAAGATTCCTCAAATTGTTGATTTTTAATATTGTAAACCCTATAAGCTTTAGAGTAAGAGGAATATCCAACAAAGATAGCATCATCCGACTTTTCAGCAAATTTTGCCAAATTTCTTTTGTGTTAAGTATGGTACAGTATGGTACACCTGCTGCCAAAGGACCTTAGAAAGCCAATGAACGGTGGCCTCTTGTTCCATAACTCATAAGGGGTTTTTCCATGTGGCTTTACTACAAGAACTCTGTTCTGCACATAGCATGCAGTGCTGACTGCCTCTGCCCAGAATGTTAGAGGCAGCTTTGAATCAGCTAACATAGTCCGAGCAGCCTCAATAAGTGTCCTATTCCTCCTCTCAGCAACACCATTTTGTTGAGGAGTTCTGGGAGCACTATATTGTCTGGCAATCCCTTTTGAGTTACAAAATGAGTCAAGAACTAGGTTCTTAAACTCAGTCCCTTGATCACTTCTAATTATTTTAACCTTGTGATCAACTTGATTTTCTATTTTAAGAATAAAAGATTTCAAAGTTTCAGCAGTTTCATCTTTGGTTCTTAAAAAAATACCCATGTAAATCTAGTAAAATCATCAACAATCACAAGGCAATATGATTTCCTTCCAATGCTCATTATACTTGTGGGACCAAATAGATCCATGTGCAATAAGTGTAATGGAGTGGTGATGGAGTTAACACACTTTGGATTTATGAGATGCCCTGTGTTGTTTCCCTTTCAGGCAAGCAACACAGTTATCTTTGCAGAAAAATTCCTTTTTAGGCAAACCATGTACCAAGTTATTTTTAGCCAATTTATTCATTGTCTTAAAATTTACATGACACATTCGTTTATGCCATAGTGTTGACTCATCACCATCAGCTTTGGAAAGAAAGCATGATACTTCTCCTATTGGGGAAGCATTGTTCATATCCAGCTTGTACATATCCCCTTTCCTGGGAGATCTAAGAAGCACCAATTCCTGAGGAATTGTCATCCCGGGTTTGAGGATAATGCACTCATGTTCTGTGAAGAGCATTTGATGCTTTTGATCACAGAATTGAGAAACACTTAACAGGTTGTGTTCAAGCTGTTTGACAAAATTAACTTTGTCAACCTTTAACTTTCCATTGGATATACTTCCTCTGCCAGAAATATATCCTCCGGCCTCACCTCCAAACTGGACAGGACCTCCATCATAATGTTGAAATTGTTGAAGGAGAGATATGTTCCCTGTCATGTGCCTGGAGCATCCACTATCTACAATCCAAATGTTGTTATTCTTGTCATATGGATGTCCCTGCACATAAGATGAGATAATTAGTTTTGATTGGAAACCCAAGCCTTATTGGTCTTGGGTTCTTCCAATGATAATGACATAATTGAACCAAAATTTATGCATGGGGGTTCAATGGATGGCTTTGAAGAAGAGGTTTGGGCTACAGCATCTTCCTTGATCTTCCATTCCATCCCTTGGTTGATCATGGAGGATGAGCTTGTTGAAGCTTTTGTAGCTTGGCTTTCTTCGAAGCTTCTTTCTTTTCGGAAGAAGCCTTCACCACCTTTTCTTCCGAAGCAGTCTTCTTTGGGATGGTTTCAAGGGGACTCTTTTGCTTTTCTGAGTCTTTACAGCTTTAGCTTCCGAAGCCTTTTTCTTTCGAAAGATAAATCTTCTTCAAGAGCAGCCTTGCTTCGGAAACAAGCTTTCCCTTTTTCATCACTTGAACCATTTGATATGGTCCAAATGAGAAACCTTCCCTGACTCCTTCCTTTTAACATTATTTGCATAATGTGTGCTAGCAGGATTGTAGTAACAATCTTTGGCCATGTGGTTTTGCAGACCACACATTATGCATGCAATGTTAATCTTTTGGGAATGTGAGGATTGTTGTTTCTTGTTCTTTTTCTCTTCATCAGCAACCTTTCCCTTTAACTTCTGATCCTTTGGTAGGATAGGAGTACTGGTACTACACCCCTTTCCTGAATCAGAATTTCCAACCACCTGGAATCCAGCTGAGATGAATACACCCTTTTGCTTTGGGTCTATCTTTAGCTTGGACTCAGTCACTTTCTTGGCAGTTTTTCTGGCTGCCTTAGCTCTGCTTCTTCGGGCTTTGGTGGTCAGGGTTTGATCATCATTGGCAGGGGAGGGCATAATTACCTGGTTCTTCCCTGTGATGGTCTCCATAGTTGCATCATTCTTTGACTCTTGAGAAGGTGGGTCAGCAGATGGAACCTCTTGCTCTTCAGTACCACACCTTGGTTGTCTTATAGACTCATAAGAGTGTGGTGGAGCAATTTCATTGGTTCCTAACCCACCTTTGTTTTGGTAACAAAGTTTTGAGTGAGAGGATGATGCAAGAATGGCTTGGAAGTTTTGCTCGGAAATAGCATACTTCCTGGCTTGAGCCTCAGCTGTGACAAGCTGGGCTTGAGCCTCAGTCAATTTGGATATTAAATCCTTTATCTGAGTCTTATAGTTTGTGTGTTCATGTTTTAATAGGGACACAGTTTTCTCTAACTCCTCAATTTTTCTTTGGTAGTCAGATTCAGCCCTTTTAAGTCAGATTTTAAAACATTTAAAGACTCAATATCAGATTTAATCTCCATATTGTAGTCCTGATACAGTTTAACCTTAGCAATACAGGCAGGAGTACAGAGATGTTCATATACCTTTGTTTTCATCTGTTCCGGCCATGAGTGCTTGAGCAGGAGTCACATCCTGTACCATGAAGCTCCAGTCAACTTCTTGAGCCATTGCAGCTGTTTCAGTTGACTTCCAGTGGGCTTTGGTGTAGAGGGATGTGTGGAGGCCTGTGGGGTTCCCGGGTTGGACTTGGGAGCCTTGCATTCCCTTGCAAAATGACCAAGTTGGTTACAGTTGTAACATTTGGCCTTGGTTTTGTCAAACCCAAATTTGCTGTTGATTAGGTTCTGGGGAAATTGCCTTCCAGTTCTCTTAAAGAACTTCTTTGCTGTGTAGGTTAGAAGAGCCATTTGTTGGACTATGTCCACGTATTCCACGTCATCCGAGCTAAAACACTCTAGATCATCAAAGCAGTATTGATAATCATTTGAGTGTCCACTTCCTGCACAAAAGCACAGCTGTCCTGAAAGGAGCTTTGCTGAGCTTGTTGAGACCTTGGAGTCTCAGGAAATGTGATGTATGGCCCAGAAGAACAAGATGGCTGCTGGGTGTAAGTCAGGTATTGTTGAGGCTGGGAGATTCCTGAGCCTTCAGCAACCATTAAAGCTTGCTAGCAGGAAGACTCAAGGGTTTCCTTGTCTGATGACCCCTCTTGCTTTCCATTTCCAAACGGTATCCATCAAGGATCCCATAGAGTTTGGTCATGGTGAGTGTATTCAGATTCTCTGTTCTCTTGATAGAGACACAGTAGAATGTCCACTCATTGGGTAATGCACTCATGAATTTTCTTGTAAGGTCTCTGAGTTCATGAGCAATTCCCACAGATTGAAGGGAAGAAATGAGATCCATGTACCTGAAATATTGCTGGCTAAGAGTCTCTCCAGCAACATAGGTGAAGTTCTCGAACTGCTGCTTCAGTGAGTCCTTCTTGGAGTCATTTGAGCTTGAGTACATTTGAGCAAGCGCATCAAAAAGTTCTTTGGCAGACTTGCAATGCTCAAACCCCACCATGATAGAGTTTGGAATTGCAGTCATAAGAACAGTCATAGCATTGCTATCGATGTCAAGCTTCTTCCTGTCTTCATAAGAATAATCTTCAACAGCTTTCTCAATCATGGCACCATTTCCACCAGCTACTTTTGGCTTATACGGGCCATTGACAATGGATTGCCACATCTTGCTGTCTTGATACCTGATGAAGCCTTCCATTCTTCTGCTCCAAGACCTGAAGTTTTCAGGGGTGATGATGGGTGCTTTGGTCATCGTCCCCATCTCTACTTCAGATTTGTTGAGGGCCATTTTGAGTGAGGTTTAAGGAGGAGTGAAAAACAGGTTGATTAGGATGGTAAGATCTCACAATCAAGAGCCTAAAAAGCTCTGATACCAATTGCAGGATCGGGTTTGTCACTTAAACACTTGGATTTCTCTCAAACTCACTTATGGAAACACTAAAATCAGATGAAGTAATGTCTTTTACAAGAGTTGATAATAATATAATAAGTAACAAAGGAACACGCAGAAATAAATTTTCAAGGCACTTGTATATATTACTTCTCAACTCAAGATATTACAAGACTCTTACAAGCATGATACATGAGTTACAATGAGAAACTATATATACTAGATCCTACAGCCAGATATACTTTGATACCAGCTGGAAACCTAAGACTAAAGCATATACTACAATGCTAAAGTTAAGGTATCTTAGATAAAGTATTATCTAAGATATGGTAGTCATGACATGTCCATGACTTACCTTTTGTCATTAACTAAAGATGGCAACTGTACTAACATAAAAAGGTAAACAGTGGATTAAAGTATGGTCAACTACATGGCTTTTGAGAAAACGCCATGCAGTATCTCAGAGATTTGCAGCGGAGTGTCACAGAGACCATACTTATGTCCACTGGATAATAGTAGTGTCTTCTGAAGGAAAGTTCGCTTCGGAAGAACAAGTTCTTCCGAAGCCACTTATACTTCGGAAGAGGCTTCTATACTTCCGAGGCTTGAGGACTTCTGTACTTCGGAAGTTGACTTCAGATCTTTCATTCTAAGTCTTGATCTTCGGAAGTAGGTTCTTTGTCTTCGGAAGTTGGAGTTTTCCTTCGTAAGTAAGTTCTACACTTTGTCTTCGGAAGAGCTCCTTCTTCCTTCGGAAGTTCCATACTTAGCTTCGGAAGTCCTTTGTTTGTTGTACCAAAATCTTCTGCGTGACTTGGTTTTGGTTGCACCAGCCTTTCTAGATCCAACTCTTTGGCTTCGGAAGACTTCACTTTTGGTTTCGGAAGATGTTGGTCTTGGCTTCGGAAGATTTTACACTTAGAATATTTCTAATGCAAGGTGTAAAACTTCCGAAACATTTCTACTTCTGTTCTTTAGTGCATGCATGCAGAGAGACTTTGGATGTTTTGGTTGCATCAGACTTATAGTAATACTTACAAACTCTTACTTCTCGCATTCATCGATGTCACGTGTGTTGTATGCACCTTATTCACAACTTGTTGGGTTGAATCTTGGGGGACAAAAACATTGGCTGGCATTACACCAATGGACAAGAGACACAAAGTACTCAGGTCAATTGACTATTTTCTCAAATTTCAGATTATATTAAATAGATTCCTTCGACTGTTCCTTGCTCAAATGAATGCTTTCACACTCAATTCCTTTGTATAATTTCGATTATTTAACCATTTGGTTAGTGACCATATATTTGACATTTCAATCATGGATAACACTCGGTACTTAACAGTATGTGTTAACTTGGGTAGAAAGAGTTGGGATGACCGTGCAAAGCAAATTACCTTTATGGGTGCACACGTAAATGCAATTTGTAGTGCATGTGAAGCATGGCAACTCTTACCTTGCGATAATAGTTATTGTTAGCACAAATCTTCCATTTGTATACCTTGGAGCACTTTAGTCTTAGTCCTTTTAAGACTTTATTAAAAACAAGGAAACATATATAACATTTACTTTTATGTAAGTTCTAATGTACCTGGAGCATTCACAGGATTCATATTGTGGCATTAGTCCTAGTCTGTATGTAACACCCCAACCCGATTAGGGCTGACGTGTTACTATCATAGTAATCATAACATAAGACATAATTCCATGATTTGAAACATTAGGAGTACATCATCAAAACATCGTTAAGAGCTCTAGGGTAAAGTATTCGTTACATATTATTTAATCAGCCAAAACTAGATAACTAGCACATGCTACAAAAATAGCTATCTTTCACTGTTCAAAAATCCTAGAGCTTAATTTATCTCTCTTCACACCCCGCCCGGAGTAACCTGTGAACCTGTGGAAACAATTATTCACGGAATGAGCCAAATGCCCAGTACGGATAAAGGCACTAGTAATACTAATAATAATTGCAATAACATCGAGAGATAAGTAACATAAAATGATACGATGCAAAGTAAGACAAGTCAATAAAGTAAATCGTATCATATGGATGTACCCATTGAGCCGAATAACTTATATCAGAACAGACATGCACATAGAGCTGCAGACTCTATGTACCGAACGTGAAATGGAGTGTGGGCATACACAACAACCATCCACCATAATCATATGCATATATCCTAGGACCAGTCCATACGCCTCCTCAACATAATATGGCCAATGTACCTCGCAAGTACCAAAGGAGACGCCGTGATCTCTGCTCACCGTCACGGTTGGTGCCATGTCATCGATGCCGCAATGACATGCTTGTGGTCACCCCCACAAGTAGGAACATGCTCGGGTAACAGAATACAACAAACTAAAATAGTGCAACAATGATATATCTCAAATATGTTTTCTTTAAACATCAGGCGAATCCATAATCATGTCATAATATAAGAACATGCGATAATGAGTTTAATTCAATAATTTTTAATCGCATGTGAAATAATGCTAAATCCAAAGTAGCATGACAAAATAATAATGAATCATGATATCAATAGACGTACGATCATATGAAACAAATTTAGAGTCAAAGACGATAAGGAATTTCAACGAAATGTGAAAGTCAAAGGGGTTTTAACAATCAAGTGGACTACATAACGACAAAGGGAGGGGTAAGAATCCGTACCTTAGCTGATTTTTCATAAGGATGTCAAACTCATTACTTAAGAGGGGTCATGATAACCTACAAGTAATTTATATATAATGAGATATGTTATTCTAAGTTTTGATGTTGTAAAGTCACTTGCGTGTATAAGTATATATATATATTAGCGACGTAGGTTCTTTAGTTTAAATCTGGTTATTATTCATTGTCTATAATTCAGTCTGTTACTTCCCTTTTTAAAACATGATTTTCACATAATTCATATTGAGGAATAAAGTTATATAAGTCTATTCTTTAATTAAACTATACTATTTCTCCATACATTTACTTACGCCCATAATTCATACAAATATAAAGCTTGCTGATACAATGAAGCTCTAATTTCTTATTTCACTCAAATGTATCTTCTAAATAATATATATTTTTAGTTCCTATAATACCTTTGTTTATAAGAATTTGATATCAAAGTATCTCTGTTTGATTTGTATATTTATATTGATTGAATATTAGTGATTCTAGTAAATGCAATTTATTTATATATATGTATAAGAATAAAATAATAAAAACAAATAAAAATATAAATAAATAAATAAATAACATAAAGCATAACGGGTATAGAACCCAAAACCTGTTTAATAAAAAAATATCAAGACTTAAACCACTAAGGCAATGGATCAACTATTGTAGTGATAATGGGATTCCCAGTGTAATAACTTTAAAATATAGTATCATCTTCATCTTCATGATTCCCTCTTTTCATTTTAACGCTCACCGGCTAAACAAGAAGGTGTTTTAATTTAATTTTATTTTTATTTTGCAATCACTAAGGTTAGTATTGTATAGGTGAAGATAATACACAAAAATAAAGTCTTACGGGTTCGGTTGTCGGTTACCTCTATCGCAGGTCACGGGAGGTCTAAGAACGTAAGTCGTCGGAAATGTTGTTACTTTCGTCGGAAACTTGCGCAACAGCGATGATAGGTTTCTGATGCTTCCGATAGTTGGCAAGCAGTGACAAGAGGCCGAGACGAACGAAGACGAGTTCGGTTTTGTCGTCGGTAATCGGAAAAAGGTATTATCGAAGATGGTAGGAAGTGGCCGGAATATCGAGTCAGGAAGGAACAAAAGGGAAGTTGAGGGTGGTCTTGAGCAGAGAGTTCTTATAGAATTTGAAGGTCTGATTGTGGTCAAAAGAAGAGTCCAAAACCTTTTGTGAAGTCTCTTTCTCGTTCTAGCCTATGGTGGTGAATATGAAGGAGATGTCAACTCAAGTATCTATTTTTAAGAAACTTGCAATAGCTTTTTCAGAAGTAAGGAAGAAAGTAGAAACCAGATAGTCAAAGTGGAAATAGTCAAAATGTTTATCCAATTAAAATATTTATGTTTTTATAATCTATACACATTAACGTTATGCATATATGTAGTTAATATTATTTTTATTATCTTTATATTTTAATCTTCAAGATTTTGATTTCATTGCATGTATGTATATATATACATATTCACGTCCATCATAAAAAAATATGTATTATAATTGTTATGCATAAATCAACTCACTTATTTATAATCTATTTATTATTATTATTATTATTATTATTATTATTATTATTATTATTATTATTATTATTATTATATTATTATTATATTATTATTATTATTATTATTATTATTATTATTATTATTATTATTATTATTTTTATCTAGATATATATAAATATATTTATTTTATGAAGTTACGATTGTTTCAACTATTACCCCCTAAAAGAAATTTTGTCCTCGAAATTTATTATTAACACACAACTGATAGTTGAAATTAAGAAGGTAACTACGTAGGAGCGTTCATAACAGGCGGAAATCAAAATACGAGGTTCACAATCAATCAGTACAAGGAAAATTAGTTTACGAATAAACTAGGATACATAGAGCGAATTGGTTCCTCGATTTCCCATGTTGCTTCACGCTCGGAGTGGTTCTTCCATAAAACCTTGACGAATGGAATCACTTTTCTTCGCATGGTTCTTTCTTGTCGATCTAATATAGCTTCCGGTTCTTCCTCATAGGATAAGTCTTCTTGGATCGTATGTAACGGATAACTAATGACATGGAGCGGATGATAATTATATCCTCTTAGCAAAGATACATGAAAAACGTTATGAACGTGAGAAAGCTGAGGAGGCAACGCTAGGCGGTAAGAGACTTCTCCAACTCTCTCAAGAATCTCAAATGGACCAATGAAACGAGGACTAAGCTTTCCTTTGATCCCGAATCTGCGCACGCCACGGCAAGGTGAGACTTTCAAAAACACATGATCTCCAACTTTGAATTCTAATGATCGACGATGTTGATCTGCATAACTCTTTTGTCTACTTTGTGCTTCCTTTAATTTCTCTCGTGCGACGACAACCTTTTCATTTGTAATTTGGACTAACTCGGGTCCCTCAATGAGCTTTTCCCCAACCTCTTCCCAACATATTGGTGCTCTACACTTTCGACCATACAAGAGTTCAAAAGGAGCCATACCGATACTAGCTTGCCAACTATTGTTGTAGGCAAACTCGACAAGACATAGATACTCATCCCAGTTTCCTGTCCACTCGAGTGCGCATGCACGGAGCATATCTTCAAGAGTCTGAATCGTACGTTTAGACTGCCCGTCTGTCTGTGGATGAAAAGCAGTACTAAACTTCAATCGTGTACCCCAAGCTGCTTGAAAGCCTTTCCAAAATCGAGAAGTGAAACGTGGATCTCTATCTGAAACAATTGAGGATGGAGTGCCATGGAGTCGAATAATCTCTTGAAGAAACACCTCTGATAACTTGCTAACTGAAAATCCTTGTTGAATCGGTAGAAAATGAGCTGACTTGGATAATCTATCAACAACGATCCATATAGCATCATTCTTCTTAAATGTCTTGGGCAAGCCTGTAACGAAGTCCATTGATATTTCATCCCATTTCCACACGGGAATATCCAATGGTTGCAAGAGTCCGCTGGCTCGTTGGTGCTCAATCTTCACTTGCTGACACGTGAGGCATCGACTTACATATCTTGCAACATCTTCCTTCATGCCATTCCACCAAAAGTTTTGACGTAAATCATGATACATCTTGTTGATCCTGGGTGAATAGAAAAAGGCGAGCTATGTGCCTCGGCTAGTAATGACTCACGAAGGGTGGAATCATCAGGTACACATAATCTTTTCCCACACCAAATTACTCCTTGTTCATCCACACGAAAATCTGACTGCTTCCCCAACTGAATATTCTCTGTTATTGCCCATAACTCTCCATCATGTTGTTGTGCCTCTTTAATCCGTGAGATGAGGTCAGGCTCGATTTTCATTCTAGCTAGGTAGCCATCAGATTTACCAACTTGAATACCAATGTCCATCTTATCAAGTTCTGAAATAACATGCGGATGAATTTGAAGGCAAGACACAACTCCAAAATTCTTTCTACTCAAAGCGTCAGCCACCACATTCGCTTTCCCCGGGTGGTACTGAATATTAGCATCGTAATCTTTCAAAAGTTCCAACCATCTTCTTTGCCTCATATTTAGCTCCTTTTGTGTAAATATATACTTGAGGCTTTTATGATCGGTAAAGATATCACATGTCTCGCCATACAGATAATGTCGCCAAATCTTTAATGCAAAGACTACTGCTGCCAACTCCAAATCATGTGTCGGATAATTAACTTCATAAGGCTTCAGTTGACGGGAGGCATAGGCGATGACTTTTCCGTGTTGCATCAGCACACAACCTAGCCCTTTCTTCGATGCATCACTATAAATCTGAAATCCGCCTGAACCAGATGGAAGAGTGAGTATTGGGGCAGATACAAGTCTTTTTTTAGCTCTTCAAAACTCTTTTCCCGCTCTTCATTCCAAGAATATTTCACCCCTTTTCTCAATAGTTGTGTGAGGGGTAAGGCAATAACAGAAAAACCTTCCACAAATCTTCGATAATAGCCTGCCAAACCTAAGAAACTTCGGACCTCTGTGGCTGAGGTAGGTCTAGGCCACTTAGTAATGGCCTCAACTTTAGGTGGATCCATTTTAATTCCTTCTGCTGATACAATGTGACCCAAGAATGCTACTTGATTGAGCCAAAATTCACATTTCGAAAATTTGGCATACAACTTCTTTTGCCTTAATGTCTCAAGCACTTTACGCAGGTGTTCCTCATGTTCTTCCTTGCTTTAGAATACACTAAAATATCATCGATAAAAACAATCACAAATTTATCCAAGAATTCATGAAATACTCGGTTCATCAAGTCCATGAATACAGCTGGTGCATTAGTCAAGCCAAAAGGCATGACCAAGAACTCATAATGACCGTAACGAGTGCGAAAGGCGGACTTAGGCACATCTGTCTCTCTAATCTTCAACTGATGATAACCAGACCTCAGATCTATTTTTGAGAAGTATTTGGCACCCTGAAACTGGTCAAAAAGATCATCGATGCGGGGTAGAGGATAACGGTTTCGAATGGTAATCTTGTTTAACTCTCGATAGTCAATACACAACCGCATACTACCATCCTTCTTCTTTACAAATAAGACTGGTGCGCCCCACGGTGAGACGCTTGGCCTAATAAATCCAAGCTCCAATAACTCCTGTAACTGTTCTTTCAATTCTTTTAGTTCTAACGGTGCCATGCGATACGGTGCCTTAGAGATAGGCTCGGCGCCAGGAATTAAGTCGATGAGAACTCTACTTCGCGGTCTGGCGGTAGTCCCGGTAATTCATCTGGAAATACATCAGGATACTCACGAACAATAGGATGGTCATCGATGCTATCTTCAGTAATCGAGGTATCCAAGATAGACGCTAAGAATCCAACACAACCATGCGATATCAACTTTTGAACCTTGAGTGCTGAAATAATCTTAAGAGATTTATGAGGTTGAATTCCTGATAGACAAATTCAGGATGATGAAGATCACCGAAGATAACTCGTCGAGAATGGCAATCAATAGTAACATGATGTCGCGTCAACCAATCCATCCCGAGAATAATATCAAAGTCACCCATTTGCATGGGCAAAAGATCCGCATTACGCACGATCGAGTCAACATGAATAGGACAATCTTTATATATGTGAGTGATAATAAGCGAGTTTCCCATAGGAGTTGAAATCGATAGAGTATGATCTAACGGTGAGGGATCGATCATAAGGTATTAGTAAACAAATGAGAAACAATCGAGTGTGTTGCTCCCGTATCAAATAGCACATAAATATCACGTTCACCAATTTGAAGGGTTCCAGATACAGTACCTGGTGTACTAGCAGCCTCAGTAGCAGTAAGTGCGAAAACTCTTCCTCCGATGTTAGCTTGTGCATTGGACCCACCAGTGTTCCTCTTGTTCTCTTGTTTCGGACAATCCCTGATCATATGCCCCGCTTGACCACACCGGAAACAATTTCCCATGGCTCGATGACAAATGCCTCGATGACGCTTCCCACAAGTGTTACATGGCGGAATCAAAGTCTGGTTTGGGTTTCCATGTTGATTTAGTGGTTGTGCCCTAATAGCACCTTCAAAAGGTTGAATCTGGTTATGGGTTTTAGGCTGCCATGGTCGGGTCTGATTTCGTTGTTACGACTTGGTTGAACTCTACGATCCTTTGAATGATTAGCAGCATTTGATGACTGGCCTGTGGGCTGAATTCGGTGTCCATCTCTATCCCTTTTCTTGTTGTCTCCTGTCCGAGATAAGAATTCTTTTCTGTCAAATTCAAATGTCTTGATTGCATCAGCCACCTCCGTAAGATCCTTAAACTTCATATACATGATCGACTTTCGGATTCGATCACACACTGCCCATTTACACTTTTCTGCTTGAACTGCTGCAGACCCGGCTGCTTCCCCCACAATATTAGCCAACCTTGCAAATCGAGTAATGAACTCTGACCCTGGTTCATCATTCCCCTGTCGGATGACGGCATATTCTCTGATGTAGGCCTCTCTGTCAGCTGTAGAGAAAAACTTATCATAAAAGATAGTACGAAAATCATGCCACGAAAGAGTAGCTGCATAGGCTTTCCCTCCTCTGATTTGCATAAGTCCTTCCCACCAAGTTTGTGCATCATCCTCCAATTTGTACGTGGCTAATCTGACCTTGTACTCGTCCACAACACCCAACACTTCAAAGATCTTCTCAATATGGGCTATCCAGTTTCTCGCGTCAATGGGAGTAGTTGCATGACTGAATGACCTTGGATTTTGCTTTTGGAACCTCTGGATCCATACATGAATTCCCTCAGTAGAGTTATCTGTGTTGTTCTCTTCAATTGGGTTCTCCTGATTAGAGTTATCACGACCTTCAGAACGAGTTTGGTGAAGAACTGCTTCCACAGTTTGCGCAACAAGGTTAGGCAACAAACCGGCAAAAACATGGTTGATAGCGGAGACCATGTTCGGGTCAACGGGGGTCTCGTTTGAAGCGGTGTCGGCATGCAATCGGTTTGCCCTACGGACGTTCCTACGGGGTTGGCGACGTGGAGGCATCTAAAAGAAATGGACACAAGATTAGCGTATAGGAATTAATAGATTATAAAATTAGATGGAATCCTAACCCAAATGTCTACCCAATCCTCACATGTCTTATATATAAATGTTAAAGTTTTCTACAGGAAAGAGCCTTTGCTCTGATACCATAACTGTAACACCCCAACCCGATTAGGGCTGACGTGTTACTATCATAGTAATCATAACATAAGACATAATTCCATGATTTGAAACATTAGGAGTACATCATCAAAACATCGTTAAGAGCTCTAGGGTAAAGTATTCGTTACATATTATTTAATCAGCCAAAACTAGATAACTAGCACATGCTACAAAAATAGCTATCTTTCACTGTTCAAAAATCCTAGAGCTTAATTTATCTCTCTTCACACCCCGCCCGGAGTAACCTGTGAACCTGTGGAAACAATTATTCACGGAATGAGCCAAATGCCCAGTACGGATAAAGGCACTAGTAATACTAATAATAATTGCAATAACATCGAGAGATAAGTAACATAAAATGATACGATGCAAAGTAAGACAAGTCAATAAAGTAAATCGTATCATATGGATGTACCCATTGAGCCGAATAACTTATATCAGAACAGACATGCACATAGAGCTGCAGACTCTATGTACCGAACGTGAAATGGAGTGTGGGCATACACAACAACCATCCACCATAATCATATGCATATATCCTAGGACCAGTCCATACGCCTCCTCAACATAATATGGCCAATGTACCTCGCAAGTACCAAAGGAGACGCCGTGATCTCTGCTCACCGTCACGGTTGGTGCCATGTCATCGATGCCGCAATGACATGCTTGTGGTCACCCCCACAAGTAGGAACATGCTCGGGTAACAGAATACAACAAACTAAAATAGTGCAACAATGATATATCTCAAATATGTTTTCTTTAAACATCAGGCGAATCCATAATCATGTCATAATATAAGAACATGCGATAATGAGTTCAATTCAATAATTTTTAATCGCATGTGAAATAATGCTAAATCCAAAGTAGCATGACAAAATAATAATGAATCATGATATCAATAGACGTACGATCATATGAAACAAATTTAGAGTCAAAGACGATAAGGAATTTCAACGAAATGTGAAAGTCAAAGGGGTTTTAACAATCAAGTGGACTACATAACGACAAAGGGGGGTAAGAATCCGTACCTTAGCTGATTTTTCATAAGGATGTCAAACTCATTACTTAAGAGGGGTCATGATAACTACAAGTAATTTATATATAATGAGATATGTTATTCTAAGTTTTGATGTTGTAAAGTCACTTGCGTGTATAGTATATATATATATATTAGCGACGTAGGTTCTTTAGTTTAAATCTGGTTATTATTCATTGTCTATAATTCAGTCTGTTACTTCCCTTTTTAAAACATGATTTTCACATAATTCATATTGAGGAATAAAGTTATATAAGTCTATTCTTTAATTAAACTATACTATTTCTCCATACATTACTTACGCCCATAATTCATACAAATATAAAGCTTGCTGATACAATGAAGCTCTAATTTCTTATTTCACTCAAATGTATCTTCTAAATAATATATATTTTAGTTCTATAATACCTTTGTTTATAAGAATTTGATATCAAAGTATCTCTGTTTGATTTGTATATTTATATTGATTGAATATTAGTGATTCTAGTAAATGCAATTTATTTATATATATGTATAAGAATAAAATAATAAAAACAAATAAAAATATAAATAAATAAATAAATAACATAAAGCATAACGGGTTAGAACCCAAACCTGTTTAATAAAAAAATATCAAGACTTAAACCACTAAGGCAATGGATCAACTATTGTAGTGATAATGGGATTCACAGTGTAATAACTTTAAAATATAGTATCATCTTCATCTTCATGATTCCCTCTTTTCATTTTAACGCTCACCGGCTAAACAAGAAGGTGTTTTAATTTAATTTTATTTTTATTTTGCAATCACTAAGGTTAGTATTGTATAGGTGAAGATAATACACAAAAATAAAGTCTTACGGGTTCGGTTGTCGGTTACCTCTGTCGCAGGTCACGGGAGGTCTAAGAACGTAAGTCGTCGGAAATGTTGTTACTTTCGTCGGAAACTTGCGCAACAGCGATGATAGGTTTCTGATGCTTCCGGTAGTTGGCAAGCAGTGACAAGAGGCCGAGACGAACGAAGACGAGTTCGGTTTTTCGTCGGTAATCGGAAAAAGGTATTATCGAAGATGGTAGGAAGTGGCCGGAATATCGAGTCAGGAAGGAACAAAAGGAAGTTGAGGGTGGGTCTTGAGCAGAGAGTTCTTATAGAATTTGAAGGTCTGATTGTGGTCAAAAGAAGAGTCCAAAACCTTTTGTGAAGTCTCTTTCTCGTTCTAGCCTATGGTGGTGAATATGAAGGAGATGTCAACTCAAGTATCTATTTTAAGAAAACTTGCAATAGCTTTTTCAGAAGTAAGGAAGAAAGTAGAAAACCAGATAGTCAAAGTGGAAATAGTCAAAATGTTTATCCAATTAAATATTTTATTTTTATAATCTATACACATTAACGTTATGCATATATGTAGTTAATATTATTTTATTATCTTTATATTTTAATCTTCAAGATTTTGATTTCATTGCATGTATGTATATATATACATATTCACGTCCATCTTAAAAAAATATGTATTATAATTGTTATGCATAAATCAACTCACTTATTTATAATCTATATTATATATTATTATTATTATTATTATATTATTATATTATTATTTATTATTATATATTATTATTAGTATTTATATTATTATTTTATCTAGATTTATTATAAATAATTTTTTTATGAAGTTACGATGTTATTTCAACTATTACCCCCTAAAAGAAATTTCGTCCTCGAAATTTATAATTAACACACAACTGATAGTTGAAATTAAGAAGGTAACTACGTAGGAGCGTTCATAACAGGCGGAAATCAAATACGAGGTTCACAATCAATCAGTACAAGGAAAATTAGTTTACGAATAAACTAGGATACATAGAGCGAATTGGTTCCTCGATTTCCCATGTTGCTTCACGCTCGGAGTGGTTCTTCCATAAAACCTTGACGAATGGAATCACTTTTCTTCGCATGGTTCTTTCTTGTCGATCTAATATAGCTTCCGGTTCTTCCTCATAGGATAAGTCTTCTTGGATCGTATGTAACGGATAACTAATGACATGGAGCGGATGATAATTATATCCTCTTAGCAAGATACATGAAAAACGTTATGAACGTGAGAAAGCTGAGGAGGCAACGCTAGGCGGTAAGAGACTTCTCCAACTCTCTCAAGAATCTCAAATGGACCAATGAAACGAGGACTAAGCTTTCCTTTGATCCCGAATCTGCGCACGCCACGGCAAGGTGAGACTTTCAAAAACACATGATCTCCAACTTTGAATTCTAATGATCGACGATGTTGATCTGCATAACTCTTTTGTCTACTTTGTGCTTCCTTTAATTTCTCTCGTGCGACGACAACCTTTTCATTTGTAATTTGGACTAACTCGGGTCCCTCAATGAGCTTTTCCCCAACCTCTTCCCAACATATTGGTGCTCTACACTTTCGACCATACAAGAGTTCAAAAGGAGCCATACCGATACTAGCTTGCCAACTATTGTTGTAGGCAAACTCGACAAGACATAGATACTCATCCCAGTTTCCTGTCCACTCGAGTGCGCATGCACGGAGCATATCTTCAAGAGTCTGAATCGTACGTTCAGACTGCCCGTCTGTCTGTGGATGAAAAGCAGTACTAAACTTCAATCGTGTACCCCAAGCTGCTTGAAAGCCTTTCCAAAATCGAGAAGTGAAACGTGGATCTCTATCTGAAACAATTGAGGATGGAGTGCCATGGAGTCGAATAATCTCTTGAAGAAACACCTCTGATAACTTGCTAACTGAAAATCCTTGTTGAATCGGTAGAAAATGAGCTGACTTGGATAATCTATCAACAACGATCCATATAGCATCATTCTTCTTAAATGTCTTGGGCAAGCCTGTAACGAAATCCATTGATATTTCATCCCATTTCCACACGGGAATATCCAATGGTTGCAAGAGTCCGCTGGCTCGTTGGTGCTCAATCTTCACTTGCTGACACGTGAGGCATCGACTTACATATCTTGCAACATCTTCCTTCATGCCATTCCACCAAAAGTTTTGACGTAAATCACGATACATCTTTGTTGATCCTGGGTGAATAGAAAAAGGCGAGCTATGTGCCTCGGCTAGTAATGACTCACGAAGGGTGGAATCATCAGGTACACATAATCTTTTCCCACACCAAATTACTCCTTGTTCATCCACACGAAAATCTGACTGCTTCCCCAACTGAATATTCTCTGTTATTGCCCATAACTCTCCATCATGTTGTTGTGCCTCTTTAATCCGTGAGATGAGGTCAGGCTCGATTTTCATTCTAGCTAGGTAGCCATCAGATTTACCAACTTGAATACCAATGTCCATCTTATCAAGTTCTGAAATAACATGCGGATGAATTTGAAGGCAAGACACAACTCCAAAATTCTTTCTACTCAAAGCGTCAGCCACCACATTCGCTTTCCCCGGGTGGTACTGAATATTAGCATCGTAATCTTTCAAAAGTTCCAACCATCTTCTTTGCCTCATATTTAGCTCCTTTTGTGTAAATATATACTTGAGGCTTTTATGATCGGTAAAGATATCACAAGTCTCGCCATACAGATAATGTCGCCAAATCTTTAATGCAAAGACTACTGCTGCCAACTCCAAATCATGTGTCGGATAATAAACTTCATAAGGCTTCAGTTGACGGGGGCATAGGCGATGACTTTTCCGTGTTGCATCAGCACACAACCTAGCCCTTTCTTCGAGGCATCACTATAAATCTGAAATCCGCCTGAACCAGATGGAAGAGTGAGTATTGGGGCAGATACAAGTCTTTTCTTTAGCTCTTCAAACTCTTTTCCCGCTCTTCATTCCAAGAATATTTCACCCCTTTTCTCAATAGTTGTGTGAGGGTAAGGCAATAACAGAAAAACCTTCCACAAATCTTCGATAATAGCCTGCCAAACCTAAGAAACTTCGGACCTCTGTGGCTGAGGTAGGTCTAGGCCACTTAGTAATGGCCTCAATTTAGCTGGATCCATTTTAATTCCTTCTGCTGATACAATGTGACCCAAGAATGCTACTTGATTGAGCCAAAATTCACATTTTGAAAATTTGGCATACAACTTCTTTTGCCTTAATGTCTCAAGCACTTTACGCAGGTGTTCCTCATGTTCTTCCTTGCTTCTAGAATACACTAAAATATCATCGATAAAAACAATCAACAAAGAATTCATGAAATACTCGGTTCATCAAGTCCATGAATACAGCTGGTGCATTAGTCAAGCCAAAGGCATGACCAAGAACTCATAATGACCGTAACGAGTGCGAAAGGCGGACTTAGGCACATCTGTCTCTCTAATCTTCAACTGATGATAACCAGACCTCAGATCTATTTTTGAGAAGAGAATTTGGCACCTGAAGCTGGTCAAAAAGATCATCGATGCGGGGTAGAGGATAACGGTTTCGAATGGTAATCTTGTTTAACTCTCGATAGTCAATACACAAACCGCATACTACCATCCTTCTTCTTTACAAATAAGACTGGTGCGCCCCACGGTGAGACGCTTGGCCTAATAAATCCAAGCTCCAATAACTCCTGTAACTGTTCTTTCAATTCTTTTAGTTCTAACGGTGCCATGCGATACGGTGCCTTGAGATAGGCTCGGCGCCAGGAATTAAGTCGATGGAGAACTCTACTTCGCGGTCTGGCGGTAGTCCCGGTAATTCATCTGGAAATACATCAGGATACTCACGAACAATAGGATGGTCATCGATGCTATCTTCAATAATCGAGGTATCCAAGATAGACGCTAAGAATCCAACACAACCATGCGATATCAACTTTGAGCCTTGAGTGCTGAAATAATCTTAAGAGATTTATGAGGTTGAATTCCCTGATAGACAAATTCAGGATGATGAAGATCACCGAAGATAACTCGTCGAGAATGGCAATCAATAGTAACATGATGTCGCGTCAACCAATCCATCCCGAGAATAATATCAAAGTCACCCATTTGCATGGGCCAAAAGATCCGCATTACGCACGATCGAGTCAACATGAATAGGACAATCTTTATATATGTGAGTGATAATAAGCGAGTTTCCCATAGGAGTTGAAATCGATGAGAGTATGATCTAACGGTGAGGGATCAATCATAAGGTATCTAGTAAACAAATGAGAAACAATCGAGTGTGTTGCTCCCGTATCAAATAGCACATAAATATCACGTTCACCAATTTGAAGGGTTCCAGATACAGTACCTGGTGTACTAGCAGCCTCAGTAGCAGTAAGTGCGAAAACTCTTCCTCCGATGTTAGCTTGTGCATTGGACCCACCAGTGTTCCTCTTGTTCTCTTGTTTCGGACAATCCCTGATCATATGCCCCGCTTGACCACACCGGAAACAATTTCCCATAGCTCGATGACAAATGCCTCGATGACGCTTCCCACAAGTGTTACATGGCGGAATCAAAGTCTGGTTTGGGTTTCCATGTGATTTAGTGGTTGTGCCTAATAGCACCTTCAAACGTGTTGAATCTGGTTATGGGTTTTAGGCTGCCATGGTCGGGTCTGATTTTCGTTGTTACGACTTGGTTGAACTCTACGATCCTTTGAATGATTAGCAGCATTTGATGACTGGCCTGTGGGCTGAATTCGGTGTCCATCTCTATCCCTTTTCTTGTTGTCTCCTGTTCGAGATAAGAATTCTTTTCTGTCAAATTCAAATGTCTTGATTGCATCAGCCACCTCCGTAAGATCTTAAACTTCATATACATGATCGACTTTCGGATTCGATCACACACTGCCCATTTACACTTTTCTGCTTGAACTGCTGCAGACCCGGCTGCTTCCCCCACAATTAGCCAACCTTGCAAATCGAGTAATGAACTCTGACCCTGGTTCATCATCCCCTGTCGGATGACGGCATATTCTCTGATGTAGGCCTCTCTGTCAGCTGTAGAGAAAAACTTATCATAAAAGATAGTACGAAAATCAGTCCACGAAAGAGTAGCTGCATAGGCTTTCCCTCCTCTGATTTGATAAGTCCTTCCCACCAAGTTTTGCATCATCCTCCAATTTGTACGTGGCTAATCTGACCTTGTACTCATCCACAACACCCAACACTTCAAAGATCTTCTCAACATGGGCTATCCAGTTCCTCGCGTCGATGGGAGTAGTTGCATGACTGAATGACCTTGGATTTTGCTTTTGGAACCTCTGAATCCACACATGAATGCCCTCAATAGAGTTATTTGTGTTGTTCTCTTCAATTGGGTTCTCCTGATTAGAGTTATCACGACCTTCAGAACGAGTTTGGTGAAGAACTGCTTCCACAGTTTGCGCAACAAGGTTAGGCAACAAACCGGCAAAAACATGGTTGATAGCGGAGACCATGTTCGGGTCAACGGGGGTCTCGTTTGAAGCTGTTGTCGGCATGCAATCGGTTTGCCCTACGGACGTTCCTACGGGGTTGGCGACGTGGAGGCATCTAAAAGAAATGGACACAAGATTAGCGTATAGAAATAATAGATTATAAAATTAGATGGCATCCTAACCCAAATGTCTACCCAATCCTCACATGTCTTATTTATTAATGTTTAAGTTTCTACAGGAAAGAGCCTTTGCTCTGATACCATAACTGTAACACCCAACCCGATTAGGGCTGACATGTTACTATCATAGTAATCATAACATAAGACATAATTCCATGATTTGAAACATTAGGAGTACATCATCAAAACATCGTTGAGAGCTCTAGGGTAAAGTATTCGTTACATATTATTTAATCAGCCAAAACTAGATAACTAGCACATGCTACAAAAATGGCTATCTTTCACTGTTCAAAAATCCTAGAGCTTAATTATCTCTCTTCACACCCCGCCCGAGTAACTGTGTGAACCTGTGGAAACAATTATTTACGGAATGAGCCCAATGCCCAGTACGGATAAAGGCACAAGTAACTACTAATAATAATTGCAATAACATCGAAAGATAAGTAACATAAAATGATACGATGCAACGTAAGACAAGTCAATAAAGTAAATCGTATCATATGGATTGTACCCATTGAGCGAATAACTTATATCAGAACAGACATGCACATAGAGCTGCAGACTCTATGTACCGAACGTGAAATGGAGTGTGGGCATACACAACAACCATCCACCATAATCATATGCATATATCCTAGGACCAGTCCATACGCCTCCTCAACATAATGTGGCCAATGTACCTCGCAAGTACCGAAGGAGACGCCGTGATCTCTGCTCACCGTCACGGTTGGTGCCACATCATCGATGCCGCAATGACATGCTTGTGGTCACCCCCACAAGTAGGAACATGCTCGGGTAACAGAATACAACAAACTAAGATAGTGCAACAATGATATATCTCAAATATGTTTTCTTTAAACATCAGGCGAATCCATAATCATGTCATAATATAAGAACATGCGATAATGAGTTCAATTCAATAATTTTTAATCACATGTAAAAAAAATGCTAAATCCAAAATAGCATGACAAAATAATAATGAATCATGATATCAATAGACGTACGATCAAATGAAACAAATTTAGAGTCAAAGATGATAAGGAATTTCAACGAAATGTGAAATCAAAGGGGTTTTAACAATCAAGTGGACTACATAACGACAAAGGGTGGGGTAAGAATCCGTACCTTTAACTGATGCTTTACAATGACGTCAGATTCATTTCTTTTTACGGGGGTCGTGATAACCTACAATTTATTTTAAATTTCATGAGATTATTATTATTATCATTATCATGCTCATCATCATTATTATTCTATTATTATATTATTATTATTCATTATTATTATTATTATTATTATTAATTAGATATGAGTATTTTTTTTTGTAAATGTAATTTTCGTAAATAACCTATTGTCAAACATAAATTCTATAACTTGTTTATAACCATAATATAGATATTTAACATTAATTTTGTCTAGCTTCCTAAATTCTTTTAGATATTATAGTGTACATCAAACCTTATTTACACATAATACAATAAATTTCATATTTTAAAGTTCATTAAATTTACACTCATAATAATAGTTGAGTTTCTTTCTTTGTTAAAAATTAAAGTTAAAAATGCTATCAATTGTATATGTATGTAGTCTGCATATATATAAAGTTATAATATTAAAAAAAAATTATATCCAATAACAATAATACAATGAAAAGGTTGCTATGGATGGGTTTTCAACTTAAGAGCCTAAATAAAATATGAGATCCTTCAAATAGTTTTTTATAATGAATAATTATTTACTTATTATCTTTATTTTCTTTCTCTCTTCTCTTGAACTTGTAACTCATCTCCTTTATTTGTTCAAAACACACAACAGTGGCCGGAGTCAAGCATACAAGTTCCGTATCAACCAAAACACATATTACTACTACTATATATGTGTAAAAAAATAAGCTTGGTTTTAGACTTTGTTTACCTCGTCACTAGTAGTACAGGGTCTAGAAATCGTGTGTCGTCGGAGAAGCTGCTACGTTCGCCGGAAAATGTTTGTCGCGACGGCTACATGTCTCGTGATGTTTCCGGTGGTCGGAGGAGGTAGCATCGGTTGGAGACAAACCGACGTCGCTTTTGATTTGTGTATGGTGTTCGAAAGAGAGGTGGTCGGAGGTAGCAAGGAGGTGACCGGAGATGCCGAATGAGAGGTAAAATACATGGAGATGAGAGTTGTGAGTCTAGGATGAAACAAATCTTTGTTTTTAAAACCAAAGGTTTCATAAGATTGGTCAACTCGTGTATGAGAGGTCACTTCGATTCTGATCGGTACAAAGGGAGAGGGTGGCGTGGTTATGAGGCGGTTCCCATTTTATTTTATTTTTTTTTGCCGATTTGGTGGAGCTAAAGAGCAACGTTCGTTTAATTAAAGAAAAGAGAAGGATGCATATGGTCAAAAGTGGTGGTCAAAGATTGTGATATATCAACATAGTCCACTGTGTATATATGTATGTTACAACATTATGATTACGTTTAATTTCTTTTTCTTTCTTTTTTTTTTTTTTGACAAACTTTAAATGTTTTATACTTATTTTTATTATTACAACGTTACATATAATACTATTATATATATGCATAATAATTATTCATATTTCAATATTGTGTGCATTCATATGTGAACGATGTATGTGTATATATTTATTCATAACTAATTTTTTTTTCTTTTGCCACATAGTTACTATTTTATTTTATTTTATTTTATTTAGATAAGCTTAACTATACATATATATTTATAAAATATTACGGTTATTTCAACTATTACCCCCTAAAAGAAATTTCGTCCTCGAAATTTATTATAGAAAACAACAACTGATAGTTGAAATTAAGAAGGTAAATACGTAGGAGCGTTCATAACAGGAAGGAAATCAAAAATAACGAGGTTTAACATCAATCAGTACAAGGAAAATTAGTTTTACGAATAAACTAGGACTAGGATACATAGAGCGAATTGGTTCCTCGATTTCCCATGTTGCTTCACGCTCGGAGTGGTTCTTCCATAAAACCTTGACGAATGGAATCACTTTTCTTCGCATGGTTCTTTTTGTCGATCTAATATAGCTTCCGGTTCTTCCTCATAGGATAAGTCTTCTTGGATCGTATGTAACGGATAACTAATGACATGGAGCGGATGATAATTATATCCTCTTAGCAAAGATACATGAAAAACGTTATGAACGTGAGAAAGCTGAGGAGGCAACGCTAGGCGGTAAGAGACTTCTCCAACTCTCTCAAGAATCTCAAATGGACCAATGAAACGAGGACTAAGCTTTCCTTTGATCCCGAATCTGCGCACGCCACGGCAAGGTGAGACTTTCAAAAACACATGATCTCCAACTTTGAATTCTAATGATCGACGATGTTGATCTGCATAACTCTTTGTCTACTTTGTGCTTCCTTTAATTTCTCTCGTGCGACGACAACCTTTTCATTTGTAATTTGGACTAACTCGGGTCCCTCAATGAGCTTTTCCCCAACCTCTTCCCAACATATTGGTGCTCTACACTTTCGACCATACAAGAGTTCAAAGGAGCCATACCGATACTAGCTTGCCAACTATTGTTGTAGGCAAACTCGACAAGACATAAATACTCATCCCAGTTTCCTGTCCACTCGAGTGCGCATGCACGGAGCATATCTTCAAGAGTCTGAATCGTACGTTCAGACTGCCCGTCTGTCTGTGGATGAAAAGCAGTAGTACTTAAACTTCAATCGTGTACCCCAAGCTGCTTGAAAGCCTTTCCAAAATCGAGAAGTGAAACGTGGATCTCTATCTGAAACAATTGAGGATGGAGTGCCATGGAGTCGAATAATCTCTTGAAGAAACACCTCTGATAACTTGCTAACTGAAAATCCTTGTTGAATCGGTAGAAAATGAGCTGACTTGGATAATCTATCAACAACGACCCATATAGCATCATTCTTCTTAAATGTCTTGGGCAAGCCTGTAACGAAATCCATTGATATTTCATCCCATTTCCACACGGGAATATCCAACGGTGGCAAGAGTCCGCTGGCTCGTTGGTGCTCAATCTTCACTTGCTGGCACGTGAGGCATCGACTTACATATCTTGCAACATCTTCCTTCATGCCATTCCACCAAAAGTTTTGACGTAAATCACGATACATCTTTGTTGATCCTGGGTGAATAGAAAAAGGCGAGCTATGTGCCTCGGCTAGTAATGACTCACGAAGGGTGGAATCATCAGGTACACATAATCTTTTCCCACACCAAATTACTCCTTGTTCATCCACACGAAAATCTGACTGCTTCCCCAACTGAATATTCTCTGTTATTGCCCATAACTCTCCATCATGTTGTTGTGCCTCTTTAATCCGTGAGATGAGGTCAGGCTCGATTTTCATTCTAGCTAGGTAGCCATCAGATTTACCAACTTGAATACCAATGTCCATCTTATCAAGTTCTGAAATAACATGCGGATGAATTTGAAGGCAAGACACAACTCCAAAATTCTTTCTACTCAAAGCGTCAGCCACCACATTCGCTTTCCCCGGGTGGTACTGAATATTAGCATCGTAATCTTTCAAAAGTTCCAACCATCTTCTTTGCCTCATATTTAGCTCCTTTTGTGTAAATATATACTTGAGGCTTTTATGATCGGTAAAGATATCACAGTCTCGCCATACAGATAATGTCGCCAAATCTTTAATGCAAAGACTACTGCTGCCAACTCCAAATCATGTGTCGGATAATTAACTTCATAAGGCTTCAGTTGACGGGAGGCATAGGCGATGACTTTTCCGTGTTGCATCAGCACACAACCTAGCCCTTTCTTCGAGCATCACTATAAATCTGAAATCCGCCTGAACCAGATGGAAGAGTGAGTATTGGGGCAGATACAAGTCTTTTTTTAGCTCTTCAAAACTCTTTTCCCGCTCTTCATTCCAAGAATATTTCACCCCTTTTCTCAATAGTTGTGTGAGGGGTAAGGCAATAACAGAAAAACCTTCCACAAATCTTCGATAATAGCCTGCCAAACCTAAGAAACTTCGGACCTCTGTGGCTGAGGTAGGTCTAGGCCACTTAGTAATGGCCTCAACTTTAGGTGGATCCATTTTAATTCCTTCTGCTGATACAATGTGACCCAAGAATGCTACTTGATTGAGCCAAAATTCACATTTCGAAAATTTGGCATACAACTTCTTTTGCCTTAATGTCTCAAGCACTTTACGCAGGTGTTCCTCATGTTCTTCCTTGCTTTTAGAATACACTAATATCATCGATAAAAACAATCACAAATTTATCCAAGAATTCATGAAATACTCGGTTCATCAAGTCCATGAATACAGCTGGTGCATTAGTCAAGCCAAAAGGCATGGCCAAGAACTCATAATGACCGTAACGAGTGCGAAAGGCGGACTTAGGCACATCTGTCTCTCTAATCTTCAACTGATGATAACCAGACCTCAGATCTATTTTTGAGAAGTATTTGGCACCCTGAAACTGGTCAAAAAGATCATCGATGCGGGGTAGAGGATAACGGTTTCGAATGGTAATCTTGTTTAACTCTCG
This sequence comes from Flaveria ramosissima, assembly GCA_025215565.1. Classification (NCBI taxonomy): domain Eukaryota; kingdom Viridiplantae; phylum Streptophyta; class Magnoliopsida; order Asterales; family Asteraceae; genus Flaveria; species Flaveria ramosissima. The sequence goes on from CM046034.1 coordinate 4,711,035, forward strand.
ATAGTCAATACACAACCGCATACTACCATCCTTCTTCTTTACAAATAAGACTGGTGCGCCCCACGGTGAGGTTGAGACCTTGGCCTAATAAATCCAAGCTCCAATAACTCCTGTAACTGTTCTTTCAATTCTTTTAGTTCTAACGGTGCCATGCGATACGGTGCCTTAGAGATAGGCTCGGCGCCAGGAATTAAGTCGATGAAGAACTCTACTTCGCGGTCTGGCGGTAGTCCCGGTAATTCATCTGGAAATACATCAAGATACTCACGAACAATAGGATGGTCATCGATGCTATCTTCAGTAATCGAGGTATCCAAGATAGACGCTAAGAATCCAACACAACCATGCGATATCAACTTTTGAACCTTGAGTGCTGAAATAATCTTAAGAGATTTATGAGGTTGAATTCCTTGATAGACAAATTCAGGATGATGAAGATCACCGAAGATAACTCGTCGAGAATGGCAATCAATAGTAACATGATGTCGCGTCAACCAATCCATCCCGAGAATAATATCAAAGTCACCCATTTGCATGGGCAAAAGATCCGCATTACGCACGATCGAGTCAACATGAATAGGACAATCTTTATATATGTGAGTGATAATAAGCGAGTTTCCCATAGGAGTTGAAATCGATAGAGTATGATCTAACGGTGAGGGATCGATCATAAGGTATTAGTAAACAAATGAGAAACAATCGAGTGTGTTGCTCCCGTATCAAATAGCACATAAATATCACGTTCACCAATTTGAAGGGTTCCAGATACAGTACCTGGTGTACTAGCAGCCTCAGTAGCAGTAAGTGCGAAAACTCTTCCTCCGATGTTAGCTTGTGCATTGGACCCACCAGTGTTCCTCTTGTTCTCTTGTTTCGGACAATCCCTGATCATATGCCCCGCTTGACCACACCGGAAGCAATTTCCCATGGCTCGATGACAAATGCCTCGATGACGCTTCCCACAAGTGTTACATGGCGGAATCAAAGTCTGGTTTGGGTTTCCATGTTGATTTAGTGGTTGTGCCCTAATAGCACCTTCAAAAGGTTGAATTTGGTTATGGGTTTTAGGCTGCCATGATCGGGTCTGATTTTCGTTGTTACGACTTGGTTGAACTCTACGATCCTTTGAATGATTAGCAGCATTTGATGACTGGCCTGTGGGCTGAATTCGGTGTCCATCTCTATCCCTTTTCTTGTTGTCTCATGTCCGAGATAAGAATTCTTTTCTGTCAAATTCAAATGTCTTGATTGCATCAGCCACCTCCGTAAGATCCTTAAACTTCATATACATGATCGACTTTCGGATTCGATCACACACTGCCCATTTACACTTTTCTGCTTGAACTGCTGCAGACCCGGCTGCTTCCCCCACAATATTAGCCAACCTTGCAAATCGAGTAATGAACTCTGACCCTGGTTCATCATTCCCCTGTCGGATGACGGCATATTCTCTGATGTAGGCCTCTCTGTCAGCTGTAGAGAAAAACTTATCATAAAAGATAGTACGAAAATCATGCCACGAAAGAGTAGCTGCATAGGCTTTCCCTCCTATGATTTGCATAAGTCCTTCCCACCAAGTTTGTGCATCATCCTCCAATTTGTACGTGGCTAATCTGACCTTGTACTCGTCCACAACACCCAACACTTCAAAGATCTTCTCAATATGGGCTATCCAGTTTCTCGCGTCAATGGGAGTAGTTGCATGACTGAATGACCTTGGCTTTTGCTTTTGGAACCTCTGGATCCATACATGAATTCCCTCAGTAGAGTTATCTGTGTTGTTCTCTTCAATTGGGTTCTCCTGATTAGAGTTATCACGACCTTCAGAACGAGTTTGGTGAAGAACTGCTTCCACGGTTTGCGCAACAAGGTTAGGCAACAAACCGGCAAAAACATGGTTGATAGCGGAGACCATGTTCGGGTCAACGGGGGTCTCGTTTGAAGCGGTGTCGGCATGCAATCGGTTTGCCCTACGGACGTTCCTACGGGGTTGGCGACGTGGAGGCATCTAAAAGAAATGGACACAAGATTAGCGTATAGGAATTAATAGATTATAAAATTAGATGGAATCCTAACCCAAATGTCTACCCAATCCTCACATGTCTTATATATAATGTTAAAGTTTTCTACAGGAAAGAGCCTTTGCTCTGATACCATAACTGTAACACCCCAACCCGATTAGGGCTGACGTGTTACTATCATAGTAATCATAACATAAGACATAATTCCATGATTTGAAACATTAGGAGTACATCATCAAAACATCGTTAAGAGCTCTAGGGTAAAGTATTCGTTACATATTATTTAATCAGCCAAAACTAGATAACTAGCACATGCTACAAAAATAGCTATCTTTCACTGTTCAAAAATCCTAGAGCTTAATTTATCTCTCTTCACACCCCGCCCGGAGTAACCTGTGAACCTGTGGAAACAATTATTACGGAATGAGCCAAATGCCCAGTACGGATAAAGGCACTAGTAATACTAATAATAATTGCAATAACATCGAGAGATAAGTAACATAAAATGATACGATGCAAAGTAAGACAAGTCAATAAAGTAAATCGTATCATATGGATGTACCCATTGAGCCGAATAACTTATATCAGAACAGACATGCACATAGAGCTGCAGACTCTATGTACCGAACGTGAAATGGAGTGTGGGCATACACAACAACCATCCACCATAATCATATGCATATATCCTAGGACCAGTCCATACGCCTCCTCAACATAATATGGCCAATGTACCTCGCAAGTACCAAAGGAGACGCCGTGATCTCTGCTCACCGTCACGGTTGGTGCCATGTCATCGATGCCGCAATGACATGCTTGTGGTCACCCCCACAAGTAGGAACATGCTCGGGTAACAGAATACAACAAACTAAAATAGTGCAACAATGATATATCTCAAATATGTTTTCTTTAAACATCAGGCGAATCCATAATCATGTCATAATATAAGAACATGCGATAATGAGTTCAATTCAATAATTTTAATCGCATGTGAAATAATGCTAAATCCAAAGTAGCATGACAAAATAATAATGAATCATGATATCAATAGACGTACGATCATATGAAACAAATTTAGAGTCAAAGACGATAAGGAATTTCAACGAAATGTGAAAGTCAAAGGGTTTTAACAATCAAGTGGACTACATAACGACAAAGGGAGGGGTAAGAATCCGTACCTTAGCTGATTTTTCATAAGGATGTCAAACTCATTACTTAAGAGGGGTCATGATAACCTACAAGTAATTTATATATAATGAGATATGTTATTCTAAGTTTTGATGTTGTAAAGTCACTTGCGTGTATAAGTATATATATATATTAGCGACGTAGGTTCTTTAGTTTAAATCTGGTTATTATTCATTGTCTATAATTCAGTCTGTTACTTCCCTTTTTAAAACATGATTTTCACATAATTCATATTGAGGAATAAAGTTATATAAGTCTATTCTTTAATTAAACTATACTATTTCTCCATACATTTACTTACGCCCATAATTCATACAAATATAAAGCTTGCTGATACAATGAAGCTCTAATTTCTTATTTCACTCAAATGTATCTTCTAAATAATATATATTTTTAGTTCATATAATACCTTTGTTTATAAGAATTTGATATCAAAGTATCTCTGTTTGATTTGTATATTTATATTGATTGAATATTAGTGATTCTAGTAAATGCAATTTATTTATATATATGTATAAGAATAAAATAATAAAAACAAATAAAAATATAAATAAATAAATAAATAACATAAAGCATAACGGGTTTAGAACCCAAAACCTGTTTAATAAAAAAATATCAAGACTTAAACCACTAAGGCAATGGATCAACTATTGTAGTGATAATGGGATTCACAGTGTAATAACTTTAAAATATAGTATCATCTTCATCTTCATGATTCCCTCTTTTCATTTTAACGCTCACCGGCTAAACAAGAAGGTGTTTTAATTTAATTTTATTTTTATTTTGCAATCACTAAGGTTAGTATTGTATAGGTGAAGATAATACACAAAAATAAAGTCTTACGGGTTCGGTTGTCGGTTACCTCTGTCGCAGGTCACGGGAGGTCTAAGAACGTAAGTCGTCGGAAATGTTGTTACTTTCGTCGGAAACTTGCGCAACAGCGATGATAGGTTTCTGATGCTTCCGGTAGTTGGGAGCAGTGACAAGAGGCCGAGACGAACGAAGACGAGTTCGGTTTTGTCGTCGGTAATCGGAAAAAGGTATTATCGAAGATGGTAGGAAGTGGCCGGAATATCGAGTCAGGAAGGAACAAAAGGGAAGTTGAGGGTGGTCTTGAGCAGAGAGTTCTTATAGAATTTGAAGGTCTGATTGTGGTCAAAAGAAGAGTCCAAAACCTTTTGTGAAGTCTCTTTCTCGTTCTAGCCTATGGTGGTGAATATGAAGGAGATGTCAACTCAAGTATCTATTTTTAAGAAACTTGCAATAGCTTTTTCAGAAGTAAGGAAGAAAGTAGAAACCAGATAGTCAAAGTGGAAATAGTCAAAATGTTTATCCAATTAAAATATTTATATTTTTATAATCTATACACATTAACGTTATGCATATATGTAGTTAATATTATTTTTATTATCTTTATATTTTAATCTTCAAGATTTTGATTTCATTGCATGTATGTATATATATACATATTCACGTCCATCTTAAAAAAATATGTATTATAATTGTTATGCATAAATCAACTCACTTATTTATAATCTATTTATTATTATTATTATTATTATTATTATTATTATTATTATTATTATTATTATTATTATTATTATTATTATTATTATTATTATTATTATTTTTATCTAGATTTATATAAATATATTTATTTTATGAAGTTACGATTGTTTCAACTATTACCCCCTAAAAGAAATTTCGTCCTCGAAATTTATAATTAACACACAACTGATAGTTGAAATTAAGAAGGTAACTACGTAGGAGCGTTCATAACAGGCGGAAATCAAAATACGAGGTTCACAATCAATCAGTACAAGGAAAATTAGTTTACGAATAAACTAGGATACATAGAGCGAATTGGTTCCTCGATTTCCCATGTTGCTTCACGCTCGGAGTGGTTCTTCCATAAAACCTTGACGAATGGAATCACTTTTCTTCGCATGGTTCTTTCTTGTCGATCTAATATAGCTTCCGGTTCTTCCTCATAGGATAAGTCTTCTTGGATCGTATGTAACGGATAACTAATGACATGGAGCGGATGATAATTATATCCTCTTAGCAAAGATACATGAAAAACGTTATGAACGTGAGAAAGCTGAGGAGGCAACGCTAGGCGGTAAGAGACTTCTCCAACTCTCTCAAGAATCTCAAATGGACCAATGAAACGAGGACTAAGCTTTCCTTTGATCCCGAATCTGCGCACGCCACGGCAAGGTGAGACTTTCAAAAACACATGATCTCCAACTTTGAATTCTAATGATCGACGATGTTGATCTGCATAACTCTTTTGTCTACTTTGTGCTTCCTTTAATTTCTCTCGTGCGACGACAACCTTTTCATTTGTAATTTGGACTAACTCGGGTCCCTCAATGAGCTTTTCCCCAACCTCTTCCCAACATATTGGTGCTCTACACTTTCGACCATACAAGAGTTCAAAAGGAGCCATACCGATACTAGCTTGCCAACTATTGTTGTAGGCAAACTCGACAAGACATAGATACTCATCCCAGTTTCCTGTCCACTCGAGTGCGCATGCACGGAGCATATCTTCAAGAGTCTGAATCGTACGTTCAGACTGCCCGTCTGTCTGTGGATGAAAAGCAGTACTAAACTTCAATCGTGTACCCCAAGCTGCTTGAAAGCCTTTCCAAAATCGAGAAGTGAAACGTGGATCTCTATCTGAAACAATTGAGGATGGAGTGCCATGGAGTCGAATAATCTCTTGAAGAAACACCTCTGATAACTTGCTAACTGAAAATCCTTGTTGAATCGGTAGAAAATGAGCTGACTTGGATAATCTATCAACAACGATCCATATAGCATCATTCTTCTTAAATGTCTTGGGCAAGCCTGTAACGAAGTCCATTGATATTTCATCCCATTTCCACACGGGAATATCCAATGGTTGCAAGAGTCCGCTGGCTCGTTGGTGCTCAATCTTCACTTGCTGACACGTGAGGCATCGACTTACATATCTTGCAACATCTTCCTTCATGCCATTCCACCAAAAGTTTTGACGTAAATCATGATACATCTTGTTGATCCTGGGTGAATAGAAAAAGGCGAGCTATGTGCCTCGGCTAGTAATGACTCACGAAGGGTGGAATCATCAGGTACACATAATCTTTTCCCACACCAAATTACTCCTTGTTCATCCACACGAAAATCTGACTGCTTCCCCAACTGAATATTCTCTGTTATTGCCCATAACTCTCCATCATGTTGTTGTGCCTCTTTAATCCGTGAGATGAGGTCAGGCTCGATTTTCATTCTAGCTAGGTAGCCATCAGATTTACCAACTTGAATACCAATGTCCATCTTATCAAGTTCTGAAATAACATGCGGATGAATTTGAAGGCAAGACACAACTCCAAAATTCTTTCTACTCAAAGCGTCAGCCACCACATTCGCTTTCCCCGGGTGGTACTGAATATTAGCATCGTAATCTTTCAAAAGTTCCAACCATCTTCTTTGCCTCATATTTAGCTCCTTTTGTGTAAATATATACTTGGGGCTTTTATGATCGGTAAAGATATCACATGTCTCGCCATACAGATAATGTCGCCAAATCTTTAATGCAAAGACTACTGCTGCCAACTCCAAATCATGTGTCGGATAATTAACTTCATAAGGCTTCAGTTGACGGGAGGCATAGGCGATGACTTTTCCGTGTTGCATCAGCACACAACCTAGCCCTTTCTTCGATGCATCACTATAAATCTGAAATCCGCCTGAACCAGATGGAAGAGTGAGTATTGGGGCAGATACAAGTCTTTTCTTTAGCTCTTCAAAACTCTTTTCCCGCTCTTCATTCCAAGAATATTTCACCCCTTTTCTCAATAGTTGTGTGAGGGGTAAGGCAATAACAGAAAAACCTTCCACAAATCTTCGATAATAGCCTGCCAAACCTAAGAAACTTCGGACCTCTGTGGCTGAGGTAGGTCTAGGCCACTTAGTAATGGCCTCAACTTTAGGTGGATCCATTTTAATTCCTTCTGCTGATACAATGTGACCCAAGAATGCTACTTGATTGAGCCAAAATTCACATTTCGAAAATTTGGCATACAACTTCTTTTGCCTTAATGTCTCAAGCACTTTACGCAGGTGTTCCTCATGTTCTTCCTTGCTTCTAGAATACACTAAAATATCATCGATAAAAACAATCACAAATTTATCCAAGAATTCATGAAATACTCGGTTCATCAAGTCCATGAATACAGCTGGTGCATTAGTCAAGCCAAAAGGCATGACCAAGAACTCATAATGACCGTAACGAGTGCGAAAGGCGGACTTAGGCACATCTGTCTCTCTAATCTTCAACTGATGATAACCAGACCTCAGATCTATTTTTGAGAAGTATTTGGCACCCTGAAACTGGTCAAAAAGATCATCGATGCGGGGTAGAGGATAACGGTTTCGAATGGTAATCTTGTTTAACTCTCGATAGTCAATACACAACCGCATACTACCATCCTTCTTCTTTACAAATAAGACTGGTGCGCCCCACGGTGAGACGCTTGGCCTAATAAATCCAAGCTCCAATAACTCCTGTAACTGTTCTTTCAATTCTTTTAGTTCTAACGGTGCCATGCGATACGGTGCCTTAGAGATAGGCTCGGCGCCAGGAATTAAGTCGATGGAGAACTCTACTTCGCGGTCTGGCGGTAGTCCCGGTAATTCATCTGGAAATACATCAGGATACTCACGAACAATAGGATGGTCATCGATGCTATCTTCAGTAATCGAGGTATCCAAGATAGACGCTAAGAATCCAACACAACCATGCGATATCAACTTTTGAACCTTGAGTGCTGAAATAATCTTAAGAGATTTATGAGGTTGAATTCCTTGATAGACAAATTCAGGATGATGAAGATCACCGAAGATAACTCGTCGAGAATGGCAATCAATAGTAACATGATGTCGCGTCAACCAATCCATCCCGAGAATAATATCAAAGTCACCCATTTGCATGGGCAAAAGATCCGCATTACGCACGATCGAGTCAACATGAATAGGACAATCTTTATATATGTGAGTGATAATAAGCGAGTTTCCCATAGGAGTTGAAATCGATAGAGTATGATCTAACGGTGAGGGATCGATCATAAGGTATTTAGTAAACAAATGAGAAACAATCGAGTGTGTTGCTCCCGTATCAAATAGCACATAAATATCACGTTCACCAATTTGAAGGGTTCCAGATACAGTACCTGGTGTACTAGCAGCCTCAGTAGCACTAAGTGCGAAAACTCTTCCTCCGATGTTAGCTTGTGCATTGGACCCACCAGTGTTCCTCTTGTTCTCTTGTTTCGGACAATCCCTGATCATATGCCCCGCTTGACCACACCGGAAGCAATTTCCCATGGCTCGATGACAAATGCCTCGATGACGCTTCCCACAAGTGTTACATGGCGGAATCAAAGTCTGGTTTGGGTTTCCATGTTGATTTAGTGGTTGTGCCCTAATAGCACCTTCAAACGGTTGAATCTGGTTATGGGTTTTAGGCTGCCATGTCGGGTCTGATTTTCGTTGTTACGACTTGGTTGAACTCTACGATCCTTTGAATGATTAGCAGCATTTGATGACTGGCCTGTGGGCTGAATTCGGTGTCCATCTCTATCCCTTTTCTTGTTGTCTCATGTCCGAGATAAGAATTCTTTTCTGTCAAATTCAAATGTCTTGATTGCATCAGCCACCTCCGTAAGATCCTTAAACTTCATATACATGATCGACTTTCGGATTCGATCACACACTGCCCATTTACACTTTTCTGCTTGAACTGCTGCAGACCCGGCTGCTTCCCCCACAATATTAGCCAACCTTGCAAATCGAGTAATGAACTCTGACCCTGGTTCATCATTCCCCTGTCGGATGACGGCATATTCTCTGATGTAGGCCTCTCTGTCAGCTGTAGAGAAAAACTTATCATAAAAGATAGTACGAAAATCATGCCACGAAAGAGTAGCTGCATAGGCTTTCCCTCCTCTGATTTGCATAAGTCCTTCCCACCAAGTTTGTGCATCATCCTCCAATTTGTACGTGGCTAATCTGACCTTGTACTCGTCCACAACACCCAACACTTCAAAGATCTTCTCAATATGGGCTATCCAGTTTCTCGCGTCAATGGGAGTAGTTGCATGACTGAATGACCTTGGCTTTTGCTTTTGGAACCTCTGGATCCATACATGAATTCCCTCAGTAGAGTTATCTGTGTTGTTCTCTTCAATTGGGTTCTCCTGATTAGAGTTATCACGACCTTCAGAACGAGTTTGGTGAAGAACTGCTTCCACGGTTTGCGCAACAAGGTTAGGCAACAAACCGGCAAAAACATGGTTGATAGCGGAGACCATGTTCGGGTCAACGGGGGTCTCGTTTGAAGCGGTGTCGGCATGCAATCGGTTTGCCCTACGGACGTTCCTACGGGGTTGGCGACGTGGAGGCATCTAAAAGAAATGGACACAAGATTAGCGTATAGGAATTAATAGATTATAAAATTAGATGGAATCCTAACCCAAATGTCTACCCAATCCTCACATGTCTTATATATAAATGTTAAAGTTTTCTACAGGAAAGAGCCTTTGCTCTGATACCATAACTGTAACACCCCAACCCGATTAGGGCTGACGTGTTACTATCATAGTAATCATAACATAAGACATAATTCCATGATTTGAAACATTAGGAGTACATCATCAAAACATCGTTAAGAGATCTAGGGTAAAGTATTCGTTACATATAATTTAATCAGCCAAAACTAGATAACTAGCACATGCTACAAAAATAGCTATCTTTCACTGTTCAAAAATCCTAGAGCTTAATTTATCTCTCTTCACACCCCGCCCGGAGTAACCTGTGAACCTGTGGAAACAATTATTCACGGAATGAGCCAAATGCCCAGTACGGATAAAGGCACTAGTAATACTAATAATAATTGCAATAACATCGAGAGATAAGTAACATAAAATGATACGATGCAAAGTAAGACAAGTCAATAAAGTAAATCGTATCATATGGATGTACCCATTGAGCCGAATAACTTATATCAGAACAGACATGCACATAGAGCTGCAGACTCTATGTACCGAACGTGAAATGGAGTGTGGGCATACACAACAACCATCCACCATAATCATATGCATATATCCTAGACCAGTCCATACGCCTCCTCAACATAATATGGCCAATGTACCTCGCAAGTACCAAAGGAGACGCCGTGATCTCTGCTCACCGTCACGGTTGGTGCCATGTCATCGATGCCGCAATGACATGCTTGTGGTCACCCCCACAAGTAGGAACATGCTCGGGTAACAGAATACAACAAACTAAAATAGTGCAACAATGATATATCTCAAATATGTTTTCTTTAAACATCAGGCGAATCCATAATCATGTCATAATATAAGAACATGCGATAATGAGTTCAATTCAATAATTTTTAATCGCATGTGAAATAATGCTAAATCCAAAGTAGCATGACAAAATAATAATGAATCATGATATCAATAGACGTACGATCAAATGAAACAAATTTAGAGTCAAAGACGATAAGGAATTTCAACGAAATGTGAAAGTCAAAGGGGTTTTAACAATCAAGTGGACTACATAACGACAAAGGGAGGGGTAAGAATCCGTACCTTAGCTGATTTTTCATAAGGATGTCAAACTCATTACTTAAGAGGGGTCATGATAACCTACAAGTAATTTATATATAATGAGATATGTTATTCTAAGTTTTGATGTTGTAAAGTCACTTGCGTGTATAAGTATATATATATATTAGCGACGTAGGTTCTTTAGTTTAAATCTTGTTATTATTCATTGTCTATAATTCAGTCTGTTACTTCCCTTTTTAAAACATGATTTTCACATAATTCATATTGAGGAATAAAGTTATATAAGTCTATTCTTTAATTAAACTATACTATTTCTCCATACATTTACTTACGCCCATAATTCATACAAATATAAAGCTTGCTGATACAATGAAGCTCTAATTTCTTATTTCACTCAAATGTATCTTCTAAATAATATATATTTTTAGTTCCTATAATACCTTTGTTTATAAGAATTTGATATCAAAGTATCTCTGTTTGATTTGTATATTTATATTGATTGAATATTAGTGATTCTAGTAAATGCAATTTATTTATATATATGTATAAGAATAAAATAATAAAAACAAATAAAAATATAAATAAATAAATAAATAACATAAAGCATAACGGGTTTAGAACCCAAAACCTGTTTAATAAAAAATATCAAGACTTAAACCACTAAGGCAATGGATCAACTATTGTAGTGATAATGGGATTCACAGTGTAATAACTTTAAAATATAGTATCATCTTCATCTTCATGATTCCCTCTTTTCATTTTAACGCTCACCGGCTAAACAAGAAGGTGTTTTAATTTAATTTTATTTTTATTTTGCAATCACTAAGGTTAGTATTGTATAGGTGAAGATAATACACAAAAATAAAGTCTTACGGGTTCGGTTGTCGGTTACCTCTGTCGCAGGTCACGGGAGGTCTAAGAACGTAAGTCGTCGGAAATGTTGTTACTTTCGTCGGAAACTTGCGCAACAGCGATGATAGGTTTCTGATGCTTCCGGTAGTTGGCAAGCAGTGACAAGAGGCCGAGACGAACGAAGACGAGTTCGGTTTTGTCGTCGGTAATCGGAAAAAGGTATTATCGAAGATGGTAGGAAGTGGCCGGAATATCGAGTCAGGAAGGAGCAAAAGGGAAGTTGAGGGTGGTCTTGAGCAGAGAGTTCTTATAGAATTTGAAGGTCTGATTGTGGTCAAAAGAAGAGTCCAAAACCTTTTGTGAAGTCTCTTTCTCGTTCTAGCCTATGGTGGTGAATATGAAGGAGATGTCAACTCAAGTATCTATTTTTAAGAAACTTGCAATAGCTTTTTCAGAAGTAAGGAAGAAAGTAGAAACCAGATAGTCAAAGTGGAAATAGTCAAAATGTTTATCCAATTAAAATATTTATGTTTTTATAATCTATACACATTAACGTTATGCATATATGTAGTTAATATTATTTTTATTATCTTTATATTTTAATCTTCAAGATTTTGATTTCATTGCATGTATGTATATATATACATATTCACGTCCATCTTAAAAAAATATGTATTATAATTGTTATGCATAAATCAACTCACTTATTTATAATCTATTTATTATTATTATTATTATTATTATTATTATTATTATTATTTATTATTATTATTATTATTATTATTATTATTATTATTATTATTATTATTATTATTATTATTATTATTATTATTATTATTTTTATCTAGATATATATAAATATATTTATTTTATGAAGTTACGATTGTTTCACTGTAACACCCGGAAAATTTAAAGAAAAGAAAAGAAAAAGAAATATAAAAGGGAGAAATGTCAAATAACCTAAGTTGAGGGGTTAAACGTATACAAATGACAAAATTTAAATAATATTTTGTACAACAGAAGCATGGCCGCCAACACCACCTTTGTACCATCTTTTCATTCGGTTTCTAGACAGAGAAAGCAGAGAATTTCAGGTTTTATAGAGAGAAGAAGAAGAGAAGTGCATATTCAGGTTTGTTTTCTAGTGTTTTGGGTGTTCTCGGCCGATTTTCAGCTTTCGGTTATGTGCTTATGTGATTGTTTGTGTTCGGTTGTGTGTTTTGGGGTTGTTTAGGTGTTAGAACTCATAGAGCTCTCGAGTTTGGAGGAGTTTTGCCCAGAAGTTTCATAAGGTGAGTCTAGATCCCCGTTTTAAATGTTTTAACTTGTTTTGGGGCTGGAAATGCATGCTTTAATTTTTTTTAAAAAATTATTAGGTGTGTACCCGTATGTGTTTGTGTGTGCCCGGTAAGGTGGGTATTGATTTGGGGAATGATTTTTGGTTATATTCATGTTTTATGCTTGTTTTGATGCTTAGTATGTTAGAACTAGGCTTAGAACATGTTAAAATATTGATTTGGGGCTGAAAATGATGTCAGTTACAAGTTAGTTGTTCATGCGCCTGAACAATAGCCCATACGCCCAACTGCCCAAATGCCTAAGTGTCCCCCAAGTGCCAAAGGATCATGCGGCCCAATAGTGCCTGAACGCCCAAAGTGCTCATGCGCCTAAGTTAGGCCCATGCGCCTGCATAGTGCCCATGCGCCTAGAATATTGCCCAGACGACTAAGTGTTAGGCCATGCGCCCATATAGTGCTCATACGCCCAAAACCTGCCGATGCGCTTAAGTGTTTCCATGCCCTGAGAGGTCCTGCGCCCGCAAAGTGGCCATGCACCTGCATAGTGCCCATGCGCCTAAAGACTTAGATAATTTTTTCTGAAATTTTCGAAAGAAAGGGACTTTTAGGCTATGACTTGGAATGTTTCCGGGGATGACGTATGATGTTGTATGTTGATTTTATGCTTGTTTATGGTCTGTTTCCATATGTTATTTATTACGTATTATTCCGTGGCTTTATGTGGTGTGATTAGGCTAATGAACGTAAAGTATTATCTTATCGAAGCGAAAGATTTAAGATAATGAAAGTGGAACATAATGAATGAACGAATGAAAGTCTTGCAAGCAAAATGTAAGGAGGTTCACAACTCAATGAGAGTTGTTAGCTCAACTGTGTATTTTATAGCGTGCGATCTTGGCTAACCAATGAGGGTTCATACACAGGGGGAGTCAGTCTTGGTGACTACTCCATACGTGCGATATGGGATCCTTGTCGCTTAACCCTAGATGAGATGGCTTTATGCCCAAGAGGGGGTTTTAGCATATGACAGGATCTAGATAGAAGTGAAAGAATAATGAATGTACGAAACGTGCGATGCGTACGAAAAACGAATGATTATGAAGATAATAATGTTATTATCTATGTTTATGTACGATTTATGATCATGTGCGAAAGTAAAGAAAATGTTTTAAGTAATGAAAGTTAAAATATATTTTATAAAACTAGAACTCACTCAGTGACTCTGACTTTTATGCATTTCAGTTGGCAGGTAATGGTTGCCGAGGATGGTACGGGGTGAGGCTACTGGGCAAGTTTTGGATGGCATCCATTTTATGTATTAGTGATGTTTTTATGTTGTAATGCAACCAAACAATATTTTGTAACGATTAACAATGTTGTATTATTTGGCAAAAGCGATTATTAATATATGAAATGGTTTTAGTAAATGATTCTGTTGCGTTATTTAAATGAAGTTTATGTATTTTTAAGTATGATGTGCAATGATTTTCCGACTGTAAGCGTTCCGGGAACGGGGCCTTACAAGTTGGTATCAGATCCAAAGTTTAAGAGAATTGGGTAAAATAATTTCAAAAACCTAAACTTAAACTGAGAATGGTACAAATGGAAGGATGCCAGTCCAAGTAGCTACATGCCATTAGGTATTTTTCTTTAATGTTAACTGACATTATGTGCGCATGTTATTTGATTTATGTGGTCTTAGTTGATTTAGATACTAATGTAGTCAGGATAGGAAATGCTTCGAGTATGAGGAGTAAAGTAAGTGGCTAATGACAACTGACCATTGTAATTAGGGACTTAGTATACTTAACATAAACTGAGCTATTACCTTGAATGACCTTGTGGGTGCTTGGATCTTATAGGGTGCTTAGAGGATGGCTGGAGGTAGATCTTCAAAGGCTTTGCGAGGTGGAGGTCATGGTGGACGTGGTGCTGGACCACGGGTCACAAGAGGCATGGCTAACGTTGCTAAAACGGCTCATGAGGAGCCCGAGACTCATCACCAAGAAGGTGGTGATGAGAGTGCCAATGTGAGGGCCTTAGTGAAGGAGACTGTTGTCGAGGAGGTCACCAGGTCATGCAGATGATCCTGCCATCTGTGGTGACCAAAGTGATTAGAGTTGTAAGTGAGGATGAGAAGAAGGAAAAGAAGAAGATGGCCGAGAGAGGATAAAGGGAGCAACTGGAGATTGAGACGGTTGTCTCGAGTAACGAGGAGGGGGAAGAAGCGGTGCCAAAATAGCATGGGGTTGCAATTATAGAGTCTTCCAGAGGTGTAAACACTCGACTTTTGATGGAAATAGTAATGATGTTGCTGCCCATCGATGGGTAAGAAAGATCGAAGTTGTGCTTGATATCAACGAGTGTAGAGAAGATCAGAAGGTGAAGTTCGCCACTTACTCATTCGTGGCCTCGGCTCTATGCTGGTGGGATAATATTATCTAGGCTGGGGGCAGTAAGGCTATTGGAAGGATGAAGTGGAGAGAGCTGAAGATGTAAGTGATTGAGGAGTTATGTCCTGACAAAGAGCTCGAGAAGATTGAGAGTGAGTTCCTGCAGCTGGAAGCGGGAACTATGATACACCAACAATACACCACCAAGTTCAACGAGATGACGTGATTGGTGCCAGAACAAGTGACACCCATGTCACGAAAGATTAAGCGATACATCCAAGGTTTGCCGGCGGATATCCACAGCGACATGATCGCCGCTCGGCCAGGCACTTTTAGGTCTGTGGTTGATCTGGCAGGGACACAGTATGATGAACGAGAGGTGGCAGTGGCTGAGGTAAGTAAGAAAGCTGGTGGTGATTGAAATTGGAATGGAAAGCGGTTTGGACGTGGTGGTGTCACTCCAAACCACAAGGTTGCAGGGGTGTAGCTAAATCAAGTGCGGGGGTGAGGAGGTGTGGCAAGTGCGGAAAGGAGCATACAGGGGAATGTATATGAGGATCAAACGTCTGCTTCAAGTGTGCGAAGCCCGATCATGTGGCTCGAGAATGCGGGGTCGTGAGATGCTATAACTGTGGTGAAGATGACCATCTAAGCCGGGATTGCAAGAAGCCGAGGGCTGAAAGTTCCGGGGCGAAGAAGAAGGGCGGGAATGAAGGGTAGAAGGCGAGCGCCAGAGCATTCATGATGACCCAGGAGGAGGCTAGGACGGACCCCAATGTTGTGTCAGGTACGTTTCTTGTAAACCAAACTCTTGCTTCTGTGTTATTTGACTCCTGTGCTAGTAAGTGTTTTTATTTCTACTACTTTTTGTGCTAATTTGCCCATTAGAAGTAAAAGCATTGATGAGCCCTTCGATGTAGAAACTGCCATAGGTAAGTCTACCAGATTTATGATTTGATAGAAGGCTGTGACATAGAATTAGAAGGTCATTGGTTTCCTACTAGATTGTTTGTTATGACCTTAGGCGTGCTTGATGTAGTCCTAGGAATGGATTGGTAGTGGACTACGAGGCGAATATTGTGTGTCGCAAGAAGATGATTCGACTGGCAGCGCCTGATGGAAGTTCGGTAACGATCTACGGTGATCGAGTCACTACGATTCCAAAGGTTATTTAGATGGCAGTGGCCGGAAAGTGCATGGAACGTGGATGTAATGCCTACCTGGCTTACGTGAAGGATGTGGACACGTCAGCACCACAATTGTCCGACGTATCGAATGTGTGTGATTTTCCCGACGTGTTCCCAGAAGATTTACTAGGTGCGCCACCGGACCGTGAGATTGAGTTCCAAAACGAGCTGATACCTGGTGCTTAACCTATTGCTAAGGCGTTGTGTTGTCTAGCTCCCTCCGAGATGAAAGATTTGATGACCCAACTACAAGAGTTGCTTGATAAGGGGTTCATTAGGCTGAGTATCTCTCCATGGGGTGCTCCGGTCCTATTTGTCAAGAAAAGGACGGTAGTGTGGGGGTGCATTGACTACCGTGAGCTAAACAAGTTGACGGTGAAGAACTGTTACCCACTACCCCGAATCGACGACATGTTTGATCAGCTACAGGTTGTTAGTTGGTTTTCGAGAATAGATCTTCGATCGGGTTATCATCAGCTGAAAGTGAAGGAGCAGGATATTCCTTAAATAGCCTTTCGCAACTGTTATGGACATTACAAGTTCTTTAAGATGTCCTTTGGATTAACCAACGCGCCAGCTTTTTATGGATTTGATGAATCGTGTGTGTCAGTCGTTGTTAGATAAATTAGTGATTGTGATTATTGACGACATACTGATTTATTCGAAGAGTGAGGAGGAATATGCCAATCATATTCGGGAAGTGTTGGAGACGCTTAGAAGGGAGAATCTGTACGCCAAGTTCTCCAAGTGCGCGTTCTGGTTGCGCAAAGTTTAGTTTCAGGGTCACGTAGTGAATCGCGAAGGGATTATGGTAGACCCAGCTAAAGTGGAAGCGGTGATGCAATGGAAGTCTCCAAAGACGCCATCCAAGATTCGTAGTTTCTTGGGGTTGGTGGGCTATTATAGAAGATTTATCCAAGACTTTTCCAAAGTAGCTTCTCCACTGACCAAGCTAACCCGTAAGGATGTAAAGTTTGTATGGGGTCAGGATAAAGAGAATGCTTTCAAGGAGCTAAAAACGAGGTTGACGCAAGCTTCAGTCTTGTCATTACCCGAAGGGAGAAAAGACCTGGTAGTCTATTCGGATGCCTTTTATTCGGTATTGGGTTGTGTGTTGATGCAACGAGGAAAGGTTATAGCCTATGTATCCCGACAGTTGAAGATCCATTAGGTTAATTACCATATCATGATTTGGAGTTGGCGGCTGTGGTATTTGCATTGAAGATTTGGAAGCACTACTTGTACGGGATGAAGTGCACTATCTTCACCGACCATAAGAGCTTGAAATACTTCTTCGAGCAAAAGGATCTGAACATGAGGCAAAGGAGATGGTTGGAGCTTATAAAGGATTATGATTGTGAGATCCATTACCAATCGGCAAAGCCAACGTAGTGGCGGATGCCCTTAGCCGAAAGGAGAAACCCGAACCAATCCAAGTGAAAACTTATCAAATGGTTATGACCTCTGATGTGATGAAGCATGTCAAAGAATTCCAAGATGAGGAGTTGAAAGAAGATCGCCTTAACTCCGAAAGGATGAGAGGTCTAGTCATGGAATTGGGCGAGAACACTCTTGGTGTTTGAACCCGTTTCAAACCGATGTGGATCCCTCGGTATGGAGATCTATGAGGGCGAATAATGGATGAAGCTCATAAGACTTGGCACTCCATTCATCCCAGTGCTACAAAGATGTATCAAGATATGAAGAAGGATTACTGGTGGCTGGGTATGAAGCGCAATGTAGTGGAGTATGTGAGTAAGTGCCTTACTTTCTTGCAAGTGAAGGCAGAGCATCAAAAGCCATACGGGAAGATCCAACGATTGGATATACCCGATTGAAATTGGGAGCACATCACCATGGACTTCATTACAAAGTTGCCTCGTACGGAAAAAAGGTATGATGGCATATGAGTGATCGTTAACCGTTTCACAAAGAGTGCTCACTTCCTATCGGTCCGTGAAATGTATTCTTCTAAGAGGTTAGCGGATCTGTTCATCAAAGAGATTGTAACTCGCCATGGTGTACCAGTGTCTATTGTGTCTGACCGTGACACTCGGTTTACATCCATGTTTTGGAAGAGATTTCATGATGCGATGGTGTAGCAGTGGGGTCCAAGGGGCAACGCCCCTGGCTGGGGCTGAGCTGCCAGGTCAGCGCGAAAAATTTTTATATTTAAACATTTATATAGCACATTTACTTATAGAAAAATCGTTCTTCCTGTTAAAACCGCTTAAAATCTTGGTCATTTAAAACGTATATTTAGTATGCATAATAGCCCCAAAACATGGAAAAACTTATAAATAGGGGATCTAGAACTCACCTGGATACCACGAATAACTTCTAGACTAAGCTTTCTAGGCAAGAATCACACTACACAGCCTGCAGACAAGTTAACACTCTAAGGGGTTAATTTCTGCCTAAATTCGCTGCTAATTTCGCTGCCAGAAAAGCAGTTTCGCTGCCAGTTTCGCATGGCAGTTTCGCCCAACTTTCGTTGGAATTTTCATGGCTGCGAAATTACCTGCGAAACTATAGTTTCGCAGAACACCCACAGTTACGCAGCTTGAACATGCAATTTCACTGGATGCTTACACAGTTTCGCAGATCGAGCTGAAATGACGAACCAACCCATTTTTGACCCAAAATCGCAACTTTTTACGTCCAAACCCTAAGTTTATCATCCATGAGGCTAAATATAAGCTTTATACATGTTTTCATACGTAAAAATGTGACCCTTATGCGATTCTTTGCAACTTTTCAAAACCCAAAACCCTAGAATCCGGGTTTGATCTACAGAAGGGTTTAGAGGTCATCAAACAATTGAGGATAAAATTTCCTCATCTCCTCCTCGGTCTCCCACGTAGATTTTGATCCTTTTCTGTGTCTCCACTGGACTCGTACTAGTGTAACCACTTTATTCTGTAAGTGCTTCTCTTTCCAATCAAGGATGGCCACCAGCTGCTCTACATAATTAAGCCGTTCATCGACTTCAATGTCTTTCAATGGTACAACAGCATCATTATCTGACAGACTCCTGAGATGAGATACATGGAACGTAGGGTGAATTCCACTCAACTCATCAGGTAGTTCTAATCTGTAGGACACTTCCCCTACCCTTGCGACAATATGGAATGGCCCTATGAACCTTGGGCTTAATTTTCCCCGTTTTCGAAACCTGATGATCCCTTTTCTAGGGAGATACCTTGAGCATAACCTTGTCACCAACTTCAAACTCTATTGGTCTACGCATCTTATCAGCATAAGACTTCTGGCTATCCTTTGTGGCTTTCATTAATGCTTTGATCCTATCTAACTTCTCGGTCGTTACCTCGATCACTTCAAGGCTTCCCAATTCTTTTTGCCCGATGTCACCCCAACACACGGGCGTTCTGCACTTCCTACCGTACAGCATCTCATAAGGTGGCATACCAATGCTGGCATGGTAACTATTATTATATGAGAATTCTGCCAACGGTAAGTGCTCATCCCAACTTCCTCCAAAGTCGATTACACAAGCTCGTAGCATATGTTCTAACGTTTGAATCGTTCTTTCCGACTGACCATCCGTCAGGGGGTGGTAAGTCGTACTAATATGCAGTCTAGTCCCCATTGAGTCGTGAAACCTCTTCCAGAACTTGGACGTAAACCATGTGTCCCTATCCGAAACGATAGACACTGGCATGTTGTGACGAGCCACGATCTCCTTGATAAATAGCTCTGCCAACCTCTCAGAGGAATACGTCTCACGAATTGGTAGGAAATGGGCGCTCTTTGTTAGACGGTCAACAACCACCCAGATTGTGTCGCTTCCCCTCGCCGTGCGAGGTAGCTTCGTGATGAAGTCCATTGTGATGTGTTCCCATTTCTATTCAGGGATATCCAAAGGCTGGATCTTCCCATATGGCTTTTGGTGCTCTGCCTTCACTTGCAGGCAAGTCAGGCACTTTCTCACATACTTAGCCACGTCTCGCTTCATTCCCAGCCACCAGTAATCTTTCTTCAGATCCTTATACATTTTCGTGGCACCGGGGTGTATGGAATATCGAGTTTTGTGAGTCTCATCCATGATTTTCTCCCTTAGATCCCCATAGAGAGGGATCCACATTCTCCCATATCAGGTTCTAACACCTAGGGTGTTTTCCCCCAAATCTGAAACTTGTCCTTTCATCCTTTCAGAGTTGACTCTATCCTCTCTTAATGCCTCATCCTAGAACTCGCTCACTTGTTTCATAACATCAGGCGTCATGATTATCTAGCAAGCCCTCACCCGAATTGGTTTGGGTCGTCCTTTTCGGCTAAGGGCATCAGCAACCACATTGGCTTTGCCTGGATGATAATGAATTTCGCAGTCATAATCCTTGATCAGTTCCAACCACCTCCTCTGCCTCATATTGAGTTCCTTTTGTTCAAAGAAATACTTCAGACTTTTATGATCAGTGAAGATGGTGCACTTCACCCCATACAGGTAGTGCCTCCAAATCTTCAATGCAAACACCATCGCGGCCAACTCCAAATCATGGGTGGGATAATTGGCCTCGTGAACCTTTAATTGTCTAGAAGCATAGGCTATCACCTTCCCTCGTTGCATCAACACGCAACCCAATCCTGCATACGAGGCATCCGAGTACACCACCAGATCCGCGTTCCCTTCAGGTAACGTCAAGACAGGGGCTTGATTTAACCTCATCTTTAGTTCTACAAAGGCGTTCTCCTAATCAGTACCCCATTCATACTTCACGTCCTTCCGGGTCAGCTTAGTCAAATGAGAAGCTATCTTGGAGAAATCCTGGATAAACCTCCCGTAGTAGCCTGCCAGTCCTAAGAAACTACGATCTCGGATGGCGTCTTTGGAGGTTCCCATTGCATCACCGCTTCAACCTTCGCAGGGTCCACCCTGATCCCCTCAGGATTAACCACATGACCCTGAAATTGAACTTCTCGAAGCCAAAATGCGCATTTAGAGAACTTAGCATATAACTTCTCATTTCTGAGCGTCTCCAATACTTCTCGAATATGATCAGTTTGTTCCTCTTCACTTTTTGAATAAATCAAGATGTCGTCGATGAATACTATCACCGATTTATCCAACATCGGTCGACATACCCGATCATGAGATCCATGAAAGCAGCTGGCATATTGGTTAAACCAAAGGACGTGACGAGAAATTCGTAGTGTCCATAACGCGTACGGAACGCTGTCTTTGGAATGTCTTGTTCTTTCACCTTCAGTTGGTGGTAACCAGACCGCAGGTCTATCCTCGAAAACCAGCTGGCACCCTGAAGTTGATCGAACAGGTCGTCGATCCTTGGTAACAGATACCGATTCTTTACGGTCAGCTTATTGAGCTCGCGATAGTCAATGCACATCCGCATGCTAAACCATCTTTCTTCTTGACAAATAAAACTGGAGCACCCCATGGAGAGATTCTTGGTCGGATGAAGCCTTTATCCAATAAATCTTGCAACTGGTCCCTCAGTTCTACCATCTCCGAAAGAGCTAATTGATACGGTGCTTTAGTGACAGGTTGTGCTCCCGGTAGCAAATCAATCTAGAATTCGATTTCGCGGTCAGGCGGCACACCAGTCAGGTCTTCAGGAAAGACGTTAGGAAACTCGCGTACTACCGGCACATCTGATAATTGTGGCTCTGGTGCATCCATATATTTGACATTGGCCAAGTAAGCGCTACACCCACGTCTCTAGTATTTTTCAGCTATAATCATCGACACGACCATCAGTACACAGCACACCTTATCCCCATGAATCGTAACAGAACTACCATCGGGCGCTGTTAGACGAATTATCTTCTTACTACATACTATATTGGCTTCGTAGCTAGCTAACCAATCCATGCCTAACACCACATCGAAACCTCCTAAGGCCATAACATGCAACCTAGCAGGGAACTTACAATCTTCTAATTCAATCAGGCAATCCTCAACCACCTCAGTTACCTTAATGGACTTACCAAATGCTGTTTCTACATAGAAAGGCTCGTCTAACTTCCTACCCTTATCATGCAACAAACGACAAAAGGCAACAGACACAAAACTCCTACTAGCACCAGAATCAAAGAGCATTGAAGCATATTTATGGTCCACCAGAAACATACCTGAAACTACTTTTGGATCTGCCCTGGCCTCCTCATGAGTTATGTTGAATGCCCTCGCTTTCGCCTTCGAACCGTCACCCTTTCCCTTATCTCCAGCTCTAACCATTCCTGATCCTCCTGATTTTCCTTTCTTGCAGTCCCTTTCAACATGTCCCATCTTACCACACTGGTAACACTTTACTGCCTTGCAGTCCCTGGCATAGTGGCCCTCGCCTCCATATTTGAAACATTTGCTTGTCCCAACTCTGCATTCCCCTGAATGACCCCTTCCACATTTCCTACACACACCTCCTTCACCTGAATTTTCTTGCCTCCTGGACTGATCCTCAACTCTCATCCTCTTCTCCCGAATCCTGAAGTTGTCACCTCCGAACCTCTTCCCATTCCCATTCTTGTTCCCACTCCATTTCTCCACCTTCTTCTGTACAGGCATTGGATCTCTCTCATTATACAACCTCCCAGCTAAGTCCACCACCGACCTAAACATGCCTGGTCTGGCCGCAATCATATGCCTCCTGATATCCACAGGCAAACCCTATATGTATCTCTTGATCTTTTTGGATGCAGGTGTCACCATGTCTGGCACAAGTCTTGCAAGTTCATTGAACATGGAGGTGTACTCTTGATGAGTCATGTTCCCAGCCTCCAAATACAAGAACTCCTTCTCAATCTTGTCTAACTCTTGATGGGGACAATATTCCTCTAGCACCAACTCTTTCAACTCAGACCACTTCATTCTGGCTATCGATCGCTTTCCTTTAGCCTGGACAACATTGTCCCACCAGCACAACGCTGAGTCGACGAAAGAATGAGTGGCAAACTTAACTTTTTGATCTTCCCGGCACTCACTAATTTCCAGTACCGCTTCAATCTCTCTGACCCAACGATGAGCGGCAGTAGCATTTCCGTTACCGTCAAAGGTTGGGGGCTTGCACCTTTGAAATGCCCCATAGTTGCACCCTCTAGTGGTCTCTCTCTCGGACTCCTCATCACTGTCGTCATCATGGACTACCACCTTAGGGTTTGATGGCTCCTCTTCAGATTCCTCAGTCCTTTCGGTGGACTTTCCTGAGTTCTTCTCACCTTCCTTCCCCTTCTTCTCAACTTTCTCTCCATCCTTGACTGCTTTGATCACCTCGGTCACCACTGAGGGTAAGACATTTTGCATGACATTGTAGACTTCGTCAGCGATAGCCTCCTTCACAGTGGATTTGAGGGTGGCTGATCCCTCCCCCTCTGGGTGACTATGGAGGTCTGACTCCTCATGAACAGTCTCGAGAGCCTTAGCTTTACTCCGGGTGACACGTGGCTCAGTAGTACGCCCGCCACGAGCACCTCCTCGGGTTGCTTTCCCTGATTTTCTACCAGCCATAACTAACTCCTATAAGATTCAAAAACCAAAATTTTTATTCAAGATAATTGCTCAGATCATTATAAGTACAGTAAGTCCTTAATTACAGTGGCCAAGTGTGATTAACCACTTACCTTACCCTCCTGTCCCAAGCAATCACTATCCTAACACATATCAGTATTCAAATCTACAAGCACATAAAACAAATAGCACACGCACATAATTCCGGTTTTACTTGACACTTTTACCTTATGGCACATAGCTACTTGGATTGGCATCCTTCATTCGGTCCCATTTTCAGTTTAAGTTTAGGTTTTGAAAACAGTTTACCCAATTCTCTTAAACTTTGGCTCTGATACCAACTTGTAAGGCCCCGTTCCTGGGAAATCTCACAGTTGGTTAATAATAGCATAAAATCATTTTAATAACAAAACATTGCAGCGGAAATAATTAGAAATTCATTTAAAACTTAGAAACCATATCGTACTTATACATTTGTCCTTTAATTGTAAACAAAACATATTACTTGTTTTTAAATTACAATAAAGATTTCATAAACAGGAATGCCATCCATAGCTCCCCAAGTAGCTCCGTGGTGCCATCCTCAGCATCAGCACTTACCTGCCAACTATAATACATAAAAGTCAGCTTTGCTGAGTGAGTTCTAGCTTTAGGTAAATAAGAAAATATAACTTTATCCTTCATATAATGACCACGCATACATAATACATAACATTTTCATCATAATAAGCATGTTCATTATCTTTCATTCTTTCATATCTTTCACTTCATCATAAACGAGATTGCACAAAGCAAGAGCTGCATGTTGATCGACAACGAATGTCGATCCCTGTCGGTACACATCTTCATGGTAGCTAACCCCCGACAGTTGATCCACACTGCCCAGCACATAGCCCGCTCATGAATACGGATCAATCATCATACATCAGACTCACGTAAGTGAAGTCAATCATAGTACTTGCAAGACTTTTCATCATCAAATGGGCCCAGGGGTAACATTCATTAAGTTTCACTTTTCACTAATATCATCTTCCACTATAATATATAATACTTTACAGATAAACAATACAACATATCAAGTACATGTCATCATAAAAACATCACCGACCCATCACGGGACAGCGGGGGTTCGGGGGCGGCAGCCCTTGACAGTGGGGTCCTATGGGCAGCAGCCCCTAGTGGGGTCCAAGGGGCAACGCCCCTGGCTGGGGCCGGGCTGCCAGATCAGCGCAAAAAAATTTTATATTTAAACATTTATATAGCACATTTACTTATAGAAAAATCGTTCTTCCTATTAAAACCGCTTAAAATCTTGGTCATTTAAAACGTATATTTAGTATGCATAATAGCCCCAAAACATGGAAAAACTTATAAATAGGGGATCTAGAACTCACCTGGATACCACGAATAACTTCTAGACTAAGTTTATAGGCTAGGATCACACTACACAGCCTGCAGACAAGTTAACACTCTATGGGGTTAATTTCTACCTAAATTCGCTGCCAGAAAAGCAGTTTTGCTGCCAGTTTCGCTGACAGTTTCGCTGCCAGTTTTGCAGACAGTTTCACTGCCAGTTTCGCATGGCAGTTTCGCCCAACGTTCGTTGGAATTTTCATGGCTGCGAAATTACCTGCGAAACTATAGTTTCACAGAACACCCACAGTTTCTCAGCTTGAACATGCAATTTCGCTGGATGCATACACAGTTTCGCAGATCGAGCTGAAATGACGAACCAACCCATTTTTAACCCAAAATCGCAACTTTTTACATCAAAACCCTTATTTTATTATCCATGAGGCTAAATCTAAGCTTTATACATGTTTTCATATGTAAAAATGTGACCTTTATGCGATTCTTTGCAACTTTTCAAACCCCAAAACCCTAGAATCCGTGTTAGATCTACAGAAGGGTTTAGAGGTCGAATCTTACCTGGATTTGTTGCTCCTTTCCTGTGGTTTGATGCTCCAACACCCAGATCTTCAATCCCTTGACCTTTGAAGCTCCAAATCTTGGGTTTCCTTCACTTTCTCTCTCTACTTTCTCTCTCTATGAATTTGGTGGCTAGGGTTGCAAATGATGGAGATGGAGGCTGATTTGGGTGGGTTAAGGGCTGATTATGGGCCTTAAACCTAATTTAGCCCATAACCCATTTCCTTCTTTTATTAAATACCCAATAATTAAGCCCATCATCCTTAAAGACTCGTTTTGACTTTTCGGGGTGTTACAGAGTGCAATCAACAACACTTTCCAAAGAAACTCTCAGGGTCAGTCATCTCCACAACCAAGCACAAGTTTTCCCTCCAACAATCAACAACAGTAGTATCATCACCAACAACCACAACATAAGCAACCTTATCAGAGTCAGCCACAACTGACAAATCAAGCACATGGAAGCAGTCATGCATCTTCAAATGCTCTTGTCATTAGACAAGATGGAGTGTGTGATGGGAGTTTGTATGCAGAGGAAGTAAAACCCCAGTTTCAAAATCTTGCACTCATGGCTCACATCAATGATGGTCCAACTCCTATGCCATCTAAGGTAAAAATCCAGTCTTTGTAGTGATAAATGTATTTCTGAACTACAAGGTTATCGTGAGCATAATCATAAGCTGTCTGCTAAAATAAAAGAAGAAAAGTCAAGTCAGAGATGCTCAAAATAGAAATTAAATGCTTTGAAATAAAAATCAAATCTCTCATCTCTGACATGGAAAAATTGCATGGTGAAAAGTACACTCTTGTAGTTGAAAATGAGCAGCTGACTGAAAAGTTAGCTCAATCAAAAGCTAAGCAATCACTTACTGAAATGAAACTTTAAAAGTTTCAAACCTCTTCAGTTAAGCTGCAAGAAATGCTAGATTCATAAAACATCTTCAGTTATCTTGTCCTCCACCTTACAATGATAACTACACTGTCATGCCTGAATCTGTCACACTCAAACTGGAAAATGAACCTATCACTGTTAAACTAAAATCAATAGTAAAACAAGTCACTAATCCTCAAAATAAACCAGATGTGTATATTGAAACAAATGAGGAGAAAATTAAAATAGGTCACCCAATTAAATCAAGGACTGTTCAAACAAGACTGTGAATGTTATCAAACCAACAAGCTCAATCAAAGCCATTGTCCCATTTGTGAAATTTATACTTGCAATATCAAAAGAAAAGAAGAAAACCGTGGCTTCAGTGAAACCTTCTGTTGAAAGCAGTTCTGATTATGAGATTAAATCTCCAAAAAATTCAAGCAAATCTGACAAAGCAAAACAAGATTTCTATGGTGTCAAAAACAAAAATCAATTCAGATCCCCAATCTTCAAAATCAAAACAGGGAGTTGGTTTTGACATTTTTAACAAAGACCATGTGAATCAATTAGAAACAGAAGTAAGAAGAAGGGTAAGGAAGCAAAAACAATCCAGAAAAGACAAACCTAGTAGTGTTGTGAAACAAACTACTAAAAGGTTGATCTTGCTTCCTTACCAAAGTCAAAGGTTCAAACTCAGCTGAAATCAGGTAAACCAACTGAGTCCTCAACATCAAGGTCAGCTTCAATAGACAATCACTTGTATTGTGAAGTGTGTGAAATGTCTAATCACAGTACAGATAAGTGTTATTTCAATCAATATTGCTCTATCTGTGACATGAACAATCATTCCACCAAAAACTGCTATTTTAATAAATATAATTCAGTCTGTGATATGACCAACCACAATACATCTGACTGTTTCTTCAAGCAAAAGGGTTGAGAATTCCCTAAAACAAACCCATCTCACCAATATCATCTGTGAAACCTAAAATCAGAAGTCATTTTCATAATAATCAATCAAGGACGTTTAGTTCAGATAATGACTTGGGTAACATAAAAGAGTTGAAGAAAATTCAAAGAAACAAATATCACAACATCAGGCAAACATTTGACCTTCATAAACCAAAAATGATGTGTGATAGTCAAAAACGGGTCAGATTTCTTCAAAGAAATAGGGACCAAAGGTTTCAATATTCTTCTGACTCTTCAGATGAAATTGATGAGATGAAACAAGCAAAATATCATCAGAGATCTCCCAAAACACCTTCCTCTAAGTCAGAGTTTAGAGGAAAATATCAAGAAGTTACTACTATGGACATGAACGGTAAACCCAAGACCCTCATGGCTTGGGTTCCACATTCTAATTAGTTCATTTGTGCCTGCAGGTTCATTCATACAGGTCCAACAGCTTATGGTATGTGGACAGTGGATGCTCTGGACATATGACTAGAGATCCTTCCCTCCATATGGACTACTTTTTCACATAAAACCATTTATTGGATTTTTCAAGTCATTCGGTAGTCCTCTCTCAATATTAAACACCCGAGACTATTTGGGAAAATTTCATCTAAGTCTGATGAAGGATTCTTTGTAGGCTATTTTTCTGTTTCAAAGGCTTACAGAGTGTTTAATCCTAGATTAAACATTATTGATGAATCAACAAATGTTCAATTCAAGGAACATTCATTTCCCAAATCTACAAATGGTCCCGACTGGTTGTTTGATATTGACTCATTTACAAAATCTTTTGATCAATTCCACTTATCTGATGCAGGAAACATACATTCAGTTGAACCTTCTTCAGGTGTAGAAAGAAGAGATGACTTTTCAATGATTCCTCCTACCTCTACTGAGCAACTGAATGATGATGTTCCACTACAAGCTGATCATGTAAGACAATCATCTCAAGATCAAAGTGTTTCAACTGAAGCTGGTCCCAGCTTGTTACCATCACCTTCAGAAGACCCATCAACTGAAGTCAGAAATCAAGATCAAGCTACACCTCCAATTGAAACAGAAAGAACCTTAAATGATGGAAGCAATCAAAGTGCTGCTAATGTTGAAGAAGTCACTGAAACATATTCTGATTATCTTCATAACTCCACAACAGTACAAGATGAAGGTGCCTCTCACCAAGATGATCTGAATGTCTCCAATCATTATGTAACCATTGCTGGTGACCCAATTCCAACCACCAGAATATACAAGAATCATCCAGTAGAAAGCATTATTGGTGAACTTAATGAACAGGTGACAAGAAGCAAGTCAAATATTGCAAACATCTGTTTGTTCTCATGCTTTCTGTGTCAAACAGTACCCAAGAATATCAAAGAGGCTCTTCTAGACAACAGCTGGATTGAAGCAATGCAGGAAGAATTGCTACAGTTCAAGAAGCAAGAAGTATGGCAACTAGTAGATCTTCTCGAAGGACAATATCCTATCAGTACCAGATGGTTGTACAGAAACAAAACCGATGATAGAGGGATTGTCATCAGAAATAAAGCAAGACTAGTGGCACAGGGGTATACACAAGAAGAAGGAATTGATTATGACGAAGTGTTTGCACCTGTTTCCAGATTAGAAGCAATAAGAATCTTTCTTGCATATTCAGCATCCATGAAGTTTACTGTTTATCAAATGGATGTGAAATGTGCTTTTCTGTATGGAAAGATTGCTGAAGAAGTCTATGTGAGTCAACCACCTGGATTTGAAGATCCTGATTTCCCTCACAGAGTGTACAAGCTTGACAAAGCCTTGTATGGTCTTCACCAAGCTCCAAGAAAATGGTATGAGACTCTATCATCTTTCCTTCTTAAACATGGATATTAAAGAGGAAAGATTGATCAGACTCTCTTTAGAAATAAAAAAGGAAGACACATGTTGCTGGTCCAGATCTACGTGGATGATATCATTTTTGGCTCAACAAACAAGCAACTCTATAAAGATTTTGAAGACCTTATGCATTCAAAATTTCAAATGAGTGCAATAGGGGAACTCACATTCTTTTTAGGAGTGCAAGTCCAATAGACAACAGATGGAATCTTCATCAATCAATCAAAATATGTAGAAACAATGTTGAAGAAATTCGACCTTGCTGACTATCAGTCTATCAGAACACCTGTTGATACTAAAGTGAAGATAGGTCCACATCCAGAAGGTAAATCAGTGGATCAGACTCACTATTGATCCATGATTTGTTCACTTATGTATCTAACAGCCAGTAGGCCTGACATTATGTTTGGTGTTTGTGTGTGTGCCAGATATCAAGCTGATCCTAAGGAATCTCATGTGAATGCTGTCAAGAGGATATTCAGATATCTTAAGGGCATGCATGCTTTTGGATTATGGTATCTAAAGGAACGATACTTCAATCTCTATGCCTACACTGACAGTGATTATGGGGGATGCAACTTCAATAGGAAGTCCACTTCTGGCGGTTGTCAATTTCTTGGTCCCAGACTGGTCTCCTGGCAGTGCAAGAAGCAGACAAACGTATCTGTTTCAACAGCAGAAGCTGAGTACATTGCAACATAAGCTTGTTGCTCACAAGTTCTCTGGATTCAAAACCAGATGCTGGATTATGGTTTTAACTTCTTGCACACTCCAATTCACATTGACAACATTGTAGGGATTTTAACAAGTTTATCAAAGTTCATATAAGCTTGTTTATATGAAAAACGCAGCGGAATATAAGTTTAAAACTTGTTAATAAGATGATTATTAAACCCATTTGATAATGAAAATCCAAACCATGGATCCATATACGAAATGCATACAATAAAGATAAACATAGGATGTTTAGAAGACAACCTTTCAAGCTGCTAGAAAACGAGTTTGTGGAGATGATAGAGATGATCTTTGTGGCTGAATCTTCAAGCAAGAAGACCTCAAGAGATGATACCCACAAGCTCCTTCAAACACCCACTTGCTAGGTTGTGTGACACCAACTTGAAAACCCTCTTCACAATCGATTTTTCCAGCCTAGAACACTTGATTCAAAGCTGAAAAATCAGCCTTGTTTCAGCTCTAAAAAACCAATTTTTAGAGAGATGTTAGAGAGAATATTGCTCTTGTGTGTGAGAGAGAAAAGTGTGTTGATGGAAGAGTGTTCAAGTGTGTTGATGGAAGAGTGTTCAAGTGTGTTGATGGCTTGCATGTACCAAGAACAAAAAAGGGATTCCCAAGGCCAAAGGGGCGGCCGAATTTGGGTCCCTTTTGGTTTCCCTCCCATTTAAATTTTTATAAAAATACACTCTTGCATTTTAGTTTTATAAAATTAAAACCCTTTTTAATTTTATAAAATATAACACACTTTTGTTTGATATTACTTAACCAACTTAAATAATAAAATAACTAATTTCTCATGAACAAATTATCCATATAATGTTGTTCATTTACAAAAGCAATGATTTAGAAAACCCGGTTTCTAAATTGGTGCTAATATTTATTTGTGTGATCTTATCAGCGAATAAATATTTATCGGTGTTTGTTTTGCTTGTTATTGGGTATGACCCGACTTGGATCATATCACACTAGCCACATCAATTTAATATGTATCTTGGGCAGGTCAATTCCTTCAATCTCCCACTTGCACAAGATTCATAGAAGATTGATGCAAGCAGCAAATAACGCCTAGCAACGGTTTGCTACCCCTAATGTATATGACTAAGTTCCATTCAATAACATCATCTCCTTCAAGTACCATACTTGAAATGTTTTTAGGTGAATCAATCATCCATCCTTTTGTTACAGATGTCATGTTAAATCCCAGAGACAAAGAATTGTCATTCTCCGATGATTTAACTTTAACAGGCCTTAGACATCTAACTCTCAACGAATAAGAGGAACAAATTCCATCTTGACTACATATGTCTCTCATAATTACCTTATATCATACCTGAACCTAGCCTTACGTACTGTTAATGTTTCATAACAGCTAAGCACTAAGTCAAAGTACGATACTTGGTGAATATCAAGACTCAATATGTATCTCAGGTCTGAGGATACAATGATATTCGCCTTTACTCAATATTTCTTATGACTAATCATAATGATTCCATGCAGAAATAATAGAGAGCGGGTCAGTCCTATATCTATCTCCCATAGATATCAATGAACCTTGGTAGCAACCTTTTGCTCTATATTCGTACTTATGAATATCAACCAATCCAAGTTCATTATAGTCTTACATTCATAGTTGTTCCCACAAGTATGATCGACTACGGACGTTTAGAATAACTTGCTTATTCACGGATTTAAACATGCTAAAAAAGATGAACAAATGAAAATTATAAACATATAATTAAGTCAAATAACATAAGTTCCAATATCCAAATACAAAATTTGACCAAGTCCAATCACTAGAATATCGAAGTCCTAAGGCACAAGTACGACTTTCATGTTTTGACCTATCTAGGAGCTTCGTGAATGGATCCGCAATGTTTTGATCGGTGTGAACTTTGCAAATGCATATCTTTCCCTTTCAACTTCATCCCTTATGTAGTTGAACCTCCGTTCAATGTGCCGAGTCTTTTGATGAGCACGAGGTTCCTTGATTTGAGCAATCGCACCTTCGTTGTCACAAAAGATCTCTAGGGGGTCTTGAATGGTAGCAACGACCCCTAGATCAGCAATGAACTTCCTAAGCCACGCAGCTTCTTGAGCTGCCAATGAAGCGGCGATGTATTCTGATTCTGTTGTAGATAGTGCCACCACATCTTGCTTTGAGCTTTTCCAAGAGACCGCTCCTCCATTCATAATGAAGACATATCCCGACTGTGATCGAGAATCATCTCGATCAGTTTGGAAACTCGCATCCGTGTAACCCTTTACAACTAGTTCCTCCTCACCAGATCCATATATTAAGAACATGTCCTTAGTATTTCTAAGGTATTTCAAAATACTCTTAACAGCCATCCAATGACTATTACCAGGATTCTGTTGATATCTACTTGTCATGCTTAAAGCACATGACACGTCTGGCCTAGTACATATCATTGCATACATGATGGATCCTATAGCAGATGCATATGGGACTCCATTCATTCTTTCTTGTTCAACCTTAGAACTAGGACATTGAGATGAGCTCAATATAGTCCCCATTTGGATAGGTACCAAACCTTTCTTAGAATTCTCCATCTTGAACCTTTTCAAGATCTTTTCAATGTATGCACTTTGGTTTAAACCTATCAACCGCCTTGATCTATCCCTATAGATCTTTATTCCCAAAATATAGGTGGCTTCACCAAGATCCTTAATGGAAAAAAAGCTTCCAAGCCAGGTTTTTACACCTTCCAAGGTTGGAATGTCATTTCCAAATAGTAGAATGTCATCGACATATAATACCAGGAAAGTAATAATGCTCCCACTAGCTTTCTTATACACACAAGCTTCATCAGCGTTTTTGATGAAGTCAAATTTCTTTACTTCATCATCAAAACGGTGATTCCAACTTCTTGACGCTTGTTTCAATCCGTAGATTAATTTTTTAACTTGCATACCTTGTTAGGATGTTTTGGATCAACAAAACCTTCAGGCTGTTCCATATGGACATCTTCCTCAAGATATCCATTAAGGAAGGCGGTTTTGACATCCATTTGCCAAATCTCATAGTCATAATATGCTGCTATGGCAAATAATATCCTGATAGACTTTAACATTGCCACAGGCAAAAAAGTTTCATCATAATCAACCCCTTGAGTTTGAGTGAAACCTTTTGCTACAAGTCTAGCTTTATAAGTATCCAAGTTTCCATGCATATCGGTTTTCTTCTTGAAAACCCACTTACTTCCAACTATCTTGGACTTAAGAGGTGGTGTAACCAATTCCCAAACTTGGTTATCATACATGGATTGCATCTCTACGTTCATGGCTTCTTGCCATTTGTCAAAATCAGGTTTTGACATTGCATCATGGTATGTGGTTGGTTCATCCGAATCTACCACATAGCATCCATCCATGAAAAATCCATATCTCTCAGGAGGAATACTAGTTCTACCAGATCTGCAAACATTTTGTGTATGTTGATCATTAATATGATCATTCTCAACATCCTCATGTTGATTGCTAGTATCAACCAAATGTGTATCGTCTTGTGAATCTTGAACCTCTTCAAGTTCCACTATTCTTCCACTAGTTTCTTCCGAAAGGAACTTAGTCTCCAAGAACTCTGCCTTTCGAGCAATAAATACTTTCTGCTCTGTTGGATCATAGAAATAATATCCAATACAATCTCTAGGATATCCAATGAAGATACACTTTGTGGATCGGGCTTCCAGTTTGTTTTGAGCGTATTGCTTAGGATAAGCCTCACACCCCCAAACTTTTAAATATGATAATGATGGAACCCTTCCATGCCATACTTCGAAAGGTGTCCTTTCCACTTTCTTGGTTGGGGCCATATTTAAAATACGGGCCGCGGAGAGCAATGCGAAACCCCAAAATGATAGAGGTAGTGTACTTCTAGCCATCATAGATCGAACCATATCCAATAGAGTCCGATTCCTCCTTTCAGACACACCATTATGTTGTGGTGTTCCAGGTGGAGTAAGTTGTGAGACAATCCCACAATTTCTAAGATACTCTTGAAATTCACTACTCAGGTATTCACCTCCTCTATCTGTACGAAGAATCTTGACCGTTTTGTTGAGTTGATTTTCAACTTCATTCTTGAATATTTTGAACATTTCAAAAGATTCATGTTTGTGTCTTAACAAGTACACATACCCATAACGACTATAGTCATCGGTAAAGGTAATGAAGTATCTTTCACCATTCCTAGTCATTGGATTAAAAGGTCCACATACATCCGAATGTATGATCCCTAATAAATCTTTTGCCCTTTCAGTAGTCCCACTAAAAGGGGCCTTTGTCATTTTACCTTGAAAGCAAGACTCGCACACATCAAATGAATCATTTTCATTAGTTTTCAAAAGACCATTCTTTTGAAGTTTTTGCATACGATTCTTGTTAATGTGACCAAGGCGACAATGCCAAAGATAGGAATCACTCAAATCTAATTTGAGCCTTTTGGTGGTTGCTTGGTACATTGAGCTATCATATGTTGTGTTATTATGAACCAATTCATAAATATCATTACAAGGTATAGCCTTAAAATAAAACACATGATTTAAAGAAACATGAATATCATTGTCAACAAACTTGAAATCATAATCACATTGTCTTAAACGGGAAACAGAAATAATGTTCCTAGTTAAACTAGGAGCATACAAAACATTCTTTAAAATAACTTCCAAACCACTTGGAAGCTTCAAAATGTAGTCTCCTTGGGCTTCCACGTGAACCTTTGCACCATTGCCCATGAAGAGACTTATTTCCCCTTTTGCATAATGCTCACTTCTTTTGAACCCCTGCAACAAATTGCAAATATGAGTTCCACATCCAGTATCTAATACCCATGTGTTAGAAGAAATAACATTTAGCTCAACATGTATCATAAAGATTGTACCTGAAGTTTGCCCCGCGTCCCTCTTCGATCTCAACGCTTTGAGATAGACCGGACAATTGCGTTTCCAATGGCCTACCTCACCACACTCAAAACACGGGTCATCTTGAGCAACCTTTTGCTTCTTTTCTTTCGGTTTGGGCGGTTCCACTTTTGCTTTACCCTTACCCTTCCCTTTGACGTGCCCCTTCCCTTTGGCAACATTTGCCCTAGGGTCGGGGAGGTGCCTTTTCCTACTACCACCTTCATTGATCGTAAGGACCGGTAGAACCTTTCTACCCATGCCTGCCTCGGCTGTTTTGAGCATTGAATGAAGCTCACCAATGCTCTTGTCCCATCCATTCATGTTATAGTTCATAACGAAGCTATCAAACTTCTTGGATAGGGAGTTGAGGATCAAATCCGTTGCCAACTCGTTGGACACACGACAGTTAAGCCTTTCAAGGCGATCAATGTGGCTCTTCATCTTGAGAACGTAAGATGATACCGATTGGGTCTCGTCCATTCGACATGCATGGAGTGCTCGAACCGTTTCGAAGCGCTCCACCCTTGATTGTTGTTGGAACATTTCCCTCAACTGGGTGATCATGTCATAGGCATTGTGGTTCTCAAAGTCCTTTTGCAAATCAGGAATCATACTCGCTAGCATGAGACATGAGACTTGCACAGAGTCTTCGGTGTACTTGACCCACTCGGCAAAGGCCTCAACGTCATTTTCATCGGGTTGATCAGGAATGGGATCGTCTAACACATAGGACTTCTTTTCTTGTTTGAGAACGATTCTCAAATTTCGGTACCAATCCATGAAGTTCCCATGGTTTAGACGTTCCTTTTCAAGGATTGTTCTTAGTGATAGGTTATGGACGGTCGGGATTGCGTTGTTGTTGTTAGCCATCTACAATTTTACAAAGTTCAATTTTTAGTACTTTTAATATCAATGTATTTTGATTATTAATACCCTTTTTGTCTCATAGACAATTAATAGTCAAAATTTAGAATCCAACGTTACATTTAAATATCGGTTAGGTGACCTTTATCCCTTTATTTAAATTAACAAGGTAGTCAACGTTTGACAATTGTAACCTATTACAATTTCTAGTGTATGGGATCGGTTAAACATCTTATGTTTGTTTGGCATGTTTATCCCATCAACACCCTTTGTACGTCATGCTTCGGTGATCCTAATGCATGATTTCCAAATTAAGTCGTCCTACTTAGACACACGTGTGGATTTGCTAATATAAGTGGTTAGGTGACCTTTATTCCATAAATACGGCAAACCCACCTCAAACTCATAAGTTCCCTTGGTTAGGTGACCTTTATCCCACATTAAGTTCTCAAATGATTCGAGTGTTGTATAATAGGATGGTGTTTGACTTATTTTAAAAGGGATTTGAGTTTTACAAAATTCTAGTTTGGAAAACAATTTCATACCTTGCATTTGCATGCATTCAAATGCATGGTAGATTGTTTGAAAACTTATTTCAAAGTTCCTCTTAATTACTCATTTAATTATGAAATCAATAACCTTTGGTAAAACAATTTTATGCGAGTTGACGATTCCATGTTGTTAACTATCCAATTCCACAATAAGATAATATGAACATAAATCAACCATACATGCAAAATAAAACAACCACAAGTTCATAACGATAGCCAATGGATTTGGCAACACTTGTTGGCCAAAACAAGTGTGCCAAGAGGGTCAATTATAAAGCATAAACATGACACAAGGCATTGAGATGGTGTGCTCCCACTTGATCCCGCATCCTAATGCATCAAGTGTCCATTTGTGTTGTCATCATTTTGCTTTATTTGGGCTTTCTTTTGGGCTCCAACTTCAGCTCCTAGCTTCCTTGGGCCTTCATGCTTTGGGCTTTGGTTATTGGGCTTAAAACCAATCTTGGGCTATGAGGCCCATTTGGGCCTGAAATGGCCCAAACCAAAAAACCCAAGTCTTGTTGAACTTCTTTACAAAATATATCCTAATACATTTTTACTAGTAAAATAAATACAACTAATCTACTTATTATTACAAACCAACATAAAAAAAATAAATAGATTACAAACCCAAATAAATAATTATTACAACCCAATAATAATGATCAAACAATATCACAACACAAATATACATCCAAATATACATCCAAACACAAGGTTTTGGCTAGGTTATGAACATTCAAATACAAATCCAAATATGCAAGCATTTCAAGTTAAAATGGTTCCCCTTTTCACCCTAAATTTTCGGCCAAGGTTATACAAACCGAAAATTTTGGTTTTGTCCAAACAAAACAAACAATCCATCAATGTGACTTGATTTTAAAGATTACCATATGCATGTAAAATATAATCTTTAAAACCACAAAGGGGTAACCATTCAGCCCTAAAAGGTCATGGCCATATGGTGTTTCACATCACAAAAACTTGAAATGTGTAATCTATGCATGTATGCATTCGTATAAGTGGCTCTTGATGCCATTGTAGGGATTTTAACAAGTTTATCAAAGTTCATATAAGCTTGTTTATATGAAAAACGCAGCGGAATATAAGTTTAAAACTTGTTAATAAGATGATTATTAAACCCATTTGATAATCAAAATCCAAACCATGGATCCATATACGAAATGCATACAATAAAGATAAACATAGGATGTTTAGAGACAAACCTTTCAAGCTGCTAGAAAAACGAGTTTGTGGAATGATAGAGATGATCTTTGTGGCTGAATCTTCAAGCAAGAAGACCTCAAGAGATGATACCCACAAGCTCCTTCAAACACCACTTGCTAGGTTGTGGGACACAAACTTGAAAAACCCTCTCACAATCGCTTTTTCCCAGCCTAGAACACTTGATTCAAAGCTGAAAATCAGCCTTGTTTCAGCTCTAAAAAACCAATTTTCAGAGAGATGTTAGAGAGAATATTGCTCTTGTGTGTGAGAGAAAAGTGTGTTGATGGAAGAGTGTTCAAGTGTGTTGATGGCTTGCATGTACCAAGAACAAAAAAGGGATTCCCAAGGCCAAAGGGGCGGCTGAATTTGGGTCCCTTTTGGTTTCCCTCCCATTTAAATTTTTATAAAAATACACTCTTGCATTTTAGTTTTATAAAATTAAAACCCTTTTTAGTTTTATAAAATATAACACACTTTTGTTTGATATTACTTAACCAACTTAAATAATAAAATAACTAATTTCTCATGAACAAATTATCCATATAATGTTGTTCATTTACAAAAGTAATGATTTAGAAAACCCGGTTTCTAAATTGGTGCTAATATTTATTTGTGTGATCTTATCAGCGAATAAATATTTATCAGTGTTTGTTTGGCTTGTTATTGGGTATGACCCGACTTGGATCATATCACACTAGCCACATCAATTTAATATGTATCTTGGGCAGATCAATTCCTTCAAACACAACATTGTTTTTATCACAAATAACCCAGTCCATCACTCAAAAACAAAACATATTGAAATCATATATCATTTTTTGAGAGATTGTGCTGAGAAAGGGTTAATCAAATTGATTCAAGTTCCAACTGAAATCATTTACCTGATTTATTCACCAAGGCATTTGAACCTAGTAGGTATGAATACCTAGTTCAATAAATTGGCATGATTAACCTTGAATAAATCAAAAACATCAAAAAAAAATTTAAAATTTTAAAAAATCACAAAAGGAAGTCAATTTTGATGAAGAAAATGATATATACTAAGGGAAATGATATAATTACAGTCGTTATATCATTCACTGTGCTTAATTTAAAACTTGAAAGACTGACATGACTTACCTGATATGTGGGTAGGCTCAACTTGGAAAAGAAGATACATGCTGTGATGAATTAAAATCTTATTCAATTGTGAAGCACTCATCTCAGAGTATAGGTACGCATTGGCTTATTCAAGTGTATGTGTGTGTAGTAACCTAAACACACCAGGTAATGATATTCTATGAATGTCTTTCACCTACATCAGTTTCTTCTCTGTTTTGCTAAGCAAAGACCTGAAGAAACAAGCACATAGTGCTGATGTAATGATCCAAAAGATTCCCAATGAGGAACACATCCAAATTGGATGAATCAACAAAAGAATGCATTCCTTGTGAATGAACAAAAAGAATCCCATTATGGATCAATCTTCCAAAGTAAAGTGAAAAAGAATCCCAATATGGATCAAATCATGAAAAGGATCAAAGTAAAAGAATCCCAATGAGGATCAGTGAAAATGAGATCTCATACCTTAAGTGACCTGGTCAAGAAAGTTGTGAAAAAGTTCTATCATGCATTACATGAGGATGGTTAATCATACCATGCTTTTGTGTGTGAGGTACATGTTGAATAATCAAATCAACTAAAACATGATAAATATCACATGCATTAAAATATTAACCAGGTATGAGTTTAAGAGCACAAACATACCTTCAATCAATAAGTTCAAAACATGTCTATTTTACTAACAATAAGAATGCACATGTGTAATGAAAGATTGATATGATCCCAACAAAAGGTATACTTCCTCTTCATGTTTAAATTAGAAAACAAAAACATCATAAATATTTCATGTTCAAAATTTTTAAGTCTTTAAAGTTTCTATCTAATTATGGATATAAACTTTAGGAGGAGTAATTTAAAATTTTGATCAGTTTGTATAAATATTTATTCTTTTAAGAATTTTAAAACAAATTAAAAAGGAACTGACTGGTGTTCGTGCAGAATTTATACCATAGTATATCAGCTTATGCAGATTCATAGAAGCATAAGAAGTCCAAGATCAGTCAGACAATGGGAAACTTGTATCACTTCTGATATACAAGTCAATCCAAGCAACAATTGATAACCCCATCAATAGTCAAAAACTTCATAAGACACAAGTCAATCAAAGACAATTCTTCATAAGAAGAAAGAAAATTCAGAAAAACAGAAATAATATGTCTTCAGAAACATTAAGTTTTGATTGAAGATCAAAATTTAATGCGGGTAAGTGCATTGGTTAATGCGGGTGAAGGTAACCCATGCATATAACCAATGCGGGTAACTGTTTATGTCATTTAAAAGTGAAACTAATGCGGATAAGGACTTTACTCTATCGCATTTGAGTCAAACAAGTATACATAAAAAGTTTGAAGTGTTAAAAACCTTTGTGGACAAAAGTGTCCAACCGCATTTGTTTATGTGGTAAACTTTTGTACTGCCGCATTTATTTTTACTCATCCGCATTTCATGAATGTGTGACATCAACACTTTTTATGGGTGTCAAAAATGAATAAACAAGTGCTTAATCTCTTTTGTCATGATGATGAAAGTCAAGAAATGCAGACAGCTTTATTGTTCAGCCGTATTTGTTGAAGTAAATGTGGATAAAGGAATTTTACTCTACTGCATTTGTTACAGTGAACAAATGCGAACTAACTTTGTTCAGCCGCATTTGTAACAGTGAACAAATGCTTAACAAACTTTATTCAAGCGCATTTGTTACAGGGAACAAATTCTAAATAACTTTGTTCAACCGCATTTGCTATAGTGAACAAATGCTCTCAAGTTTTTCACTTCCGCATTTGTAACAGCACACAAATGTTGATGAACAAAACTCTTCCGCATTTGCAACAGTGAATTTAAAAATTGACCGCATTTGTTCTGAAACTTGTAACAATTTGTAAAAGACATTAGTTGATTATTTAAAGCCATTTCAAAAGGTCATTTAACACTTTTCAAAATTGAGAGACTTTAAAGTGCGACGAGCAAAACTCACTATTCTTCATCAATCATCATCACCATCAACAAATCTGTGTTCTACGATTCATTTCTTCTGATTAGTCCTCAGTTTCGATTCACTACAACAGTAGTATCAAACAAAGGTGAAAATCTTTGGATTTTGTGACCTAAAATGTCGGACTTTTGAACCAATGATGAACTTAGAACCCTAGGTCAAGAAAGGAAACTCAAAATCAGACTTGAATTGAGAAATGATGATCATTTTTTACTACAATGAACATGTTAGCTAAGAAGAATAACAACCAACAAGTGAATTTCAAAACTGTGTTCATCGTGTGAAAAGAGAATAACAAAAGATGGAAAATGTTGAAATCAAATCTTGAATCTAAGAGTTGAAAAGAGGTTAAAAAAAACAAATATGATCTCTCCAAACATGAAAAAAACAAAATAATAGTGATTATTCATGATAACATCAAGCTTAGGCATGATTCCTATGGAACAGTACCTTCAAACAGTCAATTTTGACCATCAAAAGTCAAACTGAAAATGTTTACTTGATGTATGCTTTACAGTCTGATTGGTATTATCAAATCATCTAATTCATATGCCTCTAATGCAGGGTACATGGAAAATCTCACCTAGAGCAAGCTCCATAATGTAAGCGGTTATCTTGACCTTGATGTACCCGAGGCAGAAGGTCTCAGAGACATGATCAGATTTATATCCAATACCAGAGCTGCTCATGCAATTACAGTTAGACCAGTTATTTATGAGAGATTCATAAGGTCTTTTTGGAGCACTGCTGAGGTGACAGAGATAGATGGTGTAAGGACTCTGTCTGGAAGAATCTCTGATGATCACATATTGGCCATCACTGAACAAACTGTGAGACAGTGTCTGCAGTTTGGTGATGATGCCAACACTCCCTTAGAGGTTGAAGACGATGAGGTTACAACTTTCTTTGCCAACGTTGGATATGAGGGAGGATATGAAGGCAAGCAGATTGTAAAAGGATTAGTTGACTTACAATGGAGGTTCCTCATTCATCTTTACCGACATTGTTTGTCAAAGAGGAAGAGAGGATGGAATGACATTCCAGTGACAACATGATCTGCCATATGTGCTTTGTGCACCAACAGGCCATTTAACATGTCTGCCTATGTGTTTAATGGTCTGGTATCAAACATTCAGGAAGGGAGAATACATATGTTACTAATGTATCCAAGGTTCTTACAATGTCTCATTAATGAAGCATTTCCTGATATTGTACCTGAAGGACCTGTGCTAGATATTCCTTATTATAATGCCAAGTCATACAAGTACATCAAGAAGAGAGATCCTAGGAATTTCTACAGTGGAGTCTTTGTTCCTTTGTTACCCTAGATGCTTCAACAGATTAATCAGAAGAACATGTTGAAGAACAAGAGGCTCCTGTTGATGAGGCAAATCAAGAAGAAGAACCAGCTGCTCATGATCAGCAAACTGCTGATGAGCACGTTGTTAAAAGGGATGAAGGACAGAGGACGGTGCCACCCCAGGTTGATGTAGGGGTGATCTTCACACTGGGCCATCTGTTCATGAAGCTGATATAGCCTCACCTTTCATGCCCTCATCTATACCATCACCACAAAGACTACCAATCCATATCCATAATTACAACCCATCATCTCTCCACATATATCTCCCATACACTCACCCCATGTTTCACCAATCCATCATTCACCTGAATCTCCGGTTCAGTCATCCCCTGCTTCTTCTGAGCTTGTTGAGTATGGTGACTCTGCCAGCTCTTCAGAGGAATCAAAATCATCATCTGATGATGAGGATCATCATAGACAGATGCATGTTAGGCAAGCTATTTCTGAGGCTGTTCCTTCTTAAAGTTTTGCTGAATCAGAAGTGAATAGACCTGATAAGAAGGATGAAATGATTTCTGAGGTGACGAAGAAAGTAGCAAAGATGGAGAAACTATTGAATAGAAGATCTAGTATTATTCAAGATAGACTATTGGAGTTCGATGAAAAGGAGAAGGAGATAAAAGATCTAAAAGAAAAGTATGAGGTTGAAAAGAAAGAGAAAGAAAAGGAGATACTAAGATTAAAGGCTGCCCTCCAACAATCAAGGGATGAAATAAGTGGTCATGTTGACACTATAGCCATCCAAACCATTGCCATGGAAGAACAAGAAGGATTGATTGAAGAGCAATCTGACATTATCATAGACTTGCAGAACCAGATAGAAAGTCTAAACAAGAGAGTATTTGAGTTAGAACTGCTTATTATGATTAAAAGAGAAACTGAAGCTGAAATGGAGAAAGATGATAAGGTTGAGAAAAGATAAGAGAAAAGAAATGGGGAAAGTGATGAAGAAGGTAATGCTGAAAGTTCATCAGGGGAGAGTAGTAATGACTCCCCTCCTACCAAAAAGATGAGATCACTAAGGCTGAGAAAGTGAAAGATACTAGTGAATCAAAACATGATGAATCAAGCATGGAGATGGTGATTTATACAAAGAAACAAGGTGAAACTCACACTGAAGAGGCAGAATTCAGTGATATGATTAAGCTCTTGATAGCTTCACTGTAGAAGAGTTTATCATAGATGATTTTTGGGATTTTGTGGTTGATCAGAGGCCAGTTACTGAACCAATTGTAGTCATTCCTTAATCTCATGTCCCAATTGAGAAGCAATTGAGTATGCAAATAGTGCATGTTGTATCATTGACTGATGAACAAAAAGAGCTTATTAGAAGATTATGTGAAGAACAACAAAAGAGAGAAGAATCAGCTGCTGCTATTGATGAAACAAAAAAATCAGAGGCTGAAAAAGTGCCTCAAGAAGCTGAAATGGCTAAGACCTGTTCTGGCCCAAGAATGCAAACCTATACCAGAAGGAGGAAATACTTATCAGAGAAGGCAAAAGGGAAAAGACCAATGGTGGAAGAAGAACCAATTCAGAAAAAGAAAAAAGATGA
This sequence comes from Flaveria ramosissima, assembly GCA_025215565.1. Lineage (NCBI taxonomy): Eukaryota > Viridiplantae > Streptophyta > Magnoliopsida > Asterales > Asteraceae > Flaveria > Flaveria ramosissima. Next base: position 4,755,022 of record CM046034.1, read on the forward strand.
CCCTAGAAACCTTGCAGCCATTGCTGAATTTCTAGAAGAGACTGAAAAAGCTGAAGCCCAATTGAAAAATAAGGTTGAATTCATTGATCTAGAAGAAGGAGAGATAGCTGATGGCTATGTGGTTGATGAACCAATAGCTCATGAAAGCCTTGTGAAGGAGGAGACATCAGTACAGGAGATAGTTGAGAAAGCCCAAACTGATGACCTGATGGTAAAATCAATGCTTTTAATCAACCATGGGTATGACCCTGATGAGGAATTCAGGCTGACATATGAGGGAATGAAGGCAGAAGAAGAAAACTTAAATAAACTGCTGGACCCTACTCATGAGACTGAGTATGAAAAGTCTCTTTCACCCAAAGCTCCAGTGCTCAAATCATCCTCAAAGGCAAAACAGACTCCACTCCTCAACCATTGTATCCTGATCCCTACAGCATGACTGATAGGGAAATGAAGGACTATATATCTGATCAAGGATTTATAAAGAGAAAGCTGGGTAACATGAAGACTAATTCCCTAAGGGCTGCCATCCTTACGTTGAATAATGAAAAGAAAGAGAGGCTGAAGAAACTGAAAGAGGAGATTACCAGTAAAAATCCAAGGACGAGAGTATCAGCACAACATACAGCTCACTGATAGAGACCACAACTCTCTGGAACTTATTCTACACATATATCCTGAATGGTTTGTAGAGCCTTCATAGTTGAAACTTCAAGAAGGGCTAACCACTATAGAGATGATTAGAGGTGTGTTTACTCCCAAAGGCAAGACTGATTAGAAGATTATTGCTTGGAAGTATGACAGTGACTGGAACATGTTCATGGTGAAAAGGATTTCAGGGTTAGTGTAATTCTTCACATAGTACTCTGCTCTTATGAACTCCCTGGAAATCCATGATCTGAAGGAACTAGCCAATCTAGAGCTGATTAATCACAAGGCTATGTTCAGGGGATATGAGTTTGAAGATATTCTAAGAATGTTTAGAAGAACAGACAACTTCAAATCTCTCAAGGCTATCTGCACGAGGAAAGAATAGATCCTTTATCAACCCCCTTGAGAAGAAAAGAACAAAACCGACCAAAAAGTTGTGTTTCTTGAGCTTAAGGTGAAACCAACTGAATCATTGAAAAGAAAGATGGTGGCTGGAACTCATTCCTCCAAACCAATCTCCAATGTCTATTATGATGAAAAGACCAATGAGTTGGTAATTGAAAGAAGATGGGGAGGAAAGGAAGGTGTTAAGATTAGATTGTTCAGTGGATATGAGGTGAGATTGTTAGATGAATCCTATATCCACTACATATACACCAGACACTTTAGAGAGATAACCAATAAGCTAGGAGAAGAAGACATGCACTTCTTCTTAAAGTGCATTAAGATTCTGAAAATGGCATATGATCAAATCAGTGCCAAGCGAGAATAGAGGAAGAAGAAGAAGACTCCTCTGCAGCTGGGAAATATTATGAAGTTGTAGGTAGATATGTATGGTTACCTCTTGATTTATAGGGATGGATTGTCAACTGTGTCCATCTGGGAGCCTATCTCACTAACAAAGTTACCTATTGAAGCCATTTACACTATGAGCCACATGAAGATTCACGTGCTTAGTAGAGAAAAGATGTTTGAAGCCACTGACATTGTCAACATGATAAAGGCAATTCTGGATCCATCACTCACTGAACCACTGGTCTCCTCTCCTACTACACAAGACCCAGCAGAATCCTCTCAACCTCATCCCCCATCAAACCCTTGAAGTACCTAGACTGTATAATCCTTAGGGGGAGTATTGTTGGACCATGAAAGGATCATACATGCCAATTCAAGTGGTGGGTTGATGGTTGTTCTGCTAGAAATCCCACAAGTCCAAGAACCAATGCGAATGAAGAATCTGCATGAAGAAACATAAGACAAGTGTCGGCTAACCGCATTTGTATATGCGGATGACACAGAACAAATGCTGACAAGTGTTTGTTCTTCCGTATTAACAAATGCGGATAGCCAAACACAAATGCTGGCAAGTACTTTGTACATTCGCATTTACTAATGCGGATACTTAGCAACAAATACGCCAAGTGTTTGCTCATCTGCATTTGTTATTGCTGATGACCAAACATCAATGCTGAAGAAGAAAAAGAAATACTGATGAAGATCAACACATCTGCATTAGTTAATGCGGATGAACAAAAGAAATGTTGATGAAGACTTTTGTACTTAGAGTAGTTCTTTGATGTATAGGTCAGGAGTAGTTTAGTCTTTTTGTTAAAAGCAACTTGTCAGCCTATAAATAGAAGAGAAAACCTCGTATGTGAGGTGACGGTTGATAGACATTATAGATAATCAGAATATTTTGTTTGGTATTATGTTCTCAAGGTGTATTGTTACTGTTTAATGCTCAAACCCTAGCATTCATTGTAACCGATCACCTTCATTAATACAAAGAGCATTTATGAGTATTTCTTGCATTCAATGTTCATTGATTGTTTGATTCTGCCATACAATCATTGACTCAATCATCATATTCAGTCCTTGTAATAATTTCAATCTCACACCCAGTCACCCATGCGCCCAACTGCCCAAATGCCTAAGTGTCTCCCAAGTGCCTAAGGATCATGCGCCCCAATAGTGCCCGAACGCCTAAAGTGCCCATGCACCTGCATAGTGCCCATGCACCTAGAATATTGCCTAAACGACTAAGTGTTATGCCACGCGCCCATATAGTGCTCATGCACCCAAAACTTGCCGATGCGCCTAAGTGTTTCCATGCGCCCGCATAGTGGCCATGCACCTACATAGTGCCCATGTGCCTAAGGACTTAGATAATTTTTCTGAAATTTTGAAAGAAAGGCACTTTTAGGCTCTAACTTGGAATGTTTCTGGGGATGATGTATGATGTTGTATGTTGATGTTATGCATGTTTATGGTCAGTTTCCTTATGTTCTTGATTATGTATTATTCCATGGCTTTACGTGGTGTGATTAGGCGAATGAACGTAAAGTATTATCTTACCGAAGCGAAAGATTTAAGATAATGAAAGTGGAACATAATGAATGAACCAATGAAAGTCTTGCAAGCAAAATGTAAGGAGGTTCATGACTCAATGAGAATTGTTAGCTCAACTATGTATTTTATAGCGTGCGATCTTGGCTAACCCATGAGGGTTCATACACAGGGGGAGTCAGTCTTGGTGACTACTCCATACGTGCGATATGGGATCCTTGTCGCTTAACCCTAGATGAGATGGCTTTGTGCCCAAGAGGGGGATTTAGCATATGACAGGATCTAGATAGAAGTGAAAGAATAATGAATGTACGAAACGTGTGATGCGTACGAAAACGAATAATGACGAAGATAATAATGTTATTATCTATGTGTATGTACGATGTATGATCACTTGCAAAAGTAAAAAAAAAGTTTTAACTAACGAAAGGTAAAATATATTTTGTAAAACTACAACTCTCTCAGCGACGCTGACTTTTATGCATTTCAGTTGGCAGGTAATGGTTGCCGAGGATGGCAAGTTTTGGATGACATCCATTTTATGTAATGGTGATGTTTTTGTGTTGTAATGCAACCAAACAATAGTTTGTAACGATTAACAATGTTGTATTATTTGGCAAAAGTGATTATTAATATATGAAATGGTTTTAGTTAAATGATTCCGTTGCGTTATTTAAATGAAGTTTATGTATTCTTAAGTATGATGTGCAATGATTTTCCAACTGTAAGCGTTCCGGGAACGGGGTCTTACAAGTTGGTATCAGAGCCAAAGTTGAAGAGAATTGGGTAAAATATTTTCAAAAACCTAAACTTAAACTGAGAATAGGACAAATGGAAGAATGCCAGTCCAAATAGCTACGTGTCATCAGGTATTTTTCTTTAATGTTAACCGGCATTATGTGTGCATATTATTTGATTTATGTGCTCTTAGTAGATTTAGATACTGATGTAGTCAGGATAGAAAATGCTTGGGGTATGAAGAGTAAAGTCAGGATATATATATATATATATATATATATATATATATAATATAATATATATATATATATATATAGATATATATATATATATATATATATATAATATATATATACATATATATATATATATATATATAAATATATATATACATATATATATGTATACTATATATATATATATATGTGTATCCTATATCTATGTCTCATATCTATATATATATCTGTCTATATATATTTCTCTATATACTCTATATATCTCTCTCTATCTCTATGTCTCTCTATCTGTATATATATCTGTATACTATCTATCTGTATACTATATATATACATATATACCCTATATACTATATCTATATATAAACTATATCTACATATGTGTCTACATCTATATATGTATACTATATATATATAGTATATATATCTATATATATCTATATATATATATATCTATATATATATATATGTGTATACATATATATATGTATATATATATATATATATATATATATATAAATATATATATATATATATTGGTATATTTATGGTGTGACTCGCGCGTCAAACCCTAATCGACTCGAGAAATATCGAAAGTGTTATAGTGTTTATTAGACGTGTTAAAAGTTCAATTATATATTGTAATAGGTGTTTGATTGCTTGGGTGTACGCGTGTTGAAAGAAGTGTTTTTGATTTCATTACTTGCTGTATCATGCAAGGTGAGTGTCGCGGACCCGCTTTCATTTCAATTTATATAACCTAGGGGGAAAAGTACGCTCACCCTTTTTATGTTGTGGACTCATTTAAATTTTTGGGACTATTGTGTTTACTGTTGGTAAGTTAATATTTTGTTTATGCATGAGTTAGCTGGGTGGTTTTTATTCACTACTATTTAACTACGGTGTTGGAGCCGACGGACAGGTATTGATAGTACTATTGGGCTGACACCCCCACCCTTGTTTGTTAGTATACTAGTTGGGACGAACAATGGTCACGAACGGACCCTAGGGTGAAAATGTTCCGACAAGATCTATGCGTACGTCATAGGTTTAGTTGTGAGGCTCATGATTACATGTGATATTGCTTGCTTATAACCATATACACTTATGTCCTACAAACATTTACACAACATTAATTTTTATTTATTACTTAAACCTGCGAATTCACCAACAATATGTTGTCCTTTTTGGTCATATCTTTTAAGGTAACAATCATCGAGGATAGCTAGAGACGATGCATTAGTGATGACCCTAAGGAATGCATTTTAGACTTGCTTTAGGGTATCAAGCTATTGTCTTTTACTTTGAGATAATATTGTTAAACATGTTTACATTGACTTGCTCCCGGGTTATGGGATTAAAATTCATTATGCTTGTTGACTATATTTGTCGTGGAATTAACTAACTGCGACACAAGTCTCCATTTGTGTCGGGTGGCGTAATGACACGTTGGTTATCATCGTTAATACATCTCTATTAATAATCAATATGTTACGACGATCTCGTCCGTTATGTAAGGCCCAGTTCCCGGAACGCTCACAGTTGGTCCATCATCGCACATAAAATGTAAAACATACTTTAGCATGTACTAAAAATACTAGAGCGGCATCATTTAACTAAAACCATTTCATATATTAATAATCACTTTTGCAAAATAATACATCATTGTTTAGTTACAAAATATCATTTGTTGCATTACATCACAAAAACATTATCATAATACAAAATGGATGCCATCCAAAACAAGCCAAGTAGCTACCCCCGTGCCATCCTCAACAACTCTTACCTGCCACCTGGAAAAAATACATAAAAAGTCAGCGTTGCTGAGTGAGTTCTAGCTTTATAATAAAAATACTTTACTTTAGATTAAAACCATTCTTTATCATCCTTATCATACATTTCATACGTTCATCATTAACTTTCGATGTCATGTACTATACCCCGAACATTGTGCACGAAGCTGGCCACTAGGCGTAGGGCAAGTACATTCATCACTATCTTTCACTTTTCATTCCGAACCAATGCCATGTGCTAAACCCCAAACACTGTGCACAAAGCTGGTTACTAGGCCTGAGGTCTATCAATAGACCCCGAACATTGTGCACGAAGCTGACTCCAGTACCTAGGGCAAGCGGCAAATGTCCCATACATATGGTCAATCACAAAGATTGGACCCCAGTATGCATCCTTCCGGGGTAGCTAACCCGGACACAGTTGAGCTAACACCCTTTATTAGGTGAGAACCTCCTTGCATTTGCTTGCAAGACTTTCTTACATTCATTCTTTCATTAATACATGCATTCATTCATTCTTAACGTTCCCCTTTCATCATCATTAATTTCCGCTTTACGTTACATAATACTTTACGTTCATTTCCATAACCATACCACGCAAAGCCACGGAATAATACGTATTAAGGAACATAAAGAAAACACATCATAATCATACATAACATCATCATAAACATCACATACATCATCATACATCATCATATAATCATCATACATCATCCACGGGAATAACCCAAGTCATAGCCTAAAACTTCACTTTTTCCCAAAATTACAGAAATAATTCTAAGTCCCATAGGCGCATGGGCACAATGCAGGCGCATGGCCTCTCATGCGCATGGGAACACTATGGGGAATCGTTGGGTGTGCGTATGAGCACTATACGAGCGCATGGCCCACACTTAGTCATATTCGGCAACTTTCTAGGCGCATGGGCATTATGCCGGCGCATGTGCCTGACTTAGGTGCATGGGCACTTAGGCGCATGGGCAGGTTGGGCGCATGGGAACACTTAGTCACCTAGACATAAATCTAGGCAATGGATAATATTTGGGTGCATGGGTTTCAGGCGCATTGGGACTTAGGCATTATGACATATTTCAAGGCGCATGGATACTGTTCAGGCGCATGAACAACTACTTTGCAACTTAAAATCCTAATTCAGTCCCCAAATCCAATTCTAATAGGTTCTAAGCTTAGGTTCTAGCATTCTAAGCAACATAAACATGCTCAAAAAATAAACACAACCATAAATCATCCCAAACTTACACCTACCCACATTCACATACACATATACATACGGGTAAACACACCCAACATCATAAAAACGTTTAAACGTGTATTTCCAGCCCCAAAATCAGTTAAAACATGTAAAAGTGGGGTTTTAAAACTCACCTCTTACAAATTCATGTATGACTTCCTTCAAACCTGAATGCAAATGAGTTCAAACACTTAAAAACCCACCAATACATACACCCGAACACAAACAAACACATATAAGCACACACCCGAGGCTATAATCAGCCAACAACAACTTCAAAACACTAAAAAATCACCTCAAATCCGACTTCTTCTTCTTCTTGTTCTTTGAAAATCCGAGAGTTTTTCTGCTCTTTCTCTTCCTAACGAGCAAAAGTTGATGTGCAAGGAATGTGGGCGGCCAAACTCCTTTTGTACAAAACATAATATATTATTTTGTACTTTTTAAACCATTAATTTCTCAACTTGGGTAAAATTGTATTTCTTTCTTTTCTCTTCACTTTTATTCTTCATTTTACATCTTTTAAAATTTCCGGGTGTAACACGTTACATCCTCGTGTTTCCACTATAAGCGGGGTGTGACATGTCATGTCATAGTCACATGTCAAAAGACAATATGTCTTTTGACTTTACATTGATCTTGGTGTCTAGATTAGTGTCCAACTGGCCTTCAAATTACATTTGTATTTATAGTTGCAAACCAAGTAATTATTCACATCTTTATATACGTTCAACAGTCCATCATGATATCAATACCCGAGACCACCAACCCCTCGATAGGTAAACCTTATAAGATATTAACATTCCATAATGTTACCATTATTTCACCAAAAGGTAGGTGAAATGTAAGTGTGTTCAGATGCCACATTTCTATTAGTGCCTTGATTAAGACACGATCAATACTTCTAGATTCACAACTAAGCACCCCACTGAATCCAACAAGTGTAATGTAATGTCTAAAGTTATTTGTAATTTGAAGACCACTTTTATTGTCACACCAAAAACTTGGTCAAAGTCCTAGCTTAATGTTTTGCTTCCAAATACAAAAGATCATTGTAAAATACAAAAGATCATTGTTAATTGAATGTGGTTTAAGTTATAATTCATTATGAATAGTACATAAGGTTGAGTATGTTGTAGAAGATGATGCATTTGAAATGGGATATGTGAATGTTATATATAAGATATGTTTGTATGATAATAATATTTTGATTGTTAATATTATGATCATAATTGTTTGGTCGTTTAAGTGTTCAAATTTGCGGCTTCGTATATTATATTTGCGGAACGTTATAGGGTTTCAGACTTTAACAAGAGTAAATTGACCAAAACACCCCTGAACCATATTAAAAGTATGAATCCAATATTTCAAGGCGGCTAAATTACCAAAACACTCCATGAAGAAGAATTTGTCTATTATGAAATTACCAAAAAAACCTTGCATCTATATTGGGCATTTACAGAACCCATTTGAATTTTTTCACGGCGACTGCGTCACCATAACAACATGATTAAAGTATCACAACGGCTGCAATATTAATGTCATGCAATGAATTTAGCAACCCGTGAATGTTTTAGTAAAAAATGAAATACCCCTAACTACAACACCACCAATCCTAGTAAATTTCCATATTTTTGTTATAATTCAATATATTATTTATAATATAATAATATATTATTACATATTTTTTTTATCTTTAACCATCATATTGCAGGACCGTTGAAGGGTATGCACTAACAACACAACAAGACAATGAAGAGAGTTATTTAGAACACTTAACAGATCAAATAGGGAACTGGAAACTTATATGAAAGATGCTAATAACACAAGTAAAATGTGAGACAGAACAAGATAGCTAACAAAACAAGTATATGGTTTTCAAGAATGTTGTATTTGCTTCTCAAGTTTTTTTACAAATGTTACAAAGCATAGATGGAAAGTTACAAGTACTTGAGATACTTTATACTACATCCTACAGCCGGCCATACTTTGAAGGCCAACTAGATACATAACACTGGATAACCACAAAATCATATGTATAGTCAAAAGGCAGATTGCCTTTTGACTAGTGACTATGACATGCCATAGCTCACATCCTAATATATTACAAAAGGATAAAGTACATAAAGTAGAAAGCTCAGACTCAAGACCTCAATGTACAGTTACCAAAAGCATGGACCTTTTCACTAACTCATGTAAGTTGGTGACTGAATAGAGTTGTAGCGGAAAGATGGTCCAGCTTTATGGTATAGTACACAAGATAAAAGCATGTACATAAAAGTCTTCGGAAGAAATCTATCTGCCTTCACTCTTTGGCTTCGGAAGACTTTGTCATTGATGCTTCGAAAGACTTCACTTTTGGCTTCGTAAGATGTTGGTCTTGGCTTCGGAAGATTTTACACTTAGAATATTTTCTAGTGCAAGGTGTAAAACTTCCGAATCATTTCTACTTTTGTTCTTCAGTGCATGCATGCAGAGAGACTTTGGATGTTTTGGCTGCATCAGACTTATAGGAATCCTTACAAACTCCCCCTAGGCTGATGCTACCAAAACATTTGAAGATCTTTAGCTTTTGACAGTCCTCATTATGATAATGACCATGCCCTTCTTCATTATATGGTCAGGATCACTCAGACTCTCATAGTATCTTTTCATCTCAAAGAGATCATGCAGAGGTAGGTTGAATAAGTCTTGCCATGTATAGACATGTTCATCACCTTGATCTCTGATCATATGCCATCTTTTTGGATTAGTTGTGAAGGTCCAGGATAAGATGGGTCTCTCAGATGCAAGAGGAGTCACTTGAATTGGAGTTGATTGGGCTGCCTCTTCATGCACTTCCTCAGGTTGATCTGACTCACCCTGAGGTATAGAGGTGGATGATTCAGACTTTTTCGTCTTCTATGACTTTGGTTTAGAAGCCATCCTCTTCCTCATCTTTGAAGACTTTAACTAAGAAGACTGGTCTACAGCACCTTGTTTATCAGTCTTGTCTTGCTCAGTTGGGTGTTTCTCCCTCACAAGTTTAGAAAGAGAGGGAGTTTGACCCTGCTGTGAATCAAAAGATGAAGCTTGCTGAGACTTAGTAGGAGGTCCAGGTTGTGTTGTCTCAAGTTGTTCAACCTTAACCTCCACTTCAGGAGGAGCTTGACTTGGAGGGGAGTGTAGGTCAATTAGCTATCCACTTTTGATCTTCTGCTTGAATGTGTTTATCCATTATGGATAGAGACATTGGGCCAAGTCTCTTTCTAGAGAATCCATATAGCTTCAAGAAGCTCATCATCCTTTGTTCGTCAGCAGACTTCTTCATACTCTTTTTGGATGATGGCTCTTGACTTTGCAGCCTCGTCCCTCATCTTTCTCTTTGTTGTCTTTTGTTCTTTGAGTACTTGAAGTTCAAGCTGTTTGAGATACTCAAACTCTATGTACTGAAAGGAAAAGGGAAGAAGTGCATATGCCTAGTAGAGACGTGTGGCACTCAGGTAGTTGATCATATTTTGCCTATCTGTTTCTTTGTCTACCTGAGGTTCTTGTGTAGTTGCCACAATCTCTTGCACAGGGCTTTCTTGAACTAGGGAGAGAGTAGGAACATGCTTGTATAGTCTTTTCTGTTTCTTCTCCTCTTTGATTTGGAGGAGCATCCTTGCATCCTCTGCTTCTTTCATCTCTCTTGACACTTCCATGTCAGCCAGTTCATTAAGTTCCTCTAAGGGGAGAGATATAATCTTATCAATGTCATAGTTCCTGGTCTGCAGGTAAGTAATCATGACTACCCTCAACTCATCATCTTCAGTGTTTGGTCTGGGGGCAGCCCTAATTACAGCTTGCATGAAGCCTAAAGATCCAGAGGAACTTTCTCCCCTTATCTTCCTCTTCCTCTCTCTCTCCTCCTTCTCAATCTCCTCAAGAGTTAGAATCATTTTCCCTTTGTCACCCACAGACCTTTGTGACATAGGGTGGAGAGAGCTTTGGCCTTCATTGCTTGGTGTAGCATCCAAGCTCTGGCCAGAGAGAGGTTGTGATGCACCTTCACCGGCAGGTGTTTCACTGAGGGAATGAATTGATGAAGTAGTTGTTCGTGTGACAGGGATCTCAGGCTCTATCACTGGGCTTTCAGTCAAGGTTTTTCCTTTGAAGCTAATCTTAGGGTATGTCTCAACATCCATTTGACCAATGACATTACCTAATTGCCTTTGTCTCCCTCTTAGGCTGAACTCTTCAGTAATTCTATCTTGAATCCTTTGTGTCAGCCTGCCAGCTTATCTAGATTGACTTGGGTTGACAAGTGGCATGTTGATCAGGTCAAGACCTTCATAGTAGTTCAAGGTCTTAAAGTTGAATACCTCTTGCTGCCTTGAACTCTTTGAAGAATGAGGGCTCTTCTGTCAGCATCATACCTCCACCCAATGATGTAGTTTGAAGTTCCTTGGGGTGGGGGTGACATAGCCCTTGGAATGACTTCCTCAAAGAGACTCTGAATGAAGGAGTCTAGAGAGTCCACATCAATGTGAACTTGAGGAAGTCGTTGAGTATGCACAATTGCAAAAGAAGATGGTGAGTCCTCAATGTCCATACTCCCTGAAGAAATCCCAGGTTTTGTGATTTCAATGACTTTTCCCCCTTTTTGGTAGCATCACCCTCTTGCATAGGTGAGATATGAGTTAGGTCAATCACATCCATAGGTTCTTGTGTTCCTAGTTGAGCTCTCCTTAATGGTCTCCCAACTAGTTTTTCCCTGAGATAAGATATCTCAAGTTGCTGATCATTGACCCTGTTTTGCAGGGTAGTCACCTGAGATTCAAGGTGACTAACCTTAGAGACTAAATAGGTGCATGTTTTTGATAGTTTTTGCACCTTTAGTCTCAAGTTCCCCTCATCTTCATCAGAAGAATCACCGAGGGATGAGAGAACTGGACCAAAGTCCTCACTCTCACTACCAGCTTCAAGTTCTTGGCTGCTGGATTTCCCATACTCACTGACAGCCTCATTTGAAGTATCAATAGGCTGAGTTCCCATGGTTGAGGTCTTAATGATGTAATCACTTGCAGAAGTGAGAGCCTCTTCCATATGAACCTCCTGAAGAGGTTCAGGAAGATCCACTCAATAATGGGTTACTGATATGGGCTGGACATAGGAGACTCAAGAGCACTCATCTCTCTTTGAGTAGGGGAAGGGTAGAGAGACTCAAGGTACTCACTGAAACCTAAGTCTTTATCAGTATAGAATTCAAGGTTAGGAATCGGTTGATTTAAGTCTAAAGACTAGGGATGGTTACTGTCCCTTGAAGGTTGTCCACTTGAGTGTTTAGACTCAGAGTGAAGGCTTAAGGCAGTTGGGCTAGTGAGCTCATCAGGCTGAGCATGAGGAACCTCAGCACTAATCCTTGAATAGATGGGAGTGGTTTGCTCCTCAGGAGAAGTAGGAGCTCTGGTATCCACTTCCTCCTGTATGGGTGAGTATATGGGGGCCTGCACAAGCTCAATAGCTTGATCAGGGTTCGTTTGGATTTTCTTTGGTAGGTGAGGGTGATTTGTGGTCTTTTTGGTGGATGGGAGGTAGAAGGTGTGGGTTCAACACTAGCTTGTGTTGCTAGGTTGTCACCTTGAGCAATGAGCACTAACATTTTGGGGAAAAGGGTTGTTTCTACCCCTGAGAAGCCTATAATTGGCTTCTTCATGATTTTAAAGATGGCAGGCTTCATCTATCCCAATTTAAGAATATTACATGTTTCCCTCAACTGTGAGCCCAGTTCACAGTTGAGAATGTATTGAACATATCTAGGAAACATGTAATACTCTAAAGAGTCCAAGTTAGCAAGCAAATTTGTATAAACAAACTGGGAGTACCTGAACTTGACCCCTTGAACAATTCCATGCACTATAAAGGAGAGATCCTCAGGAATCTGGTCCCACCCTCCATGCTTGTTTGACAAGTTGTGGATAACCACATGGAGCATGTATTTCCACTGGGATGAGACCTTCTCTTTCCTGAAGGTCTTTACAGAGAAATCTCCCTCATAGCCCATCTGCACATATGAATGATTAACAGCTTCCTTTGGGAAAGACAATTCACCTTCTTCAACATCCAGCTGAAGATGAGTGTTGATGATGGCCGGAGTGATGAAGATTGTCCTCCCCTGCATTGTGGCAGACAATGCCTTCTCCCCATCCATGATGATCTCGTGGCAGGTCTTCTAAAATTCAAGCAGATAATCCTCATAGAGAGTAGGATCAATGGTCAGGGAGGTGAAGTAGTTGGATAAAGCCAGAAAACAGCAAACCTCTTAGAAACTAGCATCTTTCTCAAAGTTCAACAGAGCAACTTGGTTGTGTTGCCTGTGAAGTTGCATGGAGAAGTCAGGGTTGTTTCTGCGGTTTAGATTGGCCAATTTAAGAAGCTTAAGGGTGAAGGAAGGTGAAGAACAAAGGCGGTTTGGGAGAATTTAGGTTTAAGGAATAGTGCAAATGAAGAAGATAGTGAAAGAGGGGGGAATCCTTGGGTATTTATGTGAAAAGGATTTGAGACAAAGTTAATGAAAGAGGATAAACTTTGAAATCCGGATGTCGGTCCCACCTCTAAAAAAGTAGTTTACTTTTGCCCAAAAACTAGTTTCTTGGAAGTCGAGAAATCTTCCGAATGTTATTGTGCTTCGGAAGTTCTGAAGAAAAGCTTCCGAAGGTAAATTGGCTTCGGAAGATATTTCAAAAGTTTTTGAGAATTTTGCTTCGGAAGAGTTTTATTACTCAGATTTTGAATTCTAAGAAGAATAAAAACATCCGAAGGTAAATTGATTTTGGAAGAAAATTGTTCTTTGAGAACATAGAAGTACAAAATTTGATTTTAAGCTTCGGAAGATATTTCAGAGATTTCTTCCAAAGGTAAAAATACTGAAGTAGTTATTTGTTTTCTAAGATATAAGTTTCTTCCGAAGGTAATTATAAATCTTCCGAAGGATAAAAAGATCAAAATTTTCAAAAATATTAAGGAATTTCTTTCAAAAGGATTTTTCTTCCAAAGAGAACAAGGGCTTATGAAAGTGATCAAATAGACAACATAGGACACACATGTTTTAGAAATAATAAGATTAAGTTTTAAGAACAGATATTCAAAGTTAATCACCCCAATAGCTGATACAAGATATTTAAATCTCTGTTCATCAAAAGCTTTGGTGAACAGATCAACATATTGTTCATTTGTGTTAACTTTGACTAGTTTGTTTAATCCCTTTTCAAAGTTGTCTCTAATCAAATGATACCTGATATTGATGTGCTTTGTCCTTGAGTGCTGCACAGGATTTTCTATGATTGAGATAGCACTGTTATTGTCTATGTGGATGGGAGTCTCCTTGAAGTTGAATCCATAGTCCAACATCTGATTTTGAGTCCAAAGCACTTGAGCACAACAGGTTGCAGCAGTAATGTATTCAGCCTCAGCAGTTGATGCCGACACATAGGATTGTTTCTTACATTGCCAAGAGACTATCCTTCCACCAAGAAATTAACATCCCCCTGATGTCAACTTTGTAGTCATGTGGCAGCCACCATAATCACTTCTGTATAAGCATACAGATTAAAGTCTGAGTTCTCTGGATACCAAAGGCCAAATGATGGAGCACCTTTGAGATAACTTAAAATTCTCTTGACAGTGATTAGGTGTGACATCTTGAGGTTGGCTTGATATCTTGCACAAATACATGTAGCAAGCATGATATCAGGCCTGCTAGCTGTAAGGTACATAAGAGACCCAATCATTGCCCTGTAGAGATGCTCATCAACACACTCCCCCTTAAGATCAGGTCCAAGGGAGTGCTTTCTAGCTATGGGTGTCTTAGAATCCTTACAATCAGTCATGTTGAATCTTTTAAGTATGTCTTGTACATACTTTGACTGACTTATGAAGATGCCATTGTCAACTTGCTTCACTTGAATTCATAGAAAGAAATTGAGTTCCCCCATGGCACTCATTTCAAACCTGTCCTTCATCAGCTTCTTAAAGTCTTTGCAGAGCCTTGGATTAGTTGACCCAAAGATAATATCATCTACATACACTTGAACTAGCATTTTGTCATTTCCTGTTCCTTTGATGAAGAGAGTTCCAGCAATAGTACCCCTTTTGTAGCCATGCTGATAGAGATACTGAGATAGAGTCTCATACCACTTCCTTGGTGCTTGGTGCAGCCTATAAAGAGCTTTATCAAGCTTGCAGACATAATCAGGATGATCAGGATCTGCAAACCCAGGTGGTTGTCTGACATACACCTCTACATCAATCACCACATAGAGAAAAGCACACTTGACATCAAGTTGGTAGACCTTGAAGTTCTTGGATGTAGCAAAAGCTAGGAATATCCTGATAGCTTCAAGTCTTGCTACAGAAGCAAAATCATCTGTGTAGTCAATTCCTTCTTCTTGAGTATACCATTGAACAACTAGTCTTGCCTTGTTTTTGATGACAAGTCCTCTATCATCCTTCTTATTCCTGAACACCCATTTGGTTCCTATGATAGTCTTCCCTTGAGGAAGAGGACATAGGTTCCAAACCTTTTCCTTTTGAATTGAAGCAGCTCCTCTTGCATAGCTTCAACCCAACTTCCATCCTCTAGAGCCACGTCAATCTTCTTTGGCTCTATCTGGGACAAGAAACAAGAGTGAAGACAAACATTTGCTTCATAGGTTTGTCCTCTTGTGGTAGGGTGAGACTTGTGGATCCTTAGCTGAGGGATCATAGCAAGTTTCTTAGAGAGATCTAAATTAGAGAAATTCTGATCTGCCAATGAGGATTCACCCTCCACATCAGCATACTTATCAAGATTGACTTGATCCAATGAGTGTGTGACATCATTGATGTTGTCTTCAATGGAGTGGTTATCAACATCAAGAAATTCCTGATCACTTTCACCACCACCATTTTCTCCAACATTTGAAGTTCCTTCATCTGAGTTTTATGCCTCTAAGCTGGAATTTGAAGGCACCCAAGAAGTATCAACAAGATTTGTCATTGATGTGCTGGTAGAAACTTCACTTGCAGGATTAGTTATCACTGGAGCTAAAAATGTACAGCTTGAAGGTCTTCTTAGCTCAAATGTTGGGTCAGGATCACCTGTAGGTAGTATATCTGTGGACCCTGAAACATGCTCACAAGATTTGCTAAAACAATTTGTAACTAAATCAATAAAATAGCCAATCCGGACTAGAACCTTTCACACTGGGAGTGTGCTCATTAAAAGTCACATTGGCTGACTCCTTAACTATCTGGTTCTGAGATTGTATACTCTATAAGCCTTAGCTTGAGAAGAGTATCCAATAAAGTGTCCATCATCTGATTTCTTAGCAAACTTGGCAATTTGATCTTTGGTTTTCAAAGATGGTGCAAGGACATCCAAATAACCTAAGAAAACCAATAAAAGGTTTCCTCTTGTGCTAAAGTTCATAAGGAGTCTTACTATGTGTCTTAACTACTAAGACTTTATTTTGCACATAGCAACAGTGTTCACTGCCTCTGCCCAGAAGGTGATGGGCGGTTTAGAGTAAGACGACATAGTTCTTGCAACTTCAATTAGTGTCTTATTTCTCCTCTTAGCAACACCATTTTGGTGAGGAGTCCTGGGAACACTATATTGTCTTGTAATACCTTTTTCATCACAAAATGTATCAAGAATTTGGTTCTTGAATTCAGTTCCTTGATCACATCTTATGGTTTTGACCTTGTGATCACATTGATTCTCAATATTTAAGATGAAATTATTTAGAATCTCAGGAGTCTCATCCTTAGTTCTAATAAAGAAGACTCAAGTGAATCTTGTAAAAAGTTATCTGTGATCACCAAACAATAAGAGGTCCTTCCTAGACTCATTACACTGGTGGGGCCAAAGAGATTCATATGTAGTAAGTGTAGGGGATTAGTGATGGAGTTTCTTTCCTTTGGCTTGTGAGATACCTTGTGTTGCTTTCCCTTCAGGCATGCAACACAGTGGTCATCACTTGTAAATTCTTTCTTTAGTATTCCAGTTACCAAATCTTTCTTAATTAATTTAGTCATATTTTTAAAGTTTACATGGCACATTCTTTTATGCCAGATGAAAGACTCATCACTATCTGCTTTAGATAGAAAGCATGAAACTTCTCCTGAGAGAGATGTTTTTTTTACAAATCCATCTTGTACATGTTCCCTTTCCTGGGGGCTTTGAGCAGGATGTGCCCATAAGGAATGACCACCCCGGACCTGAGAACAATACACTCATGCTCAGTGAAGAGCATGTTATGACTCTGATATTAAAATTGGGATACACTCAAAAGATTGTACCCAAGCTCCTTGAAAAAGTTTACCTTCTCAATGTTGAGCTTACCATTTGTGACCTTGCCCCTTCCTGTAATGTAACCTCCTGCATCTCCTCCAAAAGCAATCGGTCCTTCATCAATTCTTTCAAACTTTTGGAGTAGTGACCTATTGCCTGTCATGTGCCTGGAACAACAACTGTCAATGATCCATACATTTTTGTTTGTCTTGAGTTGTTCCTGCATAAAAGAGATGATTAGTTACATTTGGATACCCAAGCCTTATTGGTCTTGGGCCTATCAAAAGAAGTTGAAGACAATGCAACAGTAATTGATCCTATAGTCATGCTAGAGGAATCATTTGCTGTAGTTGATGAAGAACTCTCAGCCACTTGGTCTTTCTTTGTCTTCCACGCCACCATTAGAAGCTTAGACTTGACCTTCAATACTTCGAAAGTTTTGTTAACTTTAGAAGTTTTGATGACTGGACCTTCGGAAGATCTTGCTTTCACTGCAGAAGGCTTCAGTGCTTCGAAAGTATTCCTTTCTTCCAAGACCAAATTTTCTTCCGAAGGCAAGTTTCCACTTGTCTTCTTCTTCATTTTGGAGCTTCCGAAGGAAAAGGATTTTCCTTACGAAGCTTGCTTCTTCTTTTCCTAACTCTTAGAAGTTTCTTTCTTGGTCATGTGGAGAGTACTCTTTGGATTGTAAACACAATCCTTTGCAAGATGAGAGGTACTCCCACACATAACACAGTCCATTTTCTTCCTTCTAGGAGTCTTCTTTTGTAAACAAGGCTGAACTTGATCACTTTCCTTCTCCATCTTCATCTTTGTAGATGTTGTGGCAATTTTTGTGGGGATAAAACTACCTTTGGAGCTGGATGGTTCAGGTTGTACAGTAGTGGTGCACAACTGATTAGCATTCTTCTTGATGATGGGATGATTTGGACAAGAACTATAACTCTTGTTGTTGGAGTTCAAGTTTGTGTCTTCAGCCTTAACCACTTCAAATCCTGCAGAAATGAAGACTTGTTTCTATGCAGAGTTGAAAGTGGCATTGATCTCTTGAGCCTTCATGGACTTTCTTTTGGCCTTCCTGATCAAGTTCTTTCTCTTGGACTTGGTCATCTCAATAGCTTTACTCTCCTTAGAGGGATGGTGACCCTTCTTAGAATGCTCTTTTCATTCTTCTCTAAGCCATTCTTCACCATCTCCTCTTCATCCTCTTTAGTTAAGGGGTCTATGAGGGGAAGCTCATCTTCACAAGTCCCACACCTAGGATATCTTACAAACAAGATTGTGTGTCGAGGAGCTATCTCACTAGATTCCAATCCCTGTTAATTTTGATAACAAACTTTTGCATGCAAGGATGAGGATATTATGTTCTTGAAGGTCTTTTCTTCAAGAACACATTTTTCTGACTTGGCTTTGCTGATCACAAGCTCATCCTGGCATTCAATTAACTTAGTTATGAGAGCGTTGATCTGAGTCCTGTAGTTTGTGTGCTCATGTTTAAGAGTTGAAATGGTTTTCTCTAAGTCCTTTATCTTTAGTTTATAATCATTTTCAGCTCTTTTAAAATAACCTTTTAAGATATTTAAGAACTCAAGATTAGATCTCATTTCTAAGTTATAGGACCTGTATCTATTTACTTTAGCAATACATTAAGGAGTACAAAGATGTTCCAATACCTTGGCTTCATCGTGGTTTGCCATGAGTGCTTGGTTTGGAGATGCATCTTCCACCTGAAAGCTCCAGTCAAAGCCTCCAACAGCAACTGCAGCTTGCTGCTTTTTCTTCTCATTCTATGGAGCTCTCTAAGTGTAGTTTGGTCTGGCTTGTGTTTGGCCACCATTTGTCCTTGGTGCCTTACACTCCCTTGCAAGTGTCCCATCTGGTTACAGTTGTAACACTTTACTTTGCTTTTATCCAACCCAAACTTTCCACTGGCTGCATTGCTTGGAAACTTCCTCTCTGTCCTCTTGTAGAACTTCTTGGCTCTGTGAGTGAGAAGAACCATCTGCTGAATTATCTCCATGTACTCCAGATCATCTGGATGGATACAGTCCAAGTCTTTAAGCGTGAAGAGAAAGTTGCATGTGGTTTCATTAGCAGAGACAAAAGCATGAGAAGAACTTGTCTCTTGGAAAAGACTTCCTTGAGAGTAGCTTTCTCTTGGAGTCTCTGGGAAGGTGATGAAAGAACCCTTTTATGAGTTGTCAAGGTAGCATATAAGATGATGTTGTGGCTCAATGCTTTCCCTTTCAACCATATAGTGGCCTGAACTCAGTTGATTGCTGGAGTTACCAGATGAGTTTTGCATATTCATCTCCAATTGGTATCCACTAAGAATACCATACAACTCTGTGAGAATAAGAGTTTTAAGGTTCTCAGTCCTCTTGATAACAACACAATAGTGTGTCCATTGTCTAGGAAGATAGGACACAAACTTCCTTACAATGTCCCTGTTCTCAAGAGTTACCCCAACATCCATTAGAGTATCGGCAATCTCAACATACCTGAAGTATTGTTGAGTCATGGTTTCACCTACCTTGAAGGTGAAGTTTTCAAACTGCTATTTCAGGAGATCCTTCTTCTTCTCCTTTGCTTCATTGGACCCCTCATACATAAGCTTCAGTGCTTCCTATAGTTGCTTGGCAGTTTTGCACTTCTTGAAGCCTCTATAGATGGAGTTTGGAAGAGTAGTTTGGAGGGCTGTCATGGCCTTTTGATCAATCTTTATTCTTTTTCTGTCTTCTTCAGAATAGTCAGCCACATCATTTGGAATCATACCACCACCAGTAGCAGAAGTGGTGCTTGGTATGTAAGGTCCTTGAACAACAGAGTCCCACATCCTCGAGTCTTGAGACTTAATAAAGCCTTCCATTCTTTGACACCAAGTATCAAAGTCTTCAGGAGTGATCAGTGTAGACTTTGTCATAGTTCTACTTTTCATATCAGCTTTAGTAATAGCTGCCATTTGAGTTGTTAAGTATTTAGTGTGTGTGAGAGATCTTAAGATGGTAAGATCTTATATCAAGAGCCTGTAATGCTTTGATACCAAATACAGGACCGTTGAAGGGTATGCACTAACAACACAACAACACAATAAGGAGAGTTATTTAGAACACTTAACAAATCAAATAGAGAACTGTTAACTTATATGAAAGATGCTAAGAACACAAGTAAAATGTGAGACATAACAAGATACCTAACAACACAAGTATATGGTTTTCAAGAATGTTGTATATTGCTTCTCAAGTTCTTTTACAAATGTTACAAATTATAGATGGAAAGTTACAAGTACTTGAGATACTTTATACTACATCCTACAGCTGGCCATACTTTGAAGGCCAGCTGGATACATAAGACTAGACACAACTACAAAATCAAATATAGAGTCAAAAGGTAGATTGCCTTTTGACTAGTGACTATGACATGTCATAGCTCACATCCTAATATATTACAAAAAGGATAAAAGTACATAAAGTTGAAAGCTCGGACTCAAGACCTCAATATACAGTTACCAAAAAATATGGATCTTTTCACAACTCATGTAAGTTGGTGACTGAATAGAGTTGTAGCGGAAAGGTGGTCCAGTTTTATGGTATAGCACACCAGATAAAAGCATGTACATAAAAGTCTTCGGAAGAAATCTGTTTTCACTCTTTGGCTTCGGAGGACTTTGTCATTGATGCTTCGGAAGACTTCACTTTTGGCTTCGTAAGATGTCGGTCTTGGCTTCGGAAGATTTTACACTTAGAATATTTTCTAGTGCAAGGTGTAAAACTTCCAAATTATTTCTACTTCTGTTCTTCAGTGCATGCATGCAGAGAGACTTTGAATATTTTGGCTGCATCAGACTTATAGGAATCCTTACACATATATACCATCATCACTCATCAACTTCATTTTTAATTGAAACCCTAGCACCCAGATTAGATATAATTTTTTGTTGTTGTGGTAAAGAAGTTCATCATACGAACTTCATAGACTTCTAAAACTCAAGGTGTAGGTTCTCCGGTCGTGGGTGTAGGTGCTTCAAAAATATTACATTCACATATCCAAATACAATTGTAAAAAAATATTATTAATAATAAAAATAGTAATAGAAAGAATACAAATAATACCAACAACAACAATAATAATATGACATTCAAACGAATTTTCGATACAAATCGAAACATGAAATTGCATTTTAAATATAGTGTTCAGTTTGATTAATTGCTAAAGAAGCTTAAAAATTCAACGTATATGCAATTAGTTGATTTGCTTGGATATTTTCAAGCTCCAATGATTCACATGTGTTGAATGTATAGCTTCATTTGTTTAGTGTTGATTCATACAAAGAGAAACGTATGAGAGGTTAATAAAGCTTTTAATTTATAGTTTTCTGATAGCCCGAGATGTTGACAAGAATTGGTGTCTAGTTTGGTAGTATGGTTGGTTAATTAATATATATACTTTTTTTAACAAAGAGTAAAATTGTCTTTTTTAAAAGTGTAACGTTCAAAAATAGACAAACTTTCATTAAGGACCGAAAACAAGATGATTGATTTGAAATTTGAAACCTCTCATATGACATTAGTTGGTAGCTAAAAAATCATATCACTCTCACAGTCTCATTATATCTAATCTTATCAAATCATCTCTCTTCATCATTGTTATTTTCCAAAGTAATTAACTTTTTATTTATTTATAAAACACTTGTACACCATTATTAGGAAGATTCTTAATGCTTTTTTTTTTTTGAACGGCAAGATGGATCATATAATAAAACTAGCAAGAAGCTAGACAAAAATACATACACCAATAAAAATTATGAACAAACAGAGATTACTTTTAGATATTAAAAGAAATCCAATGAGCCCAGTCGATAGCAACTTTGGAAGAACGATTATTTATCCATAAGAACGATAGAGATTTAATAGAACCGATTATATTCTCCAAAGTGATAATTTTTTGATCATGAACCCTCTCATTTCTAGCCCTCCAAATCACCCAATATGTAATCTGGATAATGGCTTGAATCAAGTTCTTTGTTCCTTCATCACCCGAGACCAGTTTGTGAAAATTCAATAAATCCTTGAAGTCAAATGCGTAAATAGGAGGGGACTTAATCCATTGACCAATAATAGCCCACACCATATTCGCTAAGGGACAAGAAATAAACAAATGATCATGGGTTTCTGGAAGTTCTTCACACAATGGGTATATGATAGACCGCAGATTTATCCCCCTTCTAGATAATGCAACTAGAGTAGGGATCCTACCCAAACACACTCTCCAATTAAACGCGTTGACTTTAATGGGGACCCATTTGTTCCATTCCATAACCGACTCTACATTCGCCGAGTTGAATTCATCAATTTTTGTTCTGATTATATTTGAATGGAACTCCTCATGATGGGCTTGGACCACATGCCAAACCCATCGATCCACTGGTCTTGGATTGCAACCAAATGAAGGGAAATTGATGAGTAAATTTAAGCATGCTTGTAATTCTTGTTTCTCACCACGTGTAGCAGGGGGGGATCTCCATCTCCATAACCAATTAATATGACCATTTGATTCTTCTTAATGCTTTTAAGCAGATCTATCATTAAACCAAAAGTTGTAGGTTCATTCATCACCAATGATGGTGATTTTTGATGGTGATATTGGGTTCCTTAAATTCTTACAAATTTACCGGTGAAACAATTAAGAATAGGGTAGAACAGGAAAAATGATAATCGATACGATTAATCATATTATTGTCGTATCTCCAAAGTTAGTAGGGACTTCAGGCATCAAGTCTAGCATCGAAACTTCTCTTCACGCCCTAAATCTATAATCCTCTCAATCCATACCCTCCCAAAATAGTGCTTTGGGGTTGTAACTAATATTATTAACAAATAAGGCCTAAGAAATTTTATATAAAACAGACTTTACACTTCAAATACTTTTTATATGGTGTAAACAGAAACCAAACAGAATATTCGTTCTTACAAATGACATCGTATGCAATTGCCATCTATTAATTCAGAGTTGTTTAACTCGACGTCGTTAAATTCCATATAAAAAAGCAACTCTTGGAAGCTTTTTTAAATCAAATAAAATTAACAATTTACGAGGCGTTACCGTGTTTATTCTCGAACTCGTTGTTGCCTTGTTCAACCTTGTTCCACTGCTTCTCATCCTCCTTAGCAGTGTCATATGCTGCATGAAGCCCAAATAAGAAGTAATACAGCAACAACAAACCAGTCCATCCTGCAAATCTTATAAACGAGTCTTTATCAATTGACCCAAGAAGAAATATGTTAATAGCAATGGATGCCGACGGCAGCCATGGAACCAACGGGACCCCCCACATCTTTGGTTCTCGCGCTTGCGGCACAAAAGCCCTAAGGCAAGCCGTGGCAGCCAGCCATATCGGGACCGTGATGCAGTACCCGATCCAACCCTTCTCTGAAAGACCCCAGTACCCCGCGGTGCAGGCTGAGGAAACAAGTATAGTTATTAAGCAGGCAATGAGTTTGTTGCGGTTGGCTGCAGTGGTGACTCCAGAGGCATAGTAGCGGCGGACGAGGAGGGCGACCGCCACCAGCATGAAGATGAAGAGTGTGGATATGGAGAGGAGGTTTGAAAGGATATCGAGTTTGGTGAAGAATGCAATCACAGCGGTGGCCACAAGCATGACCACGGTTGCATTGACGGGTGTCCCGGTTTTCACATCCACGATCGCGAACCATGGTGGCATCATGTGTGTTCGAGCGATATGAGTCAAGTATCTACATGCAATGATTTTAAGATGAGAAGTGTAAATAATATATAGGTATTATAATTAATCACGGTAGTCTTGAATTGATTAATTACTTAAGAATTGAATGTACGTAATGTAACAGCAGTTTAATATGTTATTGGAACTTGGTTATAGTTACCTGGCTTGACCAACAGCTCCAACAAGGAGGACGGAAGTCATACCCTTTAGAGCCCCGGCAGCCACCACGTACTTAGCCCAGTTCCACCCAACAGCTTCAAACGCCACCGAGAAAGGAGCATCAACGTCTATATTATCAAACGGTTGCATCAAGCAGAGTGTTACGGCTAAAGCACAATATAACGTGGTGGTGATGACCATCGAGCCCACAAGCCCGATAGGAATGTCTTTGGCCGGATTCTTAGTCTCCTCGGCCATGGTTGCAACTGCATCGAACCCCACATATGCAAAAAACAGCACAGCCGAGGCCTTGAATACTCCCCGAGCCCCATAGTGACCAAAGTCGCTGTAATTCTTAGTGTCTGCCTTGATGAGGCCACATATGATGATGAATAAAATCATTAGAATGTGAACTATAGATGCAATATAATTAAGCCGTGATGAGCCCTTGGTGCTTAGGACCGCGATGACACATATGACGGCTATAACGCCTACTGCTATTGGGTCTAAATGATTGTAATTCTCGGAAAGCCCGTGAGCCAAGATACGGAAGTCGTCGGGCTTGTGGCTGCAAAGAGTTGCAAAGTAGGATGTCCATGACCGCGCCACCGCAGCTCCGCCTATCACGTACTCTAGGAGGATGTTTCCCGCCGCGATAAACGCTACGAAGTCACCTAACTCCACTCTCAAATAGGCAAAAGACCCACCTAAAACTCACGTCTCATAATTATATCAGATTTATTTTAGAAACATATAAATTAAAACGTAAAAGAAATTAAAGAAAGATAATATTATTAATTCCATTGTGTGGGTGGCCACATGGGTTTCGTTGACTTTAAAGTCCAGATGCAAACACATACACTCAACAAAACCAATAATAATTATAATGTTATAATAATAATAATAATAATAATAATAATAATAATAATAATAATAATAATAATAATAATAATAATAATAATAATAATAATAATAATAATAATAATAATAATAATAATAATAAAACATCTGAAGTCAATGGTGGCTAGCTTCATTCCCATTCGTATAATTTCTAACCTTTTGGCTAACTAAAATATTAGATTTGATTTAACAAAACTATACGGGTATAATTATTGGGCTTGATTTATTGTTTTGGTAACAAAATATCAATGCAATTTGAATTTTGAATGATGATGAAGAAGATATAGATAGTAGAAGATGGAGTTTTATATATAAGGAACGGAAGGATACCTGCGACAGGTATCTCAACGGCGAACTCGGTGTAACAAAAGACGGACATGAGAGCAGATGCACCGGAGACGACGTAGGATAAGACAACTGCGGGACCAGCGACATCGTGAGCTTCGAGTCCGGTAAGCACGAAGATTCCGGCTCCGATGACAGCACCCATGCCGAACCAGATAAGATCCCACCAGGTGAGGGTCTTCTTCATCTCCGCCTGGCTTCTCGCCCGAGCATCAAGCTCCACCTGGTCGCCGGACCGCGTCAGAATCCGGTCCATCAGCCTCTGCGGAGTCTCTTTCATTGCCGCCGCGTAGTTTTGCCATGATCTGAACGACTCTTCCGGCAGAAAGTCACCTTTCTGGTACGAACAACCTCTTCTTCTCATGCCTACCCTCGGTTCTTTTTCTTCATTCACCATCATCTTCATATCTTCATACACACTCACACACACCCTCTCTCTCTCTCCCTCTCTCTCTCTCTATATATATATATATATAGTGTGTGTGTGTGTGTGAATCTGGAGTTATGATATGATCCTGAGAGATATATTTCAATTGAAGGGGAATTATAGGTTTGACGTTGCAGTTTAATTCGGCAGATTTAAGGAAATGACAAAAGGAAACGGACGAAAAAGATTCCTAGTTGGATCGGTTCAAATATTATGCCCTTCAATTTTTTATTTATATTTCACATCAAATTAAGTTATCATTTTAGGAAAGTATTGATCAACAAATAAAACAATCGTAAGAGTACAACTTGACGACTTTCAGTGTCACATCTCAATGGAAACACAATATTTTCTTAGAAATAATTTATTATTTCTTAGAAATAGTTTAGGCTCTAAACGAGTAAAACAAAATCCATGACATACAATTAATACAATTAGTAATTCGAATGCAAAAAAATATATAATACGACAATTACTTTATACTAATAAACTATTTTAGAAAATAGGTGTATCACATGTGTTAACTATTAATATTAAATTATTTGCTACTAACTAATATTTAGATATTATTAAAAAATATGAGATATTATCAAAATTATATATAATTAACTACCTTACGTAATAACAATAATAACAATATTTTCTTAAACTTTTATCTTTGTACTATTTTGTTGTAAGATTTGTTTTTTGAACATGCAATTTAAAAAAAAAAATTATTTTAGACAACTTCATTTTCTAAAACTTTTTATATTAAAAAATTACATACGTATTTTAATAAAAAAGATAAATTTTATTTATTAATTTGGAAAGAATATACAACATAAATAACATTTAATATTGTCGCTAAAGTGTTGACTTTCTATGTTAATGACATGTGTCAAAATGATTGCGAGAGTATAACATGTCTCAAATGGTTTGTGAGAGGATGACATGCCGCAAAAAAATATTTTGCAATATTAGTAAAGCTGGTGGCGGAGGTTGAACTAAAGTACAGGTGGCGGGAAGCTAAAGTTAATTATTTTAGATGGGCGAACTATATAAATTAAATAATTTTTTAACTAGCGGGTCAAAAATTAACAATATGGTAAAAAAAGAGGGAAGGCGGTGTCCCCCTCTTTATAAAGCTTTGCCAATAGGCCCGTAAATGAACCGAGCGTTCATGAAAGAAATTTAGGGCTTTTGAACAGGTAAAAGGATTAGAGAGAGGTCAAAAGTATTTTAATGGGGTGAAAAGTTAGATGGATAAGGTGAAATAACAGTTTGGGGTATGATTTGACAGGGGCGGTAAAGATAAACCATTTAAAATATTCTGACATCATTAATAAAATCTTATCTTTTTACATACTAGGCCCAAAGATTTCCGTTACACGGTAAGGCTTTCTTCCGAAGGTAAAAGTTTTTCGAAGGTAATTTCTTCCGAGGCCAAATTTACTTCCGAAGGCAAATTATATCCGAAGAGAAATTTGCTTCCGAGAGTAAAGTGGTCTTTCGAGTAAAGAAGTTTTGAGTGTTTGGAAGTATATTTGATATAAGATCAAATATTCTTCTAAGATCAAATACTCTTCCAAAGGAAATACTTGTACAAGGGAATTTGCCTTCGGAAGATAGATAAAGATATCTTCCGAGTGTTAATTTCCTTTCGGAAGAACTCATACTTAAAGAATTTTAAAGTAAGACCTTTTATAACAGGGCTTATATTGTAGTGAGACCACATAGACAAGACACACTTTTTAAAATAAGATAAACTAGTCAATGTTTATCATTCCAATAGTTGTGATTAGATGTTTAAATCTTTGTTTATCAACAGCTTTGGTGAACAAGTCAGCATATTGTTCATTTGAGTCAATTTTGACTGGTTTGATTAAGTTTATGTCATGCATATCTCGAATGAAATGATACCTGATGTTAATGTGTTTTGTCTTGGGGTGCTTGATAGGATTTTCTGTAATAGAAATGACACTCTTGTTGTCATTATGGATAGGAGTCTTCAAGAAGTTGAAGCCATAATCGAACATATGATTTTGAATCCATAGCAGCTGAGCACATGAACTAGCAATAGCAATGTATTCAGCTTCAGCAGTTGATGTAGGTACGCATGATTGCTTCTTGCATTGCCAGGAGATAATCCTTCCACCAAGAAATTGAAATCTTCTTGATGTTAACTTCTTGTTGATATTACAGCCACCGTAGTCACTGCAGGACCGTTTAAGGGCTTAAACACAATTACAACACAACAACACAATGAGGAGATTAACTAAACTTTAGTCAAACAGTGAACTGGGTAACCAAAGGTGATACAAAGAACACAAGTAAAGCAAGAGACAGAACAAGAGAGTATGGGTTTCAAGGAGGCAGTATATTGCTTTCTCAAGTTCTTTTACAAGTGTTACAAAGCATAAAGAAAAGATACAAGAACTTGAAATACTTATACTACAACCTACAGCCGGCTATACTTTGAAAGCCAGCTGGATACAATTGACTAGACACTAACAAAATCAATTGTAGGATCAAAAGGCATATCTGCCTTTTGACCTTGTGACTATGACATGCCATAGCTCACATCCTTATACATTACAAAAAGGATAAAGTACATAAAGTGGAAAGTTACAGACTCAAGACCTCAATGTACAGTTACCAAAAGCAATGCCCTTTTCACCAACTCATGTAAGTTGGTGACTTTACAGAGATGCAGCGGAAAGGTGCTTTATGGAACAGTACATCAGATAAAGCATGTGTACTAAAAGTCTTCGGAAGAAATCTGTCTTCATAGGTTGAAGCTTCGGAAGACTTTGTCTCTGAAGCTTCGGAAGACTTCATGTTTGGCTTCGGAAGATATTGGTCTTGGCTTCGGAAGATTTTACACTTAGAGTATTTTCTAATGCTTTGTGTAAAACTTCCGAAGCATTCTTCACTTCAGTACTTAGTGCATGTTGCTGAGACACTTAGGCTGTTTTGGGTTGCATCAGACTTCAGGAATCCTTACAAACTCCCCCTAGGCTGATGCTACCAAAACACTTGGAAGATCTTCAAATGTTGGTAGTCTTCAGTACAATCAGGACCATTCCTTTCTTCATGAGATGGTCAGGATCATCAAGACTCTCATAGTATCTTCTCATCTCAAAGAGATCATGCAGAGGTAAGTTGATTATGTCTTGCCATGAGTAGACATTCTCAACACCTTGATCTCTGATAACAGTCCATCTTTCTGGATTGGTAGAGTAAGTCCAGGACAAGATGGGTGTCTCACTAGTTAGAGGAGCCACTTGAATAGGAGTTGATTGGGCTGCCTCATCATGCACTTCCTCAGGTTGATCTGATTCAGCCTGAGGTGCAGAGGTAGATGACTTTGGCTTCTTCTTCTTAGTCTTTGGTTTAGAAGCCATCCTCTTCTTCCTCTTGGATGTCTTTAACTGAGAAGACTGGTCTGCAGCACCATGTTGATCATCAGTGTCTTTCTCAGTTGGGTGTTCCTCCCTCACAGGTTCAGAAGGAGAGGGAGTTTGACCCTGCCTAGGATCAGAAGATGAAGCTTGCTGAGGCTCAGCTGGAGGTGCTGGTTGAGGTGTCTCTGGTTGTTCAAACTTGACCTCCACTTCAGGTGGGACTTGACTTGGAAGAGAGTGCAAGTCAATGAGTTCTCCACTTTTAATCTTCTGCTTGATCACCCTAATATGCTCATCCATAGTGGATAGAGACATGGGGCCAAGTCTCCTTCCGGAGAATCCATACAGCTTCAAGAAGCTCACCATTCTTTGTCTGTCAGCAGACTTCTTTGCATTCTTTTGAATGATGGCTCTTGACTTTGCAGCTTCTTCCCTTAGCTTCCTTTTAGTTGTCTTTCTTTCCTTGACTAACTCAAGCTCAAGTTGCTTTAGATACTCGAACTCAATGAAGTCATAGGACAAGGGAAGAAGTGCATCTGCCTGATAGAAGCCTGTGGCACTCAGGTAGTTGATCATCTTGATCCTATCTTCTTCTTTATCTACCTGAGGTTCTTGTGGAGCCACATCTTCCTGTGCAGGACTTTCTTGAACTGGTGAGAGAGTGGGAGCATGCTTGTAAAGTCTTTTCTGTCTCTTCTCCTCTTTGAGTTGGAGAAGTATCATTGCATCCTCTTTCTCCTTCAACTCTCTTGACACTTCCCTGTCAGCCAGTTCATTTAACTCTTCTAAGGGGAGGGAGATGATTTCATCAATGTCATAGTTCCTGGTCTGTAGTAGGTAATCCTGACTGCCCTTAACTCATCATCTTGAGTATTTGGTCTGGGAGCAGCCCTGATTGCAGCTTGCATGAAGCTAGATGACCCAGTAGAACTTTCTCCCCTTAGTCTCCTTTTCCTCTCTCTCTTCCTCCTCAATTTCCTCAGGAGTCATTATCCTTTTCCCTTTGTCACCAACAGACCTTTGTGACTCAGGGTGGATTGAGGCTTGGCCTTCATTGCTTGGAGTAGCTTCCATGCTCTGGCCAGAGAGAGGCTGAGAAACACCTTCACCAGCAGGTGTCTCAGATGGAGTTTGGACCTCTGCAGCAGTTGTTGATGATGAGACAGGGGTCTCAGGTTCTGCCACTGGGCCTTCAGTCAAGGTTTCCCCTATGAAACTAATCTTAGGGTCCACCTCAACATCCAGTTGACCGATGACATTGCCTGATTCCCTAAGTCTCCTTCTTAGAGTAAACTCTGCAAGGATCCTGTCTTGGATTCTTTGAGCCAGCCTGTCAGCTTGTCTTGAATTGCTTGGATTGACAAGTGGCAAGTTGACTAAATCCAGTCTTTCATAAAAGCTCAGGCTTTGGAATTGAAAAACTTCTTGTTGGCCTTGAACTCTTTGAAGTATAAGGGCTCTCCTGTCATCATCATACCTCCACCTTATGATGTGATTGCCAGTTCCTAGTGGTGGAGATGAGACAGCCCTTGGTATACCTTCCTCAAAGAGACTCCTGATGAGAGAGTCTATAGAGTCCACATTAATGTGAACTTGAGGAAGTTGCTGAGAATGCACAACAGCAAGTGAGGATGGTGAGTCCTCTATGTCCATTCTCTCTGAAGAACTCCCAGGTTCTGTGGTTGTAACAACTTTCTCCCCCTTTTTGGTAGCATCACCCACTTGCATAGGTGAGCTGGAGGATAAGTCAATCACTTCCACAGGTTCTTGTGTTCCTGGTTGAGCTCTCCTTAAAGGTCTCCCAGCTAGTTTTTCCTGCAGATATGAAATCTGGAGTTGCTGATCATTGACCCTGTTTTGCAGGGTAGTCACCTGAGATTCCAAGTGACTAACCTTAGAGACTAAATAGGTGCATGTTTTTGACAGTTTTTGCACCTTTAGTCTCAAATTCCCCTCATCTTCATCAGAAGATTCATTGGGGGATGAGATGATTGGACCAAAGTCCTCTCTCTCACCACCAGCTTGAGTTTCTTGGCTGCTGGTTTTCCTCTGCTCACTGGCAGCCTCAGTTGAGATGCCAATGGGCTGAGTTGCCATGGTTGAGGTCTTAATGATGTAATCACTTTCAAAAGTGAGAGCCTCTTCCATATGGACATCCTGAACAGGTTCAGAAGTGTCCACCTCAGTAATAGGTGACTGATGGGGGATAGACTGAGGAGAGTCAGAGGTACTCATCTCTCTTTGAGTAGGGGAGGAGAAGAGAGACTCATGGTACTCACTGAATCCTAAGTCTTCATCAGTGTAAAAGGATAGGTTGGGAATTGGTTGGTTGAGATCCAAAGGCTGGGGATGGTAGCTGTCCCCTGAAGGTTGTTCACTTGAGTGTTGAGACTCAGAGTGAAGGCTTAAGGTTGTTGGGCTATGAGCTCATCAGGGTGAGCTTGAGGAACCTCAGCCCTGATAGGTGAAGTAATGGGAGTGGTTTGCTCCTCAGGAGAAGTGGGAGCTCTAGTGTCCACTTCTTCCTGTAAGGTTGAGTATTTGGGGGCCTGCACAGACTCAATAGCCTGAGCAGGGGTTCGTTTGGATTTTCTTTGGTAGGTGAGGGTGATTTCTGGTCTTTTTAAGGGTAGGACAAAAGAGGTGTGGGTTCAACACTAGCTTGTGTTGCTAGGTTGTCACCTTGAGCAATGAGCTCTAACATTTTTGGGACTAGGGCTGTTTCTACCCCTGAGAAGCCTACAGTTGGCTTCTTCATTATTTTAAAGATGCCGGGCTTCATCTGTCCCAATTTAAGAATATTACCTGTTTCCCTCAACTGTGAGCCCAGTTCACAGTTGAGAATGTGTTGAACATATCTAGGAAACATGTAATACTCTAAGGAGTCTAAGTTTGCAAGTAAATTAGTATAAACAAATTGTGAATACCTGAACTTGACCCCCTGAACCATTCCATGAACTATAAAGGAGAGATCCTCAGGAATCTGGTCCCATCCACCATGCTTGTTTGACAAGCTGTGGATAACCACATGGAGCAGGAATTTCCATTGGGATGAGACCTTCCCTTTCCTAAAGGTCTTTACAGAGAAATCTCCCTCATAGCCCATCTGCTCAAAAGAATGATTAACAGCTTCTTTTGGGAAGGACACCTCACCTTCTTCATCATCCAGCTGCAGATGTTGGTTAATGATGGCCGGAGTGATGAAGATTGTCCTCCCTTGCACTGTGGCAGACAGTGCCTTCTCCCCATCCATAATGACCTCTTGGCAGGTCTTCCAGAATTCAAGCAAGTGATCCTCATATAGAGTAGGATCAATGGTCAGGGAGGTGAAATAGTTTGACAGAGTCAAGAATTGGCAAATCTCTGAGAAACTTGCATCTTTCTCAGAGCTTAACAGAGCAACTTGATTATGTTGCCTGTGAAGTTGCATGGAGAAATCAGGGTTGTTTCTGCGGTTAAGGTTGGCCATTTCAGAAGCTTAAGGGTGAAGAAAGGTAGAAAGCAAAGGCGGTTTAGAGAATTAGGTTAGAGAAACAGTAGAATTGAGGAAGATAGTGGGAAAGAGGGGGAACCGTTGGGTATTTATATGAAAAGGGATTTGAACCAAAGTTAATGAAAGAGGATAAACTTTGAAATCCGGAAGTCGGTCCCACCTCTGAAAAGGTAGTTTACTTTTGCTCAAAAAGTAGTTTTCTTGGAATTCGAAAAGCTTCCGAAGTTTAGGAATAAAAAAGCTTCCGAAGATTTTCCTGAGAGTCTTGAAGATTTATGCTTCGGAAGAGAAATAAACCCTTGAATGCTTTGTATAGGAATAAACAAAGCTTCCGAAGGTTAATTTTGCTTCGGAAGGAAAAGGTCCTTAAAAATAAATAAGTGTCTGAGATAAGAATTTTAAGCTTCGGAAGAAGTACTTCTTCCGAAGGTAAAATCTCTTAGACAGTTATGTATTTTGAAGACATGTTTTTCTTCCGAAGATAAAATTTTATCTTCCGAAGTATCAAAAATTTTCAAGAATCTAAGGAAAGTCTTCAAAAAGAATTTTACATCCAAAGAAAACATGAGCTTATGAAAGTGATGAACTAGACAACTTAGGACACACATATTTTAAGAAGAAATAATTAGAATTAGTTTTAAGAAAAAGTCTACTCAAAGTTAATCATCCCAATAGCTGATATCAGATACTTAAATCTCTGTTCATCAAAAGCTTTTGTGAACAGATCAGCATATTGTTCATCTGTATGAACTTTGACTAGTTTAATTAATCCTTTTTCATAGTTATCTCTTATTAAATGATACCTGATGTTGATGTGTTTGGTCCTTGAGTGCTGCACAGGGTTCTCAGTGATAGAGATAGCACTATTGTTGTCTATGTGGATAGGAGTCTCTTTGAAGTTAAATCCATAGTCCAGCATCTGATTTTGAATCCAAAGCACTTGAGCACAGCAGCTTGCAGCAGCAATGTATTCAGCCTCAGCAGTTGATGCAGACACACAGGATTGTTTCTTGCATTGCCATGAGACCACCCTTCCACCAAGGAATTGACATCCCCCAGATGTAGACTTTGCAGTCATATTGCAACCACCATAATCACTATCTGTATAGGCATACAGATTGAAATTTGGATTCTTTGGATACCATAGACCAAGTGTTGAAGCACCTTTGAGGTATCTTAAAATCCTTTTCACAGTGATTAAGTGAGACATCTTAGGGTTGGCTTGATATCTTGCACAAATACATGTAGCAAACATGATATCAGGCCTGCTAGCTGTAAGATACATAAGAGACCCAATCATAGCCCTGTATAAGTGCTCATCTACACACTCCCCCTCAAGATCTGGACCAAGGGAGTGGTTTCTGGCTATGGGTGTCTTAGCAATCTTACAATCAGTCATGTTGAACCTCTTGAGTATGTCTTGAACATACTTTGACTGACTTATGAAGATGCCATCTTCAACCTGCTTCACTTGAATTCCCAGAAAGAAGTTGAGTTCTCCCATTGAACTCATCTCAAATCTGTCTTTCATCAGCTTCTCAAAGTCTTTGCAGAGCTTTGGATTAGTTGAACCAAAGATGATGTCATCTACATATACTTGAACCAGCAATAAGTCATTTCCCTGTCCTTTGATGAAGAGAGTTCCATCTATAGTACCTCTCCTGTATCCATGCTTACAAAGATACTCAGATAGTGTCTCATACCACTTCCTGGGTGCCTGATGCAGCCCATAAAGAGCTTTGTCAAGCTTGCAGACATAATCAGGATGATCAGGGTCTACAAAACCAGGTGGCTGTTTGACATAAACCTCCTCATCAATCACTCCATATAAGAAAGCACACTTTACATCAAGTTGGTAGACCTTGAAGTTCTTGGATGCAGCAAATGCCAGGAATATCCTAACAGCTTCTAGTCTTGCTACAGGAGCAAAGACATCAGTGTAGTCAATCCCTTCTTCTTGTGTGTATCCTTGAACAACTAGTCTTGCCTTGTTCTTGATGATGATTCCTCTATCATCCTTCTTATTTCTAAAAACCCATTTGGTTCCAATGGTAGTCTTCCCATGAGGAAGAGGACAAAGGTTCCAAACTTTCTGCCTTTTGAATTGAAGCAGCTCTTGTTGCATAGCTTCAACCCAACTTCCATCCTTTAGAGCTTCATCAACTTTCTTGGGCTCTATCTGAGATAAGAAACAAGAGTGAAGACAAACATTTGCTTCATGGGTTTGTCCTCTTGTTCTTACCCCTGTGACAACATCTCCAATGATGTTTGTGGTGGGGTGAGACTTGTGGATCCTTAGCTGAGGGATCACAGCAAGTTGTTGAGAAAGATCCAAATTTGAGAAATTTAGATCTGGTCTGGAAGATTCACCCTCCACATTATCACACTTATCAAGATTAACTTGATCCAATGAGTGTGAGACATCATTGATGTTGTCATCTATGGTATGGTTATTAGCATCAAGAAATTCCTGATCACTATCACCATCACCATTGTTGTCTTCTACAAGTGAGGTGTCTTTATCTGGTTGAGAGGCCTCTGAGCTGGAATTTGAAGGCATGCCAGATGTATCAGCTGAATTTGTCATTGTTGTGCTGATAGAAACCTCATTTGCTGAAGTAGTTCCAACTGGAGCTGAAGATGTATGAGTTGAAGGTCTTCCTAGCTCAAATCTTGGATCAGGATCACCTGTATTTAGATTTTCTGCAGATCCTGAAACATGCTCACAAGATTTGTTAAAACAGTTGGTAACTAAATCAAGATCAAACAGCCAATCCGGACCAGAACCAGCCACACAAGGAGTGTGCTCATTGAAAGTCACATTGGCTGACTCCTCAACAATTCTAGTTCTGAGATTGTATACTCTATAAGCTTTAGCTTGAGAAGAGTATCCAATGAAATGTCCATCATCTGATTTCTCAGCAAACTTGGCAATTTGATCTTTGGTATTCAAGATGGTGCAGGGACATCCAAATGACCTGAGAAAACCAATGAAAGGTTTCCTCTTGTGCCAAAGTTCATAAGGAGTCTTACCATGTGTCTTAACTACTAAAACTCTGTTTTGCACATAGCAAGCAGTATTAACTGCCTCTGCCCAGAAGGTGATAGGCAGTTTAGAGTCAGACAACATAGTTCTTGCAGCTTCAATAAGTGTCCTGTTTCTCCTCTCAGCAACTCCGTTTTGCTGAGGAGTCCTGGGAGCACTATATTGTCTTGTAATACCTTTTTCATCACAAAATGTATCAAGGATTTGGTTCTTGAATTCAGTTCCTTGATCACATCTTATGGTTTTGACCTTGTGATCACATTGATTCTCAACTTTTAAGATGAAATTCTTCAGAATCTCAGGGGTTTCATCCTTAGTTCTAAGGAAGAAGACCCAAGTGAATCTTGTAAAATCATCTGTGATCACCAAACAGTAAGAGGTCCTTCCTAAACTCATTACACTGGTGGGGCCAAAGAGATCCATATGTAACAAGTGTAGGGGAGTAGTGATGGAGTTCTTTTCCTTAGGCTTGTGAGATACCTTGTGTTGCTTCCCTTTCAGGCATGCAACACAATGATCATCACTAGTAAACTCTTTCTTTGGCATTCCAGTTACCAGATCATGTTTAATTAATTTATTCATGTTCTTAAAGTTTACATGGCACATTCTTTTATGCCATAGGAAAGACTCATCACTATTTGCTTTAGATAGAAAGCATGAAACTTCTCCAGAGGGAGATGTTTCTTGCAAATCCATCTTGTACATGTTCCCTTTCCTGGGGGCTCTGAGCAGGATATGCTCATGAGGAATGACCACACCAGGCTTGAGAACAATGCACTCATGCTCAGTAAAGAGCATGTTATGACTCTGATCACAAAATTGGGATACACTCAGAAGATTGTACCCAAGCTCCTTAACAAAGTTTACCTTCTCAATGCTGAGCTTACCATTTGTGACCTTGCCCCTTCCAGAAATGTAACCACCTTCATCTCCTCCAAAAGCAACTGGTCCTCCATCAATTCTCTCAAAATTATGGAGTAGAGACCTATTGCCTGTCATGTGCCTGGAACAGCCACTGTCAATTATCCAGACATTCCTGTTTGTCTTGAGCTGTTCCTGCACAAAGAGAATGATTAGTTACATTTGGAAACCCAAGCCTTACTTGTCTTGGGCTCATTAAGTGTAATAGAAGGTAATGCAACAGTAATAGATCCTATGGTTGTACTATGGGGATCTTCAGCTGTTGTTGATGGAGAAACCTCAGTCATTTGGTCTTTCTTAGACTTCCACACCACCTTTGGAGTCTTGGACTTGACCTTCAAAACCTTAGAAGCTTTTGGAACTTCACAAGTTTTGATGACTGATCCTTCGGAAGAATCTACAGTCACTGCAGCAGACTTCAGTGCTTCGGAAGAACTCCTTTCTTCCGAGACCAACTTTGCTTCCGAAGGTAATTTTCCATTTACCTTCTTCTTTGATTTGGAGCTTCCGAAGGAAACAGACTTTCCTTCCGAAGCTTGAGACTTCTTGAGACTCTTTGAAGTCTTTGTTTTGGTCATGTGGACAGTACTTTTAGGATTGTATGGGCAATCCTTAGCAATGTGAGAAGTACTTTCACACATAACACACAACATTTTCTTCTTCAAAGAAGTCTCCTTTTGAGAGCAAGACTGGCTTTGGTCACATCCCTTCTCCACCTTCATCTTGGTAGATGCTGAGACAGTTCCTTTGGGCTGTGAACTGTTCTTGGAGTTTGATGGTCCAGGCTGTGCAGCAGTGGTACACAGCAGCTCAGTCTTCTTCTTTGCACTGAGATGATTTGAACAAGAACCATGACTCTTAGCTGAGGAGTCTTGGTTGATGTCTTCAGTCCTTACTACTTTGAAACCTGCAGAGATAAAAACTTGTTTCTGCTTAGCATCAAAAGTAGCCTTGATTTCTTGAGCCTTCTTTGCTTTCCTTTTGCTCTTCCTGATCAAGTTCTTTCTTTGGACTTGGTCATCACAGTTGATTTCTTCTCCTCAGAAGGATAGTGGCCCTTGGAAGAATCCTCTTCTTCACTCTTCTCAGAGGAATTCTTCACTATCACTTCTTCATCATCCTCACTTATAGGATCTATGAGAGGAAGCTCATCTTCACAAGTTCCACACCTAGGAGATCTTACAGACAAGATTGTGTGTGGAGGAGCTATCTCATTTGATCCCAGTCCCTGTCTATTTTGATAACAAACCTTGTTGTGCAGGGATGAGGATATCATGTTCTTGAAGGTCTCTTCTTCAAGAACACTCTTCTCTGCCTTGGCTTTGCTGATCACAAGCTCAGCCTGGCACTCAGTTAACTTAGTGATGAGATCTTGGATCTGAGTTCTAAAATCTGTATGTTCATGTTTTAGTACTGAAATGGTTTTCTCCAAGTCCTCTATCTTTAACTTGTAATCATTTTCAGACTTTCTAAAATCAGATTTTAATATGTTTAATGACTCAAGATCAGATCTCATCTCTAGGTTGTAGGACCTGTATCTATTTACTTTAGCAATGCATTCAGGGGAGCAAAGATGTTCCAATACCTTGGCTTCATCATGGTCAGCCATCAGTGCTTGGTTTGGAGAAGCATCCTCCACCTGAAAACTCCAGTCAAAGCCTCCCTCTTCAACAGCAACAGCAGCATGTTGCTTTGTCTTCTCAGCCTGAGGGGCTTTGTCAGTGTAGTTTGGTCTGGGTTGTGTTTGGCCCCCATTTGCTTTAGGTGCCTTACACTCCCTAGCAAAGTGACCCATAAGGTTACAGTTGTAACACTTAACTTTGCTTTTATCCAGCCCAAACTTACCACTGGTAGCATTGCTTGGAAATCTTCTTCCTGTCCTCTTGTAGAACTTCTTGGCTCTGTGAGTGAGGAGAGCCATCTGCTGAACTATCTCCATGTATTCCAGGTCATCTGGATGGATACAGTCCAGGTCTTCAAGAGTGAAAAGATAATTCCCACAGCTTTCATCTACAGACACAAAGGCTTGAGAAGAACTTGTCTCTTGGAATGGGCTTCCTGAGTAAAGTTCTCCCTTGGTGTCTCCGGAAGGTGATGAAAGGACCCTTTTGTGAGTTGTCAGGGTAGCATATGAGATGATGTTGGGGTTCTATGCTGTCCCTTTCAACCACATGAAGGGCTGAACCCATTTGATTGTTGGAGTTGCCAGATGAACCTTGCATGTTCATCTCCATCTGGTATCCACTGAGAATCCCATACAACTCTGTAAGAGTAAGAGTCTTAAGGTTCTCAGTCCTCTTGATCACCACACAATAGTGTGTCCATTGCCTAGGAAGTGAGGACATGAACTTCCTTACAATGTCCCTGTTCTCAAGAGGAACTCCTCCATCCACTAGGGTATCCACAATCTCAACATACCTGAAGTATTGTTGGGTCATGGTCTCACCTGCTTTGAAGGTGAAATTCTCAAACTGCTGCTTCAGAAGATCTTTCTTGTTCTCCTTGGCTTCAGAGGAGCCTTCATACATCAGCTTCAGTGCATCCCACAGCTGTTTGGCTGTCTTGCACTTCTTAAAACCTCTATATACAGAGTTTGGGAGAGCAGTCTGAAGAGCAGTCATGGCCTTCCTGTCAATCTCTACTCTTTTTCTATCTTCATCTGAGTAGTTGGCCACATCTTTAGGAATCATACCAGCACCAGTAGCAGAGGGGGTGCTGGGTATGAAAGGTCCATTCTCAACAGATTCCCACATTCTTGAATCAAGAGACCTGATGAAGCCTTCCATCCTCATGCACCAGGTGTCAAAATCATCAAGAGTGATCAGTGGGGATTTGTTCATGGTTCCAGTCTCCATATCAGTCTTTGAGATGGAAGCCATTTGAAGAGTTTAGCTTTTGTGTGTGTGAGGGATCTTAAGATGGTTAGATCTTATATCAAGAGCCTGGAAAGCTCTGATACCAATTGCAGGACCGTTTAAGGGCTTAAACACAATTACAACACAACAACACAATGAGGAGATTAACTAAACTTTAATCAAACAGTGAACTGGGTAACCAAAGGTGATACAAAGAACACAAGTAAAGCAAGAGACAGAACAAGAGAGTATGGGTTTCAAGGAGGCAGTATATTGCTTTCTCAAGTTCTTTTACAAGTGTTACAAAGCATAAAGAAAAGATACAAGAACTTGAAATACTTATACTACAACCTACAGCCGGCTATACTTTGAAAGCCAGCTGGATACAATTGACTAGACACTAACAAAATCAATTGTAGGATCAAAAGGCATATCTGCCTTTTGACCTTGTGACTATGACATGCCATAGCTCACATCCTTATACATTACAAAAAGGATAAAGTACATAAAGTGGAAAGTTACAGACTCAAGACCTCAATGTACAGTTACCAAAAGCAATGCCCTTTTCACCAACTCATGTAAGTTGGTGACTTTACAGAGATGCAGCGGAAAGGTGCTTTATGGAACAGTACATCAGATAAAGCATGTGTACTAAAAGTCTTCGGAAGAAATCTGTCTTCATAGGTTGAAGCTTCGGAAGACTTTGTCTCTGAAGCTTCGGAAGACTTCATGTTTGGCTTCGGAAGATATTGGTCTTGGCTTCGGAAGATTTTACACTTAGAGTATTTTCTAATGCTTTGTGTAAAACTTCCGAAGCATTCTTCACTTCAGTACTTAGTGCATGTTGCTGAGACACTTAGGCTGTTTTGGGTTGCATCAGACTTCAGGAATCCTTACAGTCACTATCAGTGTAGCCATAGAGATTGAAGTCTTGATTCCTAGGATACCAATGTTGGCCCAATTGATCAATAAACAGTGCAATTGATGATCAAAACGTTCAAAATCCACTAGTCAAACATCCACGATAACCACATAACAATGATATAGAATCAAAGGTGTTCAATAATAAAGAATACAAATCAAACAATAACAAGATCAAAGGCTCGATATGAATTCTATTAGCATCCAACCACCAAATACAGACTTGCAACAATAATATTTCGATTTAAGGTTTTTTGCAAGGTTAGCCTACAATGATGGAATCAAAGCAAATTATAGGCTAACTAGTTTCGTTGGACAGTGATACTGTCAGGCCCATGACTAGTTTCGCCCGGCGACGAAACATAGTTTCGCCGTGTGAGCCTGGTCTGCTGACTATGAGCGAAAC
This sequence comes from Flaveria ramosissima, assembly GCA_025215565.1. Lineage (NCBI taxonomy): Eukaryota > Viridiplantae > Streptophyta > Magnoliopsida > Asterales > Asteraceae > Flaveria > Flaveria ramosissima. The sequence continues at coordinate 4,795,933 of CM046034.1, forward strand.
TACAGTTTCGCTCATAGTTGCACAGGGCAACAAAAAAACAAAAAGTACAAAATACAAATATTAAACAAAGTAATCTAACATAAATCTTATTACATTTAAACATAATATAAACACTAACTAAGGTGAGTTCGACGTAATCTTGATCTTCAATACTCCCCCTAGGTTGAACCTCACCTACTGAAACTTCTTCTGCAGCATCATCAGCTCTTGTTTCCTCTCCAGCTTTAGATGTAGTCTCTTCTTCAACTTCTGTTGTACCAGCTTCCTCACCATTTGCACTTGCTTGTTCAAATTGCTTAGTACGATCCTGCACATCCTTCCTAGTCTCGTCAGCTTGAAGAATCTTTTCAGCTAGCTCCCTGACCTATGCCCTTACTCTACGAGCCTTGTTGGCAACCTCCATAAACAGGCTTGCCTCTTTTCTAGTCTCAGCTCCAGCTCCTGCTTTAATATGGTTCTCACACAACATCAACATGTCTTCATCACAGAAATAAAATATTTCCATCGGATCAAACAGTTTAATCTCAGCTCCATCCTTAACCCTAATCACAGCCTCCCTAGTGTTATTGTCATAAAACCACTTCTCAAACTTTTGGAGCCTTTGGGGGAGGGGATCAGGTAATCTCACTCTACTAACAGTGTTTGGGGGCTTTACCCTGAGCATAATCCTTCGTTTTCTAGTCACCTATTCTTTATCTTTCTTAGACCTTTTTCTCTCAGCCTTCATAAATCCAAATGACTCAAAATTGTCATTTGTCCCTCGCTTAATCTCTTCTTCCAGCATCTTAGCTCTTTCGCTCAAGTGGGAATCTATCAATGGGATTTCTGCCAACCTCCTTAGATCTCATTTAGGCAAGGTCTTGAAAGCCTTCCTTTAATGCAAGTAAGATATCCTACCACCCCTTCTCTTGATGATAAACAACTTCAAGCTCACATTATACTTCCAGCTTATGATCCTTTTGTCTGACTCCTTCCTGCTCGGCCCTTGAATATTCTGAAATAGTGGGGGTCTGTTGTTCTTGTTCTTTTTCCTTCACAAACCATTATTCCTTTTCCAGCTCAAACACATCTCCTCCAATAGAGCCCTTCTTGGATACATATGTCAAAGGGCGCTCATCCACCTCATAGTATTCTGATTCAAAATCATAGTCTATTAATTGTTCTTCAATCTTTTCCTCCTCATCAACCAGCTTCATCTTAGTTGTCTTCTCACCAGCTTCGGCACTTGGGTCTATCACCACCTCCTCACCAACAAAGTCTTTATCAATATCCAATCCTATATCGATGAATCCAGCCTTAACAACTTTCTCTACACCTCCTGCACCTCCTTCCCTTCCAACTCTGCTTGACCCACCAACATTGATAGAGCTAACTCTGACACCTGTCTCACCAGCTACAAGGCCAGCCTCACTAACACCAGCATCTTTGGCACCCGAACCTCCCACATCTGCAACACTAGTACCACTAGAGCCCTCTCTCGCCCTTGATGAGCTACTCAAATTGAGAAATGAGTACTTTGATGTATCTGTAAGATCATTTAACTCAGACTGAGTTAACTGATTTGGCAGGCCAGCTGATGCTTTCAACTCATTCACTTCTGTCAGTAATCTCTGTTGGGTTTTGTTACAAGATAATGAAAGCTAGTTTAACTATTTAAACTAGAAAATGTAGCGGATATAAGGTGTTAAAAGTGGGTTTAACAATCTGAAAATATGAACCATTTTTAGCCCAAAACAAACCCATGAACAAGGATCATATGTATGTGAAATGAAATGCTACCAACACGAAAAGAACAACCAAAGGGTGTTCTTGAAACTACCTTTCAAGAACAAGATGATGTTGTATGGATGAGAAGAAGGTGATGATGCTTTTTGAATGCCTAGCCTCCAAAAGAGAAGTCCTCAAGCTTGTATACCCACAAGCTCTTGCAAACACCTAACTTGTTAGGGAGTGCAACACCAAATCTCTCCTCCTTCTTGCAAATCCGAAATCAACCAAGAGAGACTTCAAATTCAGCCAAGAAATTCAAAATTTTCAGCCAAGAGAAGGAAGAGAAGAAGTCTTTTGTATGTGTGTGAGAGAGAGTGTTAAGGGTAGAGTGCAAGGAGGTTAAAGTCTTGTATTAAACCAAGACAAAGAGATTCCCCATGACCACAAAGGCGGCCGAAATAGGGTTTTTAAAATGGGTTCCCTCCTATTTTTATTTTATAAAGTTTTACACTCTTTAATACATAAGTTTATAAAATTAAAACCTCTTTTAATTTTATAACATTAACACACTATTATTTGTTATTATTTAACTTACTTAAATAATGATACAAATAATTTCTCATGAACAAATTATCCACATAATTTGTTCTATTTCAAATGCAATGATTTATAAAACCCATTCTCTAAATTGGTGTCAATATTTATATGTATGATCTTATCAACAAATAAATATTTATTGGTGTTTGTTTAGCTTGTTGTTGGGTATGACCCGACTTGGATCATAACGTACTAACCACATCAATCTTGTATGTGTCTTGGGCATACAAGATCCAACAATCTCCCACTTGCACAAGATTCATAGAAGATTGATGCAAGCAGTAAATACCGCCTAACAACGGTTTACTACCCTTAATACGTATGACTAAGTGCCATTCAATAACATCATCTCCTTCAAGTATCTTACTCAAATTGTTTTAGGTGAATCAATCATCTATCCTTTTGTCACAGATGTCATGTTAAATCCCAGAGACACAGAGTGATCATTCTCCATTGATTTAACTTTATCAGGCCTTAGGCATCTTACTCTCAACGAATAAGAGGGACAAATCCCATCTTGACTACATACGGGCACAATTACCTTGTATTATACCTGAACTCAGACTTATGTACTGCCATGTTTCAGAACAGCGAATAACAAAGTCAAAGTATAATATTTGGTAAATATCATGACCTAATATGTATCTCAAGTCAGAGGATACCAAATGATGTTCGCCTTTACTCAAATTTACTTATGATCAATCAAGAAGATATCATGTAGTAACATTTGAGATGCGGGTCAGTCCAATATATGTATCCCACAAATATTTATGAACCTTGGCAGCAATCCTTGCTCTATATTTATCCATATGAATATCTACCAGTCTAAGTTCATAATAGTCTTACCCTCGTACTTGTTCCCACAAGTATGAACAACTACGGACGTTCTAAGTAAATGATTTACTCATGGATTTTAAACATGCAAAATAGGAATATTAGTTGAACCATTATAATCAAATAATTCATTCAAGTAATAAAAGGTTACAATATCTAAATACAAAAATCAAAGGTCTAATCCAGTCACTAGAATATTGAAGTCCCATGGCACAAGTATGACTTTCATGCTTTGCCTTTTCAAGAAGCTTCCTGAGTGGATCCGCAATGTTTTGATCTGTGTGAACTTAGCGAATACATATCTTTCCCTTTTCAACTTCATCCCTTATGTAGTTGAATCTCCGTTCAATATGCCTAGTCTTTTGATGTGCACGGGGTTCCTTGATTTGAGCAATCGCACCCTTGTTATCACAATGAATTTCTAAGGGGTACTGAATGGAAGGGACCACCCCTAGATCGGCAATGAATTTCTTTAACCATGCAGCTTCCTGAGCTGCTAATGAAGCGGCGATGTATTCTGACTCTGTAGTTGATAATGCCACCACATCTTGCTTAGAGCTCTTCCAAGAGACTGATCCTCCATTCAAGATGAAAATGTACCCTGATTGTGATCGTGAGTCATCCCAATCAGTTTGGAAACTCGCATCCGTGTAACCCTTTATTACGAGTTCCTCCTCACTAGATCCATAGATTAGGAACATATCTTTGGTCCTCCTTAAGTACTTAAGTATGTTCTTAACAGCCATCCAATGACTGTTTCCAGGATTTTGCTGGTATCGGCTTGTCATGCTCAAGGCGCATGACACGTCTGGCCTAGTGCATATCATTGCATACATGATGGATCCTATGGTAGATTCATACGAGATTCCTTTCATTTTGTCTTGCTCATCCTTTGAGCTTGGACATTGAGTCTTACTCAATATCGTTCCTCTTTGGATAGGTACGGTACCTTTCTTAGAGTTTTCCATCTTGAACCTTTTCAAGATCTTATCAATGTATGCACTTTGATTTAAACCTATCAACCGCCTTGATCTATCCCTATAGATCTTTATTCCTAAAATATAGGTGGCTTCACCAAGATCCTTAATGGAAAAACAACTTCCAAGCCAGGCTTTTACAGCCGCCAAGGTTGGAATGTCATTTCCAAATAGGAGAATGTCATAGACATACAATATTAAGAAAGTGATGATGCTCCCACTAGCTTTCTTATATACACTTGCTTCATCAGCATTTTTGATGAACTCAAATTTGATTACCTCTTCATCAAAACGGTGATTTCAACTTCTTGATGCTTGCTTCAATCCATTGATTGATTTCTTAAACTTGCATACTTTGTCAGGATGTTTTGGATCGACAAAACCTTCGGGCTGAACCATATAGGCATCTTCCTCAATATATCCATTTAGAAAGCGGTTTTGACATCCATTTGCCAAATCTCATAATCATTATGAGCAGCTATGGCAAATAATATCCTAATAGACTTTAGCATTGCAACTGGCGGGAAAGTCTCATTATAATCAACCCCTTGAGTTTGAGTGAAACCTTTTGCTACAAGTCTAGCTTTATAAGTATCCAAATTTCCATGCATATCGGTTTTCGTTTTCTTGAAAACCCACTTACTTTCAACTACCTTGGAGTTAAGAGGTGGTACAACCAAGTCGCACACTTGGTTGTCAAACATGGATTGCATCTCAACGTACATGGCTTCAAGCCATTTGTCACAATCCAAATTGGACATTGCATCACGATAAGTGGTTGGTTCATCAGAATCTACCACATAGCATCCATCTACGAAAAATCCATATCTTTCAGGTGGATTACTAGTTCTACCATATCTGCAAACGTTTTGTGTGTATTGATCAACCATTTGATCATCCTCAACATCCTCATGTTGAGTACTAGTGTTAACCAAACGTGTATCAGGTTGTGGTTCTTGATCCTCTTCAAGATCCACTGTTCTACTGCTAGTTCCTTCCATAAGGAACTTAGCTTCTAAGAACTCAGCCTTCTTGGCAACAAACTCTTTTTGTTCCAATGGATCATAGAAATAATATCCCATAGAATCTCTAGGATATCCAATGAAGATACACTTAGTGGAATTGTTTGAGGTGGGAGTCTTAACATAAGCCTCACAACCCCACACCTTTAGATATGATAGAGATGGAACCCTTCCATGCCATATTTCGAAAGGTGTCTTTTCCACTTTCTTGGTTAGGGCCATATTCAAAATACGGGCCGCAGAGAGCAAAGCGAAACCCCAAAATGATAGAGGCAATGAGCTTCTAGCCATCATAGATCGAACCATATCCAATAGAGTTCGATTTCTCCTCTCGAACACACCATTGTGTTGTGGTGTTCCAGGTGGAGATAGTTGTGAGACAATACCACAACTTCTAAGATGATCTCTAAAAGCATCACTTAGGTATTCACCTCCTCTATTGGTGCGGAGAATTTTTATTTTCTTGTTGAGTTGATTTTCTACTTCATTCTGGAAGATTTTGAACATTTCAAAAGCTTCATCTTTGTGTCTTAACAAGTACACATAACCATATCAACTATAGTCATCGGTAAAGGTAATGAAGTATCTTTCATTGTACCTAGTCATTGGCTTAAAAGGACCACATACATCCGAATGTATGATGCCTAATAAATCTTTTGCCCTTTCGTATTTGCCACTAAAAGGTGCCTTAGTCATTTTACCTTGTAAACAAGATTCACATACATCAAATGAATCATATTCACTTGCTTTTAAAAGACCGTTCTTTTGAAGTGTTTGTATGCGCTTCTTGTTTATATGACCAAGACGGCAATGCCAAAGATAGGTGTCACCTAAATCCAATTTGAGCTTCTTGGTGGTGGTTTGGTACAATGTGCTATCATATAATGTGTTTTCACGAACCAATTCATAAATACCATTAATAGGAATAGCTTTAAAATAAAATATGTCATTTAAAGAAACATGAATTTCATTTTCAATAAATGTTAAAACATAACCATATTGTCTTAATTGGGCAACAGAAATAATGTTCCTAGTCAAACTAGGAGCATATAAAACGTTGTTTAAAATTGCTTCCAAACCATTTGGAAGCTTCAAGATGTAGTCCCCTTGGTCTTCAACTTGAACTTTTGCTTCCATTCCCCATGTAGAGGCTAACATCCCCTTTCTTGAAGTCCTTACTTCTTTTGAACCCTTGCAATAAGTTGCAAATATAAGTTCCACATCCGCTATCCAATACCCATGTGTTAGAGGATATTAAATTGAGATCAATATGAATGATGAAAATTGTACCTGAGGTTTGCCCGACATCCCTCTTAGCTTGCAACTCTTTGAGATGGACAGGGCAATTTCTCGCCCAATGTCCAATCTCCCCATACTTAAAGCATGGGTCATTCGAAGAAACCTTTTGCTTCTTCTCTGCTGGTTGTGGTGGTGGCGCTCTTACCAGTCCCTTTCCCTTTCCCCTAACGTACCCTTTACCCTTGGCAATATTTTCCTTGGGTTCAGGGTGAGGCCTCTTCTTGTTCCCACATTCATTGATGGTGAGAACGGGTAAAACCCTTTTACCCATGGCCGTTTTGGCTGTTTTGAGCATAGAGTGAAGCTCACTTATGTTCTTGTCCCACCCGTTCATGTTATAGTTCATAACAAAGTTGTCAAACCTTTTTGACAAAGAGTTGAGGATCAAATCCGTAGCCAACTCTTTCGAGATGGGACAATTCAGCCTTTCGAATTAATATACTAGATCTTCTGTCTATGAATGACTTTTACAAACTTCTCAGCACCACATCTAGAAAGAACAAAAGAAAGATAAGTATCCTCTCCCCTTGGAGCTGAAGGTTTTGAGAAGTAGAAACAAGTGAAGTTTTGATAGCATCAACCTAGGGGAGTTTGTTGGATCAAGTAAGGTTGGTGCACCAAAACAATCACTTAGACAATTTTCGTACAACTAATAAAGAACTTCTGAAGGCAAAAGCAGAACTTCCAGAGGCAAATGTTGTGCTTCCGAAAGTCAAGTCTGAAAGAGCTTCCAAAGAGGAACTCTAACTTTTGAAGCCAAAGTCTTCCTTCTTTCGAATTTCAACACTTAGAAGAATTCAAGACAATGACTTGTAACACCCGGAATTTTAAAGAATAGAGAATAAGAGAAAGAAAGGCAAGAAAGCCCAAGTTGAGGGGTTAAAAGTGTACAAAGGACAAAACTTCATATTATTTTGTACAAAAGTGGGTGTGGCCGCCCACACCCATGTTCCATCACCTTTTCATTTGGATTTTAAAGAGAGAAAGAAAAAGAAGCTTAAGTTTCTCGCGGGTTCTAGAGAGAGGAAGAAGAAAAAATCGGATTTGAGGTTAGGTTATAGAGTTTTGACTTGTTCTTGGCTGGTTTCAGCCTTGGGTTTATGCTTATATGTGTTTGGTGGGTTCGTTTGTGTGTTTCGGTGGGTTTTTAGGTGTTTGAACTCAGTTGCATTCATGTTTGAAGAAGTCATACACGAAATTTACAAGAGGTTAGTTCTATATCTCCGTTTTTACATGTTTTAACTTATTTTGGGGCTGGAAATACATGTTAAACCTTTTTATTTAGTTGGGTGTGTGTACCTGTATGTATATGTGTGTGTAATGTGGGTGGGTGTATGTTTGGGAATGATTTATGGTTATCTTCATGTTTGTATGTATGTTTGTGTTTACTTAGTATATTAGAACTTGGCTAGAACATGTTAGAATGATGAATTGGGGACTGAATATGATGTTAGTTAGAAGGTAGTTAGCCATGCGCCTAAGTCCTCATGCGCCTGAAATTCATACGCCCAGACAATACCCACGCACCTAGGATTATGCCCAAAGTTCCTAAGTGTTCCCTAACACCTGAAGTTCATACGCCCCAATAGTGCCCGAACGCCCAAAGTGCCCATGCGCCTAAGTCAGGGTGTTCATGCACCTTGAATGTTGCCTAGACGACTAAGTGTTGGCCATGCGCCCAAATAGTGCCCATGCGCCCAACTTTTTCCATGTGCCTAAGTGAAGATCATGTATAGGTTGGACTCACCTTAGATTAGATTATTTTTATATTCCTTTGTAATAGGTTTAATGTTAGTTTACTTTTAAATGTTGTTTATTTTGTGTAGTTTTGCTGCCCAACGAAACTATGAGCGAAACTACAGTTTCGCTCATAGTTAGCTGTTTAGTTCACCTAGCGAAACTGTTGTTTCTACCGGGCAAAACTATAGTTTCAGCAACATAGTTTCGCTAACAGCAAAACTATGACTTCTATATATAGTTTTGATCTTGCTCATTGTTGGGTATCCTTGCAAAATCCTAATCGAATATTATTGTTGCAAGAGACCTTTGTAAGCTGTTAATTCACTAAAATACATTTGAGCTTTGTTTACCTTTATTGTATTGGATCCTTATTATTCATATTTGAACACATTGTGGTTGTTCTTAGTCATCTTCATCTTTGTTGTTTGTCTATTGATTCTGATAATGAACGATTCATCATATCAATTGTACTGCAATTCGATCAAAGGGACCAACAAAATGGTATCAGAGCCTTAGTGCTCTTGATTGTTTGAGGTTTTTGGTTGTTTTTGTTCAATATCAATATTTCATCAATTCGGGATCAAATTTGAGTGTATTTGATATGGAATTTGATTGAGTTTTGCTTGTTTTTGATTGGGAAAGCTCTGTTAATCATCAGATCTCAAATCCATTGAGATTTAGGCGATTTTAGATTGATTTCGTGTTGAAAAAGCCTTTCAGATTCATCCAGGGAAACTGCATATTCATCCGGCAAAACTGTGTTATCTTCCAGGGAAACTACAAGTGTTTCACACTTTGTAGTTGTTTTCAGCATCTCAACGAAAGTAGTATCCTTGAACAAAAGTTAAACAGTGCTTATGTGCATATTACAAGCAAAATTGCTGTCGAAAGTATCATTGAACGAAAGTTCAAGCTTGTTTCGTGCGAAATTGTCGGCGAAACTAAGCAGTCTCAAGCATTTGGCTAGCGAAACTGCTGCCGAAATTTCCAGCGAAACTACTGCGGCTCAGCGAAACTAGTCTTCCCTGCGAAACTACCTTTTCTCTTCTAATCTAGCTCTGTGAAACCGCAATTTTTCTGCAAAATTGTTTCTTCTTCAGCGAAACTAGAATGTCAAAGATGACTTCTCTCACCCTTGTAGGTTTAGAAAATTTAGCTCCCAACAGACCTTCGAGACGCATAAACAGAGATAACTTCGAAGATTGGAAGAGATGTCTCAAAGCCTTTTTCTTCTACACCGACCACGACCAAAGGGAATCTATTATCTCTGGTCCACACATACCAACTGTCACTGTTGGTGATGTTGTGTCTCAAAACAAGGACCCAGCCACGTTCAACAAGAAGGATCTAAAGCTGACTGGTCGAGGCCAGAAAGCTTTTGGAGCATTAACTCTATGTCTTGCACCAGACATCTACAATCGATTTGCTGAACATAAGAATGCTAAGTCTCTCTTTGATGCTCTCTGTGAGTTCTATGATGCTAACGATGAACTGGTAAAAGACAAGAGTGTTCAAGCTGAAAAAGAGTTTAACTCTTTTGTGGGACACAAGAACAAGAGTCTCACAGATCTTACGAATCATTTTCAGACAGTTTCGAGCACACTGAAGAAATATGATGAGAAACTTTCCAACAATAAGAAAGTTAACAGGTTGTTAGACTCTCTCCTACCTCAGTGGAGTCTACAAGTGAGAATGTTAAAGCAGAAAAGAAGTTTCACCAACTACAAGCTTATGGACATCATCAATAAGCTTAAGTCCTTCGAGTTAGACATGAAGAGAAGGAAATTCAACAAAACCATGATGCCTACATCTGGTTTCACTCAAATGCTGCATTATTGTCTTCCGCTGCAAGCTCTCCAATGCAGGCATCTCGTCAAGGTGGAGTGAATACTGGTGATTATTCTGGAGGCAGTGTTAGTTCTGGGAGAGATCAAGCCAACTTGAAAGCAAATGCTGAAACGTCAATTCCATCCGAGACAATGACTCTCTTCAGTATGTTTGTTTAGAGCTATGAAGCCTTGGTGGCGGGGGAGTTGAAAGGTAAAGGGATGACAATGGAGGATATGTATCAGGTAGATCCTGATGATCTTGAAGAGACTGACATTCAGTGGCAAATGGAAATGTTGACACTTAGAGCCCAAAGATTCATGGAGCGCACTGAAAAGGAAAAATTTTGAAGGTCAAAGCTCTAACTCCAGACTGGGATTTGATAAGTCTAAACTGAGGTGTTTTAATTGAAAACAGTTGGGACACTTCAAACGTGAATGTCCATTGCCGATCGTCACTAATCCTAGTAATTCAGGAGTCCCACGGCTTGTTTCAAGCAGGAATAAAGAAGAAATGAATCACAAGAAAGAGACAGCGTTGATCTCTAATTTTGATTGGAGTGCTGAAGTTGAAGAGACGAGAGAAGAAATTAACAAAGCGCTGGTGGCTGAGATTGTGAAATAAAAGAAGAAGGTGAACAGTGAGGTTGAATTTAATCCGTTCAAAGAACTTAGAGATGAAGTTGAAGTATCTTTGAAGGTGAAAGAGGGTGAGATGGTGAAAGAAAGTAAGGCTGAGAAGATGCGGAAGGAAGGAAGTCAACCCACTGAGCAAAGTAATGAAAAAGATGATGCTGCTACAACTATCGAGGAAAACAAGTTGAGTACTCCGGTGTGCCAATGTGAGAAAGCTTTAGCAACAGAGAAGGTGGTGATGGGACTTCCTTATGAGGTAATTCAGGACATGTGTTCTTTAGCATGCAAAATTAGGTTATTTGGGGTATACAAAGCTAATCGTTTGTTAATTGATAATGAAATAGATTTAAAACGAATTAATGAAGAACTTAAAATAAACGAATCTAAATATTTTGTTAAATTAAACAAAGCTTTGAAAGAAAATGATCATTTAAAACGAATCGTTTTGGAAAGAAATGTTGAGATTAACACTCTGACTGAAAGGGTTGCACTTGCTGAATTTGATACAAGCAAACTTCAGTCAAAGCTTGATAAATGGACAATATCGGGGATGAAACATGATGATTTATGCAAATCTCAAAGGAGGGCTAGGATTAAAACAAGTTTGGGCTATGAAAATTCTAAGGTTTATCCTCCTCCCAATACTTACTGTTATTCTCATATGCATGTTCCTCATCCTTCTAATGATTTGATCACAATACATACTAACATATGTCTACAGGTTTAGAAGGTGTGAACACTAAGCACGTTCGTGAGGACTACGATTATGGACCGACTAGCGGGCTTAGATGCACTAGTCTTAGTACACCTGAATCTCAGCATTTTGTCTTAGATCATAAATCTAGTTTAAATTCTGTTTTTTGTTTCTAGTCAATCTGTAATAGACACTGTCTCATCTCGTTCTAGTGATGTTTCTATTTCCTCTTTAAATACTGTGGATTGTAATGATGATACCTCTTCTGATTGTGTTAATATTGTGAATGATTCCACCGTGACGAGTAACGAGAAAATTAAAGATAATTGTTTTAAAAAATTCTTTTCTCACCCTATTCTATCTTTTACCCCAACGAATATTTCTTTATCAAGTGAAAGGGTAACATCATCATCTGAGGCAAGTACAAGTGGTACAAGTACTACATGTATTTCAGATGAAAACTCATCTTCTTTTGTAAATAATCATTCTTTTTCAAATATAAAACAGACCTAGAAACATGTATGAGACTTACAGTGATGTAGATTCTAAACTGTCCGAATGTGATGAGGAAATATACATTGATAAAATCCCTACCTTATTGCATAACAGACCTAGATTAAAACCACACTGTCTTCGGTGTGGTAAAGATGATCATGTAGTTAAGCATTGTCCTAAGCTACATCATAGACATGTCAATAGGAATTCATTTGGGAGTAGATTGACTTAAATGGTTAATAATTTCTTTCATAAGAAACCAATATCTCCTAAAACAAAAATTGTTCAAATTTGGGTTCCTGTTTCACCTCTTTAATTTGTTCTTTGATATTTTTGCAGTAGTCATCCACTAAAGTTGTAAACAGTGTATGGCATGTTGATAGTGGATGCTAGAGAAAGGAGGGAAAATGGTTGGGCTAAAAGATCTATTGACCAATTATCGATAATCAATACAGGTTATGTCGCTTTTGCCGGCGACAAGAAAGGAGGGAAAATGGTTGGACAAGGGGAGGTTTCCAATGGCTCTCTTACTCTAGAGAAAGTCAACTATGTACCTGAACTTGCTTTCAATCTGTTGAGTGTCTCTCAGATTTGTGATAAAGACATTCTGGTCTTGTTCAAGTCCAATGAATGTCTCTTTTTGAAATCTGAGTTTGATATTCCAGATGAGATGGTACTAATGCGGGCTTCAAGAAAGAATGACACATATCTTCTTGACATGGGTTCAAGGGAGTCAACGTCTACCCTCACTTGTCTTTTGTCCAAAGCTTCCACTTCTGAGTCTTTCCTATGGCATCATAGATTGGGCCACGTTAATTTCAAAAATATAAACAAATTAGTTAAAAACAATCATGTTAGGGGATTATCTTTACAGGATTTTTCAATGGTTGAAAAATGTATGGCATGTGCCAAGGGAAAACAACATAAGAAACCACATAAACCAAAAATTGAAAATAGTATATCTAATCCCCTCGAGTTGTTACATACTGATTTGTTAGGCCCAATCAGTGTTAAATCAATTGCTAAAAAAATCTTTCTGTCTTGTGGTTACAAATGATTTTTCCAGGTACTCCTGGGTGAGAGTTCTTGCCCATAAAGGAGAGGCTGTTGAGGAGCTACAAATGTTAATTATTTCAATTGAGACGATGAGCAAGAGGAAGGTTATGGCGATTAGAAGTGATAACGGTACTTAATTCAGAAATCAGATCTTTGATTCGTTCTGTGCCGGTAAGGGAATTTTAAGACAGTTTAGTGCTGCAAGGACTCCCCAACAGAATGGTGTGGTTGAAAGAAAGAATCGCACCCTCGTTGAAGCTGCTCGTACAATGTTGATTGAATCCTCCTTACCCGTCATCTTTTGGGCAGAGGCGGTGAATTGTGCTTCATACGTTCTGAACAGGGTGTTGATAGTCAAAGACAAAATGAAGACTCCTTATGAACTATTTCATAAGAGAAAGCCATTGATTGACTTCTTTCGACAATTTGTTACTCGTGCAGTTTATTATATACGCAGGCACAGAAGACGAAATTCGGTGCTGTGTCCGATGAATGTTACTTGGTCAGCTATTCTTCTTCTCAGAAAGCTTATCAGGTGTATAACAAGAGAACCCGTATTGTGCAAGAGTCATTTTATGTTGATTGGCAGGCATCTAATTCCTCAGATGTTCGATCTGAACCAGCTTGGTTCTTTGACTCCTATACGGTGTTTAACTCCTTTAATCTTCCAGTTTTCGACGATGATGCGTCTTTCTCCATTGTTCAAACAAACATCATTCCTCCAGCTCCATTACCTGTCATTCGTCAAGCCCCTCCCAATACATCAGCAAATGATGCTACATCCGTTGACATTGCATCTTCTTCATCATCATTTGACATTCCACCTCCACCTGTTTCTGCATCTCCCTCATCACCTACATCTACCTCATCTCAACCGATGCCACCCATCTCTCAAATTGACTCTACCTTACCATCTTCCTCACCTTCATCTACCCATCAACAACCCATTAGCCAACTGTCTTCAAATACCCTACCCATGCCCACTGATTTCAAAACTTTGAAAGATCATCCCCATGGATGACGCTTCTCCTGAACTGAATCTATTTACTGCTCAAACATGCCTCACTTCTGACGAGAACGGGAAACCTGTTGATCCTCATCTCTACAGATCCATGATCGGTTCCCTTATGTATCTTACAGCAAGTCGTCCTGACATCATATTTACTATAGGATATTTTGCTCGATACCAATCTGCCCTGAAAGAGTCTCACGAAAAGGCTGTAAAACGAATCTTTCATTATCTTAAAGGCTCTTCTCGTTTAGGGCTTTGGTATCCTTATGGTGGGAATTTTGACTTACATGCTTATTCTGATAGTGATTCTAATGGCTTTGCAGATTAAACAGAAAGTCGGTTACTGGAGGCTGTCATTACCTAGGAAATTGTCTGGTATCATGGCAGAGCAAGAAACAGACCATTGTTTCTCTCTCTATAGGGGAAGCAGAATACATTGCTGCTTCAAGCTGTTGTTCACAAGTTCTCTGGATACAGCACTAGATGATTGACTACAGGATCAACTTTCTCCATACACCGTTGTACAGTGACAACGAAGCAGCTATTGGCATTGCCAAGAATCCTAGTCATCATTCCCGAACCAAGCATATCAAGACACGGATTCATGCAATCCGTGATGCTCAGGAAAAGGGTTTTATTGGTATTATTTCTATTGACACCAAAAATAAAAAAACAGATCTTTTCACTAAAACATTTGATAAACCTCGTTGTTATGATTAGATCTCTATGTTAGGATTAATATCATTTTAAAACTCATTTTCCTTCAAACTATGTCATGTACATATGGTTTTTCTTTCTTTCTTTATTTTCTTTCTTTCCTTTTCGTTCTGCCAGCTTAATTGTCCTTCATCATTTTTCACACTAAAAAAATAAAAAAAATTAATAATATATAATATATATATATATATTATAATAAACAAAAAAAACAAAAACAAATTGATTGGTGGTGATAGATAGTTAAATAAGAAATTTATACACCTTGCTTATTCATAGAAATTTCGGGGGAGAATATATATTAAATGTTCTTCTTGTTTTCTTTTGAAGAATAAAATAAGAAGCCTGGACGATGTAAAGGAGGTTAATAGTATTGTGTTGGGATATGCTTGATAGGTTCAGCCAGAAAGCAAAGTAGACAGTAATCTCGTGGCTTAACTAACAGTATAAGAATATTGATGACTCGGATAATGTAACAGCCAGTTATTTTTAAAGTTATGAAAGAAAGAATAAAAGTGAAGGAGAAGAAAGAAATGCAATTTAACCCAAGCCAAGGGGTTAAAATTGTCAAAAGGACAAAACTTTGAAAAAGTTGGTGAATAAAGCAACATGGCCGCCCATGTTGGCTTACTCACATCACTCAATCGGATTTTGTAGAGAGAGAAAGCAAAGAAGAGCACGAACTCTCGGATATTTGAAGAGGAACAAGGAGAGATCGAATTCAAGGTAAGAATTCATTATTTTTGAGTGTTCTTAACCGGCTTTGCCTCGGTTGTATGCTTATTTGTGTTTGTGTGTTCGGTTGTGTGTAATAAGTGGGTTTTAGGTGTTTGAGCTCATAGAAAACGGGTTTGAAGGAAGTCATACCCAAAGGCTGCTAAGGTGAGTTCTAGAACCCCTTTTTACTTGTTTTAAACTGATTTGGGGCTGGAAATGCATGTATGAATGTTTTATTTTAAAATGGGTTTTTACCTGTATGTATATGTGTATGTGTTTACGGGTGGGGTTTGATTTGGGTGTTATTACGATTATAATGATGTTATGAATGTGTTTCCATGGCTTAGAATGTATGATTTAAGCTTAGAACATGTTAGATGATGGTTGGGGACTAATTAAGTTGATTAAGTGTGACTTAGACTGCCCATGCGCCTAAATAGTGGCCCATGCGCCCAACGGTATAAATTGCCTTAGTGTTCCCATGCGCCCAAAATCCCATGCGCTCTAAAAGTAGCCATGCGCTTGGAAATGGCTGAAATTGGCTAAGTGTCCTAACGCCTAGGAAGCCCATACTCCAGGGCACTCATGCGCCTGCATAGTGCCCATGCGCCTAGGATTTTGCCTAGAATTGGCTAAGTGTTGCCCATGCGCCCCAATAGTGCCCATGTGCCTGAAAGTTCCCCATGCGCCTAAGTGTTCCCCATGCGCCTGAGACTTAGATTTATTTTTCTGATTTTGGGGAAAAAGTGAAATGTAGGCTTTGACTTGGGATGTTCCCGGGGGTGGAGTATGCTGACTTTTGATGATGTATGGGGTATGTTATGGTATGTATGATGATTGTTATGTCATGTATGATGGTGCCTTGTATGGTGATGTTTTGTATGGTTATGTATATGTTCCTTGTTGTGTATGTTTATTTTCCATGGCTTTACGTTGAATGTTGATGAATGAAATGAAAGTATTATGTAACGTAAAGTGGAAGATAATAAAAATAGGAACATAATGAAAGAATGCGTGCATTAATGAACGAATAAAAGTAAGAAAGTCTTGCAAGCAAAGTATAGAGGTTCACACCCAATGAAGGTTGTTAGCTCAACTGTGTGCGGGATAGCTACCCCGGAAGGATGCACACTGGGGTCTAATCCTTGTGATTGACCATATGTATGGGATCCTTGCCGCTTGCCCTAGGTACTCGAGTCAGCTTCCTGCATAATGTTCGAGGTCTTTGATAGACCTCATGCCCAGTAACCAGCTTGGTGCACAATGTTCGGGGTATAGCATATGGCATTGGTCCGGAATGAAAGAGAAAGGATTGCGATGAGTGTACTTGCCCTTGGTACTGAAGTCAGCTTCGTGCATAATGTTTGAGGTCTTTGATAGACCTCAGGCCTGAAAACCAGCTTCGTGCACAATGTTCGGGGTACTGTACATGTCATCGGAAGTAATGAAAGTACGAAAGATAAGTAAGGAAATTTACAAATGAAATTGAATGAAAGCTAACGAACAAATGATGAAGATAATAATGATATTATCTATGTGTACGTATGATGAGTGATCATGTACGAAAGTAAAGAATGGTTTTTAAAGGAAGAAAAATATATTTTACATTAAAACTAGAACTCACTCAACAACGCTGACTTTTATGTGTTTCCAGTTGGCAGGTAATAGTTGTTGAGGATGGCACGGGGCGGCTACTTGGCTCATTTTGGATGGCATCCATTTTGTATAATGTTTTTGTGATGTAATGCAACAAGTTATTTTGTAATCAGTCAACGATGTATTATTTTGCAAAAGCAATTATAATGAAAAGAAATGGTTGTTTAAATGTTTCCGCTATAATATTTTATTAAAGTTAATATAAATATATGTTTTATGTGCGATGAATGGCCAACTGTGAGTGTCCCAGGAATAGGGCCTTACAAGGTGGTATCAGAGCCAAAGTTTAAGTGAAACGGGTAAATTTTCAAAAGAAACCTAACTCAAACTAAAAATGGGACAAAAGGAATTGATGCCAGTCCGAGTAGCTGCGTGCCATCAGGTATTTTCTTTAATGTTAACCGGCATTATGTGCGCATGCTATGTGATTTGATCTGTGCTTTTAGTAGATTTAGATACTGATGTAGTCAGGATAGGAAATGCTTGGGGCACAAAGAGTAAAGTAAGTGCATAATCACAACTAGCCACTATAATTAGGGACTTACTATACTTGACCCATAAGGATGTAAAGTATTTGTGGGGTTCAGCATAAGAGAAGGCTTTTGATGAGTTGAAGGCGAGATTGACACAAGCCCTAGTCTTATCATTACCCGAAGGCTGTGAAGACTTGGTAGTCTATTCGGGTGCTTCTTACTGGGGGTTAGGTTGCGTGTTGATGCAACGAGGAAATGTTATAGCTTATGCATCCCGACAATTGAAGGTTCATGAGGTTAATTACCCTACTCATGATTTGGAGCTAATGGCATGTGGTCTTTGCGTTGAAGATTTGGAGGCACTATTTATATGGGACGAAGTGCAATATCTTCACCGATCACAAGAGCTTGAAGTAATTCTTCGAGTAGAAGGATTTAAATATGAGGCCGAGACGATGGTTGGACTTATAAAGGACAATGATTGTGAGATCCATTACCATCCAGGCAAGGCCAACGTAGTGGCGGATGCCCTTAGTCGAAAGGAAAGATCTGAACCAATTCGAGTAAAGGCTTATCAATTGGTTATGACCTCCGATGTGATGAAGCAAGTTACGGAGTTTCAAGACGAGGCGTTGAAAAAAGATCGCCTTAACTCCGAAAGGATGAGAGGTCTAGTCATAGAGTTGGGTGAGAACAGTCTCGGTGTTAGAAACCGATCTGGGCAGATGTGGATTTCTTGTTATGGGGATCTACGTGGAAAGATCATGGATGAGGCTTATAAGACCCAATACTCCATTCATCCTGGTGCTACAAAGATGTATCCAGATATGAAGAAAGATTATTGGTGGCCGGGTATGAAGCGCGACGTAGCGAAGTACGTGAGTAAGTGCCTTACTTGCTCGCAAGTGAAGGCGGAGCATCAGAAGCCATACGGAAAGATCCAACCTTTGGATATACCTGAGTGGAAATAGGAGCACATCACCATGGACTTCATTAGTAAACTACCACGTACCGCAAGGGGCTACGATGCTATATGGGTGATAGTCGACCGTCTGACGAAGAGTGATCACATCCTACCGATCCGTGAAACCTATCCATCTGAGAGGTTAGCGGATCTATTCATGAAGAAGATTGTAACTCGTCATGGTGTACAGGTGACTATTTTGACTAACTGTTACACTCGGTTTAAATCTAAGTTTTTGAAGAAATTCCACAATGCAATAGGGACAAGGTTACATATTAGAACGGTTTATCATCCACAGACGAATGGTCAGTCCAAGAGAACCATTCAAATGCTTGAGGATATGCTCCGAGCATGCTTCATCGATTTTGGAGGAAGATGGGATGAACACTTACCGTTAGCTAAATTCTCGTATAACAACAGTTACAATGGCAACATTGGATTGCCACCCTATGAGATGTTATACGGTTGGAGGTGTAGAACGCCCGTATGTTGGGGGGATATTGGTTAGAAGGAGTTAGGGAGCATCAAAATAATTGAGGCTATGACTAAGAAATTGGAGAAAATTAAGGCCTTTATGAAGGCAGCCAAGGATAGGCAGAAGTCGTATGCCGACAAGAGACGTAGGCCGATTGAGTTCAAGGTGGGTGATAGAGTTATGCTGAAAGTCTCATCTTGGAAGGGTATCATTCGGTTTAGAAAGTGGGGCAAGTTGAGCCCGAGGTACATAGGGCCTTTCCAAATCATTACTTGAGTAGGAGAGGTGGCCTATTGTTAGAGTTGCCCGATGAGTTAAGTGGAATTCATCTGACATTTCATGTATCTCATTTAAGAAAGTGCTTAGCTGATGAAGATATGGTTGTACCACTGGAGGACATTGAAGTAGACAAGCGCCTCAATTGTGTAGAGAAACCAGTGGCAATCATTGATCGGAAGGAAAAGAGATTACAAAATAAAGTGGTCCCCTTGGTGCGAGAATAGTGGAGACAGAGAAAGGGATCCGAGTCTACGTGGGAGACTAAGGAAGAGATGAGACAACATTACCCACGGCTGTTCGAGGAGTAACATGTTTCGGGGACGAAACCTATATAAGAGGGGTGGACTTGTTACACCCGGAATTTTAAAGAATAGAGAATAAGAGAAAGAAAGGCAAGAAAACCCAAGTTGAGGGGTTAAAAGTGTACAAAGGACAAAACTTTATAATATTTTGTACAAAAGCGGGTGTGGCCGCCCACACCCATGTTCCATCACCTTTTCATTTGTATTTAAGAGAGAGAAAGAAGAAGAAGCTGAAGTTTCTCTCGGGTTCTAGAGAGAGGAAGAAGAAGAATTCGGATTTGAGGTTAGTTTTTAGAGTTTTGACTTGTTCTTGGCTGGTTTCAGCCTCGGGTTTATGCTTATATGTGTTTGGTGGGTTCGTTTGTGTGATTTGGTGGGTTTTTAGGTGTTTGAATTCAGTTTCATTCGGGTTTGAAGAAGTCATACTTGAAAGTTGCAAGAGGTGAGTTCTAGATCCCTATTTTTACATGTTTTAACTTGTTTTGGGGCTGGAAATACATGTTAAAATGTTTTTATTTAGTTGGGTGTGTGTACCCGTATGTATATGTGTGTGTAATGTGGGTGGGTGTATGTTTGGAAATGATTTATGGTTATCTTCATGTTTGTATGTATGTTTATGTTGCTTAGTATATTAGGACTTGGCTAGAACATGTTAGAATGATGTATGATGTTAGTTAGAAGGTAGTTAGCCATGCGCCTAAGTCCCTATACGCCTGAAGTTCATACGCCCAAATAATACCCATGCGCCTAGGATTATGCCCAAAGTACCTAAGTGTTCCCAAACGCCTGAACTTCATATGCCCTAATAGTGCCCGAACACCTAAAGTGCCCATGCGCCTAAGTTAGACTCATGCGCCTAGGATGTTGCCCAAACGACTAAGTGTTGGCCATGTGCCCAAATAGTGCCCATGTGCACAACTTTTCCCATGCGCCTAAGTCTTCGTGCGCCCGCATGGTGGCCATGCGCCTGCATAGTGCCCATGCGCCTAAACACTTAGAATTTATTCCGAATTTTTGAGAAAAGTGGATTTCTAGATTATGATTAGTAATGTTCCCGGTGATGATGTATGATGTTATTTGATGATGTGTGATTATGTTAGGTATGTTAATGCTCTGTTTTTTATGTTTTTTATTATGTATTATTACGTGGCTTTACGTGGTGTGATTATGTTAATGAACGTAAAGTATTATCTTAACGAAGTGAAATAATTAAGATAATGAAAAGTGTAACGTATAGAATGAATGTAAAGTCTTGTAAGCAAATGAATGGAGGTTCACAACTCATTGAGGGGTTGCTAGCTCAACTGTGTGCGATTTAGCTAACCCATGAGGATGCACATTGGGGTCTAATCCTTGTGATTGGCCAAATGTATGGGACCCTTGTCGCTTGCCCCAGGTACTGGAGTCAGCTTCGTGCATATTGTTCGGGGTGTATTTATAGACCTCAGGCCTAGTACTAGCTTCGTGCACAATGTTCGGGGTATAGCACATGGCCTTGGTCCGGAATGAAAAGAGGAAGATAAGGATGAATGTACGAAGTGTACGGTATGAAAGAAAATGAATGAATGATGATAAAAGATAATAACAATATCTATGTGTACGTACGATCTGTGATCACGTATGAAGGTAAACAAAAGGTTTTGAATGAGAGTAAAGTACATATATCTATATATTTTATATAAAACTAGAACTCACTCAAGAACGCTGACTTTTATGTATTTCTAGTTGGCAGGTTAGTGTTGCTGAGGATGGCATGGGTGCAGCTACTTGGCAAGTTTTGGATGGCATCCCTTTAATGTTATGATAAAGTTTTTGCGTTGTAATGCAATCAAACAATATTTTGTAACGATTGACAATATTGTATTATTTGGCAAAAGCAATTATTAATATATGAAACGGTTTTTTAAACTATTCCGTTACAACATTTTAGTAAATTTAAATGTATGTTTTATATTTGATGCGCAATGATTATGCAACTGTAAGCGTTCTGGTAACGGGGACTTACATGACTTCCGAAGCATGAAGGCCTGAAGAACAACTCAAGCCTCGGAAGAAGTATCCTCTTCCGAAGTATAAGTGGCTTCGGAAGAACTTGTTGTTTTGAAGCCAGTTAACATTCGGAAGAACCTACTATGAACCAATGGACATAAGTATGGTTCCTCTGACACACTACTGCAACCTTTGAGATACTGCATGGAGCTTTCCCATGCCCATGTCATTGGCCATACTTTATTCCACTGTTCATCACTTATCTATTAGTACAGTAACCAACTTTAGTTGGTGACAAAAGGTAAGTCATGGACATGTCATGACTACCAAATCTTAGATAGTATTGTAATACTTTGAGTTGAGAAGTAATATATACAAGTATCTTGAAAAACCTTTCTCTTATGTTTGTTTACTTAATATATTATTATCAACTCTTACTCGGATTCTGCATCATCAATCCGACTGTGACTTAGTGAGTTTGAGAGACTACCATTGTGTTGAGTGACCAAACTCGATCCAGCAATAAATGTTCAGCGTGACACACACATGGAGCAACAAAGCTTGGCACATTCTACACTGGCTTCAAGATATCCTGCTCAGCAATCAAATGTTTTCCCTAAGACTCCTCTTGTCAAACTTCAAGTGGACCCATGGATGCTCATTAAGCTGAATAGGTTCCTAATCAGGTTCCTGATGGGCTCGTCTCTTGAACAACCGAGTCCAGATGTTGTTGTGGCATACTTTCGAGCTGAGGAATTCCAAAGGTTGAATGCACCATCTACCTTTGTTAAAGGAGTTGGTCAACCTAAGGTCCACATTGAACCTCCAAATTAAATTCAAAAGGGATATGGGGACTGATGGCCGAACATTGGAAACAGTTGTGGCAGATAGTGCAATCCCACAAACTTCTGAAACCGAAGTTAAAGATGCGGAAGAAGTATTTCAAACTTCTGAAGCTCAGATCCAAGCTGCGGAAGGACTATTTTCTTTGTCTGATGATCTAATTATAATAAATGCAACCCTTGAACTAGCATCTGAGGTAAAGAGTGAAGACTTTCGCAGATTCCCTCTCACTCAAATACCATCATATCCATAAGCTCAAGTCACCACCCACTAACCAGAAACCTCTGCTCCAAAACCTCCAAAGTCTCAAGCTTCCGAAGACATTAAAGGTAAAAGGAAGTTGACTGTGGAAGAACTGTTAGAGGAGGAAAGGTTGGAGAAGCTTAAAAGAAAAGGTAGACTCCCATCCAGGGAGCTACTAGCTGCAAGTAGCAAAGTAGCTGTAGCCAACCAGGAGGCTATCAACAACCAAAGAAGGGTGAAGATTATTGACAGACTTGTCAACCTAGGAGCAGCAAGTGAAGATTTTCTCCTCTTACCACTTGAGGATTTGGTGGAGTTAGAAAAGGCAACCCTGCTGTGGAAAAAATAAGAAGAAGCAGCAAAGTTGGCCGTAGAGGAGGAAGAAAAGAAAGGAAGCTGAGCAACAACTAAGGAATGGTAGGGTAGCTTTTTTGAACTCTAGGGGATTCTCGCCTGAGGAACTAGCTCCTCATGATAACGACACGATCTTGTGGCTTTTTAACAAAGAAAAAGATCAAATGAACAAAGAGAGAAAGAGAGCTTCTAAGGAAAAGCTGAAGGAGAAAAGGAAGAAAGAGGAAGAAGCTCAACTTGCAGCTGTCAAGAAGATAGATGACAAAGCCTGGATGAAGGATTATCTCAGGGCCCATGGCTTCTCTAGCAGGCAAGTTGGCCCCGTGTCTAAGAAGACCCTGCAGCAACGTGTTAGTGATATCAAGGCTGACATTCGCTCAGGAAGAAGGAAAGAGATATACAGAAGAGTATAGGGGATGAACTCTAAAGCAACACCACAACCACTACCTCAACCTAAACCAATCCTTTTGCTTTTCCCCATCAAAACCGATCCAACCAATTAACCATACACTCCTGAACCCACACCATCAGCCATACCCTCTTCCTCACCCATTCCATCATAACAACCACCACAACTACCCATCCTCAAACCTAAGACACTCCCCAAAACCCAACCATTACCTACCCAACAGCCACCCAAGTCATCCTCTCCACCATCCAAACCTCTTTCCTTAGAAGAAGTTAAGGAGATCAAGAAGAAACTCATCAACTACACTACTCTAAGCGATATCTCTTGTGAGGAGGGTCCATCAAACTAACTTTAGTTGATGGCTCCTCATGTTCCCTCACAAAAGAACAATTCCTTGATCTGCCTAGAGGAACACCAAACCAGACACTTACACTCTTAGCAACTAACCTTTACTATCTTTGGGAAGAAGAGAAGTTAATGAGAAGAAAGTTGGTGATTCTATAGGTCACTAGGAAGGGTGACAAGTTACCATCTCAACCCCTTGTTCCTAGAAAGAAAATAGTCCGGTGGAGGTTGAAGACTCTTCTCAAACTTTGTTATGAAAAAAGAGATTAGTGAAATCAACAGGCTCAATGCCATTTCTCTGTTACACTTAAGCAGATTTGACATTGCTGAGTTAGCAGAGAAATCATTCTCTAATCCCTCCAACTCTGAGGTAGTTGCTCACATCAGGAATCATTTGAGTAGGCTTCATCTGGCTGAACTAACTACAAGAGCCAAGATTGAAGAAGGGTTAAAGTTGAGAGAGAAGAAAGAAAAGGAAGGGTCAACCACCAAAGGCAAAGCCTTCTTACAAATGGTTGAAGGACCTGAATTGGAACCTATAGTTCAATAGGAATATGACTACAATTCCCGTCAACTAACTCTCTCTAGAGGGACATAACAAAGGGTACATGTCATTCAAAGTAATAGACTAGATCTTCTATCTACGAATGTCTTGTACACACTTCTCAGCACCACATCTGGAAAGAACAAAGAGACAGATAAGTATCTTCTCTCCTTGGTGCTGAAGGTTTTGAGAAGTAGAAACAAGTGAAGTTTTGGAAGCATCAGCCTAGGGGGAGTTTGTTAGATCAAGTAAGGCTGGTGCAACCAAAATAAACACTTAGGCAATTTTGGTGCAACTGATAAAGAACTTCCGAAGGAAAAAAGCAGAACTTCCCAAGGCAAATGCAGACCTTTCGAAAGTCAATTCAGAAAGAGATTCTAAAGAGAAACTCTAACTTCTGAAGCCAAAGTCTCCTTCTTCTGAAGTTCAACACTTAGAAGAATTCAAGACAATGACTCCCGAAGCATGAAGGCTTGAAGAACAACTCAAGCCTCGAAAGAAGTAGCATCTTCCGAAGTATAAGTGGTTTCCGAAACCAGTTAACCTTCGAAAGAACCTACTATGAACCAGCGGACATAAGTATGGTTCCTTTGACACACCGTTGCAACTTCTGAGATACTGCATGGTGCTTTCCCACGCCTATATAGTTGACCATACCTTATTCCATTGTTCATCCCTTATCAGTTAGTACATTGACCAACTTTAGTTGGTGCCAAAAGGTAAGTCATATACATGTCATGACTACCAAATCTTAGATAGTAGTTTATATTAGATACTTTACTTCTAGCAATGTAGTATTTGTTTAGTCGTAGGTTTCCAGCTGGTATCAAAGTATATCCGGCTATAGATAGTAGTATATATAGTTTCTCATTGTAACTCACTAGTAATGCTTATAAGACTCTTGTAATATTTTGAGTTGAGAAGTAATATATACAAGTATCTTGAAAAACCATTCTCTTGTGTTTGTTTACTTAATATAGTATTAACAACTCTTAGAGGATTCCGCATCATCAATCCAAATGTGACATAGTGAGTTTGAGACACTACAGTTGTGTTGAGTGACCAAACTCGATCCAGCAATAAATGTTCAAAGTGATACACACATGGAGCAACAAAGCTTGGCTCTTTCTACACTATCTTCAAGATATCCTACTCAGCAATCAAATGTTTTCCCTGAGCCTCCTCCTGTCATCCTTTAAGTGGACCTAAGGATGCTCATTGAGCTGAATAGGTTCCTAACCAGGTTCCAGATAAGTTCATCTCTTGAACAACCGAGTCCAGATATTGCTGTGGCATACTTTGGAGTTGATGTGTTCCAAAGGTTGAATGCACCATCTACCATTATTAAAGGTGTTGGTCAGCCTAAGGTCCACATTAAACCTGAGATTGAATTCGAAGGGGATATGGGGGACTGATGGGCTAGCAATTGAAATAGTTGAGGACAGATAGTGCAATCCCACAAACTTCCAAAGCTGAAGTCAAAGCCGCGGAATAAGTATTTCAAACTTTCGAAGCTGAGATCCAAGCTACGGAAGGATTATTTTCTCTGTCTGATGATCTAATTATCACAGATGCAATCCTTGAACTACCATCAAAGGTAAATAGTGAAGACTTTTTCAGATTCCCTCTAACTCTAATACCATCATCTCCATAAGCTCAATTCACCACCTACCAACCAGAAACCTCTGCACAAGAACCTCCAAAGTGTCAAGCTTCCAAAGACATTAAAGGTAAAAGGAAGTTGACTGTGAAAGAACTCTTAGAGGAGTAAAGGTTGGAGAAGCTTAAAAGAAAAGGTAGGCTCCCAACTGGGAAGCCTGGCTGCAAGTAGCAAAGCAACTGTAGCCAACCAGGAGGCTATCAACAACCAAAGAAAGGTGGATATTATTGTCAGACTTGTCATCCTGGGAGCAGCAAGTGAAGATGTTCTCCTCTTACCACTTGAGGATTTGTTGGAGTTAGAAAAGGTGACCATGTTGCGGAAAGAACAAGAAGAAGCAGCAAGGTTAGCCTTAAAGGATGAAGAAAAGAAGAAGAAAGAGGAAGCTGAGAAACAACTATAGAATGATAGGGTAACTTTTTTGACCTCTACCGGATTCGCTTCTGAGGAACTAACTCCTCATGACAACGACACAATCTTGTGGCTTTTCAACAAAGAACAAGATCAAATGAATAAAGAGAGAAAGAGATCTTCCAGGGAAAAGCTGAAGGAGAAAAGGAAGAAAGAGGAAGAAGCTCAACTTCTCTCAACAACACCATTTTGTTGAGGAGTTCTAGGGGCACTATATTGTCTGACAATCCCTTTTGAGTTACATAATGAGTCTAGAACTTGATTCTTAAACTCAATTCCTTGATAACTTCTTAAAATTTTTACATTGTGATTAATTTGATTTTCATTTTTGAGAAAAATATTTTAAAGTTTCAGCAGTTTCATCTTTAATTCTTAAAAAGAATACCCATGTAAATCTTGTAAAGTCATCAACAATCACAAGGCAATATGATTTCCTTCCAATGCTCATTATACTTGTGGGACCAAATAGATCCATGTGCAGTAAGTGTAATGGAATGGTAATAGAGTTAACTTCTTTGGATTTATGAGATACCCTGTGTTGCTTTCTTTTCGGACATGAAACACAGTTATCTTTACAGAAAAATTCCTTTTTAGTCAAACCATGTATCAAGTTATTTTAATTAAATTATTCATGGTTTTAAAATTAACATGACAAATTCTTTTATGCAACAAAGTTGAATCATCGCCATTAGCTTTGGAAACAAAGCATGATACTTCACCCAGTGGGGAAGCATTGTTTATGTCCAGCTTGTATATATTCCCTCTCCTGGGAGATCTAAGAAACACCAATTCCTAAGAAATTGTCATCCCGGGTTTGATGATAATGCACTCATATTCTGTGAAAAACATTTGGTTCTTTGATCACAGAATTGAGGTTACTTAGGAGATTGTGTTCAAGCTGTTTGACAAAGTTTAATCTGTCTACCTTTAACTTACCATTCGATACACTACCTCTACCGGAAATGTATCCTCCAGCTTCACCTCCAAATTGAACATGACATCCATCAAAATGTTGAAACTATTGAAAAACAGATCTGTTCCCTGTCATGTGCCTAGAACATCCACCATCTACAATCCATACAATGCCATTTTTGTCCTGTGGATGTCCCTGCACATAAGGTGAAATAATTAGTTGCTATTGGAAACCCAAGCCTTGTTGGTCTTGGGTTCTTCCAATGTAGATGATACAATTGAACCAAAATTTATTGCATGGGGAGTTTAATTAAGGTTTGTGAATAAGAGGGTTGGGCTGCAACATCTCCTTTGATCTTCCATTCCATCCTTTGGTTGATCAGTATAGATGAGCTAGCTAAAGCATGTGCAGCATGGCTTGCTTCAAAGGCTTCTTTACTTTCGGAAAAAGCTTTCACCACCTTTTCTTCCAAAGCAGTCTTCTTC
Organism: Flaveria ramosissima; assembly: GCA_025215565.1. NCBI lineage: Eukaryota > Viridiplantae > Streptophyta > Magnoliopsida > Asterales > Asteraceae > Flaveria > Flaveria ramosissima. Next base: position 4,823,607 of record CM046034.1, read on the forward strand.
TCGGAAGGTCTCCTTTTGTTCATTATCTTCTATTTTGACTTGTCTTCTGAAGCTATTTTCCTCGAAAGAATGAGTTTCTTCTAAAAGCAACTTAGCTTCGGAAACAAGCTTTCCTTTCTTTAACACTTGAACCATATTATAAGGTCCAAACATGAAACCCTCCTTGACTCCTTCTTTCTTAACATTGTTTGCATAATGTGTGCTTGCAAGATTGTAGTAGCAATCTTTCGCCATATGGTTGTGTAGAACACACATTATGCACTTAATGTTATTGTTCATAGAGCGTGATAACTATTGTTTCTTGCACTTATTATCATCTTCAGCTGTCTTCCCCATCAATTTCTGATTCTTCAGCTGGGTAGGAGTGATGGTATTAAACTCTTTTCCTAAATCAGAAGTTCCAACCACTTGGAATCCGGCTGAAATGAACACACCCTTTTGCTTTGGGTTTATCTTCAGTTTTAATCCAACCACTTGCTTAGCAGTTTTTCCGGCTGCTTTGACTTTGTTTCTTTTGGCTTTGGTGGTCAGAGGTTGATCATCATTGGTGGGGATGAGGTTTTCTACCTTATCCTTCCCTATGATGGTTACCATTGTTGCATCATTCTTCTTCTCATTGCGTAGTGGGTCAGCAGTTGGAACCTCTTGCTCTTTAGTACCACATCTTGGCTGTCTCACAGACACAAAAGAGTGTGGTGGAGCAATTTCATTGGTTCCCCACCCACTTTTGTTTTGATAACACACCTTTGAGTGGAATGATGATGCAATGATGGTTTTGAAGGTATGGTCTTCAATGGCATACTTCTTTGCTTTAGCCTCAGCTATTACTAGTTAGGCTTGAGCTCATTTAACTTGGAGATTTAATCCTTTATTTGAGCTCTATAGTTTGAGTGTTCATGTTTTAAAGAAGAAATAGGTTTTCTCTAACTCTTTAATTTTGAGATTGTAGTGAGATTGTGCTCTCTTAAAATCAGATTTTAGTATGTTTAAGGACTCTATATTAGATTTAATTTTCATGTGATAGTCCTGATTTAGTTTAACCTTAGCAATACAATCCGGAGTACATAGGTGTTCATGTAACTTGTTGTCTTCAGTTCAAGCCATGAGTGCTTGAGTAAGAGTGACATCTTGCACCATAAAGCGCCAATCAACTTCTTGAGTAACAGTAACTATCTGTTGTTCAGTTGGCTTGGCAGTAGCTTTTGGTGTGGCAGGATGTTGACACACTTGAATTGATCCTTGGTTGGATTTAGGAGTTTTACATTCCCTTGCAAAATGACCAAGTTGGTTGCAGTTGTAGCACTTGGTCTTTGATTTGTCAAACCCAAATTTGCTGTTTGTTGAACAATGTCCATGGTATTCAACATCATATGGACTAAAGCACTCTAGATCATCAGAGCAAAACTAAAAATCACTAGAGCACCCATTTCCCAAAACAAAGGCACAATTATCCAATAAAAGATTTGGTTGAGCCTGTTGAAACCAAAATGTCTTAGGAAAAGTGATCTATGGTCCAGAGGAACATGATGGTTATTGAGAGTATGTCAGATACTGCTGGGACTGAGGAGTTCTTTAGCCTTCAGCAACAAGTAAAGCATTGCTAGTAGGAAGGTTAGATGTTTTGCCCATATGGTGACCTCTCTGAGTCTTCATCTCTAAATGGTTTTCGACAACGATGCCATACAGTTCAGTCATGGTGAGAGTGTTAAGATTCTTAGTTCTCTTGATAGAGACACAATAGAAAGTCCACTCGTGAGGATGTGCACTAATGAATTTTCTTACAAGATCTCTCTTCTCAAGAGTCACTCCCACAAACTAAAGTGATGAGATTAAGTCCATATAACTGAAGTAATGTTGGATTAGGATCTTTCCAACAATATGAGTGAAGTTCTTAAACTGCTGCTTTAGGTTATCTCTCTTGGACTCTTTGGACTCGGTGGAACCAGAATACATCAATGTCAAAGTATCAAAAAGTTCTTAGGCAGACTGACAATGCTCAAAGCCTACCATTATGGAGTTTGGTATAGCTGTAATCAATACTGTCATGGCTTTGCTATTGATGTCCATCTTCTTAAAGTCTTCATCTGAGTAATCTTCAACAACTTTCTCTATCATGGCTACATTACCGGCCGGTAACTCCACCTTTGGCATATAAGGTCCGTGAGTGATAGATCTCCATATCTTTTCGTCTTGATAATTGATGAAACTTTTGATGCGTTTGCACCAAGATCTGAAATACCAAGGGTGATGACAGAAGCCATAGTCATCGTTCCCATCTCAGATTTAGAAGATTTCTGGTTGAGGGCCATTTTTAAGTGTAGTGAGTGAATGAGTGAAGAAACAAGTTGATTTGGATGTTAAGATCTCCCAATCAAAAGCATAATAAGCTCTTATACCAATTTCAAGATCGGTGTTTGTTTATCAACACAAGAATTATCTCTTAGACTCACTTGGACACACTCAAATGCTGATACAGAAAACCTTGAATGAGTTGGTAATAATATATTAAGTTAATGAGCGCAAAAGATAGTTTTCAAGATACTTGTATATATTACTTTTCAACTCAAAGTTTTACAAGACTCTTACAAGTATTATCAAATGAGTTACAATGCGAAACTATATATACTACTATCTATAGCCGGTTATACTTAGATTACTAGCCGGAGCTTACTACTAAAAAATGATACATTGCTAGAAGTAAGGTATCTAAGATAAAATATTATCCTAGAATAGGTAGTCATGACAGGTCCATGACTTACCTTTTGTCACCAACTAAACATGGTAGTTGTACAATCTGATAAAGGTGAACAGTGGAATAAAGTATGGTCAACTACATGGGCGTGGGAAAGCATCATGCAGTATATCAGAGATGGAAACGGCTTGTCAAACCGACCATACTTATGTCCACTGGTTCATAATTGGTTCTTCTGATGGTTAATTGGATTTCGAAGTGTAAGTTCTTTCGAAGCAAATTTATACTTCGGAATAATCAACTTCTTCCGAGGTTTTACCAAGTCTTCATAACTTTATCTTCGAAAAGCTTTGTCTTGGATCTTCTAAGTGTTTAGCTTCGGAAGAGTATTCACTTGGTCTTGGAAGACTGAGTTCCTCTTTGTAAGTTCTTCTAACTTTAGGCTTCGGAAGATCTTTATCTTAGCTTCAGAAGTTCTGGATTGTCTTTAAAAGACTTTCTACAGATGTACCAAATATCTTCTAAGTGTTTGTTTTGGTTGCACCAGCCTTATCAGACCCAACAGATGTTAAGTGAGTGTTCGGTTGCTGTGTATAATAAACTACCACAGAAGATGATTGATCCATGTAGTTTAACTATTCCATGTATCATCGGTGGTTTGTCTATGAGCAATGCTTTGGCAGATCTAGGGGCTAGCATCAATTTGATGCAAACAAGAGCATTCATTTGGCTGATAGGTTGGTGAAGTATCAGCGATGGATTATAGGGAACATGCTCATTAAATTAGATAAGTTCGTTTATCCTGTTAATTTCATTAGATATGGATGAGGAAAAGAAGGTCCCATTGATCTTAGGACACCTTTCCGGGCTACAACGAGGACATTGAACGATGTCCTTGACAGTGAGCTAACATTACGAGTAGCGGATGAGATGGTTACATTCAACGTGAACAAATCCATGAAGAACACACACGATCAGGATGACACCTTGTACTTCATAGATACCATTTGGACACAGGTGGCTACAAGTTTAGAGAGTTTATCAGATCAAATGAAAAACACTCACAGATCCTGGTTAGGGAGAACCAAGAAATCAAATTAACCACTTTTGCCTTTGAGCATGACTTGGTATATCATAAGAGTCGGCCTCTCAAGGGAGCCAACGTGTGTGAGGTGATTACAGGAGAGGACCTGATAGAGAAGTTGTCGATCGAGACTCCCCCATCATAGAGCTTAAAGAATTGCCATCTCACTTGGAGTATGAATTTCTAGATGAGGGATCTCAATTACCTATCTTCATTTTTCCTGGATTGACAGAGGAGAAGAAGAGAAGATTGGTGGACGTGCTAAAGGCACACAAGCAGGCGATTGCATGGAAGCTAATGGATATAAAGGGTATCAGCCCTTCATTCTACACACATAAGATACTCATGGAAGATGAGTATAAGCTTGTTAGACAGAGTCACAGGAGATTAAATCCTAACATGTAGGAGGTAGTTAAGTAAGAAGTAACTAAGTTATTAGATGTAGGATTGATCTACCCTATCTCTAACTCGAAGTGGGTGAGTCTCGTGTAGGACATCCCTAAGAAAGGGGGGATTATAGTGGTGACTAATGATTAGAACGAGTTGATCCCCACGAGGACAGTAACTAGGTGGTGAGTTTGCATTGATTATCACAAACTGAATGATGCCATGAGGAAGGACCATTTCCCGCTTCCCTTTATCGATCAAATGTTGGAGGGTTTTTTAGGGCAACAAGTTTATTGTTTCCTCGATGGCTTTTCAGGTTATTTCTAGGTCCCCATCACCCCGGAGGATCATGAAGACGATCTTTACATGCCTGTATGGCACCTTTGCGTATCGTTGCATCCATTTGGGTTATGTAACACTCCAGCTACTCTTTAGCGGTGTATGGTAGCTATATTCCATGACATGATCGGGGACTCCCTTGAGGTTTTTACGGATGACTTTTCTATGTTTGGGAGTTTGTTTGATTCATCTTTAGAACGTCTGGAGAAGATGTTGGCTCGATGTGAGGAGACCAACCTCATGCTAAACTGGGAGAATTCATGGTGAAGGTGGACATTGTTTTAGGACACAAGATTTCACACATGGGGCTTGAGGTTGATAAGCTGAAGATTGAGACTATTAGCAAGCTTCCGCTATCCACATCGGTGAAATCTATTAGGAGTTTCCAAGGCCACGCTGGTTTTTATCGACGTTTCATTAGATATTTCTCTAAGATTCCGAGGCCGATGATTGAGACTATTAGCAAGCTTCCGCTACCGACATCGGTGAAATCTATTAGGAGTTTCCAAGGCCACGCTGATTTTTATCGACGTTTCATTAGAGATTTCTCTAAGATTGCGAGGCCGATGACGCAACTTCTAGAGAAAGATGTTCTATTTTGTTTTCTAAGGAGTGTAAAAGAGCTTATGAGCTTTTAATGGGGAAGTTGGTGAACGCTCTGATTATGGTCGCCCTGGATTGTAGTATACCTTTCGAGTGGATGTGCAACGCGAGAGACTATGCGATAGGAGTGGTGTTAGTTCAGCGTAGGGACAAACACTTTCACCCATTCTATTACGCGAGTAAGACACTTATAGATGCGCAAGAGCATTACACCATGACAGAGAAGGAGTTGTTAGCAGTAGTCTTTGCATTCGATAAGTTTAGATCTTACCTCGACCTTTCTATGACTATCGTTTACACAAATCAAGCGGTGCTTATGTTGGATTTTATGCCCAAGACACATAGAACATTGATGTGGTTAGTACCTCATGATCCAAGTCGGGTCATACTCAATAACAAGTTTAGCAAACACCAATAAATATTTAATTGATGATATGATCATGCAATTAAATAATTACACCAATTTAGAAAATGGGTTTTCTAAATAAATTGTATGTGAGAGAGAACAACTTCTAAGGATATTTTGTTTATGTTCATTATTTTTAATGTTATTTAAGTTGGTTAAATAACATCAAATATTAAAAGTGTGTGTAAGTTATATAATTAAAAGGTTAATTAGATAACTCATTATATAACTAGTTAACAATTAAATGGGTGTTTTAAAATGGGGGGAAACCCATTTTAAACACAATTTTCGGCCGCCCTTTAAGGGTATTTGTGGTCTTTTTGTTGCTTTGGAACAACACACCACAATCACTAGTTACACACTCCAACTTTCCTCTCTCTCTCATACATGCAAGAACCATTATCTTCTCTCATTTTTGAAGATAAGCAAGGCTGAAAAAGGGTTTTCTGCAGCCACATTCTTGCACGTTTTGGTGTCAAAATCCTAGCAACAAGGTGTTTTGCTTGATGCTTGTGGGTATACAAGCTTGAGGACATCTTCTTTGGTGTTTTGGTCCTTCAAGAACTTCATCCTCTTCTTCACATCTTACGTTTTTGGGCAGCCTTTGGAAGGTAGTTCATCTAACGTTTTGGCAGCCTTTGGAAGGTAGTTCCATGGTTCCTTTTGGTTGTTATATTTTGCTTGTATTCTAGTTCTTTCACATATAAATGATCCTTACAATCTTGGGTTTGTTGTTGACAAATAATATGCTTAAATTTCAGATTATAAAACATATTATTTTGCTTTGTTTCCGCTGCGTTTTATTGTTTAAATGGTTAAACAACTATGTTAATGGTCCAACAAACCTAACATTGGCATCTAGAGCCGGATATGTGGATGTGACAGGATCAACGATCACAAGTTTGAAGTATTAGAGTGTAATGCAGCGGAATGAAGAGAAGAATTAGTCAAATTATAGCAAGAGTTTGTTACTTGTAAACAAATGCGAGAGAATATTTTTCTGTGATTAGGAATGTTTCAATAATGCCCAATATTATTGCTAAATCATTCACAGTTACAATAAGGTTGGCACTCCTTATATAGAGTGCAATCACTGCTGTAATCACGGGATGGTGATTACTAGCAGATCTAGTACAAAAATAACTAATACTTAATAAACTACTGAAATGTTCACAACTACTGAGAACATGTCAGAGTGCTAAGTATAAAACATAAAACAACTGAAAAGAAACTACTGATACTACAACGACTGAAGAACAAACTCTTCAGTCGTTTTACAAAACTACTGAAAAGAGAAAATATAAAACTACTGAAAGCAAACCGTCACAACTACTGAAGAAGTCCTCTTCAGCTGTTGTGACAACGTCTGATACTTTGTCTTCAGCACTTGTCTTCAGACTTTGTCTTCAGCACTTGTCTTCAGACTTTGTCTTCAGCACTTGTCTTCAGACTTTGTCTTCAGCACTTGTGTCTTCAGACTTTGTAATCAGTTGTTGTCTTCAGCTGTTGTGGACTTCAGTAGTTGTTGTGACGTCTGTGGGACTTAAAGGTTTTTCTGATCCGGCTCATTGGTTCTTTTGGTCCAACAAACTCCCCCTGAACCAATGCAGCCAAAACCTTTAACTTTATTGAGGTCCCACTTATTGTTGGCAAAATGGTTGGTCTTTTTCCTTCTTGATCAGTTGAGAAGATGACCCATATAAGCACCGGCCTGGAAGTAAGTCTCTGATGATTTGGTTGGCAAAGTATGGATGGGAGCTCTGTATTGGAGAATTGGACACTGAGCTGTTCCCCCATCCATGAAACTCACTTCACATGTATAAGCCTGTAGGATTCTCTGGTGTATGCTCTGAGAAACATGATTTGTTCTTCCATAGTAAGATTCTCTGGTTCACCATCGAACAATCCTTCACGCCCATACAGCTCTGAGATGTATTTGGCCTGTTTGCCATTTTTGAGCTCAACTGTTGTGATCTGTCTGTAGGCAAACTCATCTGGGTGATTACCTTCAAGTAACAGACTGAGCTCATTTTGTTTGAAGTTCTCAAGCTTCTTGTAGACTAACCCCTTCTTGATTACTCTGTTTTCTAACATCTTTTGGGGAGGCTGTTTAGTCTCATAAGCCTTCTTGAAGTCTTCTACAATCTCCCAGGGTGATACTACAAGGACCACTGTGATCTCTTCATCTACGATCCTTTTTATCTGGCCCTTGTATCTTGCAGGAATGTCCTTCTTCACAATTCTGTGAGCCACCCTAGGATCAGGCCATATCCCTACCTTTTCCTTTTGATATTGAAATGTGTTGGCAAGGGTGTACAGTCTCAGAGCTTCTTTCTTCATACTTATTATTGATGAAGAAGCAGCATAAGTTTTATCTATACTCTTTAGCATCTCCTCATCATGAAGCCTTTGCAGTTGCTCTTCTTCGATCTTTACTCTCACAGTTTCCATCTGTGAGGTGGGAGTGATGGGCATAGATTTACTATGTGTAGCATCCGCCATTTTGACCATCTCATCAAGTTGGAGTTCTTTTTCTTTTCTTTCAATCTTCCTCTTCTTATATGTGATGTGAAAGTCTTTGTGACTTTCACTCACTTGATCAGTGTCAGTTCCCTTCACATACTCTTCCTCCTTCTCAGTCTCTTTCACAACCTCTTCTTCCTCCTGTTCTCTCTCTATCAATATGCTCTTCCCTTTGTCTTTCACTGACTGACTCTCCCCCTTTTTGGTTGCATTGGTTGCAAGGGTTTGAGTAGTAGAAAGCCTTGTGCTCACAATCTCCTCCACCAGTGGCTGTATGATTGAGGGAAGTCTGTCATCCAAGGTTTTGATCACAATGTCGGTGATCATTGGGGTGATGAGAGGTAGGGATTTATGAAAGATAGCAGCTGTTTGCTCAGAGGGGTTCTGTCCCTGAGAAGCAGTGCCAGATGTAAAGGCTGGTTGATGAATGTTTTTAGTGGCTGAGTGTTTAGGAGACCTTCAGGTGAAGGTGCCATCTGTGGGTGTATGGTGGTATCAGATGGACTTGCTTCTTGAGAGAATTGGTCAAGTAGTCTTTGTAGTCTACTGACTTCTTCCTCAAGAATTGTGTTCTGGGCTAGAACATCATAAAAGAAGCCCAGGTCATCATCAGCAGATGCTGAATCACCTGACCTCCTGCTAGTAGCAAGATGTACATGCCCTGGGTGTAGACCAGATGTAGCATGTGCCCCTTTTTCTTGGAACTGGGGACTTCCAGCCTCAGGACGATGTCCTTCATCAGCTGTTGCCTCTGATGAGGTCTTAGCCATGTTACCAGCCTCAGTCTGATCATGTGCTGATGCAGAAGAGGTGGCAGCCTCACCAGATATTCTTGTCTCCGTATCTACACTAGGAGACTGAACATTTAAACCCCTGTGCTGTGGGTTGTCAGAAGCATGTTGATCCTCTACCTCAATATCTGTGGTTTTCCCTTTAGGTGGTTGTTGGGGAGGAGGAGAGGCATGCAGCTGAGTCAGCACATTTGCAATTATAAGTGTTGGACTTTGGGGGGCATTTTCATGAGGAGATAGGGTGTTATGCACCTGGGGAGAATGGTGTGTTTCAATGGCAATCTCCTCAAATGAGGAAGATTCCAGATTTGTGGGTACCCCTTCTTTGGTTGCTTCAGGTTCCTTTTGAGAGGAATCCTGAGCGGCTGTGGCTGGGTGAGTCTTTGAAACTACTGGGGGGTTTACACCAGCAAGTATATCCTGTCTTGGTGGTACAGGAGCATCTTCAGGGGACTCATCTTCCTGAATAGCTGTTTTGGTTCGTTTTGTTTTTGGTTTGGTGGGGACTTTGGATTTTGTGGTGGTGGCTGTGGGTTCCAGCTGTGTGGGTTTGCGCAGCTTGGCAGCCATTTTGAGTGATTGGTCAGAGTTGTGCCGGGAGTATACTTCAGGCAATACAGCCATAGCAGGGACTCCCAGGCCAACAAGTCCCTCAGCTTGAAGCTGGTTTTCAATTATGGCCATTATAAACCGAGGATATAATATCCAACGGTTAGAAAGTTGTTTTTGGGCCATATCCTTGAGCTCTAAGAATAATATTTCAGAAAAATTTAAAGGTTGTTGCTCAAGGATAGAGTACAATACCTGTTGCCACCTTGTGGACATTTGATCCCATGATGAAGTCTTTGGAGCCAGGCAGACATTGACCATATGAAAGATAAGCCGTTCAGCATCCTGGAAATGTTTCTTCAATATGGTAGAGGCACTCAGGTTGCCTTCGTATCCATGGTGGGCAAATGATAGATCAGTGGTGCCCTTTGGATAGCTAGTCGGGTAAGTGACATCATCCAGATTGAGGGTTTGGCGAAGAATCTCTGGATTGATGACCACCTTTTGGTTATGAACAAACGAATGAAGTGACTCTGTGTCATTCTCCTCAGAGACAAGAGTGACGTTTGTCCAGAATTGGCTAAGGGATTCCGCATATATGGTGGGGTTTATCAGAAAAGCTGTTTGGTAAGGTGACTGGACCATTAAATCAATGGCGTTGTGAAACTTGGTCCAGAATGGTGATTTAGTAAGGTGAGCGACACAGTTGTGTCGTGGTTTTAGTTGCATGGTCGCCATGGATGAAGAGAGGGTACAGAGTTTTTGAACGTTAGGTTTGAGAGGAAAGGTGAGAAAAACTCTGGTGAAATAAGGGATTTATAGGGTAGGGTTATGAACCGACTGAAGGTTTTGGTGTTAGTCATCATTTGGTGAAACTGGTGATGACGTGGCATTAACTTTCAGAGGTTTGAAATGACTGACCGTATTGGTGTGATCATCAGTTGTTATAAAACAACTGAAGACTTGGGTTTAACCGTCAGACATTGAAACAGCTGAAGTCTTTAATTTAGTCTTCAGTAGTTATAAAACTACTGAGGACAATTCCGACTTCAGGTGGTGAAACAACTGAGGACATGGTGTTTGTCATCAGTAGTTATGAAACTACTGAAGACAGTGGTTTTGTCATCAGTTGGTGTAAACAGCTGAAGACTTAGTGGTAGTCTTCAGTAGTTGTAAACTACTGAAGACATAGCTGTGGCTTCAGTTGTTTAGAAACAGCAGTTGTAAAAACAACTGAAGAGAAATTACTCATCAGCTGTTGTCGTCAATTCTTAGCTTTTCAGCTGTTTCAGTCTGACCTCCACATTTAAATCCGAGTTTGATGTTTCATTGGTCATCAGTACTTATCTGCATTTCTGACATTTGCAGTTGTAGTTACATCAGCTGTTGTGATTTCATCAGCTGTTATAACTACATCAGCTGTTTTAACAAATGAAGTACTTATATATGACATGGTTACCAATGATCATCAGTATTTATTACTGAGATTATCGGTAGTTGTCACTTATTCTAGCTGCAGCATACCAAGCCTTAACACCAGGTTGTGGAAGGTTGAACTATCCAAAGGCTTAGTAAAAATGTCTGCAAGCTCATCAGCACTAGGAACAAATTTTGGATCAATCAGACCTTTTTCAAAACAATCTCTAATAAAATGATGTCTGATTTCAATATGTTTAGTCCTAGAGTGCTGGACAGGATTCTTAACAATACAAAGAGCTGAAGAACTGTCCATTAACAATGGAGTCTTAGTCTCAGTTATGCCATAATCCAATAATTGGTTTTGAAGCCATAATACCTGAGATGTACAACTTGCAGCAGCAATGTACTCGGCTTCAGCAGTTGATGTAGCAACTGAGGTTTGTTTCTTACTCTGCCAAGAAATCAAACAGTTGCCTAGGAATTGGCATCCACCAGAAGTTGATTTCCTGGTCAACTTACACCCTGCATAGTCACTGTCAGAAAAAGCAACTAATTTACCAGAATGTCTAGTAGAATACCATAAACCTAGAGATGGAGTGCCTTGCAAATATCTAAAGATCCTCTTGACTGCAATCAGATGAGACTCCTTAGGTGCAGCCTGAAATCTAGCACAAACACATGTAGCAAACATAATATCTGGTCTAGAAGCTGTTAGGTACATCAAGGACCCAATCATACATCTGTAAAGTGTTTCATCAACCACTTTACCTTTCTGATCTGTATCCAGTTGTGTGGTGTTGCACATGGGAGTAGAACAGGGTTTACAATTTTGTAAATCAAATTTTTCCAAAAGATTTTTTGTATATTTGGACTGATGAATGAAAATTCCATCAGCCTTTTGTTTGATTTGCAAACCCAGAAAGAATTGTAATTCCCCCATTGCACTCATTTCAAACTTTTGTTGCATCAGCTTTGTAAAGTCATCACACAACTGTGGATCAGAAGATGCAAAAATAATATCATCTACATAAATTTGAACAAGTAAATTATGCTGCCCTGCTTTCTTAATGAATAAAGTTTTATCTATGGTGCCTCTAGTAAAATTATTTTCAAGAAGAAAGTTTGATAATGTCTCATACCAGGCCCTAGGAGCTTGTTTCAACCCATAAAGAGCCTTATCAAGCTTATACACCCAATTAGGATGTTTGTTGTCCTCAAAACCTGGTGGTTGACATACATAAACCTCTTCTTTAATTTTCCCATACAGAAAAGCACTTTTGACATCCATTTGAAAAACTTTAAGATTTTGATAAGCAGCATAAGCTAAAAACAATCGAATTGCTTCCAGTCTGGCTACAGGAGCAAAGGTTTCATCATAATCAATACCTTCTTCTTGTGCAAACCCCTGAACCACCAGTCTGGCCTTGTTCTTAACAATAAGCCCATTTTCATCAGTCTTATTCCTAAACACCCATTTAGTGCCTATTGCACACTTACCTGGAGGTAGAGGAACCAGTTCCCACACTTGTTGTTTCTTGAACTGAAGAAGCTCAAGCTGCATGGCATCAACCCATCCATTGTCCTTTAAGGCAATGTGATAATTCTTTGGCTCTTGCTGACTAATGAAGAGAGCATAGAAGCAGAAATTTGACAATTGACTTCTTGTTGATACTCCAGCAGTGATATCACCAATGATTTGAGACATAGGGTGATTCTTCAGATCTTGGTACACAATGAGATCAGTGCAAGTGTTTGTAGCAGGCTCAGCAGCAACAGATGGTGATGGTGAAGAATTTCCTTGAAACCAATCAGTTGATGGTAGTTCAAAGGAAGTTGAAGTTGTAGAAATCTCATCAGCATTTGTTGTGGATTGTGCTGCTGGAGCTGCAGGAACATCAGGTCTAGCTGAATCAGGCAGTTGATCAGTAAATCTGAAGAGGTGAGTACTACTATCATCATCATCAGCACCAGCAGTACCACCAGGTGGAGAACTGTTGACATGAGCAACAGCAGGAGTTTGATGAGGAGCATATTGTAGTATGTCCAAATCAAATATCTCCACAGGATTTTGTGGAATCTTGTCCTTTGGAGATTCATTAAACTTAACATGTAGAGTCTCTTCAACCATCTTTGTTCTACAGTTGAAGACTCTGTATGCTTTGCAAGTTGATGAATAACCAACAAAATATCCTGCATCCACCTTAGAATCAAATTTCTGGAGTTGATCCCTTGTGTTGAGAATGAAACAAGGACATCCAAAAGCTCTAAAGAATGAAATTAGAGGGGCCAAATGATGAAGAACTTCATATGGAGTTTTCATCAACCTCTTATTCACTAGAGCTCTATTTTGTACATAGCAAGCAGTATTGATAGCTTCAGCCCAAAAAGTCATTGGCAATCCAGAGTCAGCCAACATGGACCTTGCAGCTTCAATAAGGGTCCTGTTCTTTCTCTCCACTACTCCATTTTGTTCAGGAGTTCTTGGAATGCTAAAATGCCTCTTGATTCCCTTTGAGAGGTAGAACTCATCAAGTGTATTGTTTCTAAATTCAGTTCCATTATCACTTCTAATACACTTGACTGAGAGGGAATACTGCTTCTCAACATACAACACAAAGTTGATAATCTTCTGAGGTGCTTCATCCTTTGAATGCAAAAAGAAAGTCCATACAAATCTGGAGTAATCATCCACAATTACTAGACAGTATTTCTTCTTAGCCATACTCATCACTCTCACAGGACCAAAGAGATCCATGTGAAGAAGCTGTAAGCAGGCTGTGGACTTAGGTTCTTCTATGGAAGGAAATGAAACTTTGTGCTGTTTTCCTTTTAGACAAGCAGTGCAGTCATCTTCACATTTAAACTCCTTCATAGGCAATCCCCTTACTAAACCATGGTTAATCAGCTGATTTATGTTTTTGAGATTAACATGACCCAGCCTTCTATGCCATAGTGTAGATTCTTGAGGGGAAGCCTTGGAAAATAGGCAAGGATGGCCTTTGAGATCTATTTTCTTAGAAAGATCTAAGGCATACACTCTTCCTGTCCTGTTGGCCTTAAGGAGAGTGTGTTTATCCAACACCTTGTCAATCAAACTCAGAACTTTGGATGACAGAATCCGGCAGTTCTGACTTGTGAAAAGAGCAACATGGCCTTTGTCACACATTTGACTGACACTCAAGAGGTTGTACTTGAGATTTTCCACATGGTTAACATCATCAAACTTTATTTCCCCATTGGAAACAAAGCCTTTGCCGATGATGTAACCCTTTGCATCATTGCCAAAAGATACAAATCCCTTCCTTCCTTGAGAGTAGTCATTAAGAAGTGATCTGTTTCCTGTCATATGCATGGATCCTCCACTGTCTACATACCAGATGCCTCTGTGGCATGTTGAAGAACCCTGCAGAACAAAGCAAATTAGTTAGATTTTGAGACCCAAACCTTTTTGGTTTTGGGCCTATTCACATCAACAGATGGTGGACTAACAAGTTTGCTAGAAATAACAGCTTGAGAGGAAAGGATGGTGGAAAAGAGGAATCCTTTGGCTTGGACCTCCTTTTCTGTGGATTCAACATAGGAACATTTAATTGGTTGACTCTTCCCAATAGATGTTGAACCATCATAACCAGCTGTGTCTGATTTTGTGATAAAGCTTTCAGCTCTTCAGACACATTAGCACTGGAGTTTGATAAGTTCTTATGTTGCACCTTCTTCTTTTGAGCAACCTCAGCTGTTACCTGTTTAACCCCTTCCTTTTTGGATTTCTTTTTGGACTTAAGGATTACAGGATTTGATGTTGCTGGTACAAATGTGGCTTTAAACTCATTTTTCATTTTAACCATTTTCTCTTTAATTTCATCTTTATGTTTGAGTTTGGATCCTCTTTTGTACCAACAATCATCAGTGAGATGATTAAACAAACCACATACTTCACATGGTTTCTTTTTCATCTTATGTTGATCATCAACTAAAGAGGATGAAACTACTGAAGACTTGCTCTTCAGTACTTTGGAAGCACTATTTGCTTTCTTGACTTCCTCTTTAGTAGTCTTCAAACTCTTTCTACTGACAGTTTTCTTCTTTTCAGTGCTGTCAGTAGTTGGAGCTTGAACTTCAGGAGTTAAATCTTGCTCTCCAGTCCTTTCAGGACTTTCAGACATAACTCCTGAGTTGACCAACTCTTTGATCATGTGAGTGTCAGCAATTGAACCATCAACATTAGCTGTAGGTTCTGAGAGGGCTTAGTGCTGACTTCAACTTTTGATGATGCTTTATCAAAAAGTGAATCACATGATGAGGTGGATTGGTTATTGCTTTCTCCATCAGATTTCACCTCTACTTTGGAGCAAAATCTGTAGGAGGAGCAGTGTGATTATAACCAATGCCAAACTTCACATTGGAAGCTGATTGCTTACTAAGAAGCATCTCAAAACCTTTGCATGATTGCACCCATCGATCACACTCTACTTGGGTGACTGCAAGGGTTTCTTTAAGACTTTTCTGGTCCTCCAGAATAACCTCTAGCTTAGCCTTTTCATCATTTAATTGGCATTTAAGCTTATAAATCTCATCATTTTTACTATTAAGAGCAGACTCATACTCAGCTTGTCTTTTGGAAATTGTTTTCTCAAACTCAAGTTTTTCATTTATTAATGCTACATTTGCCTCTCTAATAGAGACAAAGGCAGCAATGCAAGATTCAGAACATAACTTGGCTTTAGCCTCTGAAGATACCTGAGTTACCTGTGAAGATGATGCAGTTGAGCAGGAACCCTCAGTTGATTCCAGAGCCATAAGTGCCAGATTTCCAAAAGGACTATCACCACCATGTTGATCAGCACTTGTGAACAGTTGTTCATGACCAGACATGTCATCTGGCAAGCTGCTCCAATCAACAACTTCTGGGGTGAAGAAGCTATGTTGTTGAGGTTGAGGGGGTTGATGAGATGGTTGAGGTTCTGGGAGTGCATGAGGTTGTGGTACCATAGGAGCTTGAACTTGACTGGTTTGTGGCATGTAATAACACGGGTAAGGGTAAGGCATTTGACCCTGAGGAACAAAATATGCAGGAGATTGTAGTTGAGACTGATGACTAGAATTGACAGGATGTTGCCCTTTGTTTTGTTGACTATTGCTAGGAAAAGTCACAAAAGGTGCAGAGGAATTTGATCCAGATGATCTACATTCTCTAGCAAAGTGTCCAAGCCTTTGGCATCTGTGACACCTCAACTTACTCTTGTCAAAACCAACTTTGGTTTTGCCAGAGAGTCCTGGGAACTTTCTTCCAGTTCTTTTGTAGAACTTCTGAGATCTGATATTTATCAAGGCCATTTGGCTCAAAATATCCATCTCTTCTAAGTCATCATCAGCAATCCCCTTGAGATCATCCATGATGAAGCATAGATTGTCATTATTACACCCAGAAAATTGACTATCAACACTCACAAATGCTGAATCAGAAATGTTTGAAGAGAAATCAATATGCTCATCATACTGGCATTCAGATGAAGCATATTCTGACTCATGACTAACCAGAGCAGTGTTGCCTGGTACAAAGTCCTCAGTGAGCTTACCAGATGAAGACAGTTTTCTCTTTTGTTCTATCTCTCTCTCAAATGTGAGCAATTTCCCATGAAGTTGGGTGAGAGATAGTTTGTCCAAATTTGCACTGGAGCGTAGGACAATGGTATATGTATCCCATCTCTCAGGCAGTGATCTGAGAAATCTGTTATTCATCTGAGTATTAGTATACTCATGTTTGACCATTTTCAATTCAGAGATCAAACAAGAGAACCGCTCAAACTGTTGAGTCAGTGTCTCACCCTTCCTATGAGAGAATGTCTCATATTGTTGGGCAAGGATCTCTCTATTATTTGCCAAGACCTCATCTGTTCCTCCAAATTGTTCTTTCAAGGCATTCCAGAGGTCATGGGCAGATTCATAATGCATTAACCCAGAATAAATTTCATTGGGTAGTGCCATGGCTAGAATTCCATGAGCTTTTGCATCTATCTCAAACAATTTCTTATCCTCATCTGAGTATTGATCCTTCCTCTTCGGAACCATTTGATTGGTTTCCGGGTTATTCACCATAGGCTTGTGTGGACCATGTACCACTGATGTCCAACAACCTGAGCTGTTAACAGACAGGTGATGGAGCATACGACGTTGCCATATGTTATACTCATTCCTAACCAGCATTGGAGGCTTGGTTGAGGAACCAGTATTGTGAGGATCATTGGAAGGAGTAGTCATTTT
The DNA here is from genome assembly GCA_025215565.1 of Flaveria ramosissima. NCBI lineage: Eukaryota > Viridiplantae > Streptophyta > Magnoliopsida > Asterales > Asteraceae > Flaveria > Flaveria ramosissima. The sequence continues at coordinate 4,840,661 of CM046034.1, forward strand.
GGAACCAAAAACAATTTTATTCAAGCAAAAATTTAGACACACCACAACAAACTCAATGAAAACCAAGAATAAGTCTCAGGATGAATGATTAAAAGCACAGAAAATTCAATCTCTATAACAGTTTCTTGCAAAAGAATGCTAATTCACTCAAACTTGGATCTTGAAGAGCAGTTTCAATGATCAATTATTAGATCGATCAATGATTAACCTGCTCTGATACCATTTGACAGGATCAACGATCACAAGTTTGAAGTATTAGAGTGTAATGCAGCGGAATGAAGAGAAGAATTAGTCAAATTATAGCAAGAGTTTGTTACTTGTAAACAAATGCGAGAGAATATTTTTCTGTGATTAGGAATGTTTCAATAATGCCCAATATTATTGCTAAATCATTCACAGTTACAATAAGGTTGGCACTCCTTATATAGAGTGCAATCACTGCTGTAATCACGGGATGGTGATTACTAGCAGATCTAGTACAAAAATAACTAATACTTAATAAACTACTGAAATGTTCACAACTACTGAGAACATGTCAGAGTGCTAAGTATAAAACATAAAACAACTGAAAAGAAACTACTGATACTACAACGACTGAAGAACAAACTCTTCAGTCGTTTTACAAAACTACTGAAAAGAGAAAATATAAAACTACTGAAAGCAAACCGTCACAACTACTGAAGAAGTCCTCTTCAGCTGTTGTGACAACGTCTGATACTTTGTCTTCAGCACTTGTCTTCAGACATTGTCTTCAGCACTTGTCTTCAGACTTTGTCTTCAGCACTTGTCTTCAGACTTTGTCTTCAGCACTTGTGTCTTCAGACTTTGTAATCAGTTGTTGTCTTCAGCTGTTGTGGACTTCAGTAGTTGTTGTGACGTCTGTGGGACTTAAAGGTTTTTCTGATCCGGCTCATTGGTTCTTTTGGTCCAACAGGATGACTAGCTTCTATTGTCCTTGTAAAATTGGTTTTATGGGGTTTTAACAACCTAATAGGGGCTGTTTCATGATGATATAATTAATCCCCAATCTTTCAAGGTTAAATTTTACATGCTTATGATTAAACCTTGAAAGAAAGATGTCAAATGGTTGATTATTGTGTTTGGACAAAAACCCTAGATTTTGGGTTTATGTTGGCTGAAAATTTAGGGTTAAATGGGGATTTATTTTGGTTCTTGTATGTTGTATATGTTGTTTCATATTGGTGCATAACCTAGCCTTGACCTTGTGTTGATTTGGTTTTGGATGAATGGTTTGTTTTGGTTGATTTCATTCATTATGGGTTGTAATATTTATTCTTTTGTGCTTGTATATTGTTGTAATTTATTTATCCTTTCAATGGTGATGTAATAAATAGACTAGGTGTATTTTCTTTCATTAGAAAATTTTATATTAGGATATAAATTTTGTAAAAGAAGATGCACAAGTTGGAAGCACAAAAGGAAGGCACAAAGAGAAGGACTTGAAGCATTTGGATGCAACTTCAAGTGGGGGTCTTTGGAGATCCTATCTTTGTGTTGTAATTAACCCTTAGAAAAGACCTTATGACCACACTTGTGATGGCAAACAAGTTTGGTCACCTAAGTGGCTATGGTTATGCACATGTGGTTGTTTTGTATATGCTTGTTTGATTATCCATTTTATGTTGATTGTTTGATATGTGGATATGCTTAACAATCTTAATAAATAATCATAACAAGCTGAATTTTCAAGGTTCTTAATCATTAATATGTTAATAAAAGTTATTAAAAGGATTAATGATTTCAAAATAAACAAGGTTTTATTAAAAAGAACCGTAGGGTACCATGTATTTGAAAGCATGCGAATACAAGGTACTTAGAGTTTTCATAACTAGAATTAATGAAAACTAAAATCCCTTTGGAAACAAGTTAAACACCATCCTTTTACACGACACTCAAACCACTTGAAAACTATTTGTGGGATAAAGGTCACCTAACCACTTCTAAGGAACTTGTGTGTTTGAGGTTGGCTTAACATATTTGTGGGATAAAGGTCACCTAACCACTTGTATGTATAAACTCACACGTGTGTGTAAGTAGGACGACTTGAATTGGAAACCATGTGCATAGGATCACCGAAGCATGGCGTACAATGGTGTTGATGGGATATTACATGCCGACTAAACATAAGATGTTTAACCGATCCCATAAAGCTAGAAGTTGCAATAGGTTGCAATTGTCAAATGTTGACTACCTTGTTAATATAAATAATGGGATAAAGGTCACTTGCATTCTAGATTTTAATTATTAATTGTTTATAAGACATGTAAAGGGTATTAATGATTAAAATGAAATTTTTTCGAGAAATACTAATATGAACTTTGTAAATTTTGTAGAAATGGCCGCAAACAATAATGCTACCCCCCGACCGTCCATACATTATCACTGAGAACCAGCTTAGAGAGGGATCGTCTTAACCATAATAACTTTATGGACTGGTTTCGAAACTTGAGAATTGTTCTCAAGCAAGAGAAAAAGGCTTATGTCCTTGACGATCCCATTCCTGACCAACCCGACCCCGAGGATGTTGAGACCTATAACGATTGGCTTCAGTATACTGAGGATTCCATGCAGGTTTCCTGCCTCATGTTGGGAACTATGATTCCTGAACTCCAGGCATATGACATGATTACCCAATTGAAGGAAATGTTCATTCAACAAGCTAGGGTAGAGCGCTTCGAAACGGTTCGAGCGCTTCATGCGTGTCGCATGGAAGAAACCCAATCGGTATCATCTTATGCTCTTAAGATGAAAAGCCATATTGATCACCTCGAGAGGCTTAATTGTCCCGTCTCAAAGGAGCTGGCCACGGATTTGATCCTTAATGGCCTAACCAAAAGGTTTGAGACGTTCATAATGAATTACAATATGAACGGGTGGTACAAGAGCATTGGTGAGCTTCACGCAATGCTCAAAACAGCCAAGGCAGGGATGGGTAGAAAGGTTCTACCTGTTCTCTCGATCAATGAGGGAGGCAATAAGAAAAGGCCATTCCCCGATCCCAAGGCAAATGTTGCTAAAGAAAAGGAGTACATTAAAGGAAAAGGGAAAGGAAGGCTAAAGCGAAACCTCCAAAGCCTAAGCTTAAGAAGCCTAAGGTAACGGAGAACGATCCATGCTTTGAGTGTGGTGAGATAGCACATTGGAAAAGGAATTGACCAACCTATCTCAAAGAGTTGAGAAACAAGAGGGATGCTGGGCAAACCTCACATACAACTTTCATGATTCATATTGGTTTGAATGTTATTTCTTCAAACACATGGGTATTGAATACCGGATGTGGAACTCATATTTGCAATTTGTTGCAGGGGTTCAAAAGAAATAAGCACTTCAAGAAGGGAGACACAAGTCTCTACATGGGCAACGGAGCAAAAGTTGATGTCGAAGCCCAAGGAGACTATATTTTGAAACTTTCAAATGGTTTGGAAGTTGTTCTTAAGAACATTTTTATGCACCTAGTTTGACAAGGAACATAATTTATGTTTCCATTTTAAAACAATGTGGTTATGATTTAAAGTTTGTAAACAATGGTATTTATGTTTGTATGGATGATGTATTTTATTTCAAGGCTATGCCTTTTAATGGTATCTATGAATTGGTTCATGATGATTCATCCTATAATAACTCATTATACCAATCAAGCACCAAGAAACTTAAAATGGGTTTAAGTGATTCATATCTTTGGCATTGTCGTCTTGGTCACATATACAAGAATCAGATTCAAACACTTCAAAAGAATGGTCTTTTGAAAACAAATGAAAGTGTTTCATTTGATAAGTGTGAATCTTGTTTACAAGGTAAGATGACCAAGTCGCCCTTTAGTGGTACTAACGAGAGGGCAAAAGATTTATTGGGAATCATACATTCGGATGTATGTGGTCCTTTTAAGACAATGACTAGAAATGGCTAAAGATACTTCATTTCCTTTACCGACGATTATAGTCGCTATGGTTATGTGTACTTGATGGCACATAAAAATGAAGCTTTTGAAATGTTTAAAATCTTCAAGAATGAAGTAGAAAATCAACTCAATAAAACTATCAAAGTTATTCGTTCAGATAGAGGAGGTGAATACCTAAGTGAGGCTTTTCAAGATCATCTAAGAAGTTGTGGGATCGTCTCACAACTTACTCTGCCTGGAACACCACAACATAATGGGGAGTCCGAAAGGAGAAACCAAACCCTATTGGATATGGTTCGATCTATGATGGCTATAAGCTCACTACCTCTATCATTTTGGGGATTCGCATTGCTCTCCGTGGCTCGTATTTTGAATATGGCCCCGACCAAGAAAGTGGATACGACACGTTTTGAAAAATGGTATGGAAGAGTTCCATCGCTATCATATTTAAAAGTATGGGGTTGTGAAGCTTATGTCAGGCTAAACACCCAAAATAAGTTGGAAAGTCGATCCACTAGGTGTATATTTGTTGGATATCCCAAAGACTGTATAGGATACTACTTCTTTGATCCAACAGAGCAAAAAGTATTTATTGCTCGAAAGGCAGAGTTCTTGATAGCTAAGTTCCTTATGGAAGGAATAACGTATAGAACAATGAAATTTGATGAGGATCAAGATCCACAAACCGATACACGTGACACTAGCTATCAACAAGAGGTTGTTGATGATGATCAAAAGGTTGATCAATAACACAAAACGTTCACAGATCTGGTAGAGTTAGCATTGCACCTGAAAGATATGGAGTTTTCATGAATGGATGCTATGTGGTTGACTCCGATGAGGCAACTACATACCATGATGCAATGTTCAATTCGGATTGTGACAAATGGCTGGAAGCTATGAACTTTGAGATGCAATCCATGTATGAAAACCAAGTTTGGGAATTGGTTGACCCTCCACTTAACTCCAAACAGGTTGGATGCAAGTGGGTTTTCAAGAAGAAAACGGATATGCATGGAAACTTGGATACTTACAAAGCAAGACTTGTAGCAAAAGGTTTCACTCAAACTCAAGGGGTTGATTATGATGAAACTTTCTCGCCTGTGGCAATGCTAAAGTCAATTAGGATATTATTTGCCATAGCTGCATATTATGACTATGAGATTTGGCAAATGGATGTCAAAACTGCTTTTCTTAATGGACATCTCGAAGAGACTGTCCATATGGTTCAGCCTGATGGTTTTGTCGATCCACAACATCCTAATAAAGTATGCAAGTTAAAGAGATCAATCTATGGATTGAACAAGCATCGAGGAGTTGGAATCAACGATTTGATGAAGAGATCAAGCAATTTGGTTTCATCAAGAACGCTGACGAGGCTTGTGTGTATAAGAAGGCTAGTAGGAGCATAATTACATTCCTAGTATTGTATGTTGATGACATACTACTTTTTGGAAATGATATTCCAACCATGGAAGGTGTTAAAGCCTGGCTTGGAAGTTGTTTTTCCATAAAAGATCTCGGTGAAGCCGCCTATATTTTGGGAATAAAGATCTATAGGGATAGATCGAGGCGGTTGATAGGTCTAAACCAAAGTGCATATATTGATAAAATCTTGAAAAGGTTCAAGATGGAAAACTCTAAGAAAGGTATGGTACCTATTCAAAGAGGGACAATATTGAGTACATCTCAATGTCCAAGCTCAAAGGATGAGCAAGATCGAATGAAGGACATCCCATATGCGTCTGCTATAGGATCCATCATGTATGCGATGATATGCACTAGACCGGACGTGTCATGCGCGTTAAGCATGACAAGCAGATATCAGCAGAATCCAGGTAATAGCCATTGGATGGCTGTTAAAAGTATATTAAAATACCTTAGGAGGACTAAGGATATGTTTCTAATATACGGGTCTGGTGAGGAGGAACTCGGTGTAAAGGGTTACACGGATGCGAGCTTCCAAACTGATCGAGATGATTCTCGATCGCAATCGGGGTATGTCTTCATTATGAATGGAGGAGCAGTGTCCTGGAAGAGTTCAAAACAAGACGTGGTAGCATTGTCCACTACAGAATCTGAATACATAGCCGCCTCATTAGCAGCTCAGGAAGCTGCATGGATAAAGAAATTTATCGCCGATCTAGGGGTGGTCTCTACCATTCAAGACCCCCTAGAAATCTTTTGTGATAACGAGGGTGCGATTGCACAAATCAAGGAACCCCGTGCACATCAAAAGACTAGACACATTGAGCGGAGATTTAACTACATAAGGGATGAAGTTGAAAAAGGAAAAATATGTATTCGTAAAATTCACACCGATCAAAACATTGCGGATCCACTCACGAAGCTCCTTGAAAGGACAAAGCATGAAAGTCATACTTGTGCCTTAGGACTTCGATATTCTAGTGATTGCGATTGATCTGTTTAGTATTAAAAGTATGGAACAATTGTAATATTTAACTCTTATATATTTATGATATTTTGAGTTATGTTCCTTTAAGCATGTATATATATCCATGAATATGTTTATTATTCTAAATGTCCGTAGTCGGTCATGTTTGTGGGAACAAATATGAACGTAAGACTATTATGAACGTGGTTGGTGGATATTCATAAGGCATGAATATAGAGAAATTGGTTGTTGCCAAAGTTCATAGATATTTGTGGGATACGAATATTGGACTGACCCGCGTCTCAAATTTTACTACATGGAATCTTCTTGATTGATCATAAGTAATTTTGAGTAAAGGCGAATATCATTTGGTATCCTCTGACCTGAGATACATATTGGGTTTTGATATTCACCAAAGTGTTATACCTTGAGCTAGTTCTTCACTGCTCTGAAATAGTGGACAGTACATAAGGCTATGTTCAGGTGTGACACGAGGTGATTGTGAGAAACATATGTAGTCAAGATGGAATTTGTTCCTCTTATTCGTTGAGATCAAGATGTCTAAGGCCTGATTAAGTTAAATCAACAAGGAATGATCATTCTGTGTCCTTGGATTTAACATGACATCTGTAACAAAAGGATAAATGATTAATTCACCTAAATCATTTCAAGTTGGATACTTGAAGGGGATGATGTTATTGAATGGCTTCTAGTCATGCGTATTAAGGGTAGTAAACCGTTGTTAGGCGGTATTTACTGCTTGCATCAATCTTCTATGAATCTTGTGCAAGTGGGAGATTGTTGGATTTTATGCCCAAGACACATAGAACATTGATGTGGTTAGTACGTTATGATCCAAGTTGGGTCATACCCAATAACAAGTTTAGCAAACACCAATAAATATTTAATCATGCAATTAAATAATTACACCAATTTAGAAAATGGGTTTTCTAAATAAATTGTATATGAGATAGAACAACTTATAAGGATATTTTGTTCATGGACATTATTTGTAATGTTATTTAAGTTGGTTAAATAACATCAAATAATAAAAGTGTGTGTAAGTTATATAATTAAAAGGTTAATTAGATAACTCATTATATAACTAGTTAACAATTAAATGGGTGTTTTAAAATGGGGGGAAACCCATTTTAAACACAATTTTCGGCTGCCCTTTAAGGGTATTTGTGGTCTTTTTGTTGCTTTGGAACAACACACCACAATCACTAGTTACACACTCCAACTTTCCTCTCTCTCTCATACATGCAAGAACCATTATCTTCTCTCATTTTTGAAGATAAACAAGGCTGAAAAAGGGGTTTTCTGCAGCCACATTCTTGCACGTTTTGATGTCAAAATCCTAGCAACAAGGTGTTTTGCTTGATGCTTGTGGGTATACAAGCTTGAGGACATCTTCTTTGGTGTTTTGGTCCTTCAAGAACTTCATCCTCTTCTTCACATCTTATGTTTTTGGGCAGCCTTTGGAAGGTAGTTCATCTAACGTTTTGGCAGCCTTTGGAAGGTAGTTCCATGGTTCCTTTTGGTTGTTATATTTTGCTTGTATGCTAGTTCTTTCACATATAAATGATCCTTACAATCTTGGGTTTGTTGTTGACAAATAATATGCTTAAATTTCAGATTATAAAACATATTATTTTGCTTTGTTTCCGCTGCGTTTTCTTGTTTAAATGGTTAAACAACTATGTTAATGGTCCAACAACCCAACAACTTAAGTATTTGTTTATTTAGCAAAATGCTAACCCGAGATTAATACGACGAATTTTGTTGCTTCGGTAGTTTGACATTAAGATTAGGGATAAGAAAGGAGTGGATAACGTAGCAACGGATCATTTGTCACGATTAGTGATGACATTGTTGATGATAACTTTCCTCATGAGTCATTGATGTTTGTGAAAGCACATGAAGAGGGTTTTCCATGGTTTGCAGATATGGCTAATTACTTAGCGACATGGGTTTTGATGAGAAGCATGACACATCAACAAAAGAAGAAATTCTTTACAGACGTTAAGCATTACATTTGTGACGACCCTACCTCTTCCGTATTGGTGCAGATCAGATTGTACGTAGGTGCGTACACAATGATGAAGCAAGGAGGATTTTTAGGCATTGCCACTTAGGACCAATAGGTGGCTATTATGGAGCGAATTGACATCGAAGAACGTATTCGACGCTGGATTTTATTGGCCGACGTTCTTTAAGGATGCACATGAGTTTGTGAGGAGTTGTGACACATGTCAAAGAGTTACAAAGATCTCATCTTGGAATGAGATGCTTCAAAATGCCATTCAGGCTTGTGAGATTGTTGATTTGTGGGGCATCGATTTCATGGGCATTTTTCCGTCTTGGGAACAAGTACATTCTAGTAGCTGTAGACTATGTTTCCAAATAAGTGGAGGCTCAAGCCTTACCCATGAATGATGCTAGGATTGTAGTGAGATTCATCAAGAAATTGATTTCACTCTTTGGTACCCCCAAAGCCCTGATTAGTGATCGAGGGACCCACTTCTACAATGCATAGATGTAGAACGCCTTGCAACTCTATATGGTCACCCATCGGCTTGCAACTGCTTATCATCCACAAACTAGTGGGCAAGTTGAGGTAAGTAATTAAGATATCAAGCGGATTCTGGAGAAAACAGTTAGATCAAATCAGAAAGGATTGGTTAGATAAGTTAGATGTCGCACCCGGGGTTTTCCGCACGACATATAAGACACCGACTGGTTATACCCATTCAGGATGATTTATGGGAAAGCATGACATTTTACCAGTGGAGTTGGAGCATTATGCATAGTGGACATTAAGGACTGTGAATTTAGCTATTTTCTTAGTTGGAGCGAATCGACTACATTAGTTGCACGAGTTGGAGGAATTGAGAGAGCATGCGTACACTCATTCGACATGATACATGGAACATAGGAAAGAATTACATGATCGCCACCTGAAAGGAAATAAAGAATTCAAGTGTGGGGATCGGGGGTTGCTTTATAATCCGTGATTGAAATTGTTTCCCGGAAAACTAAAGTCCTACTGGTCGGGACCATTCAGTGTGCGCGAAGTTTTTCTATGCGAAATAATTGAAATAGAGGAAAAGGCCGGGGAGACGTTTAAGGTAAATGGACATCATTTAAAGCATTACATTAGAAGACCGGTGATTGAGAATGAGGAAGAAGTGGTTGACATCGCCCCTATAGGAGCCTCATTGAGAGGTTCGAGTCAGACTGATTACTCGTAAATAAACCAAGTGCTTCCGGAAGGCAAACCGAGGGTTAGCCATGAACTTTGAACTTGCACAAAAGTGATAGAGGCACCCAGGATTTAGCCTTGTGTTTTAGCCTGTGACTACCCTACTCTGAAATTATCCACTATTTAGCCATGTTGACCCATGCATTCATCAATTTTGTTTGTTTTCACTCATGTTAGTTAGCCTTTATTTGCTTAGACCTTTTTGTGTTAACCCGTGTGTTTTAGAAAACCCAGCTAAGTTAGTGTTTAAACAGTGTGATTTAATTGTTATGTTTGGTAAGTTAATCTCAGTTAAAAAAATGATATTAAAAAAGACAAAAAAGGGAAAAACAAAAAAAGAGATAAAAATAAATATAAAATGAATGAAAAATTTGACCAAAAAAAGTCTATTGGTAGTTAGTTTGTCGAAGGATTCAAGTTTGGTCTTGTTTTTGTTTTTGTTTATCATTTTCGTATTATGTTCGTGTTTAGGCTAGTGAAGTCTGATTTCTTTAAACACCATAACCTTGTTTTTTCATCTTGTTTGTTCCTAGCCTTCACCTTAGCCTCATTACAACTATATTAAGACCTACTAGATTTGTGCAAACTTCAATTGTTTGTTGGTGTAGATATGATACCCTTACAAGCTTATTATAATGTCATGTCTTGATGATATTGGGAGTACCGTAGATATAAACTAGTACATCTTTTACTAGTCCATTAAACAAATAGAGAGGAGAGAACATTGTGAGAAGTTATGGATTATTTTATGTATAAAATCTTTAAATGAACTAAACATAGTTTGTTTTGCAACATTGGTGTCACGGTTACTTGTTAAGTTGTAATTCTATTGATTGTGCTTGGATTGTTGATTGTGTCTTTTGGGAAAACTGTGAATTCAATGATAGCAATCAGGAATTATCAGTGTTAGATTGAATTCGTATAATGATTGCGGAATTATCAGTAGTCGTTGTTTAATTGATTGAAAATGAAATAACAATTGCAATGTAAAGTAATAAATGAAGAACAAAACAATTAAGTGCAATAAATGAACGAACATGAATTGATTCAAAAGTATTTCATTAAAAACATATTAATGATTACAAATGAAATAATATTTGCTGATGGTGATGGTAGCTATGATTCTATTTGTAACACCCCAACCCGAGAATGCTGACGTGTCACTATCACGGTAATAAAAATCCAAAATATAATTCCATTATTCATAACGATTAAAAGTTAAATATCCAACAAGAAAACACTAGTCTAAACTCAACAAAAAGTCATTACATCAAATTAAATAAACTCTTCTTTATGCAGAATTCCACTCTTCACTCCCCTCCCGGATGGCCCCGCTGACCTGACGTGCATGAAAACAAAAGCACGCCTGAGCATAACGCTCAGTGAACGGAATAAAGATAACAAAAATAAACAGATATAATGATGACAAAGGATAACATAAGATCAAATAAAACATAACCCGAGCTAATAATCATATCATATAATAACTGAACAGAGGGAACACAGGTAGCGAGCCCGTGAACCAATGTGAAATGGAGTATGGGCAGACATACAACCCATTCACCAGAGTCCTGAATGGAGTGGTGTGCAACCATCCATCAGGAAATACATAACTAACCTAGGATCGATCCATACGCCTCTGAGGAAAATAATAATATAACAAGACGGCCAATATAATTTCAGAGTCCTCTTTAGAGACGCCGTGATCTCAGCTCACCGCCACGGTTGGTGCCATGTTATTGATGCCGCAATAACGCGTCTTGGTCACCCCCAAGATAGAGCTCGGGTAACAAATTAACAGAAGATAAAGTAGTCTAGCTAGTTATAACAGAATCAAAAACAAACTAGCTACGAATAACAGGAATCAAAACTAGAGATGAACGGGAATCAAATATGAGACAAGAATCAGGAATCCGTACCTTATCTTAACAAGAAACCACGTCTAAGTTGAGCTCAAGCCGTACGAGAACCTACACTTTAATTATTTTACGAGTTAGTTCACAACTCTTGATATAATTTATTTTAATTTCCGGCTACGAGGTGTTTTTTTAAAGGTCTTAAATAATCCTTAACCTTAACAAGACTTGGTACCCGTTTTAAATTAGTTTTAACACTATTAATAGTACTACACTTCTTTTGCCTAGTTTGTTAGTTAGAGTATACTAAATTAGGAAGTTATATGTAGTGAATTTGGTTGCATTGAATGTCACACTCTCTTAATAATTTCTTTAGCAAAAGCCACCAATGAATTTCATAAAAATACATACATGTGTGCTAACTAACAGAAGAGTTCGTCAGTGATAGCGTATATTAAAAAAATTAATTTTTTTGACACTTAACCGAGTATTAATTTAATTTATTTGCTCATGAGATGAGGCTGTAAATTTGTTTTGGAGTTACAGCCACATGCCAACCTTCATAAAATACGAGTTGACTTTATTTACTAATTATATAACATTATTAATATATTAATATTGTAATCCTATCATCTTCTAATGTTAACTTTAAGTTGCAGAACCAAAACCCAAATATCCAAATTTGAGAGTTCCATAGGTGGCTTGGTAAAACCCAGATTTGCAAGCAACCTGATGACCATTTGTGTAGGTATACTTTTGTTAAAATCGATTTAACCATCTCTATTAGTTGCCAGAACCGACTGACAATTATAAATGCCATACCAACCGTGAAGTTTCAATCACGAAAGAAACAGAGTACGAAACTTATTACCTGAGTTAAGGTTAGCGAGCCAGACGAGAACAACCGTTCGAATAGTTTGGGGAATGATCACGCAGAAACAAGTGGTAAGAGGCACTGCCAGCGGTCACGGTTGCGAGGGAGACTGTGTAAATCATCGAAACGAACCATCGCAATCACATAAGAGCTGAGGAAATCTGAGTTTGAAAAAACCCTAGGGGTTTTCGAGTGATCATACCTGAATTGTGAATCAACCGTAACCGGTGTACGCGTAGGTTGCAACCGATGGCGTAACAGTGTGACTTTCCGAACAAGGTGATTCAACGGTGATGGTGGGGTCGAAGGTGGTTCACGACGGTGATGTGGTGCGATGGTTTGCCGGATTTTGCACGAGCAGAATCACAGGTACTCCCGAACGGATTCGTGTGGGGAATCAGAGATCTAGAGGTTTAAATTGACAGATAGTTGCGTGGAAGTTGGACAATTTGTTGGAGGTGATATCATTAATGAGAGTAATAGATAAATAAAAGTGTGGTCCATGGAATACACGTGAAATTTTCCATTAACTGCCATGCTATGATTTTATTATTATTATTATTATTATTATTATTATTATTATTATTATTATTATTATTATTATTATTATTATTATTATACTTTACGGGTATTATAACTCTACCTCCCTTAAAACAATTTCGTCCACGAAATTGCTAGGTACGAATCGAACAAAGATATGTCATAACGTACATGGAATAATGAAAATCAGCAAGTGAACGAAATAACTCATAATTAATCAAAATTAAAATCTGGAAACAGAACTTATCTGATAGACGAAATCATATAAGAGATGACTAATATAATGTTCGGGAAACAATTATTCACCTCATAACTGATGGCAGAAAACATCTAAAATGGTAATTACTAAGGGACAAATAGATACGGATATTGAACGGATTGCATCTTCCATCTCCCAGGTAGCTTCGCGTTCAGAATGGTTTTTCCATAATACTTAACAAAAGGAATAGTCTTCTTTCGCATAATGCGTTGTGCCGATCAAGAATAGCTTCTGGTTCTTCTTCGAACGATAAGTCTTCACGAATCAAATGAAGCGGATAGTTCACCACATGAATTGGATGATAGTTGTACCCCTTAAAAGAGATACATGAAAGACATTATGCACATGTGATAACTGAGGTGGTAGTGCTAAACGGTAGGAGACTTCACCAACTTTTTCTAAAATCTCAAATGGCCCGATGAATCTAGGGCTGAGTTTTCCTTTGATGCCAAAACGACGTACGCCTCTACAAGGTGAAACTCTTAGAAATACTTTATCACCAACCGAAACTCCAAAGGTCGACGATGTCGGTCTGCATAACTCTTTTGTCTACTCTGGGCTTCCTTTAACTTTTCTCTGGCAATAGCAACTTTCTCATTTGTAATTTGGACCAACTCGGGTCCTTCAATGATTCTTTCACCGACCTCTTCCCAACAAATAGGCGCTCTACATTTACGACCATACAATAGCTCGAAAGGCGCCATACCAATGCTAGCTTGCCAACTATTATTGTAAGCAAACTCGACCAAACACATATACTCATCCCAGTTTCCGGTCCATTCTAGGGCACAAGCTCGAAGCATGTCTTCGAGTGTCTGAATAGTACGCTCTGACTGACCGTCTGTCTGAGGGTGAAACGCCGTGCTAAACCTCAACTTAGTACCCCACGCAGCTTGTAAGCCCTTCCAAAAACGAGAAGTAAACCTTGGGTCTCGATCAGAAACAATAGAGACTGGAGTTCCATGAAGTCTGATAATCTCTTGCGTAAACACTTCAGATAGTTTGCTAACAGAGAATCCCTGTTGAATTGAAAGAAAATGAGCCGACTTTGACAATCTGTCGACCACAACCCATATCGCGTCATTTTTCTTGAATGTTCTTGGTAACCCTGTCACAAAATCCATGGAAATATCATTCCATTTCCATATAGGAATAGGTAGTGGCTGAAGCAACCCACTAGCTCTCTGATGCTCAATCTTGACCTGCTGGCAAGTAAGACACCTGCTGACAAATCTAGCCACGTCCTCTTTCATACCATTCCACCAGAAGTTCTGACGAAGATCACGATACATCTTAGTAGATCCAGGATGTATAGAGAACGGAGAACTGTGTGCCTCGGCTAATAACGATTCTCGAAGAGAAGAATCATTAGGCACACACAAACGTTTGTCATACCAAATTACTCCACGCTCATCCGTCCTGAATTCTGATTGTTGTCCATCATCCAACTTTTGCACAATTGCCCAAAGTTCACCATCGTCTTTCTGTGCTTCTTTGATCCGAGATACCAGATCTGGCTCAATCTGAAGTCTGGCCAGATATGCGTTACCTTTACCAATTTGCAAGTCAATACCTAGTCTTTCAAGGTCAGTAATTATCTGAGGCTTTAACTGGAGTGAGGCTACCATCCCGGAACTCTTCCGACTAAGAGCATCAGCTACTATATTAGCCTTTCCTGGATGATACTGAATGTTGGCATCATAGTCTTTCAACAGCTCTAACCATCTCCTTTGTCTCATGTTTAATTCCTTCTGCGTGAAAATATACTTCAAACTCTTATGATCGGTGAAGATATCACAAGTCTCTCCATAAAGATAGTGCCGCCAGATCTTTAACACGAAAATCACAGCAGCAAGCTCAAGGTCATGCGTAGGATAATTAACCTCATAAGGTTTCAACTGTCGTGAAGCATAAGCAATGACCTTTCCGTGTTGCATCAACACACATCCAAGCCCTTTCTTTGAGGCATCACTATAAATCTGGTATCCACCCGTACCCGATGGAAGTGTAAGAATCGGGGCAGACACCAATCTCTTCTTAAGCTCTTCGAAACTTTTCTCTCGCTCATCGTTCCAAGAGTATTTAACCCCTTTCCTTAGCAGTTGCGTAAGGGTTAGGGCAATAACAGAGAACCCTTCGACAAATCTACGATAGTAACCAGCAAGACCAAGAAAACTCCGGACTTCCGTGGCTGAGGTAGGTCTTGGCCATTTAGTGATTGCCTCTATCTTCGCTGGGTCCATCATAATGCCATCCGCAAAAACCACATGACCTAGAAAGGCTACTTGATTCAACCAGAATTCGCACTTTGAAAACTTAGCATAAAGCTTCTTTTTACGCAAAGTTTCAAGTACAATACGAAGATGGTCTTCATGTTCCTCCTTACTCTTAGAATATATCAGAATGTCATCAATAAAAACAATGACAAACTTATCCAAATAGTCACGGAACACTCGGTTCATTAGGTCCATGAAAACAGTCGCGGCATTAGTTAACCCAAACGGCATAACTAAGAATTCATAGTGACCATATCGCATACGGAAAGCTGATTTCGGAACGTCAGAATCTTTAATCTTCAACTGATGATACCCAGACCTCAAGTCAATTTTAGAGAAACACTTCGTGCCCTGAAGCTGATCAAATAAGTCATCGATACGAGGTAGAGGGTAACGATTTCGAATAGTGATCTTATTTAATTCCCGATAGTCAATACAAAGCCTCATAGTTCCATCTTTCTTCTTCACAAACAGAACCGGTGCACCCCAAGGCGAGACACTTGGCCTAATAAATCCAAGATCTAATAACTCCTGTAGTTGCTCCTTTAGTTCCTTGAGTTCAAGTGGTGCCATACGGTATGGTGCCTTGGAAATCGGCTCAGCACCAGGAATAAGATCAATAGTGAATTCCACCTCGCGATCCGGTGGAAGTCCAGGTAACTCTTTAGGAAAAACATCCGGAAAGTCGCAAACAATCGGATAATCAGAAATATTAGGCTCCTCAGAAGATACAATTTTTACTGAAGCAAGAATCCTGCATAGCCGTGTAGTAGGGATTTACAAGCCTTAAGTGCTGAAATTATTTGAAGAGTTTTTCGAGGTTTAGTCCCCTGATAAATGAGTTCAGGATGATGGGGATCTCCAAACATAATGCGACGATTCTGACACTCAATTGTGACATGATGCCGAGTTAACCAGTCCATTCCCAAGATAACATCAAAATCTTCCATTTGCATGGGTAGCAGATCCGCTGTAAGATAAGCGATTCGACTCGGATCGGACAATCCTCATACACGTGAGAGATTACAACAGAGTTTCCCATAGGAGTCATAATATTCAGAGTATATTTTAATAATGTGGGAGTCATCGCTAGATGTTTAACAAAAGAATGAGAAACTATAGAGTGTGTTGCTCCGGTATCAAAAAGGACTTGAATATCATGAGTGCCTAACATGAGAGTACCAGAAAAAGTACCTAAAGAATTTATGATACCATGATACACTTAGTAAACAGATAACAAGCACAATTTGAATTGTAAGAATTTTAGATTATTCAGATATGATAGATTCACATATGTGAGAAATATCAAGAATCGTACCTGGTGTGTTTGCAGCATCCTTTGCGTTCAAGGCAAACACTCGTCCTCCATTAGTAGGTTGTTTAGTATTACTTCCAGCCTTTCCTTTATTATCAGGGTATGGGCAATCTTTCAGTAAATAGCCGGTCTTTCCACATCTGAAACAGGCTCCTGAAGCTCGACGACAGACGCCAAAATGACGTTTCCCACATGTAGTGCACACTAGGGCTTGCTCTTGACCTTGGTTTTTGGCAGGCTTAGAATTCTGCTATTTTTGTTTCCATTGATTTCCTTGGCGGTTATTATTTTTGTTGAATTTGGCTTTCCGATCACCTGTATAATGATTCTCATTCGAAGATTGCCCAGAAGGCGCGGTTTGGTTCCCTTCACAATTTCTCTTACGACTCTCCTCAGCTTTAGCCAACCTCTTCTTGTTCTCCATGTCAAGTGTTTTCACGGCATCGGCCACTTCATTGATGTTGTTAAACTTTTGGGTCACTATCCATCTTCGGGTTCTCTCATGAACTGCCCATTTCAACTTTTTTGCTTGGACCACTGGGCTACCTGCAGCTTCTCCAAGAAAACTAGCCAGCCTACAGAATCTAGCCATGAATTCTTGCCAAGGTTCATCATCTCGTTGCTCAATAGATGCATATTCTCGTGCATACTCATTTCGTTCCACTTCAGAGAAATACTTTCGGAAGAATATAGTGCGAAAGTCAGCCCAAGGAAGGGTAGCAACATAACCCTCTCCACCATGTGCAAGTTTGACCCCTTCCCACCAAACGAGAGCATCATCCTCCAGTTGTAAGAAGCCAACCTAGTTTTAAATACATCGCCCACTCCCAGCACCTCGAAAATCTTTTCAACATGTGCTATCCAGTTCTGAGCATCCATCGGTGTAGCAGCATCACTAAAAGATCTTGGTCTTTGCTTCATAAAGCGCTCAAGCCAAAAATGAATCTCAACAACAGGTGGTGTTGCATTTCCACCGGGAGGTGGTCCTGTGTTGTTTCCACTAGGTGGTGGTCCTGTATTGTTTCCACCGAAATTCGCTTGTTGCATCTGTTGAACGACTGTTTCAGCGTCTGAGTCATCAGATTAGGAGTAGTCCGGTAATAGCTGCGTTTACGGCATTAGCAACGAGAGTTTCCAGAGGAGTATCAGATGAAGAGTTATTCCCAACATTTCGGTCATTTGTGCGTCTATTTGGAGCCATGATAACTGAAAATCAAGATTTACGCATAAGCAGGTAGTTACAGATTAAGCGGAAGATTAGAACCTAACCCCACTGTCTACCCATTACCTCACATTTTTAGTTTAAAATTTTTTAAATTTCTACAGGAAAGAGCCTGGGCTCTGATACCATAACTGTAACACCCCAACCCGAGAAGGCTGACGTGTCACTATCACGGTAATAAAAATCCAAAACATAATTCCATTATTCATAACGATTAAAAGTTAAATATCCAACAAGAAAACACTAGTCTAAACTCAACAGAAAAGTCATTACATCAAATTAAATAAACTCTTCTTTATGCAGAATTCCACTCTTCACTCCCCTCCCGGATGGCCCTGCTGACCTAACGTGCATGAAAACAAAAGCACGCCTGAGCATAACGCTCAGTGAACGGAATAACAGATAACAAAAATAAACAGATATAATGATGACAAAGGATAACATAAGATCAAATAAAACATAACCCGAGCTAATAATCATATCATATAATAACTGAACAAAGGGAACACAGGTAGCGAGCCCGTGAACCAATGTGAAATGAAGTATGGGCAGACATACAACCCATTCACCAGAGTCCTGAATGGAGTGGTGTGCAACCTTCCATTAGGAAATACAGAACTAACCTAGGATCGATCCATACGCCTCTGAGGAAAATAATAATATAACAAGACGGCCAATATAATTTCAGAGTCCTCTTTAGAGACGCCGTGATCTCAGCTCACCGCCACGGTTGGTGCCACGTTATTGATGCCGCAATAACGCGTCTTGGTCACCCCCAAGATAGGGAGAGCTCGGGTAACAAATTAACAGAAGATAAAGTAGTCTAGCTAGTTATAACAGAATCAAAAACAAACTAGCTACGAATAACAGGAATCAAAACTAGAGATGAACGGAAATCAAATATGAGACAAGAATCAGGAATCCGTACCTTATCTTAACAAGAAACCACGTCTAAGTTGAGCTCAAGCCGTACGGGAACCTACACTTTAATTATTTTACGAGTTAGGTTCACAACTCTTGATATAATTTATTTTAACTCGGCTACGAGGTGTTTTTTTTAAAGGTCTTAGATAATCCTTAACCTTAACAAGACTTGGTACTTGTTTTAAATTAGTTTTAACACTATTAATAGTACTACACTTCTTTTGCCTAGTTTGTTAGTTAGAGTATACGAAATTAGGAAATTATATGTAGTGAATTTGGTTGCATTGAATGTCACAGTCACTTAATAATTTCTTTAGCAAAAGCCACCAATGAATTTCATAAAAATACATACATGTGTGCTAACTAACAGAAGAGTTCGTCAGTGATAGCGTATATTAAAAAAATTAATTTTTTTTGATACTTAACCGAGTATTAATTTAATTTATTTGCTTATGAGATGAGGCTGTAAATTTGTTTTGGAGTTACAAGCCACATGCCAACCTTCATAAAATACGAGTTGACTTTATTTACTAATTATATAACATTATTAATATATTAATATTATTAACCTATCATCTTCTAATGTTAACTTTAAGTTGCAGAACCAAAACCCAAATATCCAAATTTGAGAGTTCCATAGGTAGCTTGGTAAAACCCAGATTTGCAAGCAACCTGATGACCATTTGTGTAGGTATACTTTTGTTAAAATCGATTTAACCATCTCTATTAGTCGCCGGAACCGACTAACAATTATAAATGCCATACCAACCGTGAAGTTTCAATCACGAAAGAAACAGAGTACGAAACTTATTACCTGAGTTAAGGTTAGCGAGCCAGACGAGAACAACCGTTCGAATAGTTTGGGCAATGATCACGCAGAAACAAGTGGTAAGAGGCAGTGCCAGCGGTCACGGTTGCGAGGGAGACTGTGTAAATCATCGAAACGAACCATCGCAATCACATAAGAGTTGAGGAAATCTGAGTTTGAATAACACCCTAGGGGTTTTCGAGTGATCATACCTGAATTGTGAATCAACCCGTAACCGGTGTACGCGTAGGTTGCAACCGGTGGCATAACAGTGTGACTTTCCGAACAAGGTCCGATTCAACGGTGATGGTGGGGTCGAAGGTGGTTCACGACGGTGATGTGGTGCGATGGTTTGCCGGATTTTGCACGAGCAGAATCACAGGTACTCCCGAAGATTCGTGTGGGGAATCAGAGATCTAGAGGTTTAAATTGACAGATAGTTGCGCGGAAGTTGGACAATTTGTTGGAGGTGATATCATTAATGAGAGTAATGGATAAATAAAAGTGTGGTCCATGGAATACATGTGAAATTTTCCATTAACTGCCATGCTATGATTTATTATTATTATTATTATTATTATTATTATTATTATTATTATTATTATTATTAATACTTTACGGGTATTATACTATTGATGATTTTCGTGTAATTGATGTGGCGGCTGCTAGGGTTTTGTATTTGATTGATAGTATTGATTGACGTTGATAGGATCAAATGTACCAATCTGTGATGATGTATGAACACAATTCAAAGAAAATACAAACAAAGTAATCAAATCAAGCAAGATATCAACAAAATTCACAGTTTCATTAATATCAAGCAAAGACAATTACAAAGTAAGTAAGCAGTTTCGTCTCCTTCTAACTGCTACAAGTCTAAGCTATTTATAATGAAACACAAGGAACTAACAAAATTATAAAACTAGTCCCTATACTATTACAAATAGTATAAAGACACCTAAAGACAACATGTTAATCTTTCTAGAGAACTAACAATACTCCGCCTAAGATTTACATGGTCTTTGGTCTTCAAAATCTTCAATCTTGTCTTCTTTTTATCTGTTCTTCAGCTTCCATCTTCAACTTTTATCTTCTATCTTCTATCTTCAATCTTCAATTTTCAGCACTCAAAGAAATCTTTAGGTTCTTATTTGATCTTGAACATTGGTTTCTTTTTATACATCTCCTGTTCTTTCAAAACATTAGCAATTGCAGACTTAAATTTTCTAGCAAGAATGGCTTGTTCTACTTTTGCTTCATTTGTCTTTATCTCCATTTTGCTCATTCTTTCTGATAAGATCAAATGTACCAATCTGTGATAACAATTCAATTAAATTCACACAAAGTAATCAAATCTAAATAAGATATCAACAAAGTTCAAGTTTTCATTAATATCAAGTTTAGACAATCACAAAGTATGAAAGCAGGTTCGAATACAATTCTTAGTTACCTACTACCTGTAAGTCTAAACTATTTATACTGAAAACAAAAAGTAAAGGAACTAACTAATTACACAAATAGTCCCTATACTATTACAAAATGTTAAAAGACAACTAAAGACAACATGTTAATCTTTTTAAGAGCACTAACAATACTCCCCCTAAGATTTACATGGTCTTCTGTCTTCAAGATCTTCAATCTTTGTCTTCTTTGTCTTTTCTTTCATCTTCAACTTTATCTTCATCTTTATCTTCATCTTTATCTTCATCCGTCATCTTCAACTCTTTGTCTTCATCCTTCAAAGAAATCTTCAGGCTCTTCTTTAACTTTGAACATCGGCTTCTGTTTATACATCTCTAACTCTTTCAAAGCATTCGAAATTGCAGACTTGAATTTGCTTGCAAGAATGCCTTGTTCAGGTTTAGATTCATTCGTCTTAATTTCCATTTGGTTCATTTTCTCTAAAGTATCTTTTGACAAACATGAGATATCAATGTTAGCATACAAATTAATAGGCTTTGAACTTTCCTTTGAGTATACTTCCAACACTCCTTTTCTTGATATTCTCATGAATTCAATATCTTTAATATCCTTCTTGACAATGTTGGCATAAGCAAGTGCCTTTCTCAGAGAAATTCTTTCCATAGCTGCATTCATCACATGAATAATGGAAATGAAATACTTCTTGTCTTGCTCTGCTACTTCTGGAGATTCTTTCTCAAATCTCTGTACTGACAAAAACGAGATATAACTCGGATGTAACAGTTGTAGCTCAAAAACTCCAAACAATGTAATCATGTCCTCATCCCATCGTTCTAGATTTCGGACCAACTTAAGCTCAAACGTCTCAGTGTTATAAAACCATCTGAGAATTGGCTTGGAGTTTTGATTTCCATCTATTACTTTAAGGCCAGGAGTTGTAACCTTCTCAAAATACTTGTCATGAAATTCAATCATATAATGTTCCTCCTCAGATTGTAATCCCTTGAGCTTTTTATTATTCATCATAATAACAAAATACTCCTTATCCTCTTGCTCACATCTTGTATTAAGAAAATTACTTGATCGATCCAATCCTCTTCTTAATAGTTCTACAAACATCTTGCCACGTTTTGAATCAGACGGATTGATCAGAGGTAACCTATTCAGCTCTTTCAAGTCTTGCACTGGAAGTTTTATTATGCTAGAGTAAAAGTGATATACATCACATACAGCATTTACTCTTTTTATCAAGAACGCATCAAATACTTCATCATACTTCCATGCAATGATCTTTACTTGATTGGTAAAGTCAGGAGCAATCATAGCATTCAGCAATTCAGCAACTGATTGTCCTCTTTGCAATACATTCCTTACCAAATCTCTTGTTGATCTTGAATTGTCAATGATATGCCTTTGTTCAGTAGAAGCTTTATAAGCTTGTATTTCTGGATCAGAAAACATTTCAATCAACTCTTTCCTGTGAACATGAGCATCAGCAAATCTTGACATCTGTTTAATCTCCTGTGGCTTAAGCATTCTTGTTCTCTTTGTTATTTCAAGATACTGAGGATTATCTGTATCAAGTACTATCATTTTCTTCAATTGTTTCTTAGTCTCTTGAAAACTTCTAACAAGATTTCTCAGTGATACAGATTGTAGCCTTTTTAGTTTTCTCCAAGGGTAGTTTCTAGATTGCAACCATGATCTAAGAGCAGGAATACTCATATCTTCCGGATCAGATTGGTGCAATTCAGAGCTGGACAGTTCTTCTACATTGATCACTTCTTTTGCTCTTGTCCATTCACCATGCTCAAGAACTATCTCATTTGGATCTACAGGTGCTACTGACTCTGCTGTAATACATTTCTCATATTCAACATTGATTTGAGAAACAGTCAGTCCATCCAAATATACACGATTGTATTTCATCTTCACAAGATAATTATATCTTTCTTCAAAGTCTTGAGGTACTTCATCTTGTTCATGAGTATGTTCTTGTGAAGAGAAATGTGATACAAATTGTGCTTCATCAATGTCTTCATCATCTAGCACTTCATCATACCAATCGTCATTATATACTTCCCAATATCTTCTAAAGCCTCAATCTGTTCTTGAACATTCTGTTCTTCAACAGTTTCTTCAGTTCTTGGCATTTTAGAAGATGATTCAGTTATACTTATGTCTTCTACTTCATCCACTTTCCTTTTCCCTTTTATCTTCTCAAGATTTTCCTTAACATTTATCTCAGTACTTATTCTTGTACTGGTGAGATAGGCTTCTGAGCTTCCTTTTCTTTTAGCAAATCTTCTTTGAGCTTTTCATGTTCTTCAGTTAGTTTCTTAAATTTCTCCTCAAGAATATCATAATCTTTGATCATAACTTCAAAGTTCTTGATCACATCTTCTTTATCTTTAGCAAACCTCATAATCTTTTCATCTTTTGAGATATTTTCTTCAGTCAACTTTACGTTATCATCCTTAAGCTTTTGAATTTCTTTTTCAAGAGATCTGTTTATCTCTTTTATCTTTTCATTCTCCAATCTCAACACTTCAATCTCTTTCTCTTTACTTAGATTTTCATCTTTCAATCTTTCCAACTCATCAATATTCACTATCTCCTCTGTTTGTACAGACACATTGTGTGTTGTATTCACAGGAATTGCTTCTACTCCTTTATTAAAATCAACTTCAAATACTGGATTGTATAGTATATCATTCATAAAATCAAAATCAAAGGTTTGATTTTGTGAATTAGTTTCCTGTACAGCTTCCTCATGAATCTCATCAACATTTCCTTCATCCATAGTTTGTGTTTCATCAACAGTATCATCATAAATATCACCAATATTAGTTTCATCAATTACATTTTGAGGTTCATCTCCAGTATCTTCATCATTTCTTTCTTCAGTTTCTTCTTGATGTGCTTCAGTGGCACCATCATTTCCATCATCATCATCATTATCATCACTTCCTTCACTTGATGAGCTTTCAGAAGATTCATCTTTATTTCCTTCAGCACCATCATTAGTATCATCATTTTCATTGTCTTCATCATCATCTTCTTCTGATGAGCTTTCAGTAACATCATCTTCACGTTCTTCCTCAACTTCTACATCCTCAATCAGATCATTTGGATCTATTGGTTCTTCTTCAGACAGATGAAAATGTTACTGATTAATGTCTACTTCATTCATTGCTACATTCCTGATATAATCAAAAACTGGAATGTTTTGAGCACCAGTTATCATAGCCAGTCTTTTGTACACAGCATCTGACATATGCTCTAACTGTAGCTTTTCACCAGTAACTCCTTCAACATACAAATCAGGATTTGCTTCATTAATTAGCAATTGGAGGAATCTAGGATACATCAATACTTATTCCTCACTCCTCTTTCAAGGTTGAAAATGAAACCATTCATTATCCATTTTGCCATATTGAATCTTCTATTTGTGGCTAAGGCAATAATTGGAGATGCAATCTCTACAGGAAATGAATCCCAACCAGCACTTCCTTTAGACATGCAGTGTTAAAAGATATAGCATAACAGCTTCCAATGCTTAAATACTCGAGCTCTAAAAAATTGCTTTTTAGGGAAGTGATCTGGATGACCCATTTGTAGAAAAACCTCTCTACATTCATTAAAACTGTATTCTGATAAGTCTTTAGGGTCATTATCACCAAGTCTTAAAGCTATTCTGATAACTTCTTCAGATACTTCAAGCATTCTTTCTGTAGTGATAAAGGCTCTTAGCACTTTGTTTCCTTCATCATCTCTTTCAACTTGTGCACTACTCCAGAATCTCTTAATCATTCTTCCATTGATCATTGGTCTTGCACACATAGCAAAGACATATTTTGTACTGAGCAGAAATCTAATAATTTCTTCATATCCAATGGCTTCTCTTGTTTCATCATCTAAGTATGCAGCCACATTATGCTTTGGCTCAAACTTTAATTCTGCCATCTGCAAAATACAAAGAAATGATTATAAGAAAATTGAATATTGATTTTTGAAAGTTATTCCTAAATGTGACTTAGCAGTCTTAATTTATAACTTTTTCATTTCAATTTGACTTATTATTTTGACTTTTCATTTTGACTTTTATTTTGACTTTTTATTTTGACTTTTGAAATTTACTTTTTATTTTTACTTTTGAATTAAGATTTCAAGATGTAACATAAATCTTTATTCATTTTGAATTCATTACAATTCATTATGCTAACATTTCAAAAAAAAATTATTTTATTTTATTTTTGTTTCTTATTCAAATTTTTGACTGTCTGTTCATCTTCTTCAAGACCCGACTGCTTTAACACTCATCAATTCATTTTCAATTTCAAATTAATCACATTACATCAACATACTCGCAAACTGATTCTTATCAATAATTCAGTGTCAATTTTAGATATCATTCACATTTGATTAGTTAAACTTGAATTATATAGGGTTCGAACGCACAAATAGCATTCAAACGCCTATGTCAATACTCTGATTTAACCAACCATTTACAAATTTGAATAATCAACTTACGTTTATAAATCCAAATACTATCTATAATCAATAGGATTTGATGTAATCTCAGATGAAATGAGAGTATGAATATACGTGATAGTCGCAGTATCAGGGGTTTTGTCTGAGTGTTTTTGAGTGTGAATGAAGAAATGAGCATAAGTGTTCAATTTATATTAAGTGAAATTTTAGGCGCATGAGCCCTGTTTGGGCGTCTGAAACCCTAAAATTCACTAATTTTTTAGACGCATGAACACTATTTGTGTGTTTTTCCTTAGACGCATGGGAACTGTTCAGACGCATAAGCCCTGTTTAGGCGCTTTTGCACTGTTCAGTCGCATGGACCTTTTGATACGTCTAACACTTGTAGTTTTCAAACTTATCAACTGTGTAGACGCATGAGACATGTCAAACGTCTAACACTTAGTCAAAATCAAACTCATTGTTTAGGCGCATGGGATTATCACAAACGCCCAACACTTAATTAAAATCATAGACTTGTAACAACTGTTTAGGCGCATGGAATGTGTCAAACACCCAACACTTGTAAAATTTCATGGATTTATTACAATTGTTTAGATGCATGGGAATGATTAAAACGTCCAAACACTTCTATAATTCCTGAAAATTTCAACATGCTCCTATTAAGAAGTATGTGCATTGTTTAGGTGCATGAGTTGACTTTGTGTGGATTTTCAGTTGACTTTGACTTTGAGTTGACCTTCATGATTTAAACACTTGTGATTTTCAATTTCTTCACCTGCACACTTGATTAAAAATATTAGTAACATTTCATACTAATTTTTTTTAAACATTTAAAGCATAATTTTGAATTTTATTTTTCGAACTTTTTCTTTTTAGTCCCCCAATTTTGAACTTTTTTGCATTATGCACTTTCAATTCACAAAATTTTATTTTCTTTTGATTTTTTTTGAAATTTATTTTGTCCTTTCATTTTAGTCTCAACAATTTTCATCTAACTTCAACTTATGACAGAAGCATTTCCATTTGAAAATTTATGTACGTTCATATTATATTTTTCAAAACATACATTTTCAATTTACACATATACTTTGAACATATAGCATCATCCTTTCAATTCAACATTTTGATTTTGTTTTGAGATTGTGATTATTTTCTGAGAACAACTCTTTCATTTATTACTCCCCCTAAAATTTTAAGTTTGAAAAACTTATAAGTTTCTTAGGAAATATAATAAGATCACTCATCACATTGTGACATTACCCTCACACACAAAAACATGCCTAAAAGCAAAATAAAATCAAAATCAAAATCTAATATAACCAAAAGAATTATTGTCTGCAATGAGAACATATTAATGAAGATCATCACATTAAAATAAAATAAGTGTGTATAGTCATAGACAATGAATAAATCCTGATCAAGTGTGTTCCAAGTCAGTGATATCATAGCAAAGGAGACACAAGACCTAAGGATAGACAGTGAGTGTTTTTGACAAATTATCAACTCACTTACTTTTTCAATTCTTGGATTGACTATGGTTTATTTAGATATGACATGATGTAAAACATACAGAGACTAAGAGAGCTCAACCATCATCATGATATGCAAGAAAGAACACATATTACCTGAAATAAATGTATCACCAGAGTTCATGTTACTTAAATTAATAGAGAATGATCATGGATAACCATTTGATCAGCTCTGACTATTCATTTGAATAGTTTGTGCACATTGGCATCTTTTGCATCAAAAAGAGATTCCAGGTCTGTAGTCACTTACAACAAAGGATATCACAACACTTCAGGTCTATGATGACTCATAACAGAGAAGTGAAATGATGCTTTGTAACAGATCTCATGACTGAACACAGTATCAACAGGTGTGAGTGGTGTAACTTAACAAGCATTCAATCTGATAAGCTAAAACAACTCAAAAGTACTTAGATGAATACACACAAGCATTAATATTTAGTTTGATCCCAAGAATTTACTTTTTCAGCATAATAGTCATATATTGTCTACATATCATATCTGATCATGTCTAGACTTTATTTATGAGTGAAGTATGCAACTGATCTCACTAATGTACTATCATTTCTCACATGTTGCATAACATAATCCTTTTTAAAAGACTCTATTTTTGTGGTTTTGTTATATATTTTTGTATTTGAGTTTTTCTAATGAAAACAAGAATCACACACGCACAAAATATAAACATGCAATTAACAATGAGAGGGTCACTTATTATGATCTTTTGATTTAGGGAGTTCACATATGATTTATAAGACCAATTGATTCTACTAAATACTCAAACCGTCCTGGTAGGAAGGCTTTAGTAAATAGATCTGCCAATTGTTTTTCTGTTGCAATTTGAATCAATATGATTAATCCTTTTTCAGAGTTATCTCTAAGAAAATGATATCGAATTTCGATATGTTTTGTTTTTGAGTGTTGAACAGGATTAGCTGTTATGAACATAGCAGCTGTGTTATCTATGTAAATTGGTATTTTAAGAAAATTGAACCCATAATCCAGTAGTTGATTTTGCAACCAAAGGATTTGAGAACATCCTGCTGATGCAGCAATGTACTCAGCTTCTGCAGTTGAAACAGATACATTTGTTTGTTTCTTTCATTGCCACGAGACTAATCGAGGACCAAGAAATTGACACCCACCCGAAGTAGATTTTCTATCTTGACAACATCCACCATAATCACTATCTGTATATCCATATAATTCAAAGTTACCTTCGTAAGGATACCAAAGCCCTAAGGCTGATTTACCTTTGAGATACCTGAATATCCTTTTGACACCAATTAAGTGAGATTCTTTCAGGTCTGATTGATACCTGGCACATACACAAACAACATACATAATGTCTGGTCTAGATGCAGTAAGATACATCAAAGAGCCAATCATTGATCTGTATAAAGTTTGGTCAATAGATTTTCCTTTTGGATCAGGTTCAATCTTGGTGTTAACATCTGCTGGAGTTCGTATGGACTGACAGTCTTGCAGCTTAAATTTCTTCAAGAGTTTGTCAACAAACTTCTCTTGATTGATGAAGATCCCATCTTCAGTTTGCTTGACTTGAAGTCCAAGAAAGAAGTTAATCTCTCCCATAGAACTCATTTGGAACCAAGATTTCATGATTTCTTCAAATTCATTGCACAATTTGGGACTAGTAGAACCAAATATGATGTCATCAACATACACTTGTACACATAAAAGATCATTATTATCCTTCTTTATGAATAAAGTTGGATCAATTTTCCCTCTTGTGTATCCATATTGGATAAAGTGTTGTAATAATGTCTCATACCAAATTCTAGGGGCTTGATGAAGTCCATATAAAGCTTTACTCAGCTTATATACTCGATGTGGAAATCGAGCATCCTCAAAGCCTGGAGGTTGTTTCACAAACACATCGTCAGTGATAGGACCATATAGAAATGCACCCTTTACATCCATTTGATACACCTTGAATTTCATGAATAAAACATAAGCCAGAAAACTCGAATTGATTCAAGTCTTGCAACTGGTGCAAACACCTCATCATAATCTATTCCTTCTTCCTGTGTGTATCCTTGGGCAACAAGTCTCGCTTTGTTCCTTATTACAACACCACGGTCATCAGTCTTATTTCTGAATAGCCATTTCGTGCCTATTGCATTTTCTCCTTCAGGTAAATCCACCAAATTCCACACTTCTTGTTTGCGAAATTGAAGTAATTCTTCTTGCATAGCTTCTATCCAACCATTGTCCTTTAATGCTTCAGTGACATTTTTAGGAACAATTTGAGAAAGAAAACAAGAGTATAAGCATACGTTTGCTTGTTCTGATTTACTCCTTGTTGTTCTCTCATTCAATGGACCAATAATCTGAGAAATTGGATGATTCTTGTGAACACGAGATGTTGGAATCTCATCACATTGAACATTAACATCCAGATTTGTTTGGTTCAAACTGGAAGGCTCGTGTATCAAATTAGAAGAATGTGGATTGAAGTTTGGAACTTGAGTCGGTGAGTTGATAAAGTAATCAAAGTTACCAGTATCAACTACATCACCAGAGATGGTTGATGTTCCAGACTCAGGTATCACAAACTCATTACCATCACTAGGAAAATTTTGTGATCTTTCCTGATCATGTGAAACTGAATGACCTGAAACTGTATTATCATGATTTTGTATTGTTGAATCCTAGACGAATGATAAAAATGGGTAGTCTGAGCTAGAATCATCTGGGTCATCAAAATATGAATCCTCACTAAAAGATCCAAGATCTCCTCTTGAGTTCCTCTTACCTGTAGAGTCAAGACAATTTGATTGATTAAACAAGTTAGATTGAAGAGAGTTTGATAATGAATCTAAGTCAAATAACCAAGCAGGACCATTTGAAACTGATGGAAAAGAATTTTCCAAGAATTTAACGTTGAATGTTTGAAGAATTATATTTGTCCTAGAGTTGTAAACTCGATAGGCCTTTGAAACAGATGAATATCCAACGAAAAATCCATTATCAGATTTTGCTTCAAATTTTTCTAATTGATCACTTGAATTAAGTATCATAACAGGACAACCAAATGATTTTAAAAAATTTATGTTCGGTTTCCTGCCAAACATTAACTTATATGGAGTTTTCAGTTTATCTTTCACGATTAAGATTCGATTCTAAACGAAACACGCAGTTGATGTCGCTTCATCCCAAAAGGTGATAGGTATTTTTGCATCAGCTAACATCGAACGAGCAGCTTCAATCAGTGTTCTATTCTTCCTTTAAGCAACTCCATTTTGTTGAGGAGTTCTGGGAGCACTGAACTGATGAGCTATCCCTTTCTATGCACAAAACATTTCAATGTTAGCATTTTTGAATTCTGTTCCATTATCACTTCTTATTATTTTTACTTTATTTTCTAATTGATTTTCTACTTTAATGATAAATTGTTTTAGTAAATCAGCTGTTTCAAATTTGGCATATGAAAAGAAAACCCATGAAAATCTTGTGTAGTCATCAATGATAACTAAACAATATGATTTTCGTCCAATACTCTTGACGTTTGTTGGTCCAAAAAGGTCCATATGTAACATCTGAAGAGGTTTGGATGTTGAGTTTATAGGCTTGGACTTATAAGACGCTCTGTGTTGCTTTCCCTTCAAACATGCTGAGCAGTGATCATTTGTTGCAAACTTCTTTGATGGAAGTCCAATTACATGATTCCCTGCTACAAGCTTGTTCATATTCTTGAAATTTGAATGACCGAGACATCTATGCCAAAGCTGGCTTTCATCATTTGATGCCTTAGCAATTAGGCATGTTGTTTCAGTTGAAGGATCAACTTGAAACATATCCAACTTGTATACATCTCTATCTCTCTCAGCTATAACAATCCCAATCTTTGCTTATCTTGAAACCTGGCTTCAAAACATAACAAAATGAAACATCAAATAGAACAGAATATGATTTGTCACATATTTGAGATACGCTTAAAAGATTAAAGTTCAACAGTGAACAGAAGTTGACTTTATCAAAGCTTATTATCCCATTTGATACTGTTACTTCTCCGATTATTTTTCCTCCACCATCACCACCAAAGGCGACGTGAGTTCCATCTTTTAACTTAAAGTCTTGTAACAAGGCAGGATTGCCTGTCATGTGCCGGCTACACCCACTATCCACATACCATGTATTGAGTGGTATTTTAGGGCGTACCTGCACAACAAGAAATTTAAGTTGAGATATCTACCCAAGCCGAGATGGTCTTGGGTTTTCCAAATTTATCAACAATTGTAAATTGTTTATAATGGAGATTATTCAAATCAGGTTTATTTTTTATGAATTTACCAATTTTATTTTGGAAATTGTTTGAATTATTTTTGAGAACATTCATATTGTTTGATTGATCAACTTTTGAAACGTATTTATGATTAATATTATTAGTCAAACTTACAGATCTAGGTATGAAATGTTCTTGCATGATCTGTTTTGATCTCACATAATTGTTCTTTGGAAACGATCTCAAACCTAGAGTAGGTTGATTAATGACTTTTTGAAATCCATTATTTTGATTTCTCAAGTATTGTGGATGTTGGATTCTTTATGCCCAAGACACATAGAACATTGATGTGGTTAGTACGTTGTGATCCAAGTCGGGTCATACCCAATAACAAGCTTAGCAAACACCAATAAATATTTAATTGATGATATGATCATACAATTAAATAATTACACCAATTTAGAAAATGGGTTTTCTAAATAAATTGTATGTGAGAAGGAACAAATTATGAGGATATTTTGTTCATGGATATTATTTGTTATGTTGTTTAAATTAGTTAAGCAACATCAAATAATAAAAGTGTGTGTACATATTATATATAATTAAAAGGTTAATTATGTATAATATTTAAAACTTTTGTAAAATTTAAAAGGGAGATTAGAGATGAAACCCTAAGTGGATTAAAGGGGTTCGGCCGCCCCATGGCAGCCCCCTTCTCTCTCTTTTTCTTTTGTGTTCTTGGAACAAAAGATCTTCTTGAACACACACATACTTCATCTAGCCCTTTTCTCACATGCAAAATGGACACAAGAATTCAAGTTTCTCATCTGGAAGAGAAGTCTCACGGCTGGAACAAGGCTCCAGCAGCCTCTTGATGTCTCACGGCTGAAAGAAAGTTCCAGCAGATTTCTTGATCTGATTTTGGTGTCAAATCCTAGCAAAGATGGTGTTTTCTTATAGGCTTGTGGGTATGATTGCTTGAGGACATCTATCTTGATGTTTTGGTCGTTCAAAAGCATCATCATCTTGATCCAATCCACGGTTTTGACAGCTTCTGGAAGGTAGAGTTATTGTGTTGTTTTGGTTGTTTTGTTTTATCTTGATAACTAGTTCAAACACATATATTTGATCCTATGGTTTTGGGTTTGTTGAAACAAAGTTATGAGCTTTAATTTTTCAGATTACAACATGATATTAAGTTCATATTCCGCTGCGTTTTTCTTGTTTAAATGGTTAAACAACATTGTTAAGGTCCAACAAACCCAACATTGGCATCTAGAGCCGGTTATGTGGATGACTAGTTTCATGTGTTCTTGTAAATTGTGTTTTATAAGGATTTAACAACCGAATTAGGGCTGTTTTGAGTTGATATGATGATACCCCAACCTTTCAAGGTTATATCTTGCATGCTTTTGAGTAAATCTTGAAAGGAAAGATATCAAAATGGTTGATTGTGCTTTGTTTGGACAATAGACCCTAAATTCTTGGTTTATGTTGGCTGAAAATTTAGGGTCAAATGGGGTTCATTTTGGTTCTTGAAATGATGTATATGGATACATGTTTTAGTGCATAACATAGCCTTGACCATGTTTGTTTTGGATTTGGTTGATTGTAATCTTGTCATGTTGGTTGTATTCATTCTTTATGGGTTGTAATAGTTTCTTTTGTGTTTCTATTTGGGTTGTAATTTGTTTATTCATTTGGCAATGTTATAAATAGATTAGGAGTTTTTTTTCTTTTACTAGAAAATATGTATTAGGATATATATTTTGTAAAAGAAGATGCTCGGGATGGAAGCACAAAAGGAAGACACAAAGGATGGACTTGAAGCATTTGGATGCAAGTTCAAGTGGGGGTCTCTGGAGATCTCATCATTTGTGTTATGTTGAACCCTTAGGAAAGACCTTATGACAACACTTGTGATGGCAAACAAGTGTAGTCAACTTAGTGGCTATGGTTATGCACATATGTTTGTATGATTATGCTTGTTTGGTTGTTTGTTGTATGATTGTTGTTTGATATTTGGATATGCATAACAAACTCATTAGCAAACTTAACAAGCTAGAAATTTATGGTTTCTAATCATTAAGTGGTTAATAAAAGGTTATTAAAAGGATTAATGATTTAATAAAAGAGGTTTTATTAAAAATAAACCATAGGGTACCATGTATTTGAAAGCATGCGAATACAAGGTACATAGAGTTTTCATAACTAGAATTAATGGAAACTTAAATCCCTTTGGTAACAAGTCTAACACCATCCTTTTACACGACACTCGAATTTCTTGGGAACTACTTGTGGGATAAAGGTCACCTAACCACTTGTAGGGAACTTGTATCTTTGAGGTGAGTCTAACGTACTTGTGGGATAAAGGTCACCTAACTGCTTGTATGTGAAAACTCACACGTGTGTGTAAGTAGGACGACTTGAATTGGAAACCATGTGATTAGGGTCACCGAAGCATGGCGTACAATGGTGTTGATGGGATTAAACATGCCGACTAAACATATGATGTTTAACCGATCCCATAAGACAAGAAGTTGCAATAGGTTGCAATTGTCAACTGTTGACTACCTTGTTAATTTAAATAATGGGATAAAGGTCACCTAACCATCATTTAAATGTAACGTTGGATTCTAGATTTTAATTATTAATTGTCTATGAGACATGTAAAGGGTATTAATAGTTAAAATTCAATTTTTCAGAAATACTAAAATGAACTTTGTAATTTTGTAGTAATGGCCGCAAACCACGATGCTACTACCCCGACCGTCCCTACCCTATCACCGAGAACCATCTTAAAAGGGGATCGTCTTAACCATGATAAACTTATGGACTCAATTTCGAAATTTGAGAATCGTTCTCAAAATGAGTAAAGGCCTATGTCCTTGACGATCCCATACCTCATCAACCAACGCTGTTGATGTTAAGGCCTTTTGACGATTGGCTTAGGCACACTAAGGATTCTGTGCAAGTATCCTACCTCATGTTGGGAATATGATTCCCGAACTCCAAAAGGGTTTGGAGCATCATGGGGCATATGACATGATAATTCAGTTGAAGGAAATGTTCCTTCAACAAACTTTAGTAGATTGCTACGAAACGGTTCGAGCACTTTATACATGTCACATGGAAGAAACCCAATCGATATCATCTTATATATTCTTAAGATGAAAAGCCACATTGATAGCCTCAAGATGCTTAACTGTCCTGTCTCAAAGTAGTTGGCCAAGGATTTGATCCTTGATTGCCTAACTAAAGGTTTGAGACATTCATAATAAACTGTAATATGAATGGGTGGGACAAGAGCATTGGTGAACTTCACGCAATGCTCAAAGCAACCGAGGCAGGGATGGGTAGAGAGGTTCTACCTATTCTCTCGATCAATGAGGAAGGCTATGATAAATGGCCAATCCCGATCCTAAGGAAATTATTACCAAAGGAAAGGAATACATCAAAGCAAAGGTTAATGCGAAACCTCGAAAAGCCTAAGCTTATGAAGCCTAAGGTAACGAAGAACGTTCCATGCTTTGAGTATGGAGAGATAGGAAAATAAATAGGAATTGTTCCTCCTATCTCAAGGAGTTGAAAGACAAGAGGGATGTTGGGCAAACCTCAAATACAATTTCCATGATTCACACATTGTATTAAATGTCATTTCTTCAAACACGTGGGTATTGGATACCGGATATGAAACTCATTCTTGCAATTGTTGCAAAGGAGTTCAAAGAAATGTGCGCTTCAAGGAGGGAAACTCTATTTTGAGACTTTCAAATGGTTTGGAAGTTGTTCTCAAAATTTTGTATGCACCTAGTTTGACTAGGAACATAATTAATGTTTCCTATTGAAACAATGTGATCATGATTTAAAGTTTGTAAATAATGGTATTAAGTTTTATGGATGATGTATTTCATTTTAAGGACGTGCCTTTTAGTGATATCCATGAATTGGTTCATGATAATTCGTCCTATAATGACTTATTATACACATTGAGCACCAAGAAACTTAAAATGGGTTTAAGTTATTATTATTATCTTTGACATTATCGTCTTAGTCACAATAACAAGAATTGGATTCAAACACTTCAAAAGAATGGTCTTTTGGAAACAAATGAAAATGTTTCATTTGATAAGTGTGAACCAAAAGACTTACTAGGAATGATACATTTGGATGTATGTAGTCCTTTTAAGACAATGACAATGATTGGTGAAAGATACTTCATTATTTTACCGACGATTACAGTCGCTATTATTGTGTGCACTAGATGACACATAAGTATGAAGCTTTTGAAATGTTCAAAATCTTCAATAATGAAGTAGAATATCAACTCTACATAACTATCTGTGTTCTTCATTCTGATAAAGAAGAAACTGAACCCTATTTGGATATGGTTCAATTTATTATGGCTATGAGCTTACCATCTTTATCATTTTGGGTTTTCGCATTGCTCTTTAAGTCTCATATTTTGAATATGACTAGGACCAAGAAAGTGTAGATTAGTTGAATATCCTAGAGACTGTATAGGATACTGTTTCTTCGACTCAACAGAGCAAAAGTATTTATTGCTCGAAAGGCTAAGTTCTTGGAAACCGAGTTCTTTATGGAAGGAATGACGTATAGAACTGTGGAACTTGATAAGGATCAAAATCCACAAGCCGGTACACTTTTGGTTGACACTAGCTACCAACAAGAGGTTGTTGATGATAATCAAGAGGTTGATAAATATACACAAAACGTTCACAAATCTGGTAGAGTTAGTATTCCATCTAAGTGATATGAATATTCAAAGAATGGATACTATGTGGTTGACCCCTGTAGGCTAACCATATACCAAGATTTTGTGTCCAATTTGGATTGGAACAAATGGCTAGAAGCCATGAACGTAAGGATGCAATTCATGTATAACAACCAAGTTTGGGAATTGGTTGAATCTCCACTCAACTCCAAACCGGTTGGATACAAGTGGGTTTTCAAGACGAAAACGGATATGCATGGAGACCTAAATACTTATAAGTCAAGACTTATAGCATAAAGTTTCCATCAAACTCAATTGGTTGAATATGATGAAACTCTTACGCCCGTGGCAATGCTAAAGTCGATTAGGATATCATGTTCCATAACTTCATATTTTGAATATGAGTTTTGGCAAATGGATGTCAAAACCGCTTTTCTTAATGAACGTCTCGAAGAGACTGTCCATACAGTTTAGCATGATGGTTTTGTCGATCCATGACATCCTGGTAATGCATATAAGTTAAAGTGATCAATCTATGGATTGAAACAAGCATCGAAAAGGTTATGTATATATATATGAAGGCTAGTGGGAGCATAATTGTATTCTTAGTGTTGTATGTTGATGACACACTACTATTTGGAAATAATATTCCAACCTTGGAAGATGTTAAAACCTAGCTTGGAATATATTTTTCATATAAGATCTCGTTTAAGCCACCCATATTTTGGAATAAAGATCTATAAGGATAGATCAAGGTGGTTGATAAGGTTAAACCAAAGTGCATATATATTGATAAAATCTTGAAAAGGTTCAAGATGAAAAACTCTTAGAAAGGTATGGTACCTATTCAAGGAGGGACAGTGTTGAGTATGTCTCAATGTCCAAGCTCATAGGATGAGCAAAATCAAATGAATGATATCCCATACGCATCTGCTATAGGATCTATCATTTGTGTGATGATATGCACTAGACCGGACGAGTCATGCTTATTAAGTATGACAAAGTAGATACCAATAGAAATAACCATCGGATGGCTCTTAAAAGTATATTGAAATACCTTAGTAGGACTAAGGATTTGTTTCTAATATACGGATCTATTGAAAAGGAAGTCGTTGTAAAGGGTTACACGGATGCAGGCTTCCAAAACTGATTGAGATGATTTTCGATCACAATCGGGGTATACTTCCATTATGAATGGAGAAGAAGTGTTCTTGAAAGGTTCAAAGCAAGACCCGGTAGCATTGTTCACTAAAAAAAAAAAAAATCCGAATACATAGCCGCTTCATTGGCAGCTTGGGAAGCTGCATGGATAAATTTGTCCATTGCTTATCTAGGGGTGGTCTCTACCATTCAAGACCCCTCGAAATCTTTGGTAATTACATGGGTGGGATTGCTCAAATCAAGGAACCCCGTACTCATCAAAAGACTAAGCACCTTGAGCGGAGATTCAACATCATAAGGTATGGAGTTGAAAAGGGTAAAGATATGTATTCGTAAAGTTCATAAAGATCAAAACATTGCTAATCCACTAACGAAGGTCCTTGATGAGGGCAAAGTATGAGGGTCATACTTGTGCCTTAGGACTTCGATTTACTAGTGATTGGAATTGATCTGTTTGGCATATAAAACATGGAACAATTGTAATATTTAACTCTTTTATATTTTGAGTTATGTTCCCTTTTAGCATGTTTACATCCATGAATAATTCTTTTATTCTAAATGTCCGTAGTCAGTCATATTTGTGGGAACAAATATGAATGTAAGACTATTATGAACTTGGATTGGTGGATATTCATAAGGCATGAATATAGAGCAATTGGTTGCTGCCAAGGTTCATAGATATTCGTGGGATACGAATATTGGACTGACCCGCGTCTCAAATCTTACTACATGGAATCTTATTGATTGATCATAAGTAAATTTGAGTAAAGGCGAATATCATTTGGTATCCTCTGACCTGAGATACATATTGGGTTTTGATATTCACCAAGTGTTATACCTTGAGCTAGTTCTTCGCTGATATGAAATAATGGTCAGTACATAAGGCTATGTTCAGATATGACATAAGGTGATTGTGAGAAACGTATGTAGTCAAGATGGGATTTGTTCCTCTTATTCGTTGAGAGTATGATGTCTAAGGCCTGATTAAGTTAAATCAACAAGGAATGATCATTCTGTGTCCTTGGATTTAACATGACATCTGTAACAAAAGGATAAATGATTGATTCACCTAAATCATTTCAAGTTTGGAACTTGAAGGGGATGATGTTATTGAATGGCTTATAGTCATGCGTATTAAGGGTAGTAAACCGTTGTTAGGCGGTATTTACTGCTTGCATCAATCTTCTATGTATCTTGTGCAAGTGGGAGATTGTTGGATTCTTTATGCCCAAGACACATAGAACATTGATGTGGTTAGTACGTTGTGATCCAAGTCGGGTCATACCCAATAACAAGCTTAGCAAACACCAATAAATATTTAATTGATGATATGATCATACAATTAAATAATTACACCAATTTAGAAAATGGGTTTTCTAAATAAATTGTATGTGAGAAGGAACAAATTATGAGGATATTTTGTTCATGGATATTATTTGTTATGTTGTTTAAATTAGTTAAGCAACATCAAATAATAAAAGTGTGTGTACATATTATATATAATTAAAAGGTTAATTATGTATAATATTTAAAACTTTTGTAAAATTTAAAAGGGAGATTATAGATGAAACCCTAAGTGGATTAAAGGGGTTCGGCCGCCCC
Organism: Flaveria ramosissima; assembly: GCA_025215565.1. NCBI lineage: Eukaryota > Viridiplantae > Streptophyta > Magnoliopsida > Asterales > Asteraceae > Flaveria > Flaveria ramosissima. The sequence goes on from CM046034.1 coordinate 4,879,506, forward strand.
ATGGCAGCCCCCTTCTCTCTCTTTTTCTTTTGTGTTCTTGGAACAAAAGATCTTCTTGAACACACACATACTTAATCTAGCCCTTTTCTCACATGCAAAATGGACACAAGAATTCAAGTTTCTCATCTGGAAGAGAAGTCTCACGGCTGGAACAAGGCTCCAGCAGCCTCTTGATGTCTCACGGCTGAAAGAAAGTTCCAGCAGGTTTCTTGATCTGATTTTGGTGTCAAATCCTAGCAAAGATGGTGTTTTCTTATAGGCTTGTGGGTATGATTGCTTGAGGACATCTATCTTGATGTTTTGGTCGTTCAAAAGCATCATCATCTTGATCCAATCCACGGTTTTGACAGCTTCTGGAAGGTAGAGTTATTGTGTTGTTTTGGTTGTTTTGTTTTATCTTGATAACTAGTTCAAACACATATATTTGATCCTATGGTTTTGGGTTTGTTGAAACAAAGTTATGAGCTTTAAATTTTCAGATTACAACATGATATTAAGTTCATATTCCGCTGCGTTTTTCTTGTTTAAATGGTTAAACAACATTGTTAAGGTCCAACAAACCCAACAGTGGATTAACAAATCCTTTGCTCATGTTTGATTGTGCAAAGTTTCTATTATGAGATCTATTTCTAAAGTAACAATCTGCAGTGTTATGAGTCTTTTCATCACAATAAGTACAATATTTGTTAAAATAACAATCTGCTGTCGAATGATTTCTCATGTCACATATGTGTCAGTACTTGTTGAAGTAGCATTCAGCAGTATTGTGATTTTTCATATCACAGATTTCACAGTACTTTTGTGGTGTCACAAACAACTTTTTGTTCACTTTTGACATTGACACAATGTTTGATTTTGGTGTTAAATAGTTATTCATTTTTCTTTCATTTTTCACTGTTTGATTTTGTGTCAATTTATTATGCATTTGTTTGACATGAATTTCCTTCTTAAATGTATTCGGAACAAATCTTTTAGCTACAGCGGAAGTCTTTGAATCTGAACTAGATTTCAGATCAGAGTATGATTTGTTCAAAATATTTGCTTTGTTATTTTGAAGAGAATTCATATTCAAAATATTTCCTTCTTAAGTTTTGTTGTTTGATTTGTTGTTTTAATCAAATTTTCTAAACTTTTGATTTGTTCAGATGTTGCTTTTGATGATTTTTTCTTCTTTGATTCTTTGATTTTGAAGAACCTGGTTTGTTTTCAGATTGAACATCATCAGAGGAAGATTCCTTTTCTGATTGAACTTGTTTCAGATTAATGGTGTTTGAATCTTCTGATGTTCCTATCTGTTGTTTATCTTTGCTTTGTACTTTCACTTCTTCTATTACTTCATGAGTTTGATCAGACTGTTCTGTTTTGGTTGTTTTGGTTCATATGATTTTATCTTTATTGGATGTCCATTTTTTGATCTTTTCTTGATCTTTTTCAACAAACACTTGAACATTTTCTTTTTCTTCTTGTTCATTCTTGGTTTTGATCTGGAATTCTTTAAGTTTAGCTTTATTTTCAGGAGAATGATCATGAGTATTGAAGTTATCTGGTAGTGTGTTTGTGATTGATTCAGGCATAGGTTTATGAGTGAAACCTAATCCTACTTTTTGTTTCTCTTTTCTTTCACTTACCAGTTTCTCTACTATCATTTTTGAACTTTTTACTTTTGCCAGATCCATTTGTGTTGCAGCATGTGCTATTTTCTCCTGTTCAAGATTCTTGGTCATTTCTTCTAATTGTTTAGAAACAATTTCTAGATCTTTTATTGTTTTGTTCCATGAATTTTGGAGAGAGATAATCTTTTGATCTGCAATTTTATGATCAGATTTAAGTTTGCTATGCATAGATTCTTCTTGTTTTAACTTCTCACAGATTTTGAATGAGTAATTTCTGTAGTGTTCAACATGTTCATAACATGATTTGGTGCAAAGTTTTTCTCTCACTTCTGATGGGATTTCAGGAAATTTTGGAGCTGTGGTTTTAGTTTTTGAAGTTGAAGAGTCAACCTTTGGTTGATCACACTATGCCATTAGGGCTACTTCATCTGAATCCTCCTTAGGATCAGACTTGTTACTCCAGTCATGGTCATCTTCCTCTTCATCACTTTCCACTTTTGGGTCATTGTATTCCAACCAATCTTCTCCTTGAATTTCTGCAATAAGAGATAAACTTGATGTTAATTCATTTGTAAACTGTTTTGCATATGCACTCCGATCATAACCATCTTTTATGCTGACTAATAGAGCTTTCTTTGTTTCATCAAATGATTTGGTTTCTTCTTTGAGCTCAAGCATAGGAAGACTTTGATAAGGCTTTTGAAATGTCTTCTGAGCTTGTTGAAATCTTTGATTGCTTGAGCTTGATTGACCATTTCCTCCATTGTTCCTTGGAGCTTTGCGTTCTCTTGAGAAGTGTCCATAGCTGTTACAGTTAAAACATCTTGATTTTGACTTGTCAAATCCAACTGTCTTGTTTGCACTTGGCTTGTATTTCTTGTTGACATAAGAATGTTTTTGAGTTCTGTAGGCAATCATCACCATCTGCCAGTTTAAGTCCATCTCCCCAACATCTTCAGGATCCATCTCAAATAAATCCTGCAAAACAAAATCTAGTTGAGTTAAATGGCTACCTTGGTATGCTTGAAAACTGGCCATAAACGCAGTGAATGCAGTTTTGGACTCTTCATCCTCTAATAGGATATTAATTACATCTTTAACTTTGCTAGATTTAGCAGAGTTAGATGATGAAGAAGTCTCGGTTTGAACATTTGATGATTGAGTCTGTGGTTTAGGAGGAGGTTGAGAATGAGACTGAGTTGTATAAGCAGGTGCACTGATAAAAGATGAATCAGTAAAAAATCATGCTCCAACAAACAGATCTCCCTCTTCTTCAAACCTTTTCTCACTCTTTGCCATGAATGCATTCTCTATTATGGTTGCAGGAGAAGCAACAAACTGATATTATGACATTGATGCTGCTCTATCATTGAACTTTCATCAATCTCCACTGATTCTATTTTTGCAATAAGAAGATCTAGATCCATTGGAAACTTTTCAGTATGCTTTAGTAGGGTTACAGTTTGTTTCCATGATGATGGTAAAGCATTGAGTAGTCTGAGATTTAAATCTTCAAGATCAGGTTTGATACCAGCTGTTGACATCTCTGTTGTGAGTTGAACAAATCTGTTCATCATCTGATTTATTGTCTCTCCAGACACATGTTGAAACAATTCTAATTATCTTTTCAGCTTTTGTTTCTTTAGATTTTGGATCTCTTTGCCTCCTTCACAAATAATCTTTAAGGCTTTGTATAGAGTGTATCCAGTTTGGTATGCATCTAGCCTTGTAAGAACTTCCAAAGGTAATCCTTTACAGTAGGCTTTAATATCATTCTTAACTCTTTTCAGATCATCTCCTTGAAGATCATCTTCTGGATATGGTTTTGGAGAATCTTTTGTGTACACAAATCCTCTGTCAGGCCCATCAGTAATAATAGGAATGTATGGTCCTTTTTCTATGGATTTCCAAAGATCAGTGTCAATGGAATTAAAATGCTGTTTTAGCCTAAGTGACCAGTTTTTGAAATCAGCTTTGTTTTTAAGTTTTGGAACTCTGTTTTTAGAATCTTCTGATTTCACCATTCTTATATTTTTGTTTGTTTTAGAATTTTGAATTAAGAAAATAAATGCAAAAGTTTTTGAGAAATTTTCCTTTTTCAAAAAATTCTAAGTGTCAGGTAATACGCCTGAACAGTGGTTATACGTCCAAACAGTTGATGCGCCTGAATTGAGAAACGTCTAAGGGAATGCCTTAGAAAATTTTCCAAACGTCCAAGGTTTATGCGCCTGAACAGTTCTAAAACGCCTGAACTGTTGTCAAGCGCCTAAATAGTTGTCATGCGCCTAAATACTTGTAATTTTTCTCAACAAAGGTGATACATCTGAGATTCTTCTCTTCAACAGTATTCAAACGACTGACAAAAAAGCGTCCACACAGTGTTAAAACGCCTACACAGTGTTAAAGCACCTAACACTTAGACAAATTTTCCAGTCAATTTCAGCTCATGCGCCACATTCATCATCTTCATATGAATGTAACAAACTCAAATCTTCTGAATTCTTCAAATGTTGATGAATTCAATCGTAACTTTCCAATTAAGTAAGTTTAATGCTGATTAACTATCTTCTAACATCAATTTCATTCAATTTCAACAACAAATCACTCAAGTTTGATATTTTCAATCCGAAAACATCAAACCCTTTTTCGAACACAAATTGACTTGAATTTGATGAATTGAACTGCAAATTGTGATTCAGATTATGTTTCTGATGATGAAACACAACTAAAATTCACAAATTTTCAATTGAATTGTATCTCAATCACAGATTCAATGAGATTTTTGAGTTTTTAGAGTTCGAACAACTACAAAAATCAATCACTAACAACTTTCCAATAGCTCTGATACTATTTGATAGGATCAAATGTACCAATCTGTGATAACAGTTCAATGAAATTCACACAAAGTAATCAAATCTAAACAAGATATCAACAAAGTTCAAGTTTTCATTAATATCAAGTTCAGACAATCACAAAGTATGAAAGCAGGTACGAATACAATTCTTAGTTACCTACTACCTGTAAGTCTAAACTATTTATACTGAAAACAAAAAGTAAAGGAACTAACTAATTACACAAATAGTCCCTATACTATTACAAAATGTTAAAAGACAACTAAAGACAACATGTTAATCTTTTTAAGAGCACTAACACTTTCCAATGTATCTTTTGATAGACATCTAATATCAATATTAGCATATAACTCAATAGGATTTGACTTTCCTTTGAGTATATTTCTAATACTCTCTTTTCTTGAAATTCTCATGAATTCAATGTCTTTGATGTCTTTCCTAACAATGTTTGCATAAGCAAGAGCTTTCCTCAATGATATTCTTTCCATTGTAGCATTCATCACATTGATGATAGAAAGAAAATACTTCTTATCTTGCTCTGCAATCTCTGGAGATACCTTTTCAAACTTTTGCACAGACAAAAATGATATATAACTTGGATGCAATAGCTTCAGTTCAAAAGCACCAAATAATGTAATCATATCCTCATCCCATCGTTCGAGATTTCGGACCAGTTTAAGCTTAAAAGTCTCAGTGTTATAGAACCATCTGAGAATTGGCTTTGACTTCTGATTACCATCAATCACCTTTAGACCAGGAGTTGTGACTTTTTCAAAGTACTTGTCACAAAATTCTATCATGAGATGTTCTTCTTCAGATTGTAATCCTTTGAGCTTTTTGTTCTTCTTTAAAGTAGCAAAGTACTCTTTGTCTTCTTGATCACATCTTTTTGAAGAAAATTACTTGATCTATCCATTCCTCTTCTCAATAATTCTGTCATCATTTTACCACGTTTAGAATCAGATGGATTGATCAGAGGTAAAGATCCTTCTTGTTCTCTTTGGCTTCAAAGGAGCCTTCATACATCAGTTTTAGTGCATCCCATCGCTGTTTAGCTGTTTTGCACTTCTTGAAACCTCTGTACACAGAGTTTGGAAGGACAGTTTGAAGAGCAGTCACGGCCTTTCTATCAATCTCTACTTTCTTCCTATCTTCATCAGAGTAGTTAGCCACATCTTTGGGATCATACCAGCACCAGTAGCAGAAGGAGTGCTGGGTATGAAAGGTCCTTTTCAACAGATTCCCATATTCTTGAGTCTAGAGACCCTATGAAACCTTCCATTCTCACTACACCAATGTAAATCAAAGTGATCAGTGGGGACTTGTTCATGGTTCCACTCTCCATATCAGTGTTTGAAATGGATGCCATTTTGAAAGTTTAGTATTTGTGTGTGTGTGGGATCTTAAGATGGTAAGATCTTATATCAAGATCCTGAAATGCTCTGATACCAATTGCAGGACCGGTTTAAGGGCTTAACAATTACAACACAACAACACAAAGAGGAGATTAACCAAACTTGATCAAACAGTAAACTGATTAACCAAGATAATGATACAAAGAACACAAGTACTAATAAAGAGACAGAACAGAAGATTTGGGTTTCAAGGATGCAGTATATTGCTTTCTCAAGTTCTCTTACAAGTGTTACAAAGCATAAAGAAAGATACTAGAACAAGGAATACTTATACTACAACCTACAACGGCTATACTTTGAAAGCCAGCTGGATACAATTGACTAGACACAAAAAAATCAATTGTAGAATCAAAAGGCATATCTGCCTTTTGATCTTGTGACTATGACATGCCATAGCTCACACCCTTATCTATTACAAAAAGGATAAAGTACATAAAGTAGAAGGTTACAGACTCAAGACCTCAATGTGCAGTTACCAAAAGCATGGACCTTTTCACCAACTCATGTAAGTTGGTGACTTTACAGAGATGCAGCGGAAAGGTGTCCAGCTTTATGGAACAATACATCAGATAAAGCATGTTACTAAAAGTCTTCGGAAGAAATCTATCTTCATAGGATGAAGCTTCGGAAGACTTTGTCTCTGAGGCTTCGGAAGACTTCATATTCGGCTTCGGAAGATATTGGTCTTGGCTTCGGAAGATTTTACACTTAGAATATTTCTAGTGCATGGTGTAAACTTCTGAAGCAATTCTACTTCAGTACTTAGTGCATTACTTGCAGAGAGACTTTGGATGTTTTGGTTTGCATCAGACTTAAAGGAATCCTTACATAATCTGTTTAACTCTTTCAAGTCTTGCACTGGAAGTTTAATGATGCTTAAGTAAAAATGATATTGTTGGAGCTGGAAAAGATAGTCTATATTATCAACACAGTGAAAGTCAACAAAAGTCAACGTCACGGTCAAAGTCAACAAAAGTCAAACCCGACACGTTCGAGACAAAGAACCGAGACGAGACGTTGAAGATTTAAATGACTAGGAGTTTTATTGTAATAAATATATTTTGTGTGAACAAAATATATTTTATCTTGATTTTAGTCATTTTATGCTTAATATGTAATTTTGTATTAATTAGCCTAAGTCTAGGGGGTTAAGTGCAATTAGTGAATATTAGTCTAGGCCATAAATAGGTTAATTGTCATTAGTGTTGGTTAATGGTTGAATGACCAATTGATTGAGGGCTTTACTTGTAAACAAATTATATGCAATCAATAGAGATCAAGTGGTTTTCATTGTGTTCATCTTTATTTGATCTATAATCTTCATGATTTGATTCAAGTTTGATCATCCTGGATTTACAATTTGGTATCAGAGCCATTTTGGATCAAATTCACTGAAGATTTGAAGATTTTTAAAGAGAGAAGTTGAGGTTTTGGTTGTTTTTGTTCAATATCAAGTTTTCATCGATTTTGGATTAGATTTGAGTGTTATTGATATGAAAATTGATTGAAGTTTGCTTGTTATTGGTTGGGAAAGCTCTGTTAATCGTCAGATTTCAAATCCATTGAGATTTGGGCGATTTCAGATTGATTTCGTGTTGAAAAAGCTTTTCAGCTTCGTCCAGCGAAACTACGAGTTCTTCCAGTGAAACTGCATGTTCTTTCAGCGAAACTACAAGTGTTTTACACTTTGTAGTTAATTTCAGCACCTCAGCGAAAGTAGTGATCTTGAACGAAAGTTCAACAGTGCTTGTGGGTGATTTACAAGCGACATTGCTGCCGAAAGTATCATTGAACGAAAGTTCAAGCTTGTTTCGTGCGAACTTTTCAGCGAAACTAAGCCATTTGTGACATTTGGCTAGCGAAACTACTGCCGAAATTTCCAGCGAAACTACTGTCGGCTCAGCGAAACTGGAGTTCACAGCGAAACTAGCTTCGCGAAACTATAATTTCGGCGAAACTATCATTTCTTCAGCGAAATTCGAATGTTAAAGATGATTTTTCCCCCCTAGTTTGGAATAATTGAGTTCAGCTTGACCCCAGTTGCTAAGATTGTCTAGCGTGACATTTAAAAAAAATAATATTTTTCCCGGGGGAGAATTATTCAAAAAATTTGGGAAAAATATTTTTGGGGCGTTTAATTGTTCAAATTTTATAACACTATAATGTCATCTTCAGAAGACTTTACATCAGATAATCTCTCAATGGCACAAAGTCGGTTTGACTCTTTTGCAGCAGTGAAGAAAGAAAAATTGACAGATTTGATTGATCGATTCTTAAAGGTGGCAAATAATCTAAAGAAGCATGTTCCAGATCTCAGTAATCATGAACAGATTCAAAAGCTTCTTGACTCTCTTCCGTCTGCATGGAATTATCAAGTTAAAATGCTAAAGCAAGAAAGAGGTTATGTCGACACAAAACTTATGGATATGATTAACAGACTAAAATCTCTCGAGCTGGATATCCAAAGAACAAATTCATTTCAGCAAGCCGTGTTCCCACATCAACCCACACGCTTAATATTGATCTTGTTCTTATGTAACAAGCATACTTGATTACAAAACAGAGATGATTGAAAAGTTGAAGTTAATGAGACTGATTCGGATGTGAATTTTGAATTTGGAGAAACTGTTGAAGATAACTATAAGCTCTGAGAGTCGACAATGACACTAAACGGAGTCTGTGAGAACCGATGCTGATAAGGCTGGAAAAGCTGATAAAAGAGAGAAAGAGTCTAAGGTTGACAAGATGCTGAAGGTCAAAGAATAGGAACAACAAGAAATCACATTGGTTTGCAACTGTGAAAAGAGCTTAGCTGCAGAACGAACTATCATGGGTCTTCCTTATGAGACTGTTCAGGATATGTGTTCTTCGTCATGCAAAATCCGGTTATTTGGGATTTATAAGGCAAACAGATTGTTATTGTAAAATGAAAAGAATTAAAAACAATCAATCAGGAACTAAAGAAAAATGAAATTGTTTTTTCAGGAAACTTAATGAAGCATTGGCTGAAATTGATCTTTTACTAGAACCATTTTGGAGCGTAACTTGAATTAATATCTAGAGAAAGGGCTTGTTTTAGCTCATTTGAAACGACAAAGCTTCAAACAAAGCTTGATAATGGACCCTTTCACACATGAAAAAGGATGAGCTTATTGCTAAACAACAAGGGGCGCGGGTGAAACATGGGATTGGATTAAATCTGTAGTGAAACTGTATTTAGTTCAGTTCCACCCCCTCTACTTTTGTTATTCCCAATTCCAAACCTCATCCTAAAAATGATTTGTTTGAACAATCTAATAGTAGTTTGCATGCAGGTTTGAGCGATGTGAATCTTAAAGAGTCAAGATAATTTGATTGTACAACTGGTATGGGATACAAGAAACGAATGCTGACAGTCAAGCTAACGATTGTTCATCCCCCGGTTGTTTGTAAATCATATCCACTATTTCTTCTAACTTCTTTGATAAGTTTAAAGCAGGTGAAATACCTACTTTTTGAGCCTGTCAGGGTGTGAAGAAGAGATAAATCCGAAAATCACCCATCACAAGTTCCAACAACAACACTCCTATTCCTGTCAATCAAGATCCATTGGAAGCAATCTGTGTATACGAGACTGGTACAAGCTCGGATGATGATCATCACAGAGGTGCGTGTTGGTTCCTCACAAATCAATGTCTCCTAAACATTGTCAATCCCAAAAGCTTCCAAAAGCTGAATCAAGACCATACAGATCTCTTCTCCAATTGCAAAGCAACCCAGTCAATCAGTGAAGATCTCAGTCCCTGTCAGGATCAGTGATCACAAGTTTGATAGTTTTGAGTGTAACGCAGCGGAATAAGATCAAGAATTAGACAAATGTAGCAAAATTTGATATTCGTATGCATTAAAACAAATACGAGAGAATATATTTCTGTGACAAGGAATGTTTCAATTATAACAAATATTTCTGCTCAATCATTCACATATTACAATAAGGTTGACACTCCTTATATAGAGTGCAATCACTGCTGTTATCACGGGATAGTGACAACTGGCAGATCTATTACAAAAATAACTAACACTTAACAAACTACTGAAATGTTCACAACTACTGAGAACAGTCAGGTGCTAAGTACAATATAAAACTACTGATAAGAAACTACTGAAACTACAACGACTGAAGAACAAGCTCTTCAGTCGTTTTACAAAACTACTGAAAACATAAAACTACTGAAAGTAAACCGTCACAACTACTGAAGAAGTCCTCTTCAGCTGTTATGACAACGTCTGATACTTGGTCTTCAGCACTTGTCTTCAGACTTTGTCTTCAGCACTTGTGTCTTCAGACTTTGTCTTCAGCACTTGTCTTCAGACTTTGTCTTCAGCACTTGTCTTCAGACTTTGTATCAGTTGTTGTCTTCAGCTGTTGTGGACTTCAGCGGTTTTGTTGTGACGTCTGTGGGACTAAAGGTTTTTCTGATCCGGCTCATTGGTTCTTTTGGTCCAACAAACTCCCCCTGAACCAATGCAGCCAAAACCTTTAACTTTATTGAGGTCCCACTTATTGTTGGCAGAATGTTTGGTCTTTTTCCTTCTTGATCAGTTGAGAATGACCCATTATAAGCACTGGCCTGGGAATGAGTCTCTGATGATTTGGTTGGCAATGTATGGATGGGAGCTCTGTATTGGGGAATTGGACACTGAGCTGTTCCCCCATCCATGAGACTCACTTCCCATGTATAAGCCTGTAGGATTCTCTGGTGTATGCTCTGAGAAACATAATTTGTTCTTCCATGGTAAGATTTTCAGCTTCACCATCAAACAATCCTTCACGCCCATACAGCTCTGAAATGTACTTAGCCTGTTTGCCATTTTTGAGCTCAACTGTTGTAATCTGTCTGTATGCAAACTCATCTGGGTGAGTACCTTCAAGTAACAGACTGAGCTCATTTTGTTTGAAGTTCTCAAGCTTCTTGTAGACTAACCCCTTTTAATTACTCTGTTCTCTAACATCTTTTGGGGTGGCTGTTTAGTCTCATAGGCCTTCTTGAAATCTTCTACAATTTCCCAGGGTGATACTACCAGGACCACTGTGATCTCTTCATCTACGATCCTTTTTACTTGGCCCTTGTATCTCGCAGGAATGTCTTTCTTCACAATTCTGTGAGCCACCCTAGGATCAGGCCATATTCTCACCTTTTCCTTTTGATATTGAAATGTGTTAGCAAGGGTGTACAATCTCAGAGCTTCTTTCTTCATACTGATTATTGATGAAGAAGCAGCATAAGTTTTGTCTATGCTTTTCAGCATCTCATCATCATGAAGCCTTTGCTGCTGTTCTTCTTCTATCTTTACTCTCACAGTTTCCATCTGTGAGGTGGGAGTGATGGGCATAGGTTTGGCTTTAGGCAAAGTTAGGACTGCGGAAAGAGGCAGCCTATCTTCTTCCTCATCATCCTCTTCTTCTTCTTCTTCTTCTAGCCTCAACATCCTTCTCTTCTTCTTCTGGGTGCATCATCAGCTGTTGGTTTTGAGGGTAAGGAGTTTGTTTAATGGGTTGTGGTAGTGGTGATTTTGAAGTGGGAAGTTTTGCAGGTTGTTCTAGCATTCTTGTAGTGAGTGAGGCTTTTGAGTGTTTTGCTAGTTCCTTTCTATTCCCAGCACCTGCCTCATTTAGTGCTTCAATCACCAATCCCTTAGTGTATGCTTCAGACGAACAGATCTTGGTGGTTATTGCCAAGATACTGTCCCTGGTCCATGACTTAATCTCGATCAATGATCTCCCAAGGTGCTTTGCAATGAATCTGATCATGATCTCTAGTCTTTCTCTTTCTAATGCATCATAACTTGCCCATCTTGAGTTAATTTCTTCTTCAACTTCAAGTCTCCTAATCTCTGAGTCAAGCTGTGCAGTATCGAACCCTTGTCTATACAGTTGATCAATAATGGAGTCCATTGATTTACTATGTGTAGCATCCGCATCCGCCATTTTGATCATCTCATCGAGTTGGAGTTCTTTTTCTTTTCCTTCAACCTTCCTCTTCTTATATGTGATATGAAAGTCTTTGTGACTTTCACCCACTTGATCAATGTCGGCTCCCTTCACAAACTCCTCTTCCTTCTCAGTCTCCTTTTCTTTCAGTATGCTCTTCCTCTTTGCTTTCACTGACTGACTCTCCCCCTTTTTGGTTGCATTGGTTGCAAGGGTTTGAGTAGCAGAAAGCCTTGTGCTCACAGTCTCCTCCACCAGGGGTTGTATGATTGAGGGAAGCCTCTCATCCATGGTTTTGATCACAATGTCTGTGATCATTGGGGTGATGAGAGGTAGGGATTGCTGAAAGATAGCAGCTGTTTGCTCAGAGGGGTTCTGTCCCTGAGAAGCAGTGCCAGAAATAGAGGCTGGTGGGTTTGAAGTTTTGAGTGGCTGAGTGTGTGGGAGACCTTCAGGTGAAGGTGCCATCTGTGGGTTTATGTTGGTCAGATGGACTTGCTTCTTGAGAGAATTGGTCAAGTAGTCTTTGTAGTCTATGGACTTCTTCCTCAAGAATTGTGTTCTGGGCCAGAACATCATAAAAGAAGCCCAGGTCATCATCAGCAGATGCTGAATCACCTGACCTCCTGCTTGTAGCAGGATGTACATGCACTGGGTGTAGACCAGTTTTAGCATGTGCCCCTTTTTCTTGGAACTGGGGACTTCCAGCCTCAGGACGATGTCCTTCATCAGCTGTTGCCTCTGATGAGGTCTTAGCAATGTTACCAGCCTCAGTCTGATCATGTGCTGATTCAGAAGAGGTGGCAGCCTCACCAGATATTCTGATCTCCATATATCCACACCAGGAGACAGAACATTTAAACCCCGGTGCTGTGGGTTGTCAGAAGCATGTTGATCCTCTTCCTCAATGGCTGTGGTTGTCCCCTTTGTTGGTGTTTGGTGGGGAGGAGGAGAGGCATGCAGCTGAGTCAGCACTTTTGCAATTATAATGGTTGGACTTTGGGGGGCATTTGCATGGGGAGATGGGGTAAAAGCATTATGCACCTGGGGAGAATGGTGCTCTTCAATGGCAATCTCCTCAAATGAGGAAGATTCCAGATTAGTGGGTACCCCTTCTTTGGTTGCTGCAGGCTCCTTTTGAGAGGAATCCTGAGCGGCTGTGGCTGGTAGAGTCTCTGATACTGCTGGGGGGTTTAAACCAGCAAGTATATCCTGCTTTGGTGGTACAGGAGCATCTTCAGGGGACTCATCTCCCTGAATAGCTGTTTTGGGGCGTTTGTTTTTGGTTTGGTGGGGACTCTGGATCTGGTGGTGGTGGCTGTGGGTTCCAGCTGCGTGGGTTTGCGCAGCTTGGCAGCCATTTTTAGAGATTGGTCAGAGTTGTGCCGGGAGTATACTTCAGGCAATACAGCCATAGCAGGGACTCCCAGGCCAACAAGTCCCTCAGCTTGAAGCTGGTTTTCAATTATGGCCATTATGAACCGAGGATATAATATCCAACGGTTAGCAAGTTGTTTTTGGGCCATATCCTTGAGCTCTAAAAATAGTATTTCAGAAAAATTTAAAGGTTTTGCTCAAGGATGGAGTACATTACCTGTTGCCACCTTGTGGACATTTGATCCCATGATGAAGTCTTGGGGGCAAGGCAGACATTTACCATATGAAAGATGAGACGTTCGGCATCCTGGAAATGTTTCTTCAATATGGTAGATGCACTCAGGTTACCTTGGTATCCATGGTGGGCAAATGATAGATCTGTTGTGCCCTTTGGATAACCAGTTGGGAAAGTGGCATCATCCAGATTGAGGGTTTGGCGAAGAGTGTCTGGAGTAATGACCACTTTTTGACGATGGACAAACGATTGAAGAGACTCTGTGTCATTCTCCTCAGAGACAAGAGTGACGTTTGTCCAGAATTGGTTAAGAGATTCGGCATATATGGTGGGATTTAACAGAAAAGCCGTTTGGTAAGGTGACTGAACCATTAAATCAATGGCGTTGTGAAACTTGGTCCAGTATGGCGATTTTGTGAGATGTGCGACACAGTTGTGTCGTGGTTTTAGTTGCATGGTCGCCATTGATGAAGAGAGGTTACAGAGTTTTGAACGTTAGGTTTGAGAAGAGAGGAGAGAAACTCTGAAGGTGGGATAAGGTATTTAAAGGGTAGGGTTAGAAAACGACTGAAGGTTTTGGTGTTAGTCATCAGTTGTTGAAACTACTGATGACGTGGTATTAACTTTCAGAGGTTTGAAATGACTGACCGTATTGGTGTGATCAGCAGTTGTTATAAAACAACTGAAGACTTGGTTTTAACCGGCAGACGTTGAAACAGCTGAAGTCTCTGATTTAGTCATCAGTAGTTATAAAACTACTGAAGACAGTTTTGACTTCAGGTGGTGAAACAACTGAGGACATGGTGTTTGTCATCAGTAGTTGTGAAACTACTGAAGACAGTGGTTTTGTCATCAGTTGTTGTAAACAGCTGAAGACTTGGTGTTAGTCTTCAGTAGTTGTAAACTACTGAAGACATAGGTTTGGCTTCAGTTGTTTAGAAACAGCAGTTGTAGAAACAACTGAAGAGAAATTACTCATCAGCTGTTTTCGTCAATTCATAGCTTTTCAGCTGTTTCAGTCTGACCTCCACACTTACTCATCAGACTTAAATCTGAGTTTCAGAGGTTTCATTGGTCATCAGTACTTATCTGCATTTCTGACATCAGTAGTTGTAGCTACATCAGCTGTTGTGATTTCATCAGCTGTTGTAACTACATCAGCTGTTTTAACAAATAAAGTACTTCAGTACTTGTGAGGCATGTAGCCTTCAGTAGTTATAAAAACTACTGAGGGTAAAGGAACTCATCAGTACTTATATGTGACATGGTTACCAATGATCATCAGTACTTATTACTGAGATCATCAGTAGTTGTCACTTATTCTAGCTGCAGCATACCAAGCCTTAACACCAGGTTGTGGAAAGTTGAACTATCCAAAGGCTTAGTAAAAATGTCTGCAAGCTCATCAGCACTAGGAACAAATTTTGGATCAATCAGACCTTTTTCAAACAATCTCTAATAAAATGGTGTCTGATTTCAATATGTTTAGTCCTAGAGTGCTGGACAGGATTCTTGACAATACAAAGAGCTGAAGAGCTGTCCATTAACAATGGAGTCTTAGTCTCTGTTATGCCATAATCCAATAATTGGTTTTGAAGCCAGAGTACCTGAGATGTACAGCTTGCAGCAGCAATGTACTCGGCTTCAGCAGTTGATGTAGCAACTGAGGTTTGTTTCTTACTCTGCCAAGAAATCAAACAGTTGCCTAGGAATTGACATCCACCAGAAGTTGATTTCCTGGTCAACTTACACCCTGCATAGTCACTGTCAGAAAAAGCAACTAATTTACCAGAATGTCTAGTAGAATACCATAAACCTAGAGATGGAGTGCCTTGCAGATATCTAAAGATCCTCTTGACTGCAATCAAATGAGACTCCTTAGGTGCAGCCTGAAATCTAGCACAAACACATGTAGCAAACATAATATCTGGTCTAGAAGCTGTTAAATACATCAAGGACCCAATCATACATCTGTAAAGTGTTTCATCAACCACTTTACCTTTCTGATCTGTATCCAGTTGTGTGGTGTTGCACATGGGAGTAGAACAGGGCTTACAGTTTTGTAAATCAAACTTTTCAAAAGATCTTTTGTGTATTTGGACTGATGAATGAAAATTCCATCAGCCTTTTGTTTGATTTGCAAACCCAGAAAGAACTGTAATTCTCCCATGGCACTCATTTCAAACTTCTGTTGCATCAACTTTGTAAAGGCATCACACAACTGTGGATCAGAGGATGCAAAAATAATATCATCTACATAAATTTGAACAAGTAGATTATGCTGCCCAGCTTTCTTAATGAATAAAGTCTTATCTATGGAGCCTCTAGTGAAATTATTTTCCAGAAGAAAGTTTGATAATGTCTCATACCAGGCTCTAGGAGCTTGTTTCAACCCATAAAGAGCCTTATCAAGCTTATACACCCAATTAGGATGTTTATTGTCCTCAAAACCTGGTGGTTGACATACATAAACCTCTTCTTTAATTTTCCCATACAAAAATGCACTTTTGACATCCATTTGAAAAACTTTAAGATTTTGATAAGCAGCATAAGCTAAAAACAATCGAATTGCTTCCAGTCTGGCTACAGGGGCAAAGGTTTCATCATAATCAATACCTTCTTCTTGTGCAAACCCCTGAACAACCAGTCTGGCCTTGTTCTTAACAATAAGCCCATTTTCATCAGTTTTGTTCCTAAACACCCATTTAGTGCCTATTGCACACTTACCTGGAGGTAGAGGAACCAGTTCCCACACTTGCTGTTTCTTGAACTGAAGAAGCTCAAGCTGCATGGCATCAACCCATCCATTGTCCTTTAAAGCAATGTGATAATTCTTTGGCTCTTGCTGACTGATGAAGAGAGCATAGAAGCAGAAATTTGACAATTGACTTCTTGTTGATACGCCAGCAGTGATATCACCAATGATTTGAGACATAGGGTGATTCTTCAGATCTTGGTACACAATGAGATCAGTGCAAGTGTTTGTAGCAGGCTCAGCAGCAACAGATGGTGATGGTGAAGCATTTCCTTGAAACCAATCAGTAGATGGTAATTCAAAGGAAGTTGAAGTTGTAGAAATCTCATCAGCATTTTGTGGGATTGTGCTACTGGAGCTACAGGAACATCAGGTCTAGCTGAATCAGGCAGTTGATCACTAAACTTGAAGAGGTGAGTACTGCTATCATCATCATCAGCACCAGCAGTACCACCAGGTGGTGAACTGTTGACAGGAGCAACAGCAGGAGTTTGATAAGGAACATATTGCAGTATGTCCAAATCAAATATCTCCACAGGGCTTTGTGGAATCTTGTCCTTTGGAGATTCATTAAACTTAACATGTAGAGTCTCTTCAACCATCTTTGTTCTACAGTTGAAGACTCTGTATGCTTTGCAAGTTGATGAATAACCAACAAAGTACCCTGCATCCACCTTAGGATCAAATTTTTGGAGTTGATCCCGTGTGTTGAGAATGAAACAAGGACATCCAAAAGCTCTGAAGAATGAAATTAGAGGGGCCAAATGATGAAGAACTTCATATGGAGTTTTCATCAACCTCTGATTTACTAGAGCTCTATTCTGTACATAGCAAGCTGTATTGACAGCTTCAGCCCAAAAGTCATTGGCAGTCCAGAATCAGCCAACATGGACCTTGCAGCTTCAATAAGGGTCCTGTTCTTTCTCTCCACTACTCCATTTTGTTCAGGAGTTCTTGGAATGCTAAAATGCCTCTTGATTCCCTTTGAGAGGTAGAACTCATCAAGTGTATTGTTTCTAAATTCTGTTCCATTATCACTTCTAATACACTTGACTGAGAGGGAATACTGCTTCTCAACATACAACACAAAGTTGATAATCTTCTGAGCTGCCTCATCCTTTGAATGCAAGAAGAAAGTCCATACAAATCTGAGTAATCATCCACAATTACCAGACAGTATTTCTTCTTAGCCATACTCATCACTCTCACAGGACCAAAGAGATCCATGTGAAGAAGCTGTAAGCAGGCAGTGGACTTAGGTTCTTCTATGGAGGGAAATGAAGCTTTGTGCTGTTTTCCTTTTAAACAAGCAGTGCAGTTATCTTCACATTTGAACTCCTTCATAGGCAGTCCCCTTACTAAACCATGGTTTATCAGCTGATTTATGTTTTTGAGATTAACATGACCCAGCCTTCTATGCCATAGAGTAGATTCTTGAGGGGAAGCCTTGGAAAATAGGCAAGGATGGCCTTTGAGATCTATTTTCTTGGAAAGATCTAAGGCATACACTCTTCCTGTCCTGTTGGCCTTTAGGAGAGTGTATTCATCCAACACCTTATCAATCAAACTTAGAACTTTGGATGACAGAATCCGACAGTTCTGACTGGTGAAAAGAGCAACATGGCCTTTGTCACACATTTGACACACAAGAGGTTGTACTTGAGATTTTCCACATGGTTAACATCATCAAACTTTATTTCCCCATTGGAAACAAAGCCTTTGCCGATGATGTAACCCTTTGCATCATTGCCAATGACACAAACCCCTTCCTTCCTTGAGAGTAGTCATTAAGAAGTGATCTGTTTCCTGTCATATGCATGGATCCTCCACTGTCTACATACCAGATGCCTCTGTGGCATGTTGAAGAACCCTGCAAAACAAAACAAATTAGTTAGATTTTGAGACCCAAACCTTTTTGGTTTTGGGCCTGTTCACATCAACAGATGGTAAACTAACAGGTTTGTTGGAAACAACAGCCTGAGAGGAAGAAGATGGTGAAGAAGAGGAATCCTTTGGCTTGGACCTCCTTTTCTGTGGTTTCAACATAGGAACATCTAATTGGTTAACTCTTCCCAATAGATGTTGAACCATCATAACCAGCTGTGTCTGATTTTGTGATAAAGCTTTCAGCTCTTCAGATACATTGGCATTGGAGTTTGATAAGTTCCTATGTTGCACCTTCTTCTTTTGAGCAATCTCAGCTGTTACCTGTTTAACCCCTTCCTTTTTGGATTTCTTTTTGGACTTAAGGGTTACAGGATTTGATGTTGCTGGTACAAATGTGGCTTCAAACTCAGTTTTCATTTTAACCATTTTCTCTTTAATTTCCTCTTTATGTTTGAGTTTGGATCCTCTTTTGTACCAACAATCATCTGTAAGATGATTAAACAAACCACATACTTCACATGGTTTCTTCTTCATCTTATGTTGATCATCAACTAAAGAGATGAAACTACTGAAGACTTGCTCTTCAGTACTTTGGAAGCATTATTTGCTTTCTTGACTTCCTCTTTAGTAGTCTTCAAACTCTTTCTACTGACAGTTTTCTTCTTCTTCAGTGCTGACAGTAGTTGGAGTTTGAACTTCAGGTGTTAAATCTTGCTCTCCAGTCCTTTCAGGACTTCCAGAAATAACTCCTGAGTTGATCAACTCTTTGATCATGTGAGTGTCAGCAATGGAACCATCAACATCAGCTGATTGGTTCTGAGAGGGCTTAGTGCTGACTTCTACTTTTGATGATGCTCTATCAAAAAGTGAATCACATGATGAGGTGGATTGGTTATTGCTTTCTCCATCAGATTTCACTTCTACTTCTGCTCTTGAAGCAAAATCTGTAGGAGGAGCAGTGTGATTATAACCAATGCCAAACTTCACATTGGAAGCTGATTGCTTACTAAGAAGCATTTCAAAACCTTTGCATGATTGTACCCATCGATCACACTCTACTTGGGTGACTGCAAGGGTTTCTTTGAGACTTCTCTGGTCTTCCAGAATAACCTCTAGCTTGGCCTTTTCATCATTTAATTGGCATTTAAGCTTATAAATCTCATCACTCATTTTTACTATTAGAGCAGACTCATACTCAGCTTTTCTTTGGAAATGGTTTTCTCAAACTCAAGTTTTTGATTTATTAATGCTACATTTGCCTCTCTAATAGAGACAAAGGCAGCTATGCATGATTCAGAACATAACTTGGCTTTAGCCTCTGAAGATACCTGAGTTACCTGTGAAGATGATGCATTTGAGCAGGAACCTCAGTAGACTCCAGAGCCATAAGTGCCAGATTCCCAAAAGGACTGTCACCACCATGTTGATCAGCACCTGTGAACAGTTGTTCATGACCAGACATGTCATCTGGCAAACTGCTCCAGTCAACAACTCCAGGGGTGAAGAAGCTGTGTTGTTGAGGTTGAGGAGGTTGATGAGATGGTTGAGGTTCTGGTAGTGCATGAGGTTGTGGTACCATAGGAGCTTGAACTTGACTGGTTTGTGGCATGTAATAACAAGGGTAAGGGTATGGCGTTTGACCCTGAGGAACAAAATATGCAGGAGATTGTGGTTGAGAATGATGACTAGAATTGACAGGATGTTGCCCTTTGTTTTGTTGACTATTGCCAGGGAAAGTCACAAAAGGTGCAGAGGAATTAGATCCAGATGATCTACATTCTCTAGCAAAGTGTCCAAGCCTTTGGCATTTGTGACACCTCAACTTACTCTTGTCAAAACCAACTTTGGTTTTGCCAGAGAGTCCTGGGAACTTTCTTCCAGTTCTTTTGTAGAACTTCTGAGATCTGATATTTATCAAGGCCATTTGGCTCAAAATATCCATCTCTTCTAAGTCATCATCAGCAATCCCCTTGAGATCATCCATGATGAAGCATAGATTGTCATTATTACACCCAGTAAACTGACTATCAACACTCACAAATGCAGAATCAGAAATGTTTGAAGAGAAATCAATATGCTCATCATACTGGCATTCAGATGAAGCATATTCTGACTCATGACTAACCAAGGCAGTGTTGCCTGGTACAAAGTCTTCAGTGAGCTTACCAGATGAAGACAGTTTTCGTTTTGTTCTATCTCTCTCTCAAATGTGAGCAATTTCCCATGGAGTTGGGTGAGAGATAGTTTGTCCAAATTTGCACTGGAGCGTAGGACAATAGTATATGTGTCCCATCTCTCAGGCAGTGATCTGAGAAATCTGTTATTCATCTGGATATTGGTGTACTCATGTTTGACCATTTTTAATTCAGAGATCAAACAAGAGAACCGCTCAAACTGTTGAGTCAGTGTCTCACCCTTCTATATGAGAGAATGTCTCATATTGTTGGGCAAGGATCTCTCTATTATTTGCCAAGACCTCATCTGTTCCTCCAAATTGTTCTTTCAAGGCATTCCAGAGGTCATGGGCAGATTCATAATGCATTAGCCCAGAATAGATTTCATTGGGTAGTGCCATGGCCAGAATTCCATGGGCTTTTGCATCAATCTCAAACAATTTCTTATCCTCATCTGAGTATTGATCCTTCCTCTTCGGAACCATTTGATTGGTTTCGGGTTATTCACCATAGGCTTGTGTGGACCATGTACCACTGATGTCCAACAACCTGAGCTGTTAACAGACAGGTGATGGAGCATACGTCGTTGCCATATGTTATACTCATTCCTAACCAGCATTGGAGGCTTGGTTGAGGAACCAGTATTGTGAGGATCATTGGAAGGAGTAGTCATTTTAGGTCCAAAAACAATTTAATTCAAGCTTTAAAAGATTTTACACAGACCACAACAGACTCAATGAAAACCAAGAATAAATCTCAGGATGAATGACCAAAAACACAGAAAATTCAATCTCTATAACCGTTTCTTGCAAAAATGCTAATTCAATCAAACTTGGATCTTGAATAGCAGTTTCAATGATCAATTATTAGATCGATCAATGATTAACCTGCTCTGATACCATTGTCAGGATCAGTGATCACAAGTTTGATGGATTAGAGTGTAAGCAGCGGAATAAGATCAAGAATTAGACAAATTGTAGCAAGAATTTGATATTCGTATGCATAAAAAAATACGAGAGAATATATTTCTGTGACAAGGAATGTTTCAATTATAACAATATTTCTGCTCAATCATTCACATATTACAATAAGGTTGACACTCCTTATATAGAGTGCAATCACTGCTGTATCACGGGATAGTGACAACTGGCAGATCTATTACAAAAATAACTAACACTTAACAAACTACTGAAATGTTCACAACTACTGAGAACATATCAGAGTGCTAAGTAAAAATATAAAACTACTGATAAGAAACTACTGAAACTACAACGACTGAAGAACAAGCTCTTCAGTCGTTTTAACAAAACTACTGAAAACATAAAACTACTGAAAGTAAACCGTCACAACTACTGAAGAAGTCCTCTTCAGCTGTTATGACAACGTCTGATACTTGGTCTTCAGCACTTGTCTTCAGACTTTGTCTTCAGCACTTGTGTCTTCAGACTTTGTCTTCAGCACTTGTCTTCAGACTTTGTCTTCAGCACTTGTGTCTTAGAAGACTTTGTCTTCAGCACTTGTCTTCAGACTTTGTGGACTTCAGCGGTTGTTGTGACGTTTGTGGGACTTAAAGGTTTTTCTGATCCGGCTCATTGGTTCTTTTGGTCCAACATACATTATCCCAGATTAGCATATCATCAACTATGAGTTGGATCAAGACAAGCTTTTATGTGAAGACACTCTTTTTGTCCCTCATATGAGGCCGAACATCTTCAAAGTGATGAAGAAGGTGTCCACCAACTTCACTGGAAGACACACTGCACTCCTTCTAGGTATGATCGAGCCAATGGCTCCTTGTGACATCCCTGTGAGCCTAACAGGTGATGAACCCACACCAGACACAACCACTTCATTGCCAATCATCTCTTCCCATCCTATAAAGTTCACCTACCAAAGAAGTCCCAAACAAACCCTTGTTTAATCTACTCTGATTGAACAAGCTCCCTCTATTCAAGTTAAAAAGGCTAGAGTGTAACAATGGGCTCCCACTCAGCTTGAGGTCCAACCATCCTCCACTATTGACCTTAATATCAGTGTTGAGTCTCCTCAGTCTCAACCTGATGAGCCCCAAACCCAAACCTTCAGCCCTTAGGGTGAGTCCCAATACTCCCCTGAGCAACCAAAAAAGGACAGCCAAATAATTGGCTCAATGCCACTAGACATTGACCAAGGTCCTGGGTCATTAGGTATAACTTCTATATCCTTCACTGACCTATTAACCGGTTCTGATGAAGATTTCATGTTCCTTCAAGGCCATTATGTTGATCTATCACACCAATCTAAAGATCAACTAAGCCCTAGGAAACCTCTGACTTCTAGCCCCTATTAGCAAAGCCAAACTGAGGTGAGTCCCACTGATATGGAGGGAACTCATGCAGACCCAGTTGCCACTACTGAGAGTGACTTAGTGGACTCTCAAGATAGTGGTAACATCTCTAAGACTGAGTCTACAGCAACTTTGCCTATTGATGACTCTGAAAGAGACATCACTTCGCAAAGAAAACCAGGGTGCCAAGAAACTATATCTGGTGATGAGGATGAACATACTAGGTATGTTATCTCATCTCCCCATGATTCTTCAAAAGCAGATAAGTGAAGTCTGCAACTCACCATAAGAGACCTACTTTCTAAAGTCTCAAACCTTGAATCAAAGGTTAAGACTTTAGAGGATAGGTCAGCCACTCAGCAATTTGAGATTGAAAATCTCAAGGCTCAACTAGCTGAGACACAGATTGAGAAGTCTGTCAGGCATGTACAAATTCAAGTTTGTTCTTCCTTTAGCTCATCTACTTCTCAAGATGATGCTACCAAAAAGGGGAAAAATATACAGAGTCAAGCACATGTGGAACAAAGCTTAGCCCTTTCAACCCTGTCTTCATACTACCCTATCCAACAACAATTTATAGCCATCTTCCCTGAGCCTCCTCCTATCACCTTTCAAGTGGATCCAAGGATGCTTATTGATCTCAATAGGTTCTTAACCAAGTTCCTACTAAGTCCTCACTTGAACAACCCTATCCAGATGTTGTTGTAACTTACTTTGGAGCTGAAGAGCTTCAGAGGTTGAATGCACCACCTACCACCGACGAGGGAGTTAGTCAACCTAAGGTCCATATTAAACCTAAGATTGATTTCAAAAGGGATATAAGGACTGATGGCCCAGCAACTGACTTAAGTGGGACATGTAGTGCAATTCCATTCTCTTCCGAAGCAAGGATCCAATCTTCCGAAGCAGAGATCCAAGCTGCAGGAGGAATCATTGAGTTATCTTCCCTGTCTGATGATCTGATTATCACAAAGGCCATTCTTGAGCTAGCCTCTGAGATAAACAGTGAGGACTTTCTTAAAACCCCTCTCTCTCAAACACCTTCATCACCATAAGCTCAACTCCCCACTCACCAACCTGAATCCTCTAAACTAGAGTCTCCAAAAGCTCAATCTTTTGAAGACATCAAAGGAAAAAGGAAGATGACTGCGGAAGAACTTCTAGAGGAGGAAAGATTGGAGAAACTAAAGAAGAAAGGTAGACTCACAACTAGGAAGCTACTTGCTGCGAGTAGCAAAGAAACTATAGCAGTCCAAGAGGCTATCAACAACAACAAAAGAGTGGAGGTGATTGACAGACTTGTCAACCTGGAAGTTGCAAATGAAGAGATGCTTCTCCTATCATTTGAGGAGCTGGTAGAGCTGGAAAAGGCAACCCTGCTACAAAAAGAACAAGAGGAAGCAGCAAGGTTGCCCTTAGAAGAGGAGAGGAGGAGAAAGAAAGAAGAAGCTAAGCAACAACTGAGGAGTAAGAGGATAGCCTTTCTGTACTTTAGAGGCTATTCTCAGGAGGAATTGACTCCTCATGACAATAATACGATCCTTGGCTTTTTCACAAAGAGCAGGATCATATCAGTAAGGAGAAAAATAAGGCAACAAGGGAGAAATTGAAGGAAAAGAAGAAGAAGGAAAAGGAAGCCCAACTGATGGGTGCCAAGAAGTGGGAGACAAAGCTTGGATGAAGGCATATCTCAGAGCCTACGGTTTCTCAAGTAGACAAGTTGGTCCCATGTCTGAAAAGACCCTGCAGAGACATGTCAGTGACATCAAAGCTGACATTCGCTCTAGAAGAAGGAAGGAGGTATTCCAAAGTACACAGAGGATGACACCCAAAACTGCACCCAAACCTCAATCTCAACCTGAACCAACACCCTTTCCTTTCCCCATCAAAACAGAACCCACATCTAAGCTATACACTCATGAACCCACACCACCAACCATCCCTCATCATCACCCATTGCATCACATCAACCACCACCACTACCTATCCTAGCCCAAAACACTACCCAGAACTCAACCACCCTCTACCCATCAACCACCCAAGTCATCCTCTATGACATCAAAGCCTCTGACCTTGTAAGAATTTAAGGAGATCAAGAGGAAGCTCATAAACTGCACCACCCTGAGTGAAATCTCTTGTGAGGAGGAGTCTATCGAACTGTCATGCATTGATGGCTCTTCCTGTTCCCTCACAAGAGAGGCATTCCTTGATCTGCCTAGGGGAACTTTGGACCAAGCACTTCAACTCCTAACAAAAAACTCAGATTCCCTCAAGGAAGAAGAGAAGAAGCTGAGAAGAAGACTGTTGACTCTGCTGGACACCAAGAAGGGGGATAAACTGCCATCTCAACCTCTTTTTCCTCGGAAGAAGATTGTATAGTGGAGGCTTGAAGAACCTTCTCACAACTTTGTTGTGGAAAGGGAGAATGGTGAAGTTAACCAACTGAATACACCATCTCTACTACACTCAAGCAGGTTTGATATTGCTGAGTTAACAGAGAAACCATTCTCCAACCATTCCAATTCTCAAGTAGTTGCTCACATCATAAACCATCTGAACAGTCTTCATCTTGAAGATGTCATTACAATGGAAAAGATTAAAGAAGAGTCAAAGTTAAGAGCAAGGGAAGAAAAAGAGGGGTCAACCACTAAAGGCTAGGAATTCCTACAGATAGTTGAAGGCCCAACTATAGAACCCATAGTTAGATGAGAGTATGAATACAACTCCCGTCAATTGACTCTCTATGAGGGACACAAAGGGTACATGTCATTCAGAGTAACAGGTTGGACTTGCTAACTACAAATGACTTTTACAAACTTCTCAGCACCACCTCTGGAAAATACAAAGAAACAAACAAATATCTTCTTTCCTTGGTGCTGAAAGTTTCAAGAAGCATAAATAAGTGAAGTTTTGGTAGCATTAGCGTAGGGGGAGTTTGTTGGGTCAGATAAGGCTGGTGCAACCAAAACAAACACTTAGAAGAATTTTGGTACATCTGAAGAAAGTCTTTCGAAGACAAACCAGAACTTTCGAAGCTAAGTTAAAGATCTTCCGAAGCCTGAAGTTAGAAGAACTTCCGAAAAGGAACTCAGTCTTCCGAGACCAAGTGAATTCTCTTCCAAAGCTAAACACTTAGAAGATTCAAGACAAAGCTTTCCGAAGATAAAGTCATGAAGACTTGGTAAAGCCACAGAAGAACTTTATTTTCCGAAGTATTATTTGGCTTCGGAAGAACTTATTCTTCCAAAGCAAATTAACCTTCGGAAGAACCAACTACGAACCAGTGGACTTAAGTATGGTCGGTCTGACAAGCTGCGGCCATCTCTGATATACTACATGGTGCTTTCCCATGCCATGTAGTTGATCATACTTTATTCCACTGTTCACCTTTATCAGATGGTACAGTTATCATGTTTAGTTGCTGACAAAAAGTAAGTCGTGGACCTGTCATGACTACCTAATCTAGGATAACATATTATCTTGGATACCTTACTTCTAACAATGTAGCAATTGTTTAGTAGTAAGTTCCAGCTAGTAATCTAAGTATAGTCGACTGTAGATTATATATAGTTTCTCATTGTAACTCATTTTGTAATGCTTGTAAGAGTCTTGTAAATCTTTGAGTTGAGAAGTAATATATACACGTATTTTGAAAAACCATCTTTTGTGTTTATTAACTTAATATATTATTATCAACTCATTCAAGGTTTTCTTCATCAGCATTCGAGTGTGTCCAAGTGAGTCTGAGAGATAATTGTTGTGTTGATAAACTAACACTGATCCTGTACTTTTTTCACGACATTATTTTTTAAAAAAAGTGCCATAAAATTTAATATTTTTTATCTTTCCAACGCCTACTATATTGATATACTTTTTTTTTAAATCGTCTACTTGTTATTTACATATGTGTAAATCCTGTTATACATATGTGTAAATCCGGTTTTACACATGTGTAAAACGAATTTCGAAAAAAAAACGAGTTTTTTTTATTAATTTTGTTTTTATTTTTTCTATGAAAGAGGGAAACGATAGAAACATTTTTTGTATTTATTTTTTTTATTTTCATGTTATTTTTTATTTTATATTTTTTTATTATGTTTTTGTTATTTACCATTTTGCCATTAAAAACTAGGGTGTCACATTGGTTCGTAGAGTTCTCACAAAAAAATAAAGTTCGCATTTGATCCATCCCATATATATATATATATATATATATATATATATATATATATATATATATATATATATATATATATATATATATATATATATATATATATATATATATTTTGTAGGTTCATCTCACAATCAATGTTAGAATCTTCAACAAGTCAGCCCAGATTCTCTTCTTTCGTAATGAAGGAATTGTTGCCGTTGAGTTTAACTCACTCCTTGATTAAAGGTTTGCAATAAAAATAAGGTTTTCTTAGTGCAACTTGGAACCAAGCAAAGACTAGTACACAATTTCCAAGTTAACTAGATGATCCTGAAATTCTTGAAAGCTATCTCCTTTAGGTTAGAATTTTTTTTTCTTTTTTTTTTAATATATACTATCTTAAATATCAATTACACTGATATTTTTTACCAACACTGCTATCAAAAATTGATAATAGCAAACATGTCTCCCTAATACCTGATGAAGCAACTCCATATTCTACTTTTCTAATTTAAAATCTTAATGGTAACCTTCAATTAGTTTATGATGTCGATGAGGGTTCATCTCAGTTTGCGAAAAAAACCAAGAATGAGCTACAAGAAAGATAAGGACACTATCCCTTGCACTAAAAAAGTGTTAACTCTAAAAGTCGAGAAGTATATAATTTCCAGAACCTTATCATGCCTTCGTTTTTTAATTGTTGTTTTCATATTAGTAGTTCATGCAAAGCTTTAAGACAATTAATGTTTTAGCGTTTTCTTTATGATATCAAGTATTGTTGGTTTTGGTTTTTATTATCTATAATGTATTCATCTCATGGAATATTTTTTACATATTATATTAACGCTATTAGACGTATAACTTTAGTTATTTTTCAATTGCACCGTAGACAACCATCAAGAGGTTGTTGTTATGTACGTTCCCCGTTATATGTTTTTATTAACTTGGCATCAAATTGTAATTCAATAAAAAATTTCTAAAATTGTAGAATTAAACCTAGATGCTCGAAAAATCAAAACAAGCTTTTGGTTTAGTATAAATATAGTTTTTGATGTTTAGTTGTTAAAACACTTAAAATCATACACTTGTAATCAAAGTTATCGGAATGAAATATATTGAAGTTATTTTACTATGTGTTGGTGTTCAATATTGATCTATTTCATGTTGTTCAATCAATTATCCGTGTTTGATTCATTCTGTGTTTCATTCATGAGATCGATCTTATTAGAATTCTCACTATCTTAAAATTAGTATCAGAGTAAGGTGTGGTCTAGATCAATTTTGATTAAACTTGAAGTGTTTTGAAAGACTTTTCAAGCCTTAAATTCAATTTCGAATTGAAGAATGGATTGGTTTGATTGAATTTGAATTTGTTTGAGGTGTTTGAGATCAAAGACAAGTTTAAGAAGCCTTATTTAAAGATTTAAGTAAATTCGACGGTTATAATGGCCTAAATTGAATCAGTTAGTGATAATTAGGATTAAACTTAAACTTAAATCCCTAAAACAAAGCTCAATTTTTATTTTTGGAAGAATAGGTGATTGGATTCAGGGTGAAAAAGTTTGAATTGGGCAAAAGGAATCTGCAAAAAGTTCATTGAACCACGTGAAAAGTTGGTATTTTGTACGAGAAGTTCTACTTATCGCATTAGGCAGTTATAGAAAGATTCTTTATCGCACGAAAAGTTTAGATTATCGCAAAAGTCGGTTACAAAACCTCTTGCGTGAGAAGTCCTAGTCCCGTATACTCACCCATATAGGAGCAAGTAGAAACAAGAGCTCCTACTTCTCTTGAGGAGCAGACCACTCCTATTCTTTAAACAATCAGTTCTGAGATTCCTCATGCTCAGTCTGATGAGCTCACAACACTAGCCTTAAGCCACCATCCTTAGTCTCAACACTTTTATGATCAACCTTAATGGGAAAGCTACCATCCCCAACCTTTAAATCTAAACCAACCAATCCCTAACAATCAATTTTATGATAATGAAGTCATGAGATTCAATGAGTACCATAAGTCTCTCTACTCTTCCCCCACTCAAGGAGAGATGAGTGATCCTAACACTCCCATGTCTAGCTTAGATCATCCACCCACTACTGAGGTGGATCTCTCTAAACATGTTTAAGAGGTTCATATGGAAGAGGCTCTCAATTTTGCAAGTGATTACGTTATTCAGACCTCAACCACGACAACCCAGCCTCTTGACACTTCTTATGAAGCTGTCACAAAGCAGTGGAAATCTAGAGACCAAGAACAAACATCTAGTGGTTAGAGAGATGACACTGGTTATATACTCTCATCCCCATAAATCTTCTAATGAAGATGACAGAAGCATAAAACAAAAGGTGCAAAAATTGACGGATACATGCACATATCTTGTTTCAAAGGTTAGTCATCTTGAATCTCATATGGCTACCTTACAAAGGCAGGTGCTTAATCAGCAACTTGAAATCACCAATCTCAAGGGTAAGCTAGCTGAGAGACCTGTCAGACATACTCAACCATGTCCATAAGAACCTATGGATGTAGTAGACCTAACCTCCAGCTCACTTGTGCAAGTAACTGATGCTACGAAAAAAGGTGTTAGGACCTGGTATTTGAACGAAATACCTAGTGATTAGCGTGTAAACCAGATCAAATAGTGCGGAATCCTATTTGATTGGCGATCCAATCAGTGAGAACACACGAAGAATCAATCAAGAATTGAATCTAACGTTAGAAGTCGATTAGGAATCGATCTAATGTGTTCTGTGAACTTGGAGAACGATTTGGGAGGCTTCTGGACGGCTAGGGTACGTCTGGAGTCGTAATGGTATGAATGCTTACGTTTTTCCACGAATTGGGTCTATTTATAGGTTAGTGTTGTTCATTCGTACGACTGGACCATAAGTATGGTTCACTCGTGCGATTGAACCATGCGGTTAATTCATCCGCACGACTGAGTGTTCAGTCGTGCGACTGAGCCAATCTTATGTGTCAATCATACGACTGATTCAGTCTCCTGGTTCAGTCGTGCGACTGAGTCAATCGTATGAAGTTGTTCATGCGTATGGTCCATTCGCATGGGCCATTTGCATGAGAACTTCATTTAGTTAAGTTTGAATGTTTTAATTAATATAACATTATGTGTAACCATTCAAACAATCACAAACCCAATTAATCAATTCAATATCGACTCATTAATGAAATATTAGACATTACACATCACAAACAATCAATATCATTTCATTAATCATTACACATTACATCATAATCAGACAGACAAGATCTGTTACATTACAAATCATGATCTAGGGACATACATGTATCAACAAACTCCCCCTTGGACCTAGATCTCTCTAATCTCTTGTCTTCTGCATAACCTCCTTGTATTTCTTGTACTTCTCCTCTTTTGTGACTCCCGCGTGAATCTCAAACGCGAAGCAGAGTCGTATAACATTTTGGAACTGGAGGGCTTGTACAATATCTTGCGTGTCATAGAACAGTGGCCACTTGTATAGCGTATAGACATCATTTGCCGACAAGTTAGTAAGCCACATCTTGCTTAGGACTATGACCGGTTCAGCTGTTCTCCAATCGTAGTACCACCACTTAAAGTGTGGAGTGAAGTCCTGTGGCATTTCCCTGAGTGGGATTCTCGATATTGTGCGCGGAGGACTCCACTTCAACACTATCTTGGGTTTGCCAGTAATGGCATCAACCTCAGACCTTCTTATATACCTAGTCGGCTGTTGGGGTCTGAAGTTAACCCATCTGGTGTGGTACTCCTTCTTAAGGGCAGCCTCGAACCAGCCTGACATCTTCCTCGGGTTAGCATACAAAAGCTTTAGCTTAGCCAACTGGTTGAGCTCAAAACCTGGTAGAGTCTTCAGATCATGTGGGAATCTGAAGTACTCTATGCCCTGTTCTCTCTTAACTGCATAAACATTAAGATCATCAAAATATGCCCATGCTATAATCCTGCCTGACACCTTGTGATGTTTCTTGACTCTGTAGAGCTTGGTGTAGGCATCCTTCTTTGGTGCAGCACGTTGGGCTCTAACTTCTTCAAAACATGCAGCCCACTCAGCCTTTCGAATGTCGACATCATCATTTGAGGCTTGGGCTGTTCCTTCTGCCTTCTCTGTTTCCTGCTCCATCTTGTTCAATACCTCAAAGGTATCACTGACGAGGGATTCACCCAGATTGGGGACCACATTACCCTCATTGTCAGCGTACTGAGGGTACTCCTCTGCGGTGATATCTTCGACCTCGACTTCATCAACATCGTTGAGCTCTTCATCACTAGTCGAATCGCATGTTGGAGCATCTCTAACTATTTCATCCGGATTGAGCTTGAAAATCTCTGCTAGTTGCTCGTTAGATAGGTCATGAATTATTTCCCCTTCTTCAGGGGTATAACTCACAGACCTTCTTACGATCCCTTGCAGATCAAGAATCATGGTTAGTTGAGTCTTGACCTGTTGAAGGGGAGCAACATCAAACTCATCTCTTTGATAATTTGGATCTGTTTGATTTAAACATTCAACACATAAATCATTAGTAATTAATCCAACAGAATTGCATTAACTTAATATAAACATTCAATACATTGTTTTCAATACAGAATTCAAACACAAAAGTAAGTAAATACATAAACATCTAGTCTTTACTTTTATCCTGAATCATAGTCTCATCACTTGGAGGAGCAGAGGTGGTAGCTGATTGGTCCTGTCTATTCTTTGACCTCCTCTCTTGACCTGCAGCAGAGGCCGATGCAGCCGCATCCCCTCCTTCTGCTTCATCATCATCGTCCTTCCCCTCTGTCCTCTCTCCGTCAGTTTCCTCCTCATCCTCTGTATCATCCTCTTCATCCTCATCATCATCTTCATCATCATCATCACCATCATCCCCATCATCTCCATCCCCTTCCTTGATCTTTAAGGGCTCATCCTTTGATCCCTTGAGCCGCAGCATGATGGTCTTGTTGGTGGTCTCCAACTCCTCTATCCTTTTAGCTGATTGGGCATGCTGCTCCTGGAGTTGGGACATCTCTACACGCTGTGCATCCATTAGCTGAGCCTGCTGCTCTATAACTCGAGCCTGCTCTGCCATCTGGTGAGATTGTGCAGCAGTCAGGTCGGTAAGCTGGCGTATCTGGCAGCCTTCTCTTCATCTGCAGCTAGTAAGCGCATCACCATCCTATTAAGTGCTGACAGCTGTTCCTCTACCCCGATTAGAGGTAGAGGTGATCCATAAGAGTGTGAAGGATGGGCTGAAGGTCCTGCTTGGTGTGAGGTGGTGGTGGTGGTGGCTGTAGTGAAGATGGGTCGGTGAAATGGTGGAGGTGATGTGGGTGTAAATGGTATGGTGGTGGATGGGATCTGTACTGTGGTGGTAGGTATGGTGGTGGCTGTGGTAGCTGTGGTGGATGTGGTGGTGGATGGTATAGCTGTGGAGGTGGTAGTGGTGGCTGTGGTGGTGGAAGTAGAGGCTATGGAGGTAACGAAGGTCAACCGACGCTTCTTCTTCTTCAGACCATGGGGCTGAGCCATCCTCTTCCTCCTCGTCCCTGTGGAGGTGGATGCTCCCCCTACAACCCTGCCTGCCGAACCCGGTGCATAACTCGGGTCAGTATCAGTCTCTCTGGAGTCTCTCGGGTGTTCACCAACCACCCGTAGCCCATGTTCTGTGGGAACAACTTTGCTTCCCACAGTTCGCGTTAGGGGCTCCTCGTCAGACTCCTCCTCCTCCTCCTCAGCACCATGAACAAAATCCTGTTGAAATCCAGCTGACTCAGAAACATCTCCAGCTGGGGCAGACACTGGGGGTATAACATCTCACACAGTGCCTTTCGGTGGAGCAGGCATATCGTCCCCAGCGTCCCCACTATCATCATCATCCGAGTCATGAGTTGGTAGAGCGATCTGCTCCACATCAGAATCACTATCATCGTGGCGCCACTTTCTCTTGGCTGGCACCACATAGTCTTCCCGGGCCAGATGCCCAAATAACCTCCTGAAAGGGGGTTTCACTTGCTTCCCCCTGTACACCTTCATCCTCCCCAAAGTAGTGTCATCCATAACCTCGAGGACTACCGCATCCTCCTTCTCCTTCGGCAGGGAGGGAAGCTTCTGATCTATAATCATCTGCATAAACCTCGGATACATGTAGAAGCCCTCCTTTCCTTTCCCCTCAATGTTCTCCACCAGATAGGTGAAGATCATTTTGGAGAAGCTGAACGGGTGGTTCAGCACCAACGCAGCATACGCGTTCTGTATCTGATCAGATAGCTCATCAAAGCCTCCCTTCCTGGAAGCTATGCACTTGAGTAGCATGTGCGCAAGATACTTAAACTGGGGACAGAGGTTACTCTTGTTGAGTACCCCAGCATTGATGTCCCCAGAGTACTTGGCTCTCAGAAAGCATCCTCTGACTGTGAGGGGGTGTAATCGAGTCGGACAATCAGAGTCATCCCCCAACTGTAAAACAATCCTTAGATCCTCCTCTGAGATGGTAATAGCCTCGCCAAAGATGGTACTCCTGATGCAGTGAGGCTCAGAGGATCTATCAACTGTAGCGCCTTCCCAGAAAGCCTGCTGAACTGACCTATAAGGAGTACAAGGAGTAGAAATGGCATGTGCAATCCTCGATCTCAGCAGAAATGTGATGATGCCTGAGAAATCAGCAGCGTTTCTGGATGTCAAATCCAGATGAGCACATATGTTATGCTTCGTGCTCATAGTCCATCGACTCGCCATCTGTAACACAAATCAAAATAAACATTAGTACCTTCGGCTAAGAACGTCATGAAACACTTAAACTTGAAGAAAATCTTTCTGCATGCGATTTAGGTTGTGCGACTGAGATTAGTCGTGCGACTGAACAGTGCGACTGGGATTCAGTCGTGCGAATGATCTCATGCGTACGACTGAGTGTGCGACTGGACTCATGCGCATGTAACCTCATGCGGTTACACCAGTCGTGCGACTGAACTTCATACGCATGGTTCAGTCGTGCGGTTAGGCAATTCGCACCCTTCAGTCGTGCGACTGAAGTTCATCAGCCTCCATTCGCATGATGTACTGACTGTTCAATTCAAATTCACTTTTTCACCACTTTTGAGTTTTAGACATCGTTATCTGGTTCATTTGACTCGCAATACGTTCTTATAACACCTAACATCTTTAATTTCATATGTTTGAGTCGTTAAGTTAGGTTATTAAGTCACTAAAGTTTCGGTTCTGTTGCGAGTCCGAATGTACAGATTTTGCATCAAATTGAACGTTATGGGGGTGCTTCTTCACCGCAAATTACCTGTAGAGTCGATGTATATGGTCAGTAATCAAGAAATGGGGGTTTTAAAGATCAAACGAAATTTGGGCAGAGTGGTGTTAAGTCGTGCGATTTAGGGCTAATTTGGGTGTGGTGAGTATTCTGCGACCGACTCCCCCTCTATTTATACTAACCCTAGATTCAATCGTGCGACTGAGCTCATACGCACTTTTCATTCGTGCGAGTGGGACTCAGTCGTGCGATTGGGTCAGTCGCCCTTTTTCAGTCGTCCGACTGGATCTCAGTCGTGCGACTGACTCACTCGTTCACCCTTAAACATCCGACTGGGCCAATCGTATGGGCCATTCGGTTGGATGGTCCATACTCATGGTCCATTCGTACGAATGACTTCCATTCGTATGATTAGTCCATACGTATGGTCCATTCGTGCGAATGGGTCATACTTATTAAATTTTCTGCCAATTTGAATATTAACATTTAAACCCCTTTTAATTTTTGAAATTAACGTTATGAGCTTTTGATCATCTCAGACATGATCATTTTAACTTGAAAACTTTTTGATCACCTCAAACGTGATCTTTTTAAACAATTTAGTCACCTCAGACGTGACCCGTTTAAACATTTAAAGCACATGTGGTCATCTCAGACATGACCCTTTTAGTGAGTTGATTCCTTACTGATTTTCCTGATGTAGTCCGACAAACTAACAAACTAAAACGACTAACTAACTTAAAATTAAACTAAATACTCAAAACAAGACTTGTTTTTGGCTTTTTGTGAGAGATAAATCCTAAGATGGACATCTACAGGATTTGGTTCCGGAATAGACAGCTTCAACTTGGATTGACCACACCTGGACCAATTCAATTTTGGAATCATACAGGCAAGTCAAATCATTTGGGACTTATTATCAAAATCTTTTGATGCTCAATTCTTGGTGTTCATCCAGAGTTATTAGCAACTTTAGGGAATCATACTGGAACTCTTAGATTACCACATTGATTTGAACTTTCAAGCATTGCAGCCACAATGATTGTCAATATGTTTGTCCACTTAAATCCATACACAGACTTTTGACACAGACTGGTGATTGTTTTAGGTTTGATTATTTCAACTAACATTTGTGGATCCCACACTTATATGGTAATCAACATTCCTCAGGAGCTTTTGAGCGGTCTACGGGTATTATTACAAGAAGAGACTATTCTTAG
Organism: Flaveria ramosissima; assembly: GCA_025215565.1. Classification (NCBI taxonomy): domain Eukaryota; kingdom Viridiplantae; phylum Streptophyta; class Magnoliopsida; order Asterales; family Asteraceae; genus Flaveria; species Flaveria ramosissima. Next base: position 4,914,753 of record CM046034.1, read on the forward strand.
AGCTTTCAAAGAGAAGCCAGTCCTCAGGTCAGTGCCATCGCACAGCAGAGAGGCGGCAAACAACAATGAATTCCAGAATATCTAGGTTATGCTTATCCTCAGGTCAGTGCCATCGCACAGCAGAGAGGCACACAACCTATCTCCTTGTTAGAGCAGCTTATTTATTTTGCACAAAATGCACCAACAACATAAGTCATTAGCTTTATAGCATTTGTCTTTCATTTTTTTTCTTGCTTTGCTCTAATTATGGTCATCCGCACACATTTGTGGCGTTTACATGCTCATTACCCCTTATTGGAATATTGTTGATTGTGTTAACCAGTGATAAGATGGAAGCCCACAGTCAGTTGAACAACTTAGTTTGATCTTGAGATCACCAGTCAGGTCTAATCATCTATTGTGTTGAATCTACCGACATATCATTTGTGGTCTAGCAACCTCTAGGTCTACTTTCTTTGTGTTACCTTAGGAGTTACCAGTTTTCTATCATCTTCCTTTTATATTGCTTAGACTACACAGACTTATACTTTGAATTTTTGCATCTTTTCTAAAATTAAATTTTTAAAGTCCCTCTTGATTTGTTCCTGTGTACTATCATTTCCAAAGGTTTTGAATTGGTATCACAGATACGATCTACCTTATATCAGCTATCCACTCCTTCTCCCTTGTTTTTTTTAATGTTACTTGCTGACATATTCTCCCCCTAAAATACTAAAATCATTACTGGTTTAATTATTTTAGGATTTTAATAAACAGCAACATAACATGAGTTTAATTTAAACATACTAAAATAAACCGATAAAATAAAATAAAATAAAAAGAAAAACTTTAACTAAACTACATCGGACTACACATTATCATCATCAGGAATAACCTCACTTTTCTTTTTAACGCCGTTGACCTCTAGCAAATATTGAAAACGTGGTTTATCAAAGGCTTTAGTATAGAGGTCAGCGCGTTGAAAATCAGTATTAATTTTTACCACATCAATTAAGTTCTTTTCAAAACATTCTCTTATGAAATGGTATTTAATACCGATGTGTTTGGTCTTTGGATGTTGGACCGGATTTTTAGTTACTGCAATTGCAGCAGAGTTATCAACAAAAATAGGAGTAGAAGAAAACTTTAAACCGTAATCCCGCATTTGCTGTTGAATCCAGATGATTTGTGAACAGCAACTTGCAGTAGCAACATACTCAGCTTCACAGGTTGACAATGCAACCGATGTCTGCTTCTTACACTGCCAGGTAACTAATCTTCTCCCAAAGAATTGACACCCTGCTGATGTAGACTTGTAGTTCATCTTGCAGCCCCCGTAATCCGAGTCACTATACGCGGTAAGCTCAAAGTCATCATCATGAGGATACCACAACCCAAGTGTGGGTGTACCCTTCAGATAACGAAAAATCCTCTTGACCCCGATCAGATGGTTGACCTTAGGCTTAGCCTGATATCTAGAACATAAACATGTAGCATACATGATATCAGGTCTTGAGGCAGTGAGATACATGAGGGATCCAATCATTCCTCGGTACATCGTGGCATCTACAAGATCTCCATTTTCATCAGGTGCTATATCGTGATTCGTAGCAAGTGGAGTCAGCAGCAGAAGCATTCTCCATGTCAAAGCGACTGAGAATGTCTCCTACATACTTGGTCTGATGTAGAAAGATCCCATTTGGAGTCTGATCCACCTGTAACCCGAGAAAGAACTTCATCTCCCCCATAGCACTCATCTCAAACTCTTTCTTCATAACTGCTTCAAACTCTTTGCATAACTCTTCGTTCTTTGAACCGAAGATTATGTCATCAACATAGATCTGTACGAGCAGTAGGTCGCCATCTTTTTCTTTAATAAACAGCGTGCAGTCAATGACTCCCCTGCGAAAGCCGTGTTTCACAAGATGAGTCGAGAGTTTCTCATACCAAGCTCTTGGAGCTTGATGAAGCCCGTATAAAGCCTTGTCGAGCTTGTAAACTCTATCCCGATGATAAGGATCTTCAAATCCCTCGGGTTGACTGACATAGACTGTTTCTCTGATTTCCCCATGAAGGAATGCACTCTTCACATCTAATTGGTAGACTTTAATCTTCATGTACGATGCATAGGCAAGGAAGATACGAATGGCTTCCATCCTTGCCACGGGTGCAAACACCTCATTGTAGTCAATCCCCGACTTGGCGAAAACCCTGAACCACCAATCGAGCTTTGTTCCTGATAATGACCCCTTGGTCATCCTTCTTGCATTTCAGTACCCATTTGGTGCCAATGACTTTAGCACCTTTAGGTCTATCAACCAGAGTCCACACTCCTAACTTCTTGAACTGAAGAAGTTCTTCTTGCATGGCACTCACCCACGCCTCATCATTTAGTGCATCACTGACATATTTTGGCTCAAACTGCGAGACAAAACACCGATAAGCACCATCATGAATATAACCTTTCTCCATAACTGAGGCGTAATCAGCTGAATATAGCTGATTTCGGGTTTGTACTCCTGATCTGACATCCCCAATGACATTGTCAAGGGGATGATAGACGTTTAGTCGTGATCCTGGAGTAGTGGAACAGCTACCTCAGAGCCAAGATTATGAACATTTGGTTCTGCATCTGAGGTAGTTGGAGTTTGAGGTTCCGAAGTCGAAGGTGCATCACTGGTAGATGCTTGTGGACTTTCAGGAACTGGAACCTGTTCCTCCTGACTGTTCTGGTCATCTACTTCAGCTTCATCTTCAGAGGAGGAGTCACTGTCATCGACTACTCCCCCTGACTGAGTAGATGATTCTCCCTGTGAGCTAGATGGTGTATTCAAGATATCATACATCATCCTAGTAGCTAACTCATCATCCGAGGGAGAGAGAGGGATGTTGAAGGACTTGAAGAATCCATCATAGTCGAAAAGTAGGCGGGTCCTTTGCCAGTAGGTGGTGTGGTATATCTCTGAACGTCAACATTACACTTCTACAAGACCCGTTGAGTTGTTGTAAACTCGCTTGTTCGGTATGTTGTATCCTAGAAAGATTCCTTCATCCGCCTTCTCGCTGAATTTGCCTTCTTGTGTCTTCTTCAGAAGTGTGCACGGCGCGCCAAAAGGTTCAAGATACTCCAAATTCGGTTTGCGTCTTTGTAGTAGCTCGTAACATGTCTTTCCGTGGCGCTTGACTATCAGGACTCGATTCAGTGTATAACATGCATTCGCCACTGCCTCATTCCAGAATTGGATAGGCAGTTTCGAGTCTGCCAGCATAGTCCGTGCTGTCTCTATCAAGCTTCTGTTCTTTCTCTCAGCAACACCATTCATCTGAGGCGTGTAGGCAGAAGTGAATTGATGCACAATTCCCTTTTCCTTGCAGTATGCCTCCATCCACTGGTTCTTGAATTCTGTCCCGTTGTCTGAGCGTACTTGTCTAACCTTCAGCTTGTAGAGAGATTCCAGTGTGGTTACTAACTCCTTGAATGACTCAAATGTTTCTGATTTGGATTTCAGAAACATTACCCAAGTGAACCTTGAGTAGTCATCAGTGACCACAAAACAGTACAAGTCGCCTGCAATGCTCTTTGTACTGACTGGACCAAACAGATCCATGTGAAGAAGTTCAAGAGGAAGTTCTATTGAATGAACTTTCTTTTCCTTATGAGACTTCTTCGTCTGTTTGCCTTTCTTGCAAGCTACACAAAAATCAGGAAGCTGGAAGTTCTTGACATTAACTCCTCTCACGAGATCCTTCTGAATCAAGTGATTCATCTTCCTTTGACTAATGTGTCCCATTCTCCTATGCCAGGAGATGGAATCCTTCTCAGTAGCTTTAGATAGAAAGCACTGAACCTCATGATCCGTTGTAGAAGCTGTTGACAGATCCAAACATAAAGGTCTTTATATCTTGAAGCAGTCATCAGAACTTGGTCCTCTGGGATCACGTAGTCTTTCTTCAGCACGTAACACTTCTTGTTGTCGAAGATGACTTTAAATCCCTTATCACAGATTTGGGAAACAGAAAGTAAGTTATTTTGAAGTTGTTGAACGTAGTTCACCTTATCAAACTTAACTTTCTGATTCCCCACTTCTCCCTGAGCTGTGATATAGCCTCCCTTGTTTCCAGCAAACGAAACATGCCCTCCTTTTATTTGCTTGACGTTTGATAAAAAGGCCCTATTTCCTGTCATGTGCCTGGATGCTCCGCTGTCTACAATCCACGTGTTAGTCTCAGCACTGTATCGAACACCCTGCACATACAAAGTAAAGAATTAGTTTAGGTTAGGAACCCAAGCCTTTACTGGCTTGGGTTTCCCAGAGGCATCACACATCATAAATTCCACCCATTGACCCTTAGAGGGTGAGGGTAGCTCAGGTTCCTTCTTGTCATCAGTATCAGACACGCAGGATGACTTCTCTTTCCATAAGCCAGATTTGTGCAAGGCCTGTTTGTGATAAACAGTCGACTGGCTTACAGGTTGAACTTTAGGTTCACTAGTTCTTCTAGGTGGAGTCAGAGAGCTCCTCTTAGAAGACCTAGGCTTAGAGTCCTGAAGTTCAATCTTCTTCCTAGGTGTCTGATAGAAAGGACAATAGGAAGCAATGTGTCCACATTCTCCACAGTTGTAGCATGACCTGCTATCAACTTTATGATTAAACTTTCTTTGTGGAGAAGTGTGTGACACTCTAGTAACATCAATCACTTTAGGTTTTGACTCTGGTTCTTTTGATGTTTTCTCTGGTTTAACAAAGTTAACTGTTTTAACCTGTTTAACATCTTTCTCTTTTTGGTTAACTGGTTTTTGACTTGAAGCATGTGAAAAATTAACATTAGAAGTCCTTTTAGGTTCTGATTTGACTCTGTTTGACCCTGACTTTAAGTTAACTTTTTCAAATTCCTTTTCCAGATTAACACAAGGCAATTTACCCTTTGCCTTTGAAGTGGCCTCCTTTTGCTTGTTTCCAGATTCAATAGATGAACATGAGGAATCTGGATCACTAACAAGAGGAGTAGACACCACGTGATCCTTGATGGGGTTATTATTTACTGGTCTAGTCTTAGTGTTCATCAAGGTCTCAGGTGGTGGTGGAACCACTTTGTAACCCAATCCCTCCCCGTTATTCCTTTCTCTCACTAAGTGTTGAACTATGTGTGAAGAACTAGTCCAACTATGCAGTTTCTGTTTTAATGAGTTTACTTCTACTTCTAGAACTGCCTTTTGCTTCTTAGTGTCTTCTAGGGAGTTTAGATAGTACCTAATGTCATTAGCTTGGTTAAAGGCAACTACTTCGGTTTCCCTAAGCTGTTTAGTCAAAAGGTCTATCTTTTCTTTATAACTATGCTCATTTTGTTTTAATACTCTATTAGCCTCAGTGCACAGTTGCAAATCTTTTACTAAGTTATCATTATGATCTAATAACCTAGCAAATTTTTCATCTATGCTATTCCTAAAAGTATCACAATCAGAACAAGCATGATTATCAAACATTTGGTCAGTAGTACTTACCTGAGTTGGTTCAGAAGAGTTAGCCATCAACGCAGCATCAGATGTCTCTGGTTCTGGTGATTCTGTCTTTTCTGTCTCTGACGTGGAAGTCTCCTCTTTAGGCTTGTAACTGACCTCGGTTGCAGTTGCTTCTTCACTATGTGACATCGCTATCTCAACTGCTAGATCTCCTTCACTCGCGGAATCATCGTCAATATCTTCTACACTTGCAATGTTTGATTCCCCTGGTGAGACAAACCTAAAGCTCCAATCCTGTCCTTCATCATCATGAGCAGTCAAGGCTTTTGGATCCTTGCTTGATGAAGTAGAACTGGAAGCTTGCTTGTCTTGGCGAGTGAAGGACGAGAACGGGTTCCCGTTACCCGTCTTCTTTGGCTTGACACATTCTCTCTTGAAGTGCCCCTTCTCTCCACAGTTGAAGCAGGTCACTTTGCTCTTGTCAAAGCCAAATGTGGTATCCTTAGTAGCTACCAAGTTCTGTCCGGTCTTTTTAACAAACTTCTTCGCCCTCCGGACAGCACTAGCTAAGGCCCACATTATGTCCATCCTCTCAAGCTCCATTTCGTCCACCTGCTCGTAGTCCTCGTCTGCCAGATGGCAGTTTCCAATCTTCCCGGCAACAAGTCCATCATATGAATGAACCACTGCTGCTAAAAGATCCATATGCTCTCGAGCTACTTCCACAGTCACATTACCGAGGTTCTCGGTCTTCAGTTTAGTAGCACTTGCTTCTGATCCAATATAGTGGGTACAAGAAGACCCTGACGTGTCTGATCCTGAAGGAGAAGCATGTGAAGGACCCGACGAGCTAGACACAAATGCAGTCTGGAGAGGTGCTCCAGATGTCTTAGCTTGTGGCGTGGCGTTGTACAAAGCTGGATTTTGAGTGTACGAAGACTTCTGAGCTCTGTACTTCATCCTAAGTGCTTCTTCTCGCAACTTAAGAATGAAGTCATTAATATCCAGCTTTGCAAGCATTCCATTCTGTCTCAGGTTAGACACGAATGAAGCCCACTTTTCAGGCAATCCGTCTGCAAAGTTACTAACTTTCTCTTCCATGGTAGTTTCCACCCCATGTGTATGCAGTTCGCTCATCAAATGGTAGAATCTATCTATGACGTCGTCTAAACTCTCGTTACCAATCGATGAGAAGTTATCGAATTCCTTCTTTAACTCCTTGGCCTTGATTGCCTTCAACGAAGCATTCCCGTCGTACCTCTTCTCTAGCTCATCCCAAAGTTTCTTGGACTGCTTATTCTCTGAGTACTGGTGGAATATGTCTTTTGGGATAGACTGTGTAATCAATGCATAAACTCTTTTCTCTGCATTGTATTTAACTTTCTGCGCGTCCGTCATCCATCCTAACGTTAGCTTAACTCCATCAGCTCCCACCGGTGTACTATATCCAATCTCGATGGCTTCCCACAGATTCGGATCCACTCCATTGAGGTAGATCTCAAAACGTTGTTTCCAGTGGGGAAACTCATCTAACGTCAAGAGCTTTGGTGGTTTATTATGATTACCCACCTCACTCTCAAGCAACAGCAGGTTCTGTATCCTAGAGTCCTTCCCAGCAGTAAAGGCTGACAATTGATCTTCCATGGCGAATAACTTTAAGTCTAATCACACAAACTGTCACTGGTGCGACTGAAGGATGCGAATGGTCTAGTCGTGCGTATGAACTCTGCGACTGGTTCAATCGTGCGGCTGAACTGAGCGATTGGTTCAGTCGTGCGAATGAATCTGATGCGTATGAGCTATGCGAACGAACGGTTCAATCGGACGAATGAAGGTGCGACTAGGTCCAATCGTGCGTGTGAGCAATGCGAATGGAGTCCAGTCGTGCGAATGGGTCACTCGTGCGACTGAAGCTGCTGTTTTGCGAAATTTTCTAGGTTTGACGTGTTTCAGCCGTAAAAATTCAAATTTTCGCATGGTCTAATCGCCTAAGTCCGTAGAAACCAAACTTTGATGAGCAGGGAACGTCCAAGATCACTTGTGACACCAAAGATTGCGTTTTTAGTGCAAAAACACAACCTTTTATGCAATCTTGATTGAATCACACGTAATCAAGAGCCAAAGCTCTGATACCACTTGTTAGGACCTGGTATTTGAACGAAATACCTAGTGATTAGCGTGTAAACCAGATCAAATAGTGCGGAATCCTATTTGATTGGCGATCCAATCAGTGAGAACACACGAAGAATCAATCAAGAATTGAATCTAACGTTAGAAGTCGATTAGGAATCGATCTAATGTGTTCTGTGAACTTGGAGAACGATTTGGGAGGCTTCTGGACGGCTAGGGTACGTCTGGAGTCGTAATGGTATGAATGCTTACGTTTTTCCACGAATTGGGTCTATTTATAGGTTAGTGTTGTTCATTCGTGCGACTGGACCATAAGTATGGTTCAGTCGTGCGATTGAACCATGCGGTTGATTCATCCGCACGACTGAGTGTTCAGTCGTGCGACTGAGCCAATCTTATGTGTCAATCATACGACTGATCCAGTCTCCTGGTTCAGTCGTGCGACTGAGTCAATCGTATGAAGTTATTCATGCGTATGGTCCATTCGCATGGGCCATTCGCATGAGAACTTCATTTAGTTAAGTTTGAATGTTTTAATTAATATAACATTATGTGTAACCATTCAAACAATCACAAACCCAATTAATCAATTCAATATCGACTCATTAATGAAATATTAGACATTACACATCACAAACAATCAATATCATTTCATTAATCATTACACATTACATCATAATCAGACAGACAAGATCTATTACATTACAAATCATGATCTAGGGACATACATGTATCAACAAAAGGGGAGAAAATCACTACAATCATAGAGATAGGAGCACTGACCAGAGAATAGACATTGAGGATTCACCACCCTCACTGCAATTGTCTAGAGTTAACAACCTTCTCTAGCCCACATCATTCCAAAGCCTAATTCAGGAGGGTTCCGTACCAAGGGACATGTCACCTCCATCCCATACTGCTAAAAATCCAATCATAGGATAGAGGTATGACATCGATAAAAGGGGCTTTATAGATTCCAGAATCAACAAAAAATTTTCAACATCTACAACCTGGGATTCTATGAAAGCTTCCCTCTTGTAATCCTACCACTTATCAACCCAAGTCAAAACAAACAAGCTGATAGATTAGTAGAGAGGATACAAATGAGGGTGTATGAGGAGTTCAAAAGAAGAACAAGCATGTATAGACAAAGGCTACCAGGGAAAACAATTGGTCAACTAGATACTAAGTTGGACCCTAATATTAGCTTCGAAGGGGAAACCTCAGTTGAAGGCCCATTTGTGGACACTGTGAACCTTGAGAGTCCTACTCCTTTAGCACCAATCATTCTAAGTGAGACATCATTTGGTGAAGGTGTCTCACAGCCTCTTCCTGGCCAGAGCTCAAGTGAAGAACAAGTTCAAGAATGCCAAAGCTTTCTTTTTCTTGAGTCACACAGGCTAGTGATTGACAAAGGAAAGAAAGTTCTAACTTCAGAGGAGATTGAGGAGGAGAAAAGGGAGAAGAAGAAGAAGGAAGTGGAAGAAAGACAAAGAGAGACTGTTAGTTTCATGCAGGCTGCAATTAAGGCTGCCCAAAGGACAAACAATCAAGAAAATGAGTTAAAGGCAGCCAGATTGAACTCCCTGGGAACTAGAATTGAAATATTAATGATCTAATCTATCTTCCCTTTGATGGATCGAATGAACTGGTAGAAACAGAGGTGTCTAGAGAGAGGAAGGAGGCTGAGGATGTTGCTTTGCTTCTCAGAATCAAAGAAGAAAGAAAGAAAAGAAAATTATATCAAGCTCCTGTCCTCTCCCTAGTTCAAGAGATGCCTGAGGTAGAAACTGTGGCTGTAGAGGAAGAAAATCAAATAGGTAAAGAACAAGACAAACAAAATATGATCAACTACTTGATTGTCACAGGTTTCTACCGGGTAGATTCTTTACTCCCTCTATCTTATGATTATATAGAGTTTGAGTATCTTAAGCAACTAGAACAAGAAGCTAGTAAAGAAAGAAAAGCTGCTAAGAGAAAATTAAAGGATGAAGCTCAAAAATCAAGGGCCACCATCAAAGCTAAAAAGGAAAAGTCTAAAGTCATACAAAAGATGGTGAGCTTCTTGAATTTTTATGGGTTCTCCGGAATGAGGCTTGGTCCTATGTCTCTATCCACAATGGATGAGCACATCAGGGTGATCAAGCAGATGATCAAGAGAGGTGAGCTTCAAGACTTGCATTCTCCACCAAATCAAGCTACACCTGAAGTTGAAGTTAAGTTTGAACCCAACCAGACAACATAACCAAGACCTACTACTAATCCACAACCAGATTTATCTTCTAACTCACAGCAAGATCCTGAACCTTCTTTTAAACATGTAAAGGGAAGGACCATACTGAGAAGGAATAAGAAAGAAAAGATGATCAAGACCAACCTTCTAAGTTTTAGTATAGAAAGAGGAAAATGATGGCCATTAGAAGAGACTTGAAGACAAAGAAGAAGAAGAAGTCTAAGGCCTCCACCTCTACACCTCAGGATGAGTCAGAACATCCTAAGGGTCAACCAAAAGAGGCTGCTCAACCAACTCCCTTAGTTGTAGAGCCTCTAGCTGCTGAGAGATTTCATGTCTTGGGTGTATTTTCCAAACCCAGACAGATGGTATGTGTCACACCTTCAAAATTAACCAGCAGGGTTACACCGCGAAGCGCGTGACAAACCAGGATCTCAGACACAGTCATATCACACCACACTATATGCGTTTTTTTAAATAAACGTTTGATCTTAAATCAGAATAAAACACAGTTGTAAATGCAATCAATGCGAAAGTAAATTCGTTTATAAATCTATAAGTAATAGATGGGCAAAACAAGGCGCCCAATGAATAGTAGTAAATCTAATTGAACTTGCTTTCAAATGAAAAAGATGATGCATGAGCCTCAGATATGCAACCCTAGCCTTAAACATGCCTGCAACCTGAGAAGACATGCTAAAATATATCAACACAAGGTTGGTGAGTTCACAAGTTTAAATCAGTAAATATGTTTGAGCTTTACGGTAAAACTAAACAAAGGTATACCATAGGTAGCTAGCTTATATATCGAGTTACTTAACGTTTCGAACCAAAGCTGACTGTTTGTGAGTTGTTTTGCCTTCCGCTATGTCTTATCACTTAACAATGGCAACTGTCTAGGTCAATTAAACACCCATTCAACCTCCAATCGAGTTAGCGCGACTAACGCGGGTGGGGTTTGTCAAACCCAGTAGTACTACCCAAAATTACCTCGCTATCCCGTTATTAATGGTTCGAGTGTGTAAGGAATTGTGTGATAATGTTTGCACTACACTAACAAGCAATATACCAATAATACTAAAACCAGATAACAATAGTTTGCATGCTTCTCCCCAAAAAAAGAAAGTAAGTAAAAGTGGGGTCGTGAATACTCACCTTTGATGCGTAGTAAAAACATGAAGAGTAACAGCCAAAAGCTAATCGTTACCTAACAAATGTATGTACATGAGTGTGTGTACATGATGGTCAAATGAACCCCTTTGTATCCAAACAACATAACTATTAGCGTGTTCGAGAAATGTTTGACAAGTTTAACCAAGTTGACTTTTGTTGACCAAAGTTGACTGGACTAACTTGACGACCCGTTGGTGACTCAAATAAGTAAAAACGTGTTTATTCATGCTTAAATAGGTCAAATAAGGATTCATATAAAGTTTCATGTTGGAAATCTATTTTTGGAAAGTTCTATTTTTGGAAAGTATGACATCGTTACACATGTGCAATCCCTTTAAAGATTATGAATCATACCACAACAACCATCCTAATTATACATGTAACACATCCAACAATCATCCATTACATGTTAACATAACCTAGAAACTTCATCATGCCCAAAGTTTCCAAAATTAAAACATAAGAACACAACTTTCACAAATTTCATCCAAAATCTCCTAACATGCTCCTATGATCATTCCAACATCAATCACATCACCATAACATATTCTACACATATCATATTAATCATTCATCACATCAAGTCACAAAAGTTTTCATAAATAGCAAGCACGCTCATACAATGCGTTTTTCAACATTCGATTATTCCCAGTATATTATTATGCCCTAAATATCATATAACAATTGCCACATCTCATCAAACATGTAAGGACCCGTTCCCGGGACACTTACAGCAGGCCAATCATTGCACATAAAAACATATAAACTTCCATTTAACCTTCATAAACACTGTAGCGGAACATTTTAATAACTCTCATTTCTATATAAATGCTTTTGCAAGTTAATACAATCGTTCATTTCAAAACATCGTTCGTTCGCATTACAATCCAAAAACATTTAAACAAAAGAATGCCATCCAAAAGAGCTGAGTAGCCGCCCGTGCCATCCTCAACAATCATTACCTGCCAACTGTAAACACATAAAAGTCAGCGTTGCTGAGTGAGTTCTAGTTTTATAATAAAACATACTTTTCTTTCATTAAAATCGTTCTTTACTTTTACATATGATCATACATCATACGTACACATAGATAATATCATTATTATCTTCATCATTTGTTCATTAACTTTCGTTCATTCATTCGTTCGTCATTACCATTCAATTTCATTCACAGGTTCATCATTACTTCATTTCATTCCATCAATGCCATGAACTTTACCCCACCGTCATGCATAAAGCGGGTACTGGGCCTAAGTCTAACATAGACCTTCCGTCATGGCGCACAGCAGCCTGGCCACAGTACCTAAAGGTAAATTCAGGCGTACCATTGTCATGTGCTATACCCACCGTCATGCATAAAGCGGATACTGGGCCTAAGTCTATCATAGACCTTCCGTCATGGCGCACAACAACCTGGCCATAGTATCTAGGGTAAGCGAAAAAGGTTCTATACAAATGGTCAATCACAAAGAAAGACCCCGATGTGCATCCTTCTAGGGTAGCTAACCCACACACCGTTGGACTAACACCCTTCATTGGGCGTGTTCCGACGTACAAGGCTTGCAAGACTTTCTTTATTTTCCATCGTTCATTAATGCATAAATTCATTCATCATGTTCCTCCTTTCATTATCTTCCACTTTACGTTACATAATACTTTCATTCATTCATTAACATTCAACATTAAACCATGGAAAATAATCATACATGATAGGAACACAATCATAAACATACAACATCACCATAGAGGGCATCATCATACATACATAACATACATCATACATACCGACATGCATAAGCATCAATCATACATCATCATCATGCCCATCATAACATCTATGACCTCAAAAGTCAACTTACGTAAGCCCTCGGGAAACTCCCAAGTCAAAACCTACTTCTGCACTTTCCCCCGAAAGCCAAAAAATAAACCATTGTTCTTTCGGGCGTATGAACCCTATTTGGGCGTATGGACACCCTTCAGTCGCATGGCCTCCCAGGCGACTGAACACTTAGGCGAATGGACATCAGGCGAATGAACCCTATGCGGATGGACCTATGCGGATGAATACTATGGGTGAATGGACACCTATGTGTATGGACTCTTAGTCGCATAGCTTCCATGCGTATGGCCTTCAGTCGCATGACTTCAGGCGCATGGGCTTCAGTCGCATAACCTTCGTGCGTATGAACCTCAGTCGCATGGTCTACAGGCGCATGGACCTCAGTTGTATAACCTTCAATGGCATACCTTACAGGCGCATGAACTTTAGTCGTATGACTTCCATGCGTATGGACCTCAGTCGCATGGCATTCGTGCGCATGGACCTCATTCGCATTCCTTTCGGCCATATGGCCTCCAGTCGCATGCCATTCGGTCGCCTATCCCTAACTGATGCAGAATGCAGTTCATCCCGAACCCAAACTGCCATTTTCGGCCTCCAAGCTCTCCCAAACCTGTTCTAGGCTAAAATCCACCATCCTAAACCTTAGAAACACCTACCACAACACCATTCAAGCACACAAAAGCCCGAAATCAAACCCCACTCGAATCACACACAAACACATACACACGGGTTCAACACACACATTTCAAAAAACGGGTTTTACTATGTATGCCAGCCCTAAATTGGTTGAAAACATGTAAAAGAGGGGTCCTAGAACTCACACAAACAACACCGTCGAGTAGAGCTTTAATGGATCCCGCTACACCTCAACTTTCACGCTCGAATCCACGAAACCGAAGCTTGAAACCACTTTTCTTCCTCTCTTCTCTCTATGGCCGAAAATGGTGAGTGTGGGGGAGGGTGTGGGCTGCCTTCCCCCTTCTTATACCCCTACTCATTCAAGTTTTCCAGTTTGGCAAGTTCGGTCCCTCGACTTTGGACTTTATTTCTTTTCTTTCTATTTTCCTTCTTTCTTTGGCTTCAAGGGAAATTACCGGGTGTTAAAAGTCCACCTCCCTTAAATAGGTTTCGTCCCCGAAACCTGTTATTCCTCGAGCAGACATGGGTAATGCTGTCTCATCTCTTCTTCAGTCTTCCACGTAGACTCAGATCCCTTTCTGTGCTTCCACTGTACGCGCACAAGTGGGACCACTTTATTCCTCAACCTCTTTACGATCAATGATTGCCACTGGTTGCTCCACATAATTGAGCCGTTCGTCTACCTCGATATCTTCCAGTGGGACCACCATATCTTCGTCCGCTAAACATTTTCCTCAGATGAGATACGTGGAATGTCGGGTGAATTCCACTTAACTCCTCTGGTAATTCTAGTCTATAGGCCACCTCCCCTACTCGAGCAAGATTCGGAAAGGCCCTATGTACCTTGGGGTCAACTTGCCCCGCTTTCTGAACCGAATGATACCCTTCCAAGGTGAGACTTTCAACATTACTCTATCACCCACCTGGAACTCAATCGGTCTACGTCGTTTATCAGCATACGACTTCTGTCTATCATTGGCTGCTTTCATAAAGGCTTTAATCCTTTCAAGCTTCTTAGTCGTAGCCTCAATTACCTCGATGCTTCCTAATTTTTTCTGACCCATATCACCCCAACACAGTGTCCAGCATCTCCTACCATATAGCATCTCATAAGGTGGCATACCAATGTTGGCATCATAACTGTTGTTATATGAGAAATCAGCTAACGGTAAGTGGTCATCCCAACTTCCTCCAAAGTCGATAACACATGCCCGAAGCATATCCTCCAACGTCTGAATAGTCCTTTCAGACTGACCATCTTCCTGGGGATGATAAGCCGTGCTAATATGCAACCTCGTCCCCATAGCATCGTGGAATTTCTTCCAAAATTTAGATGTAAACCGGGTGTCACGATCAGACACAATAGACACCGGCACACCATGACGAGTTACGATCTCCTTAATGAACAGATCAGCCAACCTCTCGGATGAATATGTCTCGTAGATCGGTAGGAAGTGAGCACTCTTTGTCAAACGATCAAAAATCACCCATATAGCATCATACCCTCGCGTGGTACGCGGCAGCTTCGTAATAAAATCCATGGTGATGTGCTCCCACTTCCACTCCGGTATATCCAAAGGTTGAATCTTCCCATACGGCTTTTGATGCTCAGCCTTCACTTGTAAGCAAGTAAGGCATTTACTCACATACTCCACCACATCACGTTTCATACCCGGCCACCAATAATCTTTCTTCATGTCTTGATACATCTTTGTAGCACCGGGATGAATAGAGTACCGAGTCTTGTGAGCTTCAGCCATGATCTTCACTCATAGATCCCCAAAACGAGAAATCCACATCCGCCCGAATCGGGTTTTAACACCGAGTGTGTTTTCACCCAATTCTGCAACCAGACCTCTCATTCTTTCAGAGTTAAGGTGATCTTCTTTCAATGCCTCATCTTGAAACTCCTTAACTTGCTTCATCACATCCGAGGTCATGATCAACTGATAGGCTTTCACTCAAATCGGCTCGGGTCTCTCCTTTCTGCTAAGGGCATCCGCCACCACATTGGCTTTGCCCGAGTGATAATGGATCTCGCAATCATAGTCCTTTATGAGCTCCAACCATCTCTTTTGCCTCATGTTCAAGTCCTTCTGCTTGAAGAAATACTTCAAGCTCTTTTGGTCAGTGAATATGATGCACTTCGTCACATACAGGTAGTGCCTCCAAATCTTTAACGCAAAGACCACGGCTGCTAGCTCCAAGTCATGAGTAGGATAGTTAACCTCATGAACTTTCAACTATCGGGATGCATAGGCTATAACCTTTCCTCTCTGCATTAACACACATCCCAACTCCGAGTAGGAAGCATCATAATAAACCACCAGATCTTCACTTCCATCGGGTAACGACAAAACAGGAGCTTGAGTCAGCCTCGCCTTTAACTCCTCAAATGCCTTCTCTTGAGCTTGACCCCATATAAACTTTACATCCTTCTGGGTCAACTTAGTCAACAGAGAAGCTATCTTAGAGAAGTCTTGAATGAATCTTCGGTAATAACCCGCCAAACCCAAGAAACTACGAATCTCGGATGGCGTCTTTGGAGACTTCCATTGCATCACCGCCTCCACCTTTGCCGGGTCCACCATAATACCTTCAGGGTGCACCACGTGACACAAGAATTGAACCTCACGCAAGCAAAACGCGCACTTGGAGAACTTAGCATACAACTTCTCCTTTCTTAACGTCTCCAACACCTCTTGAATATGACCGGCATGCTCATTCTCGCTCCTCGAATAGATCAAGATATCATCAATAAACATGATCACTGATTTATCCAACATCGGCCGACACACTCGATTTATCAAGTCCTTAAAAGTAGCGGGTGCGTTGGCCAAAAGGAACTCGTAGTGACCATAACGCGTGCGAAAAGCTGTTTTAGGAATATCCTGCTCATTCACCTTCAGCTGATGGTAGCCCAATCGAAGATCTATCCTTGAGAACCAACTGGCACCTTGAAGCTGATCAAACAAATCATCAATCCTCGGTAACGGGTATCGGTTCTTCACTGTTAGCTTGTTCAACTCACGGTAGTCGATACACATCCTCATGCTACCATCTTTCTTCTTTCATAAACAATACCGGAGCACCCCAAGGAGAGATACTCGGTCTAATGAACCCCCTATCAAGCAGCTCCTGCAATTGTTCCATCAATTCTTTCATCTCCGTCAGAGCCAACCGATACGGTGTCTTGGCAACAGGTTGGGCACCCGGTATCAAATCAATCTGAAACTCGATCTCACGGTCAGGTGGCACTCCTAGTATGTCTTAGGGAAACAAGTCTGGAAAGTCACACACAACCGGTACATCGATTAGTTGTGGTGTTGGCGTATCCACATCCTTTACGTAGGCCAAGTAGGCACTACATCCACGCCTCATACACTTTCCCGCCACCGCCATTGAAATCACTTTCAGAATCGTTGTAACCCGATCACCATAAACCGTCACCAAACTCCCGTCAGGCGCTGTCAAACGAATCATCTTCTTGCGACACACAATGTTCGCCTCGTAGTCCGCTAACCAATCCATCCCAAGAACTACATCGAAACCACCTAAGGTCATCACGAATGGTCTAACAGGAAACTTGTGACCTTCTAATTCCACATCACAACCTTCTATCATCTCAGAAATCCTGGTAGACTTACCTATGACAGTTTCTACATCAAAGGGCGCATCAACACTCCTACTACTAACAGGCAGTTTAGCACAGAAAGCAGCAGAAATAAAACTTTTACTAGCACAAGAATCGAATAACACAGAAGCTAAAGTTTGGTTCACTAGAAACGTACCTGACACAACATCAGGGTCCGTCCTAGCCTCCTCCTGTGTCATCGTGAACGCTATGGCGCTCGCCCTCGGTCTTTCACCCCAGAACCCTCAGCCCTCGGCTTCTTACAGTCTTTACTCATGTGGCCCTCCGCGCCACAATTAAAACATCTGCCCGCACGACAGTCCTTTGCTATGTGTCCCATCCGCCCACACTTGAAGCACAAGTTCGATCCCAGCCTACATTCTCCAATATGCTCCTTCCCACATTTGCCACACTTCTTCGACCCTGCACCAGATGTGACCACACGGCGGTCATCCACCCGTGCCTTCTTGTTACTCGTCGGGACACCACCCCGACCAAACCTCTTCCCGTTCCAATTCCGGTCACCACCACCCTTCTTGCTGCCTTCAGCCACCGCCACAGTCCTTTCATCATACAACCTCCCTGCCAAGTCAACCGCCGACCTAAATGTGCTCGGTCGGGCGGCGATCATGTGCCTGCGAATATCCGCTGGCAAACCCTGAATATACCTCTTGATCTTTCGCGATAGAGGCGTCACCTGATCCGGCACCAGCCGTGCCATCTCGTTGAACTTGGTGGTGTATTGTTGATGTGTCATTGTTCCCGCCTCCCGCTGCAGGAATTCCCTTTCTACCTTATCCATTTCTCGGTGAGGACAGAACTCATCAATTACCAGCTTCTTCAATTCCGACCACCTCATTCTCCCGATAGCCCTGCTACCCTCGGCCTGGACAATATTGTCCCACCAGAACAAAGCCGAGTCCACGAATGAGTGGGCAGCGAACTTCACCTTTTGGTCCTCCCGACACTCCCTGTTATCAAGAATGACTTCCATCTCTCTCACATAACGGTGAGCAGCAGCAGCAGTGTCGTTACCATGAAAAGTTGGGGGCTTGAATCTCATAAATGCCCCATAATTACAACCCCGTGCCGCCTCCAGCGCAGGCTCTTCTTCATCATCGGAAAGAACCATTTCGGTCTCCGGCCCCTCCTGTCCTCCTGCGGACCTGTTCCTTTCCTTTCTTTCCCCTTCTCGTACAGCCCTTATCACTTCGGTCACCACAGACGGTAGGATCGTCTACATGACCTGATGAACTTCTTCTACAACAACCTCCTTTACTGAGGCTCTCAAATTGGCGCTCTCATCTCCGCCCTCCGGATAAGGGGTCTCGGGTTCTTCAGGAACCACCTTTTCTATTCCTCTCTTGGGTCGCGGTTCAGCACCACGACCTCCGTCACGTGAAGCTTTAGATGATCTACCACCGGCCATTCTCTAACACACTAAAAGATTCAAACACCAACATGGTCATTCAAGGGAACAGCTCAGTTTATGTCAAGTATAGTAAGTCCCTAATTACAGTGATCAGTTGTGATTAGCCACTTACTTTACTCTTCATACCCCGAGCATTACCTATCCTGACTACATCAGTATCTAAATCTACATACATCACATAAACCACATAACATGCGCACGTAATACCGATTAACATTAAGAAAATACCTGATGACACGCAGCTACTCAGATTGGCATCCCTTCTCTTTCCGTCCCATTTTCAGTTTAAGTTAAGGTTTATTTTGAAAATTTACCCATTTCACTTAAACTTTGGCTCTGATACCAACTTGTAAGGCCACGTTCCCGGGACACTTACAGCTGGCCAATCATTGCACATAAAAACATATAACCTTACATTTAACCTTCATAAACATTGCAGCAGAACATTTAAATAACTCTCATTTCTATATAAATGCTTTTGCAAGTTAATACAATCGTTCATTTCAAAATATCGTTTGTTCGCATTACAATGCGGAAACATTTAAACAAAAGAATGCCATCCAAAAGAGATGAGTAGCCGCGCGTGCCATCCTCAGCAATCATTACCTGCCAACTGGAAACACATAAAGTCAGCGTTGCTGAGTGAGTTCTAGTTTTATAATAAAACATATTTTTCTTTCATTAAAACCATTCTTTACTTTTACATGTGATCATACATCATACGTACACATAATTAATATCATTATTATCTTCATCATTTGTTCATTAACTTTTGTTCATTCATTCGTTCGTCATTACCATTCACTTTCATTCACACGTTCATCATTACTTCGTTTCATTCCATCAATACCATGAACTTTACCCCACCGTCATGCATAAAGCGGGTACTTGGCCTAAGTCTAACATAGACCTTCCGTCATGGCGCACAGCAGCCTGGCCACAGTACCTAAGGGTAAATTCAGGCGTACCATTGTCATGTGCTATACCCACCATCATGCATAAAGCGGATATTGGGCCTAAGTCTATCATATACCTTCCGTCATGGCGCACAACAGCCTGGCCATAGTATCTAGGGTAAGCGACAAAGGTTCTATACAAATGGTCAATCACAAAGAAAGACCCCGATGTGCATCATTCTGGGGTAGCTAACCCACACAACGTTGGACTAACACCCTTCATTGGGCGTGTTCCGACATATAAGGCTTGCAAGACTTTCTTTACTTTCCATCGTTCATTAATGCATGAATTCATTCATCATGTTCCTCCTTTCATTATCTTCCACTTTACGTTACATAATACTTTCATTCATTCATTAACATTCAACGTTAAACCATGGAAAATAATCATACATGATAGGAAGACAATCATAAACATACAACATCACCATACAGGGCATCATCATACATACATAACATACATCATACATACCGACATGCATAAGCATCAATCATACATCATCATCATGCCCATCATAACATCTATGACCTTAAAACTCAACTTACAAAGCCCCCGGGAAACTCCCAAGTCAAAACATACTTCTGCACTTTCCCCCGAAAGCCAGAAAATAAACCATTGTTCTTCCGGGCGTATGAACCCTATTTGGGCGTATGGACACCCTTCAATCGCATGGCCTCCCAGGCGACTGAACACTTAGGCGAATGAACCCTATGCGAATGGACCTATGCGGATGAATACTATGGGCGAATGGACACCTATGCGTATGGACTCTCAGTCGCATAGCTTCCATGCGTATGGCCTTCAGTCGCATGACTTCAGGCGCATGGGCTTCATTCGCATATTCTTCGTGTGTATGAACCTCAGTCGCATGGCCTCCAGGCGCATGGACCTCAGTCGTATAACCTTCAATCGCATACCTTACAGGCGCATGAACTTCAGTCGTATGACTTCCATGCGTATGGACCTCAGTTGCATGGCATTCATGCGCATGGACCTCAGTCGCATTTCTTTCGGCCGTATGACCTCCAGTCGCATGCCATTCGTTCGCCTAGCCCTAACTGATGCAGAATGCAGTTCATCCCGAACCCAAACTGCCATTTTTGGTCTCCAAGCTCTCCCAAACCTGTTCTAGGCTCAAATCCACCATCCTAAACCTTAGAAACACCTACCACAACACCATTCAAGCACACAAAAGCCCGAAATCAAACTCCACTCGAATCACACACAAACACATACACACGGGTTCAACACACACATTTCAAAAACGGGTTTTACTATGTGTTCCAGCCCCAAATCAGTTGAAAACATGTAAAAGAGGGGTCCTAGAACTCACACAAACAACACCATCGAGTAGAGCTTCAATCCAACCCGCTACACCTCAACTTTCACGCTCGAATCCACGAAACCGAAGCTTGAAACCACTTTTCTTCCTCTCTTCTCTCTATGGCCGAAAATGGTGAGTGTGGGGGAGGGTGTGGGCTGCCTTCCCCCTTCTTATACCCCCACTCATTCAAGTTTTCCCATTTGGCAAGTTCGGTCTCTCGACTTTGGACTTTATTTCTTTTCTTTCTCTTTTTCTTTTTTCTTTGGCTTCAAGGGAAATAACAGGGTGTTACAAAACATGCATAAATCATCAACTACAAACTAACTTACCCAAAAAGTTTCTTATAATGGAAAGTACTTGAAAACCAAGCCAAAATCAAAATTCAAAACATGACTTTCATTCCATTAGCATCAAATAACATCCTAGAACCATCAATTCAATCCAATTATAATAAAATCATATGATTTCTACAAAATACCCATATTAAAGTTTCCTTAATAAGTAAGCCTTGGTTTTTGATCAAAACGACACAATTTCACATAATCAATCGGTACACACATCATTATATTGAATACTAACACATAATCCATCATCATTTTCAATTTCTAGTTTTGACTTGTTTGGATCATCTAGGGTTCATGTTCATACTTAAGATCAAATAACATGAAATCAAACATAAAAACTTACTTGAAATACTTAGATGATGATCCCTAGTACGCGTTTGATGCAAGAAACGATGAAAATCACCACCAATATGCAAGACCAAGATCAAAGAAGGTGTCCTTAGTGTGTGTTTGTGATTTTCTATGATAAAATGAAGAGGGAAGGGGAAGGGGACGGCCAAATGGTGATTAGGGTTGGGGGGTTGGGTTTTATATATATTATTTACAAGGAAGGCCCCCGTTTTTTATAAAAATCGTTTTAAAGCTACGTGATTGAACTTTTTCTACACCGAAACCACCAAATGCTCACATAACATCAAAAAAACATTAATTACATGAAATTATATTTATTTTTCTAGTTCAAATTATTTTTATAGTACTTTGGCGTTAAAAGCCGAAAATGCGCGAAAACGCGTAAATGCCATAAAATTCTCAATTTTCACAACAAAGCTACATAATTAATCAGATAATCATACAACACAAAATTTCACACCAATTATGACTGTTTGAAAACTATTTTTACAAATCAACAATGTCCGGGGACAGACGCGCGTACGATTCGGCAATTCTTCGAATTACCGTTACATGAAAGGTTCGTGAATGTTTGTGCAGTAAATGAAGCATTTAACTAAACAACATTAAATGCATGAATGTATGATCAGAAAACATGTTCGTGTTGATCGGAAAATGACCGGAAAATACCAGGTGTCACATCATCCCCTTGTTGAAAAAAAAATTCATCCCGAAATTTAACTAACTTCGGTACAAGACAGATGAAAATTTCCTGGTTGTCACAGTATGTCACAAGAGATCAAGGAGTTCAACAATTATTCTTCTGGCAGAACATACTTGACCTTCCTGAGCATGATCTCTTGGACATAAAGATATACTATGAAAGCTTGAAGAATCCAGACCAACTAATGATAAGAGGAATTGCTCTGATTCTGATGGCTTCAAGTAGAAGATCAAACTTCATAGCACTTTTCAAGTTTTGGTAGCGTTAACCTAGGGGGAGTTTGTAAGATCAAAAGGATTATTTTAGAGCTTGATCTAACTAAAGATCTCTCAGCATGCACTGAAGTACATAGACGTACTTTAGAAGATTTGACGATATACAAAGAACACAAACTAAGTGTCAAATCTTTTGAAGCCAAAGACAGAAATCTTCCGAAGCCAAAAGTAAAGTTTTTCGAAGCTTAAAGACAAAGTCTTCCAAAGCTTGAAGACTGAACTTTTCAGAAGACTAAGAAAACATGTGTGTCTAACATACTTTTGACAAAAGTAGAAGACCTTTCCGCTATCAGCTCTGAAGACTCACCAACTTATATAAGTTGTTGATTACCTTTTTACTTTTGCCAACTGTACATTATGGTCTTTTATTTGTAACTTCCTACTTTAGTACTTTTATCCTTATTGTAATACAATAGGATGTGAACTATGGCATGTTATAGTCACATGTCAAAAGGCAATCTATCTTTTGACTTTACATTAATCTTGTTGTCTAGATTAGTGTCCAGTTGGCCTTCAAAGTATGGCTGCTTATAGGATGTAGTATAAAGTATCTCATGTATCAGTCTTAGGACTAAGCTTTGAAATACTTGTAAACACTTTAGAGCAATATACAACTAATCTTGTGTTCTTGAGTGTTCCTTACTTGTTATTCTTAGTTTCACTGCCTCGTTCCCAATTTGATCTAGTAAGTCTGTTTAGTTGATAATCTCCAACTTTAAAATTGTTATGCACCATTACACGGTCCTGTAAATTATGATGGCCCTAGACAAAAATTTGTATGCTTATGGCGGAAGTTACAAAGTTGTAGATGTGGACTTTTGAAGGTTTGATTCACCGAGGATAGGGGGAGATTGTAGGGATTAAACTAGAGGCTCAGGAAATCAAAACAAGCTTCTAAAGAAACTATCCATGCGGGAACTTAGTTATCGCGCGAGAACCTTTTGGTTCAGTATAAATATAGTACTTGATGTTTAGTTGTTAGAACACTTGAAATCATACACTTATAATCAAAGTTACTAGAGTGAGATATATTGAAGTTATTTACATTACGTTGGTGTTTGATATTGATTTTTTCATCTTGTTCAATCTATTATCCATGTTTAATTCATTTCACGTTTCATTCACAAGATCGATTTTGTTGGAATTCTTACAGGCTTACAAAAATTCAAAGTGAAATATATAATACTAAAGATATTGATACCTAATATGAAAACCTTAAAATAGGATGTACCAAATAAGATAAATTATAAGTTCAATGACCTATATCAAATACATGTGAATGCATAAAAAATTTCACATATTCTCCTTTACTCTTAAATATCTTTGTATGTATTAACACATATCATGCCGGTGAAAGTGTTTAATCTAAATGTAATTTCAATTGAATAAGACTTTAATCGATTACATTTAACAAAAAATTTTTATTATGATTAAGCATATTTTACTTTCTTTTATGTGATAGGACATGGACGCTAGGTTGATTTATTTTGACGACTTACAAAAAATAAAAAATCGTATAATATATTATTTGTAACAGTTGAATTTATTTGACATGATATACAACAAAACAGATTGAATGTAGTTTTTCTTGATCTGCTTTTCCTACATTTATATAGTATCTTTACATTCATAATTATTGTATAAAATAAGCATGTTACTAATTATCTTTTGTTATACTTATAGTGTCACAAAAATGCCGCAGTTGTCCCTCAGCAACTAATACACTTGTACAACAACCGTTTGTTAGTTGGTGGATTTGTTTGTTAAATCTTATAAAAATATATGACTTTAAAAATAAAAATAGACATCTATGAGAAAGTTTTGAGAGTATGAATGTACTTCTAATTGCATTTTTAAACTTTTAAATTAATATTGTTAATTTTTTTTAATGTTTAATCTGTAATCAATGTTTAATGAAAGTCTAATTATTTAAATCAATCATGAATTACACGAGCTCTAACCTATTTATATATATTGGAACGAAGATGTCGCAGGCCAACTAGCGAGTCCGCCAGATTTTCTGTAAAGATGGGTTGTAATCATTGGGCTTATCACCTACTATTTACTCAAAATAAAAAGATATAACATTCGTTGGGCATATGGTTTGGACTCGTGACATCAGTTTGCAAGAAGCGGGCTTTAACCACTGGACCAAGTAATTGTATGTCCAAATTACAAGTTCAAACATTTTTTTAAACGCTATGAAACAAGTGACAGAAGAACGATTGGTTAAAATACTATTCATTAAAGGTGGCTTTTGTTACTAACTAGAGTTTTTATTTGTACTACGGAGTGAGATTTCTAGTTTTCTTTGGCATACTTATAATCGTAATTTGCGGTTGTAAATTCACAAACGGTTATAAAACGTGAGTGGTGAAAAAATAAAATTTATTTGGATACTATAACAAAACGTAAAACAAAGAAAAGAACCTTAAAAGAAAAAGAAATAAGGAAATTGAAAAACAAAAAATAAAAAAGTTAAAGAAAATATCTGATTAAAAACCTCAGCACGAACCCGGGTGGAAGAAAGTAAGATTCAGTGCCTATACATGTGGACCAACCTTCAATTTAGGTTTCATCTCTTCATTAAAAACCTTAGCTAAAATCTATGAAAACAAAAAAAAAATGAGAGAAAGTTTGAATTTGTGTTCCTATCAAAAGAAGACACGTGGACAGACGGTCCAATTAAAAGAAATGTGACACTAATTTAAGCGTTCTTAAATCATGTTGATAAAATATATTAGTAGTAACGGTTTCATTCAATAACACTAGGACGATATAATAAATAAATAATGAATTATATTGACTTAAAAGGAAAACAAAAATGATATTAATATTCCAAGGAAGAAAAGTCTGATTTATAGTATGATTTATATTTGGTTTATTTTAAGAATATATATATATATGTAGGTGGAGTAGCTTTAATGGAATTTGGACTAAAAGAAGTTGTTTTGGTTTTGGAGCAGGCGTGGTAGGTTTTTCAACGTTGTTTACTTTGCATTTCAAGTGTTTTTCTGCCCAACTACTCACAAAGAATACACCAACTGTAACATAAATAAAAACACAGCCTAATGAAAGCGTTCCACGTGGCAGATATATGTTATTTTGATACGTCTGTAACGCAATCTAAGTGACAGGCGTTTGGAGGGAAGAAAGTGGTAGCAAAAGCCAAAAACGTCATGGGGGTGCCGGTACGTCCACGTCAGCAGCCGTGGGACCCAGTTGGAAGAAAATAATAAGTAGTGCATGATTACGAAACATCGGTCCAGAATGTCTTTTCTCCACCACCGTCGTACTAATCACTATCAATCCATCGTTAAGTTTTTTTATAGCTTTTCTTATAAAGAAGATTTAAATAATCTTAACTTTTTGAACCGAATTAATTCAACTCGGAAAATATTTAAATTCACTTTCTATTTTAAGCTAAAAGTTGAAACTGTTTGTAAATATTTTTTGAGTTGTGATTAATCGCGGCTAATAAAATAAAAGTTGAGATTATTAAAATCAATAACCCTAAAATATTATATTTTATTTATAATTTATAATAAGGTTGTTAGATTTTAATAATCATGGCTTTTATTTATTGGTCGGGATTAATCCCAATAAGAAAATTTTTATAAACAATCTCAACATTAAGTTTATTTTCTCCTAACGATCCCTTACTAACTGAGATTTAAACCACTTTCGTGTTTTGTATGAAATGAGGCCAACTTTGAATTATTTTTCAACTCCGTCATCACCCAGCCTCCATGTGACATCCGTCACCTTAAGGTCCGTCAGTTAACGTGATTTTTTGTTAACTATTCCTTGATCGATCATTCATCATCTTTATTAACTCTTTATGTGGATATCATGTGTGCATTATCATCGTTGTGCTTGTGTATTTGTTGTAATCTTATGTTAATCTTTAAAAACTATTTAAAACTATCGACATCGTAACCGCTCAACATATCATTTTTATATATATTAAACGTCACTAATAAAACCATTTTCAAGTTATAAATATCATTAAATGTATTTTTATAATTAATATAAATCACCTAATAAAGTCATTTTTCAACCAAACCAAATTTGGAAAACTCGGGGGTTAAGTGCAGGGACTAAACTCGTCATTTTACAAACTTGGCCTGGGTATATAAACCCATTTCTCAGCCATAATCTCTCACTTTTCATCTTCTTCATCATCTTCATCTTCTTCATCCTCTCTACACATCTTCTTCATTCTAGCACCAAATCCGACCCGCTTAGGCTCATTTTCGTCGTCTAGACTTCATCTACAGTCTAGTCTACTCCTTTCTAGCAGGTAGACGACTTTGGTTGTCCCTTTTCTTGTTTATTCACGGCTGTCCAAACTAGGGTTTCGGGTGTTCGGGTTCAACCCGAACACATGAGGTCGTGTGGGTGCGTGTGAGGTCTTTTTGCTTGTGTTTCATGTTTGTGCATGTTTGTAGAGTGTTCTTGGAAGTCCTTGTGGTGTAAAACTCGCGTTTAGAGCAGCCGCGGGGCTGCTCAGCCCGACCACAGTCGCGATTCTGCTGTCCAGGCGACTGGGTCTGTCATGCGATTGAGTCGTGCGACTGGGTGAGTCGTGCGACTGAACCATGCGTCTGAGTCAATCGTGCGACTGAGTTATGCGACTGGGCATGTCGTGCGACTGTGCGACTGTGTGTTTGTATGCGATTGAGTCATGCGTATGAATGAATGTGTGCGATTGAGTCAGGTGACCGATGAATGTATGCCATTGTGCGTGTTTCGCACGACTGGAGTCCAATCGCACGAATGAAGGTTCAATCGTAAGAAAGTAGCTAATTCGCACGATTGAAGGTTGATTCGTGCGTATGGAGGTTGAGTCGTGCGATTGGGTGTTGTGTTGTACGACTGAATGCCAAATGCCAGTCATACGAATGAAGGCTCAATCATACAAATGAAGCTGATTCGCACGATTGAGGGTTGATTTGTGCGTATGGAGGTTGAGTCGTGCGTCTGGTCTTGTCGTGCGACTGTAATTGTTGTGTGTGATTTCCTTCTTGTGCGTGGTGTTAGTATGACGTGTGATGTTGAGGTAACATTAGCACAGTTGCCATTGTTCGGCCACAAATATTAAAGTCAATGCTAAAAAGGGCACAAATACTATTCAAAACAAATCAAACTAACGTTTTACAACTACCAACCGACTTATAACTATTGACATTCATCTAATACTTTCTCAATAACAATAAAACTTTTATTCAAATATCATCAACAATGGCGACAATGTCTAGTACTTGGATCTACATAAGGTCTAGTACGTGTGTCTGTTTGTGTGAGTTACACGCGACCCAGCCGATACAACCCGAACCGACCGAACATTATTATGCGCTTATTTCATATCATTAATGCTTAACAATAACAATCAATAGGTGTTTGACTGTTCATTTGCATTCAACATTTGGGAACTTTGATCTTACATACTTACCACTTAACAAGTGAGTTTCGTGGCTCCTTTTACATTTATACAATATTTCAATCATTTACAACTTGGGGGAAAAGTATGTTCACTTATTTTCAATGCTGTACAACTTACTTACATTTTACATACAAGGAATCAACGTGTTACTGTGTTACATGTACTTATCTGATACATGTTTGGGTCTGTTGTGTGGTTCTATCTTTGCAACTATTTAATTCCAATGTGGGAACCGACAGTTAGGTATTGGTAGTACTACTGGGTTGACACCCCCACCCTTGTTCGATGGTATACTAGTTGGTACCATCAGTGGCCAGGAACGGGCCCTTGGGTGAATATATGCCGACAATTTCTTTGTATACGTCGCTAGGTTTGGTTGCAAAGCTCATGTCATGTGATTTTACTTGTGTATATAACTGTAGTCACGGTATTCCGCAACGTTTACTTTATACAGCATCACTTACTTATTTATTTACTTAAACATGCGAGCTCACCAACAATTATGTTGACCGTTTTGAGCATATCTTTTCAGGTGATCATACAAGTTCAGGAATCTAGGTGTGCTGCCTTAGTGGAGACCCTAGGATGCATTTTTGGGACTTAAAATGTTTTGACAAACAATTACTTTGAACAATGTTAATCTGTGTAAACAATTACAATCTTTTGAAACTTGTTCCCGAGTTGTGGGAATTCATATCACAATTTCATCTTTATTTGGTTAAGCGAATCATTATCATGTTTATGATTATGGCTATGTTGTCGTGAACATTGACTAAACACGACACAAGTCCCCTTGTTGTCGGGTGTCGTCATGACACGCTTGTCATCATTTATTTATATTGCATCTCTACGCTTACCATGTGTTATGACGATCCCGATCTCGCTACATCCCCGTGTTTCCGCTTTTAGCGGGGGTGTGACACTCCATCAGGTCCATTTTATGGTGTCTAGCCTCTATCGTCATCTGAAATCTACCTCTAACGAGTCAAGTG
Organism: Flaveria ramosissima; assembly: GCA_025215565.1. Classification (NCBI taxonomy): domain Eukaryota; kingdom Viridiplantae; phylum Streptophyta; class Magnoliopsida; order Asterales; family Asteraceae; genus Flaveria; species Flaveria ramosissima. Next base: position 4,943,669 of record CM046034.1, read on the forward strand.
TGTCATATCAAGAGGCGGAGATTGACTGATTTTACGGTGCAGAAGTTTCATATTGTTGGATCTAATAGTAGATTTTAACTTTCTACTTAGTATTTTGGCTACATAAGCAATCCATATCATCAAACACTAACGGTGTTAACTCTCAGTTAGTAAGGGATCTTTTGAGGAAAATAAGCTTAAACTTTGGAGTGTCTGTAAATATTTTCTAAGTTTAGATTAATCTATACCAATAAATAAAAGTTGGAATTATTCTTATCCAATAACCCTTGATAGTGTAACGGAAAACTATTTTGCTTTTAGAAGTAACGTATATAAGTAGAATTGTAAACGAGCAAAGTGAAGTCGAGTCAAGCAAAGGCAGGATGAACTCAGGCATAACTCATCTGAAAATCGAGATATGCTGCCTAATTTTTTTAAAAGAAACTAAAAAAATTACACTCGTCCATATGTATAAAACAAAACAATATCATTTTTAAATTTGTTTAACTTAACATTAAAACAATTAGGAGATATATTATTAACTATGATCACTATTAAAATAGACAGGATTAATGAAGAAAATGCTCAAAGAAGGACTGATAAAATCCACAAGACTAAAAATGCTCTTTAATAGTGTGGAAGAATGTTTGGTGATCAGAAGTTTAGACAATCTATATGTTGAGTAACATCTCAAAGTTTTTACACATGAAATGATAACTTTGTAAAGATTAGGGTTAGAAACAAAAATTTTAAGAAATTAAGGTTTTGACCCTGGTCGCGTTCTACAACCAAGAAATGGCCACCAATGGATTAAACTAGGGTTTCGAGAATCCTGGTGGCAAAGCGCACCGTTATACCATCCTGTGACGGTCAATTACGTGTTCATCAAGCAAACCCTCATTGATTGACACATGGCGTGTTAACAAGGACCGATGATAGGATCGGATCTAGTTTGATCAATTAGATTTGAATTTTGCAGCGGAATATAACAGAATTAAGATCAAATTCAAGCAAGATAAGTATGAATATGCAATCACACAATGACGATTATAGAGAGAGAACCTTTCTGTTAATGGAATATTTTCATTCACGCTAATGCTTCCTATTTAAAACAACTAGGTCAACATTCCTTTTATAGAGGAATGTGACGTCAGTTGATGTCACTTGATAGTGACATCTAACTGATTTAACAAACTACTGAAAATAACTAATCTACTGAAGATGTCCACAACAACTGAGGACACCTTCACAAAAAGTCTAAGTGTAAAACAAAATTACAACTACTGAAACTATAACATCTGAAGTGTAAGAACTTCGGATGTTTTACAATAATGAAACTACTGAAAGGAAACTACTGAAAAGTAAAAACATTACAACTACTGAAAGGGAAACACTTCAGCTGTTTGAGACAACTTCTGAGAACTTGGTCTTCAGACTTTGTCTTCAACATATGTCTTCAGCCTTTGTCTTCAGTCTTTTATCTTCAGACTTTGTCTTCAGACTTTGTCTTCAGACTTTGTCTTCAGCTGATGTAGATCTCTTCAGTTGTTGTGATGTCTGTGGGACTTAAAGGTTTTTCTGATCTGGCTCATTGGTTCTTTTGGTCTAACAAACTCCCCCTGAACCAATGCAGCCAAAACCTTTAAGCTTATTGAAGTCCCACTTATTGGCAGACATATTTTCTAGATTAGCTCAGAAATCACCAAGTCAAGCTCAGGCCAGGAAGAGGTTTCAAAAAATTTTAATTGGTAAAAGATGAATGGGAACTCTATCTTGGGGAATTTGGACACAGAGCTGTTACCCCAATCATTTAAACCTACTTCCCAATAATGAGTCTGTAAGACTCTCTGACATAGGCCTCTAGGAGAACAACTTTATCTTCAATTATGAGTTCTTCAGTTTCACTCTCAAAGAAGAACTCAGGCCCATAGTACTCAGACAGATATCTCACAGTCTTTCCATTCTTCAGCTCCACAGTTGTTATTTCTCTGTAAGCAAACTCATCAGGATGAGTACCTTCAAGTAACAACTGGAGCTCATTTCTTCTGATATCTTCAAGCTTCTTGTAAATTAACCCCTTCTTTACCATTTTGTTTTCCAACAAAGTTTGTGGGGTCATCTTAGTCTTGTAAGCTCGCTTGAAATCATCAAGGATTTCCCAGGGTGACACTACAATGGCCAACATTATCACAGCATCAACAGTCTTTCTCTCTTGGCCATTGTATCTACTTGGAATATTTTTCTTATGAATCCTGTCACTAACTCTGGGGTCAGGCCAAATCCTTACTCTCTCTTTTTGATACTGAAAGGTGAATCTGAGAGCATACAATCTCTGAGCATGTATCTTCATTGCTTGTATGGATGAAGACTTGGGAAATTCCTTGTCAACCATCCTTAACAGCTGCTCATCGTGTTGTTTCTGCTGTTCTTCTTCTTCAATCTTTACTTTAACCATTTGCCTTTGAATTTCAGGAGTTATTATTGTTGGTTGACTCCTAGGCTCAGGTTTCTTCATTTTGATCACAGCAGAGATTGGCAGACTATCCTCTTCATCATTTTCTTCTTCTTCTTCCATCCTCAACACCCTTCTCTTTCTCTTAGGTGCATCACTAGTGGTAGATTGAGTGGGTTTCTTGGGTAAAGGATTTGGTTTTGAGGGTTGTGAAGTTGGTTGTTTTGATGATTGTGAGGTTGGTTTTGAGGGTTGTTTTGGTGAGGGAGATTGTAAAGGCTGCTCTATCATTTTGGATGTGAGGGTGGCTTTGGATAACTTAGCCATGTCAGATCTTTTCCCAGCACCAGCTTCATCCAGAGCTTCTATGATCAGACCTTTGTTGAAGGTTTCAGAAGAGCAGATTTTGGTGGTTATCTCCAAAATGTTGTCTCTTGACCATGACTTGACTTCAATGATAGGTCTTCCCAAGTGTTTTGATAAGAATCTGATCATAGCCTCCAATCTTTCCCTTTCTTTCTCATTGCAGCCTGCCCATCTATTTTCAATCTCCTGAATCTCAAGCCTTCTGATCTCTGAATCAAGTTTAGCAGTATCAAAGCCTTGTTTGAAGAGCTGATCAATAATCCTGTCCATGGATCTGCTGTGTTGCTCATCAGCTTCTTTGATCATTTCCTCCAACTTCTTCTCATCCTCAGTCTGTTCACCAGCACTTTTCTTTCTCTTGTAATTAATTATCTCTTTTCCTTTATTCTCTTTGGCTTCTTCCTCTTCAACTCTCTTTCTTTTATCTTCTTTCATTGACTTAGACTCCCCCTTTTTGGTTGCATTGGGTTCAGGGGTTTGAAAGTCAGAAAGTTTCTTTGACACAGCATCATCCACAAGGGTTTGAAGATTTGAGGAAATCCTCTCATCAATGGTTTGATGGACAATAGTAGTGATGATGGGAGTGATAAGAGGTAAGGAAGATTTAAAAGCAGCAACCATTTGCTCAGAGGGGTTCTCTCCCTGAGAAATGGTGCCTGAAACAGAAGCTGGTGGCTTATTTGATGAGAGTGGCTCAGTGTTTGGAGAGCTTCAACAGAAGCTGCCATCTGTGGGTTAATTGGGGCATATGGACTTGATTCCTGAGACATTTTGGCAAGCAGTTCTTGTAATCTGCAAACCTCAGCCTCAAGAATGGTGTTTTGGGCTAGAACTTCAAAGAAAAAGCCCAGGTCATCATCAGTGTTAGCTGAATCAGCTAACCTCCTGAGTCAAGCAGGATGAACATATGCTGAGTGTAGATCAGTATTCACATGTGCCCCTTTGTCTTGGAACTGGGGACTTCCTGCCTCAGGATTAAGTCCTTCATTGGCAGTTGCCTCTGGTGAGGTCTTAGAGATGATACCAGCTTCATCCTCTTCATGTGCTGAAACAGGGGAAGAGGTAGCCGCACCAGATGTTCTAGTCTCCTCATCTACACTGGGAGATTGAACTTTATAATCCTTATGTTGTGGGTTGTCAACTACATTATAATCCTCTCCCTCAGCTGTTGAGGTTGTTCCAGTGGGAACAGGTTTCTGGGGAGGGGTAGAGGAATGTAGTTGAGTCAGCACTTGTGCAATGACTGCAGTTGGGCTTGTAGGGGTGGTTTCAGTGGGAGATAGAGGAGAAAAGGATTGCACCTGGGGTGAATGGTGCTCTTCAATGACAATCTTCTTAAGTAAGAGAGATTCCAGTAATGTGGCTTCCCCAATATTGGTTGCATCAGGATCCTGTTGAGAGGATACCTGAGCGGTTTCAGCTGGTGGAGTCGTTGAAACTACAAGGGGATTAAGACTAGTAGTTTCATCCTGCGTTTGTGCTGCAGGGGCATCATCAGGGGACTCAACTCCCTGAGTAGCCTTTTTGGGTTTCTTGGATTTTAGTTTGGAGGGGACTTTAGATCTGGAGGTGGAGGCTGTGGGTTCCCTCTGCTTGGGTTTTAGCAGTTTGGCAGCCTCTTTGAGTTGTGGATTGGAGTTGTGCCTGGAGTATACTTCTGACAAAACTACCAGAGCAGGGACTCCAAGGCCAACAAGGCCATCAGATTTTAATTGATTAAGAATTATGGCCATAAGGAACCTTGGATATAATATCCATCTATTAGCCACAGGTTTCATTGCCAAATCTTTTAATTCCAAAAATATTATTTCTAGAAAAATTTAGGCTTTGGCGTTCAAGGATAGAATACAATACCTGTTGCCACCTGGATGACATTTGATCCCATGAAGATGTTTTGGGGGCAAGACAGACATTGATCATATGGAAAATGAGCCGCTCAGCATCATGGAAGTGCTTCTTCAGAATGGTAGTAGCACTTAGGTCACCCTCATAACCATGATTAACAAAGGATAAATCAATGGTGTCTTTGGGGTATCTGGTGACATAGATGGCATCATTCAGGTCTAGGGTTTGACGAATGATCTCAGAAGTGATGACCACCTGTTTCTGGTTGACAAACGACTGGAGAGTGATCGAGTCATCATTCTCAGCAGTATGAACAGTGACGTTTGTCCAAAATTGGCAAAGGGTATCGGGATAGATGGTAGGATTCAAGAGAAAGGCTGTGCGATATTGGGAATCAACCATCAGATCAATGGCAGCATCAAACTTGTTCCAATAGGCTGATTTGGTAAGGTAAGCGACACAGTTGTGTCAAGGTTTGATTTGCATGGTCGCCGTTAATGGAAGATGAACGTTTGGAAAGTGAGTTATGAAAAGTTTGAAGTTAGGGTTAGGTATTTATAGGTTATGAAACGGCTGAAAGAAAACAACTGAAAGGTTTGGTGTGAGTCATCAGTTGTTAGAAAACAACTGAAGACATGGTTTTAACTTTCAGATGTTGTAAACAACTGAAGACTTGGTATTGCTCATCAGTAGTTGTAAATTACTGAAGACTTGGTTTTGGCTTCAGTTGTTTTGAAATGAAACAGTAGTTGTTGTCGTCAATTCACAAAGTTCAGCTGTTTCGATGACCTTAACACTTACTCATCAGATCATCTGATTTTCAGATGTTTCATTGGTCATCAGTACTTATCTATTATAAAAGACATCAGTAGTTTGAACTACATCAGTACTTTTCAACAAATGAAGTACTTCAGTACTTTAAGTAATTTAGTCTTCAGTAGTTATGAAAACTACTGAAGATAAAATGACTTATCAGCACTTATTTTTGACAGCTTTATACTAATGCTCATCAGTATTTATTAACGAAGAGCATCAGTAGTTGTCAAATTATTCTAGTTGCAGCATACCAAGCCTGAGCACAAGATTATGAAAAGTTGCACTATCCAAAGGCTTAGTAAATATATCTGCAAGCTCATCAGCACTAGGCATAAACTTTGGATCAATCAGACCTTTTTCATAACAATCCCTGATAAAATGATGTCTGATCTTAATATGTTTGGTTCTAGAATGCTGGACAGGATTCTTAACAATACAAAGAGCTGAAGCACTATCCATTAGTAAAGGAGTCTTAGTCTCTGTAATGTCATAATCCAATAATTAATTTTGAAGCCAGAGTACCTGAGATGTACAGCTTGCAGCTGCAATGTACTTTGCTTCAGCTGTGGATGTAGCAACTGAAGTTTGTTTCTTACTCTGCCAAGAAACTAAACAGTTGCCTAGAAATTGGCATCCACCAGAAGTTGATTTTTGGTTAACTTACACCCTGCATAGTCACTATCAGAGAAAGCAACTAATTTGCAAGAGTGCCCAGTGGAATACCAAGTCCTAGAGATTGAGTTCCTTGCAAATATCTAAATCCTCTTGACTGCAATCATATGGGAATCTTTAGGTGCAGCCTGAAATCTAGCACAGACACAAGTTGCAAACATAATATCTGGTCTAGAAGCTGTAAGGTACATCAAGGAACCAATCATACATCTGTAAAGAGTTTCATCAACTGCTTTAACTTTCTGATCAGCATCCAGTTGTGTGTTGCTGCACATGGGAGTAGAACAAGGCTTACAGTTTTGTAAATCAAACTTGGTTAACAAATCTTTTGTGTATTTTGACTGATGAATGAAAGTTCCATCAGCCATTTGTTTGATTTGCAAACCCAGAAAGAACTGTAATTCTCCCATGGCACTCATTTCAAACTTTTGTTGCATCAATTTAGTAAATGCATCACACAACTGTGGATCAGAGGATGCAAAAATAATGTCATCAACATAAATTTGAACAAGGAGCTTATGCATGCCTACTTTCTTAATGAACAAAGTTTTATCTATGGAGCCTCTAGTGAAATTATTTTGAAGAAGAAAGTTAGATAGTGTTTCATACCAGGCTCTGGGTGCTTGTTTCAACCCATAAAGAGCCTTATCAAGCTTATACACCCAATCTGGATGTTTATGATCTTCAAAACCTGGTGGTTGACACACATAAACCTCTTCTTTTATTTTACCATATAAAAATGCACTTTTGACATCCATTTGAAAAACTTTAAGGTTATGGAAAGCAGCATAAGCTAAAAACAATCTGATTGCCTCCAGTCTGGCTACAGGGGCAAAGGTTTCATCATAATCAATACCTTCTTCTTGTGAAAACCCCTGTACAACCAGTCTGGCCTTGTTCTTGACAATTTGGCCTTTTTCATCAGTTTTATTCCTAAACACCCATTTAGTGCCTATTGCACACTTACCTTGGGGTAGAGGAACCAGTTCCCACACTTGCTGCTTTTGAAATTGAAGAAGCTCAAGCTGCATGGCTTCAACCCATCCATTGTCCCTTAATGCAACATGATAATTCTTTGGCTCTTGCTGACTGATGAAGAGAGCATAGAGACAGAAATTGGACAATTGACTTCTTGTTGAAACACCAGCATTAATGTCACCAATGATCTGGGACATGGGATGATTCTTCAATTCTTGATACTCAATAATATCTGTGCAAGTGTTTGTAGGAGATTCAGCAGCAACAGATGTTGATTCAGATTCTTGAAACCTAGACTGAGATGGCAGTTCAAATGAAGTAGAGGATTCAGAGATTTCATCAGCATTTGTTGTGGATGGAACTGCTGAAGCTACAGGAACATCAAGTGTAGTAGATACAGGCAGATGATCACTACAACTTGCATTTATACCATCAGATGGAGATGATGGAACTTCAGAAACAATAACAGATGGAGACTGATATGGAACATATTGCAGTATGTCCAAATCAAACAACTCCACAGGGTTTTGAGGAATTTTGTCTTTTGGAGATTCATTAAACTTGACATGCAAAGTTTCTTCAACAATCTTTGTTTGCAATTAAAAACTCTGTATGCCTTGCAAGTAGATGAATACCCAACAAAATACCCTGCATCCACCTTGGATTCAAACTTCTGAAGTGGATTCTTTGTGTTAAGAATATAACAGGGACACCCAAATGCTCTAAAGAATGAAATTAGAGGGGCCAAATGATGTAATAACTCATAAGGAGTCTTCATCAACCTCTGATTCACTAATACCCTATTCTGTACATAGCAAGCTGTGTTGACAGCTTCAGCCCAAAAGGTTAGTGGCAAACCTGAGTCAGCCAACATTGTCCTTGCGGCTTCAATAAGGGTCCTGTTCTTTCTCTCCACCACTCCATTTTGCTCAGGAGTTCTTTGAATACCAATATGTCTCTTGATTCCCTTAGACAAATAGAATTGATCAAGAGTGTAATTCCTAAACTCTGTGCCATTATCACTTCTCACACATTTGACTGGAAGTGAATGCTGCTTTTCCACATGCAACACAAAATAAATGATGATTTGAGCAGCCTCATCCTTGGAATGCAAGAAGAAAGTCCATACATATCTGGAATAATCATCCACAATTACCAGACAGTATTTTTTCTTTGCCATACTCATTACTCTAACAGGACCAAAGAGATCCATATGCAGTAATTGCAAGCAGGCAGTGGACTTGGGTTCTTCTATTGGAGGGAATGAAACTTTGTGTTGCTTTCCTTTTAAGCAAGCTGGACAGTTGTCATCAAATTTGAACTCCTTCAATGGCAAACCTATCACTAAACCATGATGAATAAGCTGATTCATGTTCTTAAGATTCACATGACCAAGCCTTCTATGCCATAGTTCAGATTCTTGAGGAGAGGCTTTAGAGAACAGACATGGATGGCCTTTAAGATCAATTTTCTTTGATAAATCTAAGGCATATACTCTTCCAATCCTGTTGGCCTTCAGGAGAGTATATTCATCCAATATCTTGTCAATCTTGTTCAAAACTTTGGAAGACAGAATCCGACAGTTTTGACTTGTGAAAAGTGCAACATGCCCTTTATCACACATTTGACTGACACTCAGGAGATTGTACTTGAGGTTCTCCACATGGTTAACATCATCAAACCTTATTTCCCCATTTGAGACAAATCCTTTTCCTATGATGTAACCTTTAGCATCATTTCCAAAAGAAACAAATCCCTTCTTCCCTTGAGAATAATCATGAAGAAGAGAGCTGCTCCCTGTCATATGCATAGATCCTCCACTGTCTACATACCAGATGCTTCTTTGGCATGCTGAAGAACCCTGCATTTTTCACAAAAATTAGTTAGCCTTTGAGACCCAAACCTTTTTGGTTTTGGGTCTGTTTTCATCAACAGATTTTAAACTAACTGATTTTGCATGATTAACAGCCTTTGAAGATGTAGATGGTGCTGAAAAGGATTCCTTTGATTTTGGCTTAGGTGTCCTTTTCAGTGGTTTAATCACAGAAACATCTAATTGGTTAACTCTCCCCAATAGATGTTGAACCATCATAACAAGTTGTGTCTGATTGGTTGTCAAAGTTTTCAACTCAGTTGACACATCAGTACTTGTTGGTGATTTGTTCTTGTGATTCACCACATCCTTCTTTTGAAAAGACACAGACTTAGTCTGAGTTTTTGATATTCCATGAGGAATATTTGCAGCTGTTTTGTGACAAACCCCTTCCTTCTTTGTAACTTTTTGGAAAAACTTTGGTTTATCAGATTGAGATGATTGTGGTACAAACTTGGTTTGAAATTCATCTTTCATTTTATGCATTTTCTTCTTAATGATTTTCTCTTTGTTGAATTTTAAACCCTTGTTATACCAGCATTCATCAGTAAGATGATTAAACAAACCACATTTTCACATGGCTTTCTTTTCATCTTTTGTTGATCAACTGCTGAAGATGATGAAACTACTGAAGATTTGTTCTTCAGTACTTTCTTCCTTTCAGTACTTTTGGGAATTACTGAAGGATTTGCAACAACTGAAGATTTGTTCTTCAGAAGTTTTCTATCAGTACTTTTGAATTCCTGATAGACCTTTCAGCAGTTGTCAAGCAATGCTTGTTTTCCTCTGATTTGAAATGCTCTTCAGGTGTTGTGTTTTGCCCTTCAGTACTTTGAGTACTTTGTGGAACAACACCTGAATTACTCAGTTTCTTTTTGATCATGTGTTTAGAAGCAGTGGGACCATCAGCAATTTGATTAGCTGAGGTAATAACACTGACTTCATCCTCTGATTTTGAATTATCATTGAGGATGAGACACATGATGATGTGGTTTGGGAATTACAATCATCCTCAGATTTTACTTCTAGCTTGGGAGTAAAATCTGTAGGAGGTATGGTATGATTATACCCAATCCCAAACTTCACATTAGAAGCTGTTTGCTTACTGAGAAGCATTTCAAATCCCTTGCATGATGTTACCCAACGTTCACAATTAACTTGAGTAGCTGCAAGTGTTTCTTTGAGATTCTTGTGATTTTCCAAAATGACCTCTACCTTTGCTTTTTCATCAGTGATTTGACATTTTAGTTTATAAATCTCCTCATCTTTCTCTTTTAGAACAGACTCAAACTCAGCTTTTCTTTTGGAAATTGCTTTTTCTAGGTCAAGGTTTTGATTAATTAAAGCTACATTTGCTTCCCTAATTGAAACAAAAGCAGCTATGCATGACTCAGAACATAACTTGGCCTTAGCCTCAGAAGATACCTGTGGTACCTGTGATGATGAAGGATTTCCATCAGTAGACTCCAGGGCCATTAGAGCAAGATTTCCAAAAGGGTTTTCACCACCATGTTGACCAGCACCAGCAAATAATTGTTCAGAATAACCAGAGACATCATCTGGTAAGCTGCTCCAGTCAACAACCTCAGGGGTGAAAAAGCTCTGATGTGATTGAGATTGAGATTGTTGATTTGTTTGAGATGGTTGAGGATCAGGTAGAGCATGTGGTTGTTGAGCCATGGGTACAGGAACCTGACTAGACTGAGGCATGTAAAAACATGGATAAGGATATGGCATTGGACTTTGAGGAACAAAGAATGCAGGAGATGATTGATGTTGTGAATGATGATCAGAACTGGTAGAATGTTGCCCTTTGGATTGTGAGCTATTGCTTGGAAAAGTCACAAAGGGTGCAGATGAGTTAGATCCAGATGATCTACACTCTCTAGCAAAATGTCCAAGTCTATGGCACTTGTGACATCTCAACTTGCTCTTATCAAAACCAACTTTGGTTTTGCCAGAGAGACCAGGGAATTTTCTACCTGTTCTTTTGTAAAATTTTTGAGATCTGATATTGAATCAATGCCATTTGGCTCAAAATATCCATCTCTTCCAGATCATCATCAGCAATTCCTTTCAAATCATCCATCAGAAAACACAAGTTATCAACACTAAAACCTGAGTTACCCTCAACTCCAACAAAAGCATGATTTCCACTGTTTGAAGAGAAATCAATATGCTCATCATATGAACTTTCAGATGAAGCATATTCAGACTCATGACCAACCAGAGCAGTGTTTCCTGGTACAAAGTCATCAGTGAGCTTTCCAGATGAAGACAGTTTCCTTTTCTGTTCTATCTCTCTCTCAAATGTTAAGAGTTTCCCATGAAGTTGGGTGAGAGATAGAGTATCCAGATTTGCACTGGAGCGTAGGACAATGGTATAAGTGTCCCATCTCTCAGGCAGGGATCTGAGGAATCTGTTGTTCATCTGACTGTTTGTATATTCATGTTGAACCATTTTTAGCTCAGATATCAAACAGGAAAATCGCTCAAACTGTTGAGTCAATGTCTCACCCTTCCTATGAGAGAATGTCTCATATTGCTGGGCAAGGATTTCTCTATTGTTTGCTAAGACCTCATCAGTTCCTCCAAATTGTTCTTTCAGAGCAACCCAGAGATCATGAGCAGTTTCATGATGCATAAGCCCAGAGTAGATTTCATTAGGCAGTGCCATGGCCAGAATTCCATGGGCTTTAGCATCAATTTCAAACAGCTTTAAATCCTCATCAGAATATTGTTCCTTCTTCTTGGAACCATCTCATTGGTTTCAGGATTACTCACCATAGGCTTATATGGTCCATGAACCACTGACTTCCAACAACCTGAACTGTTAACAGACAGGTGATGGAGCATTCGGCGTTGCCATATGTTATACTCACTCCTAACAAGCATCGGAGGCTTAGTTGAGGAGCCAGTATTGTGAGGATCATTGATTGAAGTAGTCATTTTCACCAATTCAACCAAATTCAATGAGATTAAAATCAGTCTAGCTTAAAAACTCAACAACACAATTTGAATCTCAAATAATTGACCGGAAGCGACAGAAAATCAAACTCTATAATCAATTCTTGCAAATTTGCTAATTCGATCAAACTTAGATATCAAAAGAGCAGTTTCAATGATCAATTGTTAAATCGATCAATGATTAACCAGCTCTGATACCATTTGATAGGATCGGATCTAGTTTGATCAATTAGATTTGAATTTGCAGCGGAATATAACAGAAGTAAGATCAAATTCAAGCAAGATAAGTATGAATATGCAATCACACAATGACGATTATAGAGAGAGAACTTTTCTGTTAATGGAATATTTTCATTCACGCTAATGCTTCGGTATTTAAAACAACTAGGTCAACATTCCTTTTATAAAGGAATGTGACGTCAGCTGATGTCACTTGATAGTGACATCTAACTGATTTAACAAACTACTGAAAATAACTAATCTACTGAAGATGTCCACAACAACTGAGGACACCTTCACAAAAAGTCTAAGTGTAAAACAAAATTACAACTACTGAAACTATAACATCTGAAGTGTAAGAACTTCAGATGTTTTACAATAATAAAACTACTGAAAGGAAACTACTGAAAAGTAAAAACATTACAACTACTGAAAGGAAACACTTCAGCTGTTTGAGACAACTTCTGAGAACTTGGTCTTCAGACTTTGTCTTCAACATATGTCTTCAGCTTTGTCTTCAGTCTTTTATCTTCAGACTTTGTCTTCAGACTTTGTCTTCAGACTTTGTCTTCAGCTAATGTAGATCTCTTCAGTTGTTGTGATGTCTGTGGACTTAAAGGTTTTTCTGATCTTGCTCATTGGTTCTTTTGGTCCAACAACCGAGAATGTGACAAATGTCATCCTTGAGTGGCATGTGTCTGATGACCAGGCCTGTGATAGCTACATGTGTTGATACATGTCAAAATCTGATTGGTTGAGAATATTCTTAACCGTCGTAGCTTGGTCGCATACCACAACCACTATGGGTGACGGTCCGCGATGGTGGGCCTGGACAGGTAATAAATACCTGTACAATCCAATCGAAAAATGTGTATTTTCTAAAACCCTTTTATACATATGCCTCCATTGTAGCCCGTTTAAGTTAGTATAATACCTTGCTAAGTTCAAGGAACACAAGTGGTGGCGACACTGCTCGGGATTCTAGAAGCATTACACCGAAAATATAGCTCCTCAATTAAGGTGAACATATTTACGAAACTTTATTTGCATGTTATACTAATGTGCACAAACGTTTAGAAAATGTTTTCAAGCATGTTTATAAAATGCTTATTTTTAAATATTTATGTTACTAGTTAAGAAACCCATGTACTACATGGGTTGAATGAAAAATTTAATTAGTAGTTATTTATAAAAAATAGAAATTATAATATAATTTTTGAGATAAATTATGATGAAAATTACACATAATTAAATACTTTAGGTAATAAATCAATAACAATATTTTCCGAATTTTCGTCTTTAAAAAACTGTTGCTTTAAAAAATGATTTTTTAAACACTCTAATTTTTTTAATAATTTTTAAGTTATATCATTTTTTGAAGTTCTTTTTATGATAAAGCTTCGTGTTTAATAAATTTTTGTTTTTTAAAAAAAATAAGTTTTTTAAGAATCATATTTTTTATTTATCAAAAAATTTATTTTATTATTTGAAAAGTATATAAATAATTATTAGCATTTAGTGTATCATTAAATGGTTAACTTTCATTCTAATAATGACACGTGTCCAAATCTTTAGGTGGAGTTTAGATGGACAATCTCGAAAAATGACATGTGCCTTCTATACATTTTGGTTTATTAGTATAGATTACAAAACCAGCAGGAAGTGGTATGGAATAACTCAAAACAAAAGTTTAAGTGATCATGACACAATATACGTATATCGATCGAGGATACACATGTTGATGGGTAATTTCGTGTTATGTTACAATGCGGCTGAATTCATTCTAACATATATGAACTTAATGATTTCAATGTATTACAGGACCGGTGAAGGGGTCAATGCAACATTTTCACAAGGTGGAGAGACTTAGAACACTTAACAAATCAAATAGGAAACCGGCTTAGATGAAACAAACAACACAAGTAAAGGAACAATAACAAGAACAAGATAATATGGTTTTCAAGAATGATGTATATTGCTCTCAAGTTCTTACAAGTGTTACAAAGCTTACATCTAAATACAAGTACTTGAGATACGTTATACTACATCCTACAACCACTCATACTTTAAAGGCCAGCTGGAAACACTAATCTAGACAACAAGATCAATGTAGAGTCAAAAGGCAGATTGTCTTTTGACTAGTGACTATGACATGTCATAGCTCACATCCTTATCTATTACAAAAAGGATTAAAGTACATAGTTAGAAAGTTACAGACTCAACACATTAATCTACAGTTGACAAAAGCATGAACTTTTCACTAACTCATGCTAGTTGGTGAGTCTTCAGAGATGGCAGCGGAAATATGTTTCAGCTTTTATCAAAAGTATGTTAGAGAAGACATGCCTTCTCTGTCTTTGGAAGAAATCAGTCTTTGGTTTCGGAAGACTTTGTCTTTGAAGCTTCGGAAGACTTTGTCTTTGAAGCTTCGGAAGACTTTATCTTTGGCTTCGGAAGAATTGGCCTTTTGGCTTCGAAAGATTTGATACTTAGTATAATTCACTGAGTTATATCAAATCTTTCGAAGTAATTTCCTAGTACTTTACATGTGCATGCTGAGAGCTCTTTGGGTTGCTCTTTAGTTGCATAAGCCTCTAAGTGTATTCCTTATAATGTATACCAACTACTTGATATTGATTTTATCAATAAATTGGACAACACTAGAAAAACTTGTGATGAGGATTTTAATACTCATCGTTCGATTATAAAATGTCTAGATACATGATTCATCAGCTTTATCCAGATGTTTTATTTTCAAAATGTTTTCAAATAAATGAATTGCAACCAATGAGAGATGTGAAGACTTTATAGTTAGCCTTTTGTGGTTGTGACCTACCTTATAGTACATTTCAAAGTCTAATATTTTGTTACAAAAACAATATAAATCATTAAGGATTTTCACAATTCCTTATTTTGAAATTTATCAATATTTGAATTTAATTCCTCTTGTTGAAATACATCTTGCGGGAGGATTTGATTATTTGATCAACCAATAGTATTATCTTAAAATTGAATTATAAAATATTTTGACATGTAAATGAAAATCGAAAGATAGAGTTGATCATTTATAAAAACCTAAAAAGCATTTTATGCACTTTCGTTGAAATTGAAACTTTGAATGATTTTCAATAAAAAAATTGGGATCCTTTACTTGATACCAACCGATACAACTCATGGCCTAGGGTGACTTGAATCCGGCTTGTGACATCTGTTGGTACTAGAACTACTGATTTAGTAAATTATGTATTTGTAGATTAAACAAATATCTAAACTTTAACCTTAAATAAGATAGAATGCTCTCGAGAAAAGTGCCTTTAGAGTTTTAAGATCTATATAAGTCTACATTTTAGAATATTTAAGATTCATAGAACTATTAAATGCTATAGGATGTATACGCATTACTACAACGATAACTACAGTCGATATTACACTACTTATGATGTTCCACCGTTGTTTGGATTCGAAGAATTCCTCATAGAAGTCTCAAGTGACAACAACAACATCTACAATCCTACAGAAGAAGATCAGGAAATTGAAAGTCAATGCAGTGGACTAACTAATTTGAGATATCCAATGCAATCAACACTACTGACTCTTTATGTGAATGGTTCAAGCAAGTCGAGGAAACCAAGGATTCGAGTTCTAGCCACTTAGGAATTTTATAAGATGCCTAACGAAGAGGAAATGAGAAGGATAAATGAAAAAAATCAAGAAAGAGGGTGAGGAGGGCAAGGAAGAAGATCCTAAAATAATACGAAGAATAGAAGGAAGATCCACCCCAGCCTATTTTATCAATTTCAAACAGAAAGTGGAATGTTTATAATAGATAGGAATGAAGTCTGGCCCGAAAATTTAGTCTATTAAGACATTCAAATGGGAAGAAGTATATGACGATAGTGGCAAGGAACTAAGAGTTGGGTGATAAGGGCGTCAAGTGAAGGGGTGAGAGCATGAAGATGGAAGCAAGGAAAGTTTGCAGACACAAGATGTAATAAAAGAATAAACCTGAGTACTGTTCATGTTGTTTGTTTTCTAAGTTAGTTTGTAGTAGTTTTTGTGTTGATTGTTTGTGTAGTAAGTGTCAATAAAGATTAGTGTGGTGATAGATGTTGATGTCAGTAATGATAGGTTGTTTTGGTTGAATGATGTTAGTTGGTTGTGACCAAAGTTTTGATAGCAGTTGTAATCATTATATGATGGATGTAAATATAAATATATTTCTAGTTTTGTGCTAAACCTATATAGTTTAGAATTATGCCTTATCTTAATTCCTAAACTTGTAAATGTTAAAACAAAAAAGTAATATCGGACCCTCAACCAATATAAGGGGACGTGAGAAAAATACAAAAAAAGCTATTACCGAATCTATTATTAAAAAAGAACCAATGCTCCAAAAAGGTGATGTTAAGAAGATGATTGATGAAGGAATTTTATAAGCAATCTTAAAATTTTTAGATTCTTTGGAAAAAAAGAAAGCAACTAGAAAAAGAAAAGAGTGTTCTAAAGAAATGAAAAATGACAAGGATTGACAGAGCTCCAACTATCAGTTCGAGTTGAAAAAAAAATGTTCGAATAAAAAAGGAAAGATGAAACAAAAAGGTTGCAGCTATAAAACTTTTCAAGCTTGTAAACCATGTGAGTTTTCCAAGTAAAAATGGTGCAGTAGCAACTACTAAATAGCTAGAGAAGATGAAATCTATGTTAGCCATCTATAAATATATAGAAGAAGACATTGTGTTGTATGTTACCAACTTTTCAATAAAGAAGCCTTTGAATGGTGATATGCGGTAGTTAAGACAAAAGGAAGAAATATTATGTGTGCCTTGTCATAGAAAAAATTTTCTGATCTAGTGATCATGAAATTTTATTCAATAAATGAATAAGAATAGGTTGAAGAAAAGTTCTTAAATCTCAGGATGGTGGGTGCAAACATACAAGGATACAATTCCAAGATCCTGGGATATTCTTGATATGTGCTGCATCTCATCAAGCATGAATTCAAGTTTGTTAGTCGTTACATTTGGGGATTAGCAAGTGAAGTCTGAGGCATTATGAAAGCCGTAATACCAAAAACTATTTAACCAGCTAAAGATAGAGAATTTACTGTGAATGCTGTCACACCCCCGCTAAAAGCGGAAACACGGGGATGTAACGAGACCGGGATCGTCATAACACATGGTAAGCGATAGAGAGCAATATAAATAAATGATGACATGCGGGTCATAACGACACCCGACAACAAGGGGACTTGTGTCGTGTTTAGTCAATGTTCACGACAACATAGCCATAAGCAAAATGATAATGATAACACATATACACATATGATGAAAATGTAATTGTTAATTCCCACAACCCGGGAACAAGTTTCAAAAGATGATAATTGTTTACAGGCGTTAACATTGTTCAAAAAGACTGTTTATCAAAATGAGCTAAGACCCAAAAATGCATCCTAGGGTCTCCACTAAGGCAGCACACCTAGATTCCTGGACTTGCATGATCACCTGAAAAGATATGCTTAAAACGGTCAACATAATTGTTGGTGAGTTCGCAGGTTATGTAATAAAATGTAAGTGATGCTGTAATAAATAGCGCGTCGGAATACTGTGAATACAGTTATTACACAAGTAAATATCACATGACATGAGCTTTGCAACCAAACCTAGCGACGTACACAAAGAAATTGTCGGCATATATTCACCCAAGGGCCCGTTCCTGGCCACTGATGGTACCACTAGTATACCATCGAACGAGGGTGGGGGTGTCAACCCAGTAGTACTACCAATACCTAACCGTCGGTTCCCACACTGGAATTAAATAGTTGCAAAGATAGAACCACACAGCAGACCCAAGCATGTATCAATAGTACTTGCAACACAGTATCACGTTGATTCCTTGTATGTAAAATGTATGTAAGTTGTACAGCATAAAAATTGTGTAAGCATACTTTTCCCCCAATTTGTAAATGATTGAAATATTGTATAAGCGTAAAAAGGGGCCACGAAACTCACTTGTTAGGTGGTAAGTATGTATGAGCGATGTATCCCAAATGTTGTATGCGAATAAACAGTCAAACACCTATTAACAGTTATTGTATAGCATTAATGATATGATATATGTATATAAGCGCGCAATAATGATGGGTCGGTTCGGGTCGTATCGGATGGGTCACGCACAACACACACAGACTGACACACGTACTAGACCTTATGTAGATCCAAGTACAAGATATTGTCGCCACTAATGATGATAAAAGTATTGTTGTTATTGAAGAAACATTGAATAAGTGTCAATAGTTATAAGTCAATTTGGTCGTTGTAAAACGTTAGTTCAATTTGTTCAAAATAGTTTCTGTGCCCTTTCTCACGTTGACTTTAATCTTTGTGGCTGAACAATGGCATAATTGTGTTAGTGTTACCTCGACACCACACGACATACTCACGCCACGCACAAGGGGTCAAACACAAAAATTTCAGTCGCATAATAAGGTCAGACGCACGACTCAACCTCCATTCGTGCGAATCAACCCTCAATCGTGCGAATCAGCTTCATTCGTACGATTGAGCCTTCATTCGTATGATTGGCCTTCAATCGTGCGAACACCCGAAACCCTAGTTTTGGACAGCCGTGAAAAGGCTCGAAA
Source organism: Flaveria ramosissima (assembly GCA_025215565.1). Lineage (NCBI taxonomy): Eukaryota > Viridiplantae > Streptophyta > Magnoliopsida > Asterales > Asteraceae > Flaveria > Flaveria ramosissima. The sequence continues at coordinate 4,962,476 of CM046034.1, forward strand.
ATGGACAACCAAAGACAACTACCTGCTAAGGAGGGGTAGTCTAAGCTATAGATGATGTCAAGACGAAGAAAACGAGACCTCTCGGGTCGGATTTGGTGCTAAAATGGAGATTTTGGTGTGTGAAGAAGAGATGAGGATGAAGAAGATGGTGAAATGGGTTCTAGGGCTGGTATGAGGGTATTTATACCCAGCCCAAGTTACAAAATTACAAGTTTAGTCCCTGCACTTAACCCCAAGTTTTCCCAAATTTTGTTCGGTTGGAAAAACGACTTTGTTAGGTGTTTTATATAATTGTAAAAGTTCATTTAATGTTGTCATGACTTAAGAAATGGTTATATTAAAACATTTATTATATTTGTAAAATGGTATATTTAACGTTTTCAAAAATGAAAGTTTTAAAGGTCTTTTAAGGTCATCAAATGGTTTTAACGAATGCACACACAACGATAATATTGCACACATGATATCCACATAAAGAGTCAAATAATGATGAGGAATGACCAAACATAGAATAGATGACGGACAAACACGTTAATTGACGGACCTTAAAGTGACGGATGTCACAGTATCCCCCAGTTGAGAGAATTTCGTCCCAAAATTCAGCTGGAGTTAGGTCCAAGAGTGTCATCCTCGAAAAGATGTGGATATTTGAGTTTCATCTGATCTTCACGTTCCCATGTAAACTCTGGCCCTCGTTTTGAATTCCACCTTACGCGAACAATAGGTATCCTACTGCGCTTCAGTTGCTTGACCTTTCGATCCATGATCTCAATGGGTTCTTCAACAAAATGAAGCTTGTCATCAATCTTGATTTCCTCGATTGGCACGTGAAGGGATTCATCGGCTAAACATTTCTTGAGGTTGGACACGTGAAAAGTATCGTGTACACCGCTAAGCTCTTGTGGAAACCTTAACCGGTAAGCCACTGGACCGATCCTTTCAGTGATCTCAAATGGTCCAACGTATCTTGGGGCTAACTTCCTTTCTTTCCGAATCGAACGACTCCTTTCCAAGGGGAAACTTGAGTAACACATGATCCCCAACATTGAATTCTAGAGGCTTCCGACGATTGTCGGCATAGCTCTTTTGGCGATCTCGCGCGGCTTTGAGTCGATCTTTGATTTGGAAAATCTTGTCTGTTGTTTCTTGGATGATCTCTGGGCCTGTCAGTTGACTCTCACCAATTTCGGCCCAACAAACGGGAGATCTGCATTTCCTTTCATACAACGCTTCAAATGGAGCACATCCAATGCTTGTATGGTAGCTGTTGTTGTAGGAGAACTCAATCAACGGTAAATGAGTATCCCAGCTACCTCCAAAATCGATTACACATGCTCTCAACATGTCTTCTAGCGTCTGTATAGTGCGTTCACTTTGGCCATCTGTTTGAGGGTGATAGGCTGTACTCATGTCTAACCGAGTGCCCATCGCTTTCTGTAGTGTCTGCCAAAAGCGTGAAGTGAATCTGCTATCTCGGTCGGATATGATTGACACCGGCACCCCGTGCCGTGTCACGACCTCTTTGATGTACAATCTCGCCAACTTATCCATCTTGTAATCTTCTCGGATAGGCAAGAAATGTGCTGACTTCGTCATTCGATCTATAATGACCCATATCGAGTCATGACTGCTGTTTGTTCTAGGGAGTTTGGTAATGAAATCCATAGCTATGTTCTCCCATTTCCACTCGGGAATTTCAGGTTGCTGTAATAATCCCGATGGCTTTTGATGTTCAGCTTTGACCTTCGAACACGTCAGGCATAGGCTGACGTATAAGGCAATGTCTTTCTTCATGCCTGGCCACCAGTATAGATCCTTAAGATCATGATACATCTTGTCTGCACCAGGATGAACAGAGTATCGCGTCTTGTGGGCTTCATCCATGACTAAGGTTCGAACACCTCCCCATTTGGGTACCCATATGCGATCCATGAAGTACTGAATACCGTCATCCTTGCGAATCATCTGTTTATCTAACCCCCGGAATTCTTCTCCCGCAAGGTTTTCTTCTTTTAATGCCTCACTCTGTGCATTTGAATCTGAGCTTTCAAGTTGGTTTGGATGGTCAATCCCAACGCTCGTACACGTAGTGGTTTCACACGTTCTTTACGGCTTAAGGCATCAGCCACCACGTTAGCTTTCCCCGGATGATACCGGATTTCACAGTCGTAGTCGCTAAGAAGCTCTACCCAACGCCGTTGCCTCATGTTGAGTTCCTTCTGATCCAGAATGTGTTGAAGGCTCTTATGATCAGTGAAGATGATGCATTTGGTGCCATACAAGTAATGCCTCCAAATTTTGAGTGCGAATACTACAGCGCCCAACTCAAGATCATGAGTGGTGTAGTTCTTTTCGTGCACTTTAAGTTGTCGCGGAGCGTAGGCAATCACCTTGTCCTTCTGCATCAGTACACATCCTAATCCCTGATGTGACGCGTCGCAGTAAACCACAAAATCACCTGTTCCGTCTGGGAGAGACAATATTGGCACGTTGCACAACTTCTCTTTCAACGTTTGGAACGCTTGCTCTTGTGCATATCCCCAGTCAAACTTCCTGTCCTTCTGAGTAAGCAGGGTTAACGGTTGCGCAATCTTTGAAAAGTTCGCGATGAAGCGACGATAATAACCGGCCAATCCCAAGAATTGCCGTATCTCTGATGGTGTCTGGGGCGTATCCCATTTCTTCACCGCTTCGATCTTGCCGGGATCTATGTGAATCCCGTCCTTGTTAACCACATGACCCAAAAACTTTACTTCCCGCAGCCAAAACTCACACTTTGAGAACTTGGCGAAAAGTTTCTCTTCGCGTAGCAGCTCCAGAATAGCCCGAAGATGTTCTACATGATCCTCTTTTGATCGGGAGTAGATAAGTATATCGTCTATGAACACGATCACGAACTTATCCAAGTAAGGTTTGCACACCCGATTCATTAGATCCATGAACACAGCTGGTGCGTTTGTCAATCCGAACGGCATGACCAAGAACTCGTAGTGCCCATAACGAGTCCTGAACGCAGTCTTCGGTATGTCGTCCTCGAAAACCCTTAGCTGATGATAACCAGAGCGAAGATCGATCTTTGAAAAATACGAAGCTCCTTGCAGCTGATCAAATAAGTCGTCGATCCTGGGGAGAGGATATCGGTTCTTCACCGTTAACTTGTTCAGTTCACGGTAATCGATGCACATACGGAACGATCCATCCTTCTTCTTGACAAATAGTACCGGCGCTCCCCACGGTGAATGACTCGGTCGAATGAAACCCTTCTCCAGTAGTTCCTGTAATTGACTAGACAATTCTTGCATCTCGGATGGCGCTAGTCGATATGGCATTTTCGCTACCGGTGTAGCTCCAGGAACCAACTCAATACGGAATTCCACCTGTCGTGGAGGAGCAAACCAGACAAGTCATCTGGAAATACTTCTGGGTAATCCCGTACCACTGGAATATCCACTAGTTTCCTCTCTCGTCTTTCTTTTCAACCACATGAGCCAGAAAAGCGTAGCACTGCTTTCGTAACTCTGGCGTGCTTTCATGCAGGAAATAAGCTTTAAGCTCTTACCCGGTCGTTCTCCCTGAACCTTGAGTACTTCCCCGTTTGGCATAGGGATACGTACCACTTTGTCTCGGCAAACAATTTCTGCTCCATTCTGCAACAACCAATCCATACCCACAATCACATCGAAGCTTCCTAACTCGAAGGTATCAAATCTATCTCAAAGGTATGATCCTCCAGCATCAACGAACACTTCCTAATAATCTCATCGGCCTGAGCACCCTACCATTGGCCATTTCTACGGAGTAGCTAGTTTCTAGCCTACTAGGACTCAAATCAAGTAATTGCACAAACTCAGAAGATATGAAACTATTGTCTGCTCCAGTATCAATAATATAGATGCGAAGTGATGATTGAGTAAGTGCGTACCCGTGACAACATTCGGGTCCTGACGAGCATCATTAGCTCCAATGACGAATGCGCGTCCCCGAGCTGCATTTCCCGGAGTAGTCGGGCCATGATTCCCAGCGATAGCCAACACCTGCTGCTGGTTGTTCCCCTGTTGACCCGGTGCCCGATTCAGCCTGGGGCACATATTCCTGTAGTGATCAGGGCTCCCACACTCAAAGCAAGCCCTTGCATTCCCGGCGGGGTTAACCGCGTTGACGGGTGCTACCAGATTCGGCGCAGTTCTGCAATCTCTTGCCAGATGACCCGGGCGCTTACAGTTAGTGCACACCCGGCACTGTGTCCCTGGGGGATGATGATAATTGCACCTGTCACATTTGGGGTGCGGCCCCACATACTCTCTTCTGGCCTGAGACACGGCCACAAAATTCCTGGTCGGCTTAGACCTCTTCTCAACCTTCCGGCACTCGACCGGCTCGACTCCCCAACATCCTTCCTCTTCTCGGCCCCTCGGCCCAAAACCCCTGTTCTAACCATCTCATCAGTCAAGCGCCAGCTTTCAGAATTGCGCTCTGAATAGTAGGAGGAGCGGCTGCTGTGACCATAGCTCTAATTTGAGGCGCGAGTCCCCAAATGTACCTTTCAATCCTCTTTGATTCCAGCATAACCAGATGCGGAACCAACCTCGCCAGCTCATGAAAGCGATCAGTATAAGCTGCATGCCCTGCCCCCACCATAGCATGGTTCCAGAACTCATGCTCCAGCTTCTGCATCTCGTTGAGAGGGCAGTATTCCTCGGTAATCAAGGCTTTGAACTCGTCCCACGACATCTGCATCGCGGACTCTCTTCCTCGAGCCTGAATCTGTGTGTTCCACCAGGTTAGGGCTTTACCCTGTAGAGAACAAGTAGCATACTTGATCCTCTGGCTGTCGAGGCACTCACTGATGTCGATCACTGCCTCCATCTTTTCCAACCACCTGGTTAGGGCTATCGCCCAACCTTTCCCGTCGAATTCCCTTGGCTTACAAGCCACGAACTCCTTGTACGAACATCCCCGACGAGCATTAACCACCCCGGTTTCAATACCGGCAGTGCCACCATTTCCGGTTTCCTGGTTGCTCTCGTTTCCAGTCGGGTTTCCGTTTCCCGTCTCAGTTTCAATCCCACCTTGGGCTCCTTCATCGTTGCCACCATCCCCGTGAGGGTGGTGTTGTTGAAGTGCGTCGCTCACTTGGGCCACTATAGTAGGAATAAGCGCGGCCAATTGCTGAGCGATCAGGGCTGCCATGTCGGCGTTCCCTGTTCCTTGACTGTTACTGACAGGAGCATCATTTGCTCTTGGTGCTCTGCCTCTGCCTCGGCCTCTGCCCCTTGGGGCTTCACTCCCGCCACTACTGCTACGGGTGACTCTTCGAGGCGGCATGTTCTAATCATAAAAGAGGTAACATATCAGCTTTAGTCACCATAAGATACACAAGTATTCCACTTATCAATTCCAATGTTCATGTTCCGGTCAGCCAGACCACCATGCAGCCCATTTCAAGCATATTCTCGGTATACCGGTGATGTTTATATATAGGGTTCCCCGCAGCGTTCCCACCACACCCACGATGTACCGAGAATGATGCCTGATCCGGTTACATGACACCCGACTTTCCTTTACATTATATCCATAATAATTCATCATAACATTGTAAGTCCATGTATACAATCACGTTTAGTCTAGCGGAGGTTGTCTATTTCCTCATCTTTCGAGGTTTCAGACATATTCCTCCTCAGAGTTAATCTCAATGTCCAAGGTCAAGCGCAATAACATGATCTGTGATGATCTCTTCGGGTTTACTACCCGGATCTGATAAACTAACTCGGCGCGTAGAGGGAACGGAAGATTCAATAGAAGCATCCCCATAAAAGAGTGAGCACAAGGGCTCTCTCATAGGGTAGAAAGATCACATAACAAATAGATGAACAAATCAAGCAGCGAGGAACACATACACGAGATATAATATGCATACAGAGTCCTAGCATGCAAATCTACATGAAGGTTCCTAGGTTATAGTCTAGGTCAAGCGTATTGCCTAATTCTCTATAACCAATGGCTCTGATACCAATCTGTCACACCCCCGCTAAAAGCGGAAACACGGGGATGTAACGAGACCGGGATCGTCATAACACATGGTAAGCGATAGAGAGCAATATAAATAAATGATGACATGCGTGTCATGACGACACCCGACAACAAGGGGACTTGTGTCGTGTTTAGTCAATGTTCACGACAACATAGCCATAAGCAAAATGATAATGATAACACATATACACATATGATGAAAATGTAATTGTTAATTCCCACAACCCGGGAACAAGTTTCAAAAGATGATAATTGTTTACATGCGTTAACATTGTTCAAAAAGACTGTTTATCAAAATGAGCTAAGACCCAAAAATGCATCCTAGGGTCTCCACTAAGGCAGCACACCTAGATTCCTGGACTTGCATGATCACCTGAAAAGATATGCTTAAAACGGTCAACATAATTGTTGGTGAGTTCGCAGGTTTATGTAATAAAAATGTAAGTGATGCTGTAATAAATAGCGCGTCGGAATACCGTGAATACAGTTATTACACAAGTAAATATCACATGACATGAGCTTTGCAACCAAACCTAGCGACGTACACAAAGAAATTGTCGGCATATATTCACCCAAGGGCCCGTTCCTGGCCACTGATGGTACCAACTAGTATACCATCGAACAAGGGTGAGGGTGTCAACCCCGTAGTACTACCAATACCTAACCGTCGGTTCCCACACTGGAATTAAATAGTTGCAAAGATAGAACCACACAGCAGACCCAAGCATGTATCAAATAGTACTTGCAACACAGTATCACGTTGATTCCTTGTATGTAAAATGTATGTAAGTTGTACAACATAAAAATTGTGTAAGCATACTTTTCCCCCAATTTGTAAATGATTGAAATATTGTATAAGCGTAAAAAGAGGCCACGAAACTCACTTGTTAGGTGGTAAGTATGTATGAGCGATGTATCCCAAATGTTGTATGCAAATAAACAGTCAAACACCTATTGACAGTTATTGTATAGCATTAATGATATGATATATGTATATAAGCGCGCAATAATGATGGGTCGGTTCGGGTCGTATCGGATGGGTCAAGCACAACACACACAGACTGACACACGTACTAGACCTTATGTAGATCCAAGTACAAGACATTGTCGCCACTAATGATGATAAAAGTATTGTTGTTATTGAAGAAACATTGAATAAGTGTCAATAGTTATAAGTCAATTTGGTCGTTGTAAAGCGTTAGTTCAATTTATTCAAAATAGTTTCTGTGCCCTTTCCCACGTTGACTTTAATCTTTGTGGCTGAACAATGGCATAATTGTGTTAGTGTTACCTCGACACCACACGACATACTCACGCCACGCACAAGGGGTCAAACACAACAATTTCAGTCGCATATAAGGTCAGACGCACGACTCAACCTCCATTCGTGCGAATCAACCCTCAATCGTGCGAATCAGCTTCATTCGTACGATTGAGCCTTCATTCGTATGATTGGCCTTCAGTCGTACCACACAACACCCAATCGCACGACTCAACTTCCATGCGCACGAATCAACCTTCAATCGTGCGAATTAGCTACTTTCGTACGACTGAACCTTTATTCGTGCGATTGGACTCCAGTCGTGCGAATCACATTCATTCGCACTCATTCAGTCGGTCACCTGACTCAATCACACACAAACACTCAATCGCATGACTCATTCGCATACACTCAATCGCACGCATGACTCAATCGCACACAGACACTCAGTCGCACAACTCAGTCGCACGACATGCCTAGTCGCACAACTCAGTCGCGCGATTGACTCAGACGCATGATCCAGTCGCACGACCCACTCAGTCGCACGGCTCAATCGCATGGATGACCCAGTCGCCTGATCTGCAGAATCGCGACTGTGGTCGGGATGAGCAGCCCCCGAGCTGCTCTAAACACGGGTTTTACACCACAAGGACCTCCAGAAACACTCAACAAACATACACAAGCATAAAACACAAGCAAAGAGACCTCACACGCACCCATACGACCTTGTATGTTCGGGTTGAACCCGAACACCCGAAACCCTAGTTTTGGACAGCCGTGAAAAGGCTCGAAAAGGGACAACCAAAGACAACTACCTGCTAAGGAGGGGTAGTCTAAGCTGTAGATGATGTCAAGACGAAGAAAACGAGACCTCTCGGGTCAGATTTGGTGCTAAAATGGAGATTTTGGTGTGTGAAGAAGAGATGAGGATGAAGAAGATGGTGAAATGGGTTCTAGGGATGGTATGAGGGTATTTATACCCAGCCCAAGTTTACAAAATTACAAGTTTAGTCCCTGCACTTAACCCCCGAGTTTTCCCAAATTTTGTTCGGTTGGAAAAACGACTTTGTTAGGTGTTTTATATTAATTGTAAAAGTTCATTTAATGTTGTCATGACTTAAGAAATGGTTATATTAAAACATTTATTATATTTGTAAAATGGTATATTTAACGTTTTCAAAAATGAAAGTTTTAAAGGTCTTTTTAAGGTCATCAAATGGTTTTAATGAATGCACACACAACGATAATATTGCACACATGATATCCACATAAAGAGTCAAATAATGATGAGGAATGACCAAACATAGAATAGATGACGGACAAACACGTTAATTGACGGACCTTAAAGTGACGGATGTCACAAATGCTCTTAGGCATGGACTAATTAGCATCTAACCAAGCTCAAATTCTTTGCAATAAACAAAGTATAGAACTTCATACACGAATGGGTGAAAAGATCACTATCCGTGATGATAAAACTAATTAGAAGATTGGGATTATATTTGCATTATAGGTCACGAATTGTCTTTTCGTTATCATTATCATGACTAATGAGAAGAGAAGGATTGAAGATTTACCTGTAGTAACTGATTTTGAATATGTACTTTCTGAAAAATTATAAGGGATACTGCTACATTGTGAAGCTAAGTTCATAATCAACTTCATACACGAATGGGTGAAAAGATCACTATCCATGGTGATAAAACTAATTAGAAGATTGGGATTATAATTGCATTATAGGTCATGATATGTCTAAATAAGGGTTGCATAACCTATTTGTTTCCGTTATCATTATCATGACTAATGAGAAAAGAAGGATTGAAGATTTACTGTAGTAGCTGATTATGTATTTCCTGAAAAATTGTAAGGGATACCGCTACATTGTGAAGCTAAGTTCATAATCAACTTGGTACCAGGAACGACACCGATTGTCAAAGCACTATACAAATTGACCCCAACTAAAATAAAAGAGCTGAAGAAGCAGTTAGATGAGTTACTTGCGAAAGGTTGTATAAGACCGAGTTCTTCACCATTAGGAGTCCCAGTTCTATTTGTTAAGAGGAAAGATGGATCAATGTGAATGTGAATCGATTACTGAACGTTGAACAAGATAACAATCAAGAATCATTACCTGCTTTCAAGAATTGATGATTTGTTTGATCAATTACAAGGATCATGTTTTTTCTCCAAGATTAATATTTGATTAGGATATCATCAATTAAAAATATATGAAGAAAATATTACGAAAAAAGCTTTTCAGACAAGATATAAACATATGATGAACAAAGTCTGCACACCATATTTAAATAAATTTATTATAATAGTCATAGATGAGATACATATCTATTCTAAGAAGTATCACTGGAAACATCTAAAGACAATACTTGAACGACTTAGACAGAAAAGATTATACGTCAAATTCTTCAAATGTGAAGTTTAGTTAACAAAGGTACAATTTGTAGGTCATGGTATTAATACTAACGGTATTCAAGTGGATCATGCAAAGATTGAGGCTATAACAAGATGGAACATCTTAAGATGTTCATGGAAGTACGTAGAAATCAGAGCACATTTCTATGGGTAGAAACAGTTCGAGAATGATCAATATGATTTAACTTTAATTTTGTTAATTTTTTAATGTCTTAACTTGGTTTCTTGATTGTAACTTTGTTTCTAGCTTTTTGCTAGAATTTTTTTTATATAAATTATTCTCTGAAGATTCAAAAAAACAAATGAAATATCTTTTTTATCAAAAGTATATATTCTCGAGTAAGTTAAAAAATCTAAAATTTACGTTTTGTTTAGGAAAATTTAAATTTTAATAATCTAAACTATTGACTATTGACCAATATTAATCCCAACTAACAGTCTGACTAGTATTAATCTCAACTTTTGATTTTGTTACCAATAACAGTCTCAGACTAACTATTCGTTTACTATGTTAGTTTTTTATGACGTGACACGCGATATTACTCATGATGTGGTATGTGACATCCGTATTACATAGCTAAAATAAAAAATATAAATATATTATTTAATTTTTTTTTCTCTTTGTCTCCAAACTACTCTATCAGCGACCAAAACGTTACATTTAAAAATGATCTTTTATAAAAGAAATTATGTAATATATTTATATTTTAAATTATTTTTATGTTATACGTCACGTCACGAGACACACCATATAATACGTCATAAAAGACTAAGGGAGTTAATAAATAGTTAGACTGTGACTGTTATTAATAACAAAATCGAAAGTTGGGATTAGTTCGGTCAAACTATTAGTTGGAATTAATATTAAACAATAGTTAATAGTTTGGATTATTAAAATCAATTTTTTCTTTGTTTAAGAAAATAAAAGTATAACATATATACAATAACAACGTTAAATTAAATTTAATATAATTTTAAGTGATATTGTTATATCCTTTTAACTAGGTTAATTACCCGTGTGTTTCACGGGTTGAAAAAAATAGCCATTACAAACTTAAATTATAGCATGATATGAGATGTGGAACAAATAAAATAAAATATAAAAATTATCTCAATAGTTTGGGTATATGAAAAATGAAATGTACACAATTTTGAAAAAAAAGAGCTCATATTGCATTAATAAATAAATTTAATAAAAATATATAATTTGAAAGAAATATACAATATTAAAACAAAAGACTCATTAACATTAAAACAAATGTTTATAAAGATCTAAATACTTCTGTGTAGACAATATTAGAAATTTTATTTATTATTTGTATATCTTTATTTAAAATTAGTAAAATCAGTCAATACTTTATATATATATGTCTAAGGTTATGGAATTAAAAAATCAATATTTTTAAAAGTTATGAAATATATGGAAATGATTTTAAGGTTATATTATAATATAATTAAAAATTAAAAAGCAAGATTTTCAAAGTGAATATGATGAAGACATGTGGCAAAGTCTACGTGGCGCCTAGGTGTACTACCTAGTTAGACGCCATGTGGATAAGAGTTAGTGTTTTATTATATCTTATAGATTATAGATTATAGATTATAGATACAAAGATTGCGTGAGCCATTTTTGTACCATTTCCTAGGGAGTCTTTTCTCAAAAAGTGTAATTGTAAAATGTATTTGTAAAAAAGTTGTACTTTGAAAACTATTAATAAAAAATGAGTGTAAATATATATATTTTTTTCACCTCTAATTGCATAAGGTGGAAGTTCCTTTGATGATTTGTGTGACCTTCTCCCTTTCACGTTCAATCAACTCTATGATGTAATCTTGACTTGATTCACGGTTTGATTGGCTTTAACTCGACTTGTTTCGCAGTTAAAGTGGCTTCAATCTTGACTTGAATCTCAGTTCGATTGTGACTTGATTCCGACGTTTTTCCATCATGTACGTGATAATAAACTTTGCGATATATGAGAATATGTCATTTGGTTTGCCGATTCTAATATTTAAACGATGAAATAAGTGTGTTTGGTTTTTTGATTTGGACGCTCAAACATGTCCAATCGGTTTGATTTTGCTGTCATGTAAGCACCAATTTTAGTCTCATGTTCAATTTTACTTTTAGAGTTTGTTTTTCAAATTAATAATTAATTAATCTGTTATTCATTTTAGTCGTTCTAACTATAGTTCTTTGGAAACCACAAATTCATGTTTTCAATCAATTATTACAATCCATTATTTTATTCAATTTTTACTTCATTCAAATTCACCACCTCAATTCAGTTAATTAGTTTGTGTAGTTATTTAATTTCTTTTATAATTAGCATTATCTGTTTATAATATTGTATTGTTGTTTAAAATGAGTCATGTTAATGTGGTACAAGATTCAATACGAGGATTTTAACACAATTTCTTAAATTGCTATCGTGAATAATGATAATGTGGATGAAGATGGTGTGGATGAAGATGGGGTTGAAAGTGATATGGATGATGAAATGGATGAAAATATAATTGGACATGAACCAAAAGAAGAAAAGATGAAATATCATATAGTAATGTTCAAGTGCCTTCAACTTATACCAATTTAGAGAAAACTAACCTAACACTTGATGTCAATTCGATAACATGGAGTTTTGGGAGTATAAATGATTTCACTTGTAGTCGAGAAAAGACTCTTTCAATGATAAAGAAGAATTTATTAAAATCGTCAAGCTCTACAATATCAAGACAAACATTTTAAGGTTAATCACGACCAACCATTTGGTCTATAAAATGTAAGTACATGAACAAGATTGCTAATGTAAACTTCGTAAGTAAACATAAAGTGAATCTTTTAGTATTTTATTTGTATTGATATGTTTAAAAAGTGAACATTTTGATTCGTCTTATGTTAGGGAAGAATGAAAAATTATGGATTTTAGCTCGTTATTGGAAGAATTGTGATAAGTATTGAATTGGTGGCTTTGATACAAATTTTCTAGATTTATGCTTGCATTTAATATGCTAAATACCTTTGCTCATCTTCCTAATATATTTGACGCATTTTTTTTTATTTTTGGAACTTAAAGCTGGATTTTTATGGAATTTTTATTGAATTTTGATACCGTAACGACAAAAATAGAAGACAACAGTAAATAGTATAAAAGCTGAATTTTGCATTCTCTATTTTGATCGAACAAAAATAAAAAAAGATTGATTAACTAAAAATAAAAATAATAAAATACTCATTTTAATAAATTTTTGTAATAGGGGTGCGTACAAGTAGAGCCGAGCCTGAGCTTGTGTAGACTCGAGTTTGGTTCGTGTTGAATCTAGAAAGGCTGGTGCAACCAAAACCAAATCACTTAGATTATCTTGGTACAACTAATAAAGGACTTCCGAAGCTAAGTGTGGAACTTCCGAAGGAAAAAGGAGCCCTTCCGAAGACAACGTGTAAAACTGCTTTCCGAAGGAAAACTCGAACTTCCAAAGACAAAGTATTTACTTCCGAAGATCAAAACTTTGAGTGATAGATCAGAAGTCAACTTCCAAAGTATAGAAGTCCTCAAGCCTCGGAAGTATAGAAGCCTTTTCCGAAGTATAAGTGGCTTTGGAAGAACTTATTCTTCCGAAGCCAACTTACCTTCGGAAGACACTACTATTATCCAGTGGACATAAGTATGGTCTTCCTGACACTCCGCTGCAGATCTCTAAGATACTACATGGCGTTTTCTCAAAAGCCATGTAGTTGACCATACTTTATTCCACTGTTTACCTTTATAAATTAGTACAGTTGTCATCTTTAGTTGGTGACAAAAGGTAAGTCATGGACATGTCATGACTACCATATCTTAGATAATACTTTATCTAAGATACCTTAACTTTAGCATTGTAGTATATGCTTTAGTCTTAGGTTTCCAGCTGGTATCAAAGTATATCCGGCTGTAGGATCTAGTATATATATTTTCTCATTGTAACTCATATTCTATGCTTGTAAGAGTCTTGTAATACTTTGAGTTGAGAAGTAATATATACAAATGCCTTGAAAATTATTTCTGTGTGTTCTTTGCTACTTGTTATATTATTATCAACTCTTATAAAAGACTCTACTTCATCTGATTTGAGTGTTATATAAGTGAGTTTGAGAGAAATCCAAGTGTTTAAGTGACATACCCGATCCTGAAATTGGTATCAGAGCTTTTTAGGCTCTTGACTGTGAGATCTTACCATCCTAATCAACCTGTTTTTCACTCCTCCTTACACCACACTCAAAATGACCCTCAAAAAATCTGAAGTAGAGATGGGGACGATGACTAAAGCACCCTTCATCACCCCTGAAAACTTTAGGTCATGGAGCAGACGAATGGAAGGCTTCATCAGGTATCAAGACAGCAAGATGTGGCAATCTATTGTCAATGGCCCGTATAAGCCAAAGGTAGCTGGTGGAAACGGTGCCATGATTGAGAAAGCTATTAAAGTTTATTCTGATGAGGACCGGAAGAAGCTGGACATTGATAGCAATGCTATGACTGTTCTCATGACTGCAATTCCTAACTCCATCATGGTGGGGTTTGAACATTGCAAGTCAACCAAAGAACTGTTTGATGCGCTTTCTCAAATGTATTCAAGCTCAAATGACTCCAAGAAGGACTCACTGAAGCAGCAGTTCGTGAACTTTACCTACGTTGCTGGAGAGACACTTAGCCAGCAATACTTCAGGTATATGGATCTCATTTCTTCCCTTCAGTCTGTGAGAATTGCTCATGAACTTAGAGATCTTACAAGAAAGTTCATGACTGCATTACCCAATGAGTGGACATTCTACTATGTCTCTATCAAGAGAACAGAGAACCTGAATACACTCACCATGACCAAACTCTATGGCATCCTTGATGGATACCGTTTGGAAATGGAGAGTAAGAGAGGTCATCAGACAAGCAGACCCTTGAGTCTTCCTGCTAGCAATGCTTTAATGGTTGCTGAAGGCTCAGGAACTTCCCAACCTCAACAATACCTGACTTACACCCAGCAGCCATCTTGTTCTTCTGGGCCATACATCACATTTCCTGAGACTTCAAAGTCTCAACAAGCTCAGTAAAGTTTCTTTCAGGACAACTGTGCTTTTGTCTCAGGAAGTGGACACTCAAATGATTATCAATATTGCTTTGAGGATCTAGAGTGCTTCAGCCCAGATGACGTGGAATACGTGGACATAGTCCAACAAATGGCTCTATTAACCTACAGAGCAAAGAAGTTCTTCAAGAGAACTGGAAGGCACTTTCCCCAGAGCCCAATCAACATAAAATTTGGGTTTGACAAAACCAAAGCCAAATGTTACAACTGTAACCAACTTGATCATTTTGCAAGGGAATGCAAGGCTCCCAAGTCTAATCCGGGAACCCCACAGGCCTCGACACATCCCTCTACACCAAAGCCCACTGGAAAGTCAACGGAAACAACTGCAATGGCTCAAGAAGTTGACTGAAGCTTTATGGTACAGGATGTGACTCCTGCTCAAGCACTCATGGCCGGAACAGATGAAAATAAGGTATATGAACATCTCTGTACTCCTGCCTGTATTGCTAAGGTTAAATTGTATCAGGACTACAATATGGAGATTAAATCCGATATTGAGTCTTTAAATGTTTTAAAATCTGATTTTAAAAGGGCTGAATCTGACTATCAAAGAAAAATTAAGTAGTTAGAGAAAACTGTGTCCCTATTAAAACACGAACACACAAAGTATAAGACTCAAATAAAGGATTTAATATCAATATTGACTGAGGCTCAAGCCCAGCTTGTCACAGCTGAGGCTCAAGCCAGGAAGTATGCTATTTCCGAGCAAAACTTTCAAGCCATTCTTGCATCATCCTCTCACTCAAAACTTTGTTACCAAAACAAAGGTGGGTTGGGAACCAATGAAATTGCTCCACCACACTCCTATGAGTCTATAAGACAATCAAGGTGTGATACTGAAGAGCAAGAGGTTCCATCTGCTGACGCACCTTCTCATGAGTCAAAGAATGATGCAACCATGGAGACCATCACTGGGAAGAACCAGGTAATTATACCCTCTCCTACCAATAATGATCAAACCCTAACCACCAAAGCCAAAAGAAGCACAGCTAAGGCAGCCAGAAAAACTGCCAAGAAAGTGGCTGAGTCTAAGCTGAAGATAGAACCAAATAAAAAGGGTGTACTCATCTCTCCTGGATTCCAGGTGGTTGGAAACTCTGATTCAGGAAGGGGGTGTAGTACTAACACTCCTGTCCTACCAAAGGATCAGAAGTTAAAGTGCAGGACCGGTTAAGGGCTTGAACAAATTACAACACAACAACACAATGAGGAGAACAACTAAACTTGATCAAACAGTGAACTGGATTAACCAAATATGATGATACTAAGAACACAAGTAAAGTAATGAGACAGAACAAGAGAGTTGGGTTTCAAGGAGGCAGTATATTGCTTTCTCAAGTTCTTTTACAAGTGTTACAAAGCATAAAGAAAGATACAAGAACTTGGAATACTTATACTACAACCTACAGCCGGCTATACTTTGAAAGCCAGCTGGATACAATTGACTAGACACTAACAAAATCAATTGTAGGATCAAAAGGCATATCTACCTTTTGACCTTGTGACTATGACATGCCATAGCTCACATCCTTATCTATTACAAAAAGGATAAAGTACATAAAGTAGAAAGTTACAGACTCAAGACCTCAATGTACAGTTACCAAAAGCATGGACCTTTTCACCAACTCATGTAAGTTGGTGACTTTACAGAGATGCAGCGGAAAGGTGTCCAGCTTTATGGAACAGTACATCAGATAAAGCATGTATACTAAAAGTCTTCTTGGCTTCGGAAGATTTTACACTTAGAGTATTTTCTAGTGCATTGTGTAAAACTTCGGAAGCATTTCTTACTTCAATACTTAGTGCATGTTGCAGAGAGACATTGGATGTTTTGGTTTGCATCAGACTTAAGGAATCCTTACAAACTCCCCCTAGGTGACCATACCCTTCTTCATTAGATGGTCAGGATCATCAAGACCTTCATAGTATCTTCTCATCTCAAAGAGATCATGCAGAGGTAAGTTGATTATGTCTTGCCAAGTATAGACATTCTCAACACCTTGATCTCTGATTACATGCCATCTTTCTGGATTGGTAGAGTAAGTCCAGGACAAGATGGGTGTCTCAGTTGTCAGAGGAGCCACTTGAATTGGAGTTGATTGGGCTGCCTCATCATGCACTTCCTCAGGTTGATCTGACTCAGCCTGAGGTGTAGAGGTAGATGACTTAGGCTTCTTCTTCTTTGACTTTGGTTTAGAAGCCATTCTCTTCTTCCTCTTAGATGACTTTAACTGAGAAGACTGGTCTGCAGCACCTTGTTGATCATCCTTGTCTTTCTCAGTTGGGTGTTCCTCCCTCACAGGTTCAGAAGGAGAGGGAGTTTGACCCTGTCTTGAATCAGAAGATGAAGCTTGCTGAGGCTCAGCTGGAGTTCCGGATTGAGGTGTCTCAGGTTGTTCAAACTTAACCTCCACTTCAGGTGGGACTTGACTTGGAAGAGAGTGCAAGTCAATCAGTTCACCACTCTTAATCTTCTGCTTGATCACCCTTATATGCTCATCCATTGTGGCTAGAGACATAGGGCCAAGTCTCCTTTTGGAGAATCCATATAGCTTCAAGAAGCTCATCATCCTTTGTCTATCAGCAGACTTTTTCATACTCTTTTGGATGATGGCTCTTGACTTTGCAGCTTCTTCCCTTAGCTTCCTTTTAGTTGTCTTTCTCTCTTTGACTAGCTCAAGTTCAAGTTGTTTCAAGTACTCAAACTCAATGAAGTCATGGCTCTTGACTTTGCAGCTTCTTCCCTTAGCTTCCTAGGGGGAGTTTGTAAGGATTCCTTAAGTCTGATGCAAACCAAAACATCCAATGTCTCTCTGCAACATGCACTAAGTACTGAAGTAAGAAATGCTTCGGAAGTTTTACATAAATGCACTAGAAAATACTCTAAGTGTAAAATCTTCCGAAGCCAAGACCAATATCTTCCGAAGCTTAAATTCTTATCTCAGACACTTATTTTTTTTAAGAACTTTTTCCTTCTGAAGCAAAATTAACTCTCGGAAGCTTTGTTGTTTCTTATACAAAGCATTCAAGTGTTTATTTCTCTTCCGAAGCAGAATTATCAAGACTCTCAGGAAAATCTTCCGAAGCCATTTTAGCTTCGGAAGTTTTTTCATTAAAATTTCCGAAGACAATTTACCTTCGGAAGCTTTTCGAATTCCAAGAAAACTACTTTTTGAGCAAAAGTAAACTACTTTTTCAGAGGTGGGACCGACTTTCGGATTTCAAAGTTTATCCTCTTTCATTAACTTTGGTTCAAATCCCTTTTCACATAAATACCCAACGGTTCCCCCTCTTTCTCACTATCTTCCTCAATTCCACTATTCCTCAAACCTAATTCTCTAAACCGCCTTTGCTTTCTACCTTTTTTCACCCTTAAGCTTCTAAAATGGCCAACCTTAACCGCAGAAACAACCCAGATTTCTCCATGCAACTTCACAGGCAACACAATCAGGTTGCTCTGTTAAGCTCTGAGAAAGATGCAAGTTTCTTAGAGATTTGCCAATTCTTAACTCTATCCAACTACTTCACCTCCCTGACCATTCATCCTACTCTGTATGAGGATCATTTGCTTGAATTCAGGAAGACCTGCCAAGAGGTCATTATGGATGGGGAGAAGGCACTGTCTGCCACAGTGCAAGGGAGGACAATCTTCATCACTCCGGCCATCATCAACCATCATTTGCAGCTGGATGATGAAGAAGGTGAGTTGTCCTTCCCAAAGGAAGCTGTTAATCATTACTTTGAGTAGATGGGCTATGAGGGAGATTTATCTGTAAAGACCTTCAGGAAAGGGAAGGTCTCATCCCAGTGGAAATACCTGCTCCATGTGGTTATCCACAGCTTGTCAAACAAGCATGGAGGGTGGGACCAGATTCCTGAGGATCTCTCCTTTATAGTGCATGGAATGGTTCAGGGGGTCAAGTTCAGGTACTCTTAATTTGTTTATACTAAATTTACATGCAAACTTGGACTCCTTAGAGTATTACATGTTTCCTAGATATGTTCAGCACATTCTTAACTGTGAACTGGGCTCACAGTTGAGGGAAACAAGTAATATTCTTAAATTGGGACAGATGAAGCCCGGCATCATTAAAATCATGAAGAAGCCAACTGTAGGCTTCTCAGGGGTAGAAACAGCCCTAGTCCCCAAAATGTTAGAGCTTATTGCTCAAGGTGACAACCTAGCAACACAAGCTAGTGTTGAACCCACACCTTCTTTTTCTTTACCACTAAAAAGACAACAAATAACCCTCACCTACCAAAGAAAATCCAAACAAACCCCTGCTCAGGTTATTGAGTCTGTGCAGGTCCCCATATATTCACCCTTACAGGAGGAAGTGGACACTAGAGCTCCCACTTCCCCTGAGGAGCAAACCACTCCCATTTCTTCACCTATCAGGGCTGAGGTTCCTCATGCTCACCCTGATGAGCTCACAACCCCAACAGCCTTAAGCCTTCACTCTGAGTCTCAACACTCAAGTGAACAACCTTCAGGGGACAGTTACCATCCCCAGCCTTTAGATCTAAACCAACCAATTCCCAACCTATCCTTCTATACTGATGAAGACTTAGGATTCAGTGAGTACCATGAGTCTCTCTTCTCCTCCCCTACTCAAAGAGAGATGAGTACCTCTGATTCTCCTCAGTCTATCCCACATCAGTCACCTATTACTGAGGTGGACACTTCTGAACATGTTCAGGATGTCCATATGGAAGAGGCTCTCACTTCTGAAAGTGATTACATCATTAAGACCTCAACCATGGCAACTCAGCCCACTGGTATCTCAACTGAGATTGCTAGTGAGCAGAGGAAAACCAGCAGCCAAGAACCTCAAGCTGGTGGTGAGAGAGAGGACTTTGGTCCAATCATCTCATCCCCCAATGATTCTTCTGATGAAGAAGAGGGGAATTTGAGACTAAAGGTGCAGAAACTGTCAAAAACATGCTCCTATTTAGTCTCTAAGGTTAGTCACCTTGAATCTCAGGTGACTACCTTACAAAACAAGGTCAATGATCAGCAACTTCAGATTTCATATCTAAAGGAAAAACTAGCTGGGAGACCTTTAAGGAGAGCTCAACCAGGAACACAAGAACCTGTGGAAGTGATTGACTTATCCTTCAGCTCACCTATGCAAGTGGGTGATGCTACCAAAAAAGGGGAGAAAGTTATTGCAGCCACAGAACCTAGGAGTTCTTCACAGAGAATGGACATAGAGGACTCACCATCCTCACTTGCTGTTGTGCATTCTCAGCAACTTCCTCAAGTTCATATTAATGTGGACTCTATAGACTCTATCATCAGGAGTCTCTTTGAGGAAGGTATACCAAGGGCTGTGTCATCTCCATCACAAGGAACTTCAAACTACATCATAAGGTGGAGGTATGATGCTGACAGAAGAGCCCTTATCCTTCACAGAGTTCAAGGGCAACAAGAAGTATTTGATTTTCAAAGCTTGAACTTCTATGAAAGATTGGATCTAGTCAACATGCCACTTGTCAATCCAAGCAACTCAAGACAAGCTGACAGATTGGCTCAAAGAATCCAAGATAGGATCCTTGCAGAGTTCACTCTAAGAAGGAGACTTAGGCAATCAGGCAATGTCATCGGTCAACTGGATGTTGAGGTGGACCCTAAGATTAGTTTCATAGGGGAAACCTTGACTGAAGGCCCAGTGGCAGAACCTGAGACCCCTGTCTCATCATCAAAAACTGCTGCAGAGGATCATACTCCTTCTAAGACACCTGCTGGTGAAGGTGTTTCTCAGCCTCTCTCTGGCCAGAGCATGGAAGCTACACCAAGCAATGAAGGCCAAGCCTCTATCCACCCTGAGTCACAAAGGTCTGTGGGTGACAAAGGGAAAAGGATTATGACTCCTGAGGAAATTGAGGAGGAAGAGAGAGAGAGAGAGAGAGGAAATGGAAGCTAAGGGGAGAAAGTTCCTCTGGGTCTTCTAGCTTTATGCAAGCTGCAATCAGGGCTGCCCCCAGACCAAATACTCAAGATGATGAGTTGAGGGCAGTCAGGATTACTTATTTACAGACCCGGAACTATGATATTGATGAAATCATCTCTCTCCCCTTAGAAGAATTGAATGAACTGGCTGACATGGAAGTGTCAAGAGAGATGAAAGAAAAAGAGGATGCAAGGCTACTTCTCCAATTCAAAGAGGAGAGGAGACAGAAAAGACTCTACAAGCATGCTCCCACTCTCTCTCCAGTTCAAGAAAGTCATGTAGAGGAAGATGTGGCTCCACAAGAACCTCAGGTAGACAAAGAAGAAGATAGGATCAAGATGATCAACTACCTGAGTGCCACAGGCTTCTATCAGGCAGATGCACTTCTTCCCCTGTCCTATGACTTCATTGAGTTTGAGTACTTGAAACAACTTGAACTTGAGCTAGTCAAAGAGAGAAAGACAACTAAAAGGAAGCTAAGGGAAGAAGCGGCAAAGTCAAGAGCCATCATCCAAAAGAGTATGAAAAAGTCTGCTGATAGACAAAGGATGATGAGCTTCTTGAAGCTATATGGATTCTCCGGAAGGAGACTTGGCCCTATGTCTCTATCCACAATGGATGAGCATATAAGGGTGATCAAGCAGAAGATTAAGAGTGGTGAGCTGATTGACTTGCACTCTCTTCCAAGTCAAGTCCCACCTAAAGTGGAGGTTAAGTTTGAACAACCTGAGACACCTCAATCCGGACCTCCAGCTGAGCCTCAGCAAGCTTCATCTTCTGATCCAAGGCAGGGTCAAACTCCCTCTCCTTCTGAACCTGTGAGGGAGGAACACCCAACTGAGAAAGACAAGGATGATCAACAAGGTGCTACAGACCAGTTTTCTCAGTTAAAGTCATCTAAGAGGAAGAAGAGAATGGCTTCTAAACCAAAGTCAAAGAAGAAGAAGCCTAAGTCATCTACCTCTACACCTCAGGCTGAGTAAGATCAACCTGAGGAAGTGCATGATGAGGCAGCCCAATCAACTCCAATTCAAGTGGCTCCCCTGACAACTGAGACACCCATCTTGTCCTGGACTTACTCTACCAATCTAGAAAGATGGCATGTAATCAGAGATCAAGGTGTTGAGAATGTCTATACTTGGCAAGACATAATCAACTTACCCTCTGCATGATCTCTTTGAGATGAGAAGATACTATGAAGGTCTTGATGATCCTGACCATCTAATGAAGAAGGGTATGGTCATGATTGTACTGAAGACCACCAATATCTGAAGATCTTCTAAGTGTTTTGGTAGCATCAGCCTAGGGGGAGTTTGTAAGGATTCCTTAAGTCTGATGCAAACCAAAACATCCAATGTCTCTCTGTAACATGCACTAAGTCTGAAGTAAGAAATGCTTCGAAAGTTTTACACAATGCACTAGAAAATACTCTAAGTGTAAAATCTTCCGAATCCAAGACCAATATCTTCCGAAGCCAAACATGAAGTCTTCCGAAGCCTCAGAGACAAAGTCTTCCGAAGCTTCAACCTATGAAGACAGATTTCTTCCGAAGACTTTTAGTATACATGCTTTATCTGATGTACTGTTCCATAAAGCTGGACAACTTTCCGCTGCATCTCTGTAAAGTCACCAACTTACATGAGTTGGTGAAAAGGTCCATGCTTTTGGTAACTGTACATTGAGGTCTTGAGACTGTAACTTTCTACTTTATGTACTTTATCCTTTTTGTAATAGACAAGGATGTGAGCTATGGCATGTCATAGTCACAAGGTCAAAAGGCAGATATGCCTTTTGATCCTACAATTGATTTTGTTAGTGTCTAGTCAATTGTATCCAGCTGGCTTTCAAAGTATAGCCGGCTGTAGGTTGTAGTATAAGTATTCCAAGTTCTTGTATCTTTCTTTATGCTTTGTAACACTTTGTAAAAGAACTTGAGAAAGCAATATACTGCCTCCTTGAAACCCAACTCTCTTGTTCTATCTCATTACTTACTTGTGTTCTTAGTATCATCATATTTGGTTAATCCAGTTCACTGTTTGATCAAGTTTAGTTGTTCTCCTCATTGTGTTGTTGTGTTGTAATTTGTTCAAGCCCTTAACCGGTCCTATATAAAGGGAAAGGTTGTTGATGAAGAGAAAAAGAACAAGAAACAGCAATCCTCAAATTCTCAAAAGATTAACATTGCATGCATAATGTGTGGTCTACAAAACCACATGGCTAAAGATTGTTACTACAATACTACTAGCACACATTATGCAATAATATTAAAATGGAAGGAGTCAGGGAATGTTTCTCATTTGGACCATATCAAATGGTTCAAGTGATGAAAAAGGGAAAGCTTGTTTCCGAAGCAAGGTTGCTTTCGGAAGAAGGTCCTTCTTCTGAAAGGAAAAAGGCTTCGGAAGCTAAAGCTATCAAGACTCAAAAGAATAAAAGAGTCACCTTGAGACCATCCCAGAAGAAGACTGTTTCGGAAGAAAAGGTGGAGAAGGCTTCTTCCGAAAAGAAAGAAGCTTCGGAAGAATGCCAAGCTGCAAAAGCTTCAACAAGCTCATCCTCCATGATCAACCAAGGGATGGAATGAAAGATCAAGGAAGATGTTATAGCCCAAAACTCTTCTTTAAAGACATCCATTGAACCTCCATGCATAAATTTTAGTTCAATTATGTCACTATCATTGGAAGAACCCAAGACCAACAAGGCTTGGGTTTCCAATCAAAACTAATCATCTCATCTTATATGCAGGGACATCCATATGACAAGAATAACAATGTTTGGATTGTGGATAGTGGATGCTCTAGGCACATGACAGGGAACAGATCTCTCCTTCAATAATTTCGACATTATGATGGAGGTCCTGTCCAGTTTGGAGGTGAGGCCGGAGGATATATTTCTGGCAGAGGAAGTATATCCAACGGAAAATTAAAGGTTGACAAAGTTAACTTTGTCAAACAGCTTGAACACAACCTGTTAAATGTTCTTTGTTTAGTGATCAAAAGCATCAAATGCTTTTTACAGAACATAAGTGCATAATCCTCAAACCTGGGATGACAATTCCTCAAGAATTGGTGCTTCTTAGATCTCCCAGAAAAAGGGATATGTACAAGCTGGATATGAATAATGCTTCCCCAATAGGAGAAGTATCATGCTTTCTTTCCAAAGCTGATGGTGATGAGTCAACACTATGGCATAAACGAATGTGTCATGTAAATTTTAAGACAATGAATAAATTGGCTAAAAATAACTTGGTACATGGTTTGCCTAAAAAGGAATTTTTCTGCAAAGATAACTGTGTCGCATGCCTGAAAGGGAAGCAACACAGGGCATCTCATAAATCCAAAGTTGTTAACTCCATCACCACTCCATTACACTTATTGCACATGGATCTATTTGGTCCCACAGGTATAATGAGCATTGGAAGGAAATCATATTGCCTTGTGATTGTTGATGATTTTACTAGATTTACATGGGTATTCTTTTTAAGAACCAAAGATGAAGCTGCTGAAACTTTGAAATCTTTTATTCTTAAAATAGAAAATCAAATTGATCACATGGTTAAAATAATTAGAAGTGATCAAGGGACTGAGTTTAAAAACCACATTCTTGACTCATTTTATAACTCAAAAGGGATTGCCAGACAATATAGTGCTCCTAGAAATCCTCAACAAAATGGTGTTGCTGAGAGGAGGAATAGGACATTTATTGAGGCTGCTCGGACTATGTTAGCTGATTCAAAGCTACCTCTAACATTCTGGGCAGAGGCAGTCAGCACTGCATGCTATGTGCAGAACAGGGTCCTTGTAGTAAAGCCACATGGAAAAACCCCTTATGAGCTATGGAACAAGAGGCCACCGTTCATTGGCTTTCTAAGGTCCTTTGGTAGCAGGTGTACCATACTTAACACAAAAGACAATTTGGCAAAATTTGCTGAAAAGTCGGATGATGCCATCTTTGTTGGATATTCCTCTAACTCTAAAGCTTATAGAGTTTATAACATTAAAAATCAACAATTTGAGGAATCTTTCAACATTGTAGTTAATGAGCACACTCCTTGTGTTAGGGGAAATGGCCCTGATCATATATTTGATTTAGAATTGTTTCCAAACTATTCTAAACCATCTTGCGAGAATGTTTCAGCTGGAACAGGTGCTCAAAGTGATTCTAATGATGATCAACTGTTTGAGCTTCCCAAACCTATTCCAAGTTCTCCAAGAGCTGCAACAAATCAAGTTCCCACTATTGGCAGATCTGATAGTATAACCATCTCAAGAGATAGTGGAGCTTCAACAAGCGGTTCCCCTGTTGACTCTCAAACCTATTCAGGTGACCCTGCACAACACCAAGCTGATGAAAACAACATCTTGAAGGAACATGCAACTATTAATGCTGCTTCACAGAAAACAAATGATGATGTTTCTTTTTCATTCAATCAGTCCTCATTGAATGAGTTTGAAACAGCAGCTGGACCAAGTGTTCAAGCTCCTGAGCAAAATATGTCCAATTTGAATTTATCTTTGCAACTGGAGGTAATTCCTAGACTTAGGATTCACAACACTCATCCAGCTGAGAACATCATAGGGGAAGTCTTTGAAGGCGTGAGAACAAGAGGACAAACTCACAATGGGAATGTCTGCTTGTACTCATACTTTTTATCCCAAATAGAACCCAAGAAGGTGGAAGATGCCTTGAAAGATAGTAGTTGGGTTGAATCAATGCAAGATGAGCTGCTTCAATTCAAAAGACAAAAGGCTTGGAACCTATGTCCGCTACCATCTGGTCAAGTACCTATAGGCACTAAATGGGTTTTCAGAAACAAGAGAGATGATAGAGGCTTGATTATCAAGAACAAAGCAAGACTAGTGCTTCAAGGATACACTCAAGAGGAGGGAATCGATTATACTGATGTCTTTGCACTTTTTGCAAGAGTTGAGGCAGTTAGGATCTTCCTTGCTTATGTTGCATCCAAAAATTTCACTGTCTACCAGCTTGATGTCAAGTGTGTCTTTCTATATGGGGATATAGATAGGGAAGTCTATGTATGCCAACCTCCGGGATTTGAAAATCCACAGCATTCCAACTATGTGTGCAAATTGGATAAAGCTCTATATGGGCTGCACCAAGCACCTACGCTGTGGTATGAGACATTGTCTCAGTTTCTCCTGAAGCATGGTTACACTAGAGATACCATTGATATGACTCTTTTCATAAGGAAGTCTGGAAAAGACATCTTGCTCATTCAAGTCTATGTTGATGACATCATATTTGGTTCATCTATTTTTTTTAATGTGTAAAGTTTTATGTCAAAACAATCTAAGCCCTGTTACAAAAGGTCTTCTCTAAAATTTTATCCAAGTATGAATTCTTCCGAAAAGGAATTAACCATCGGAAGATATTTTCCATATCTTCCAAAGCAAATTCCTCTCAGGATAATTTTCTTCTCGGAAGAGTTGTTAAGTCTCGGAAGAAGCGATTGATTTCATATCAGATCTACTTCCGACGCTTATAACATTCTCCATTCAAAAAGCAACATATACTCTCGGAAGTAAAATTTTTACCTTCGGAAGTAAATTTTCCTTCGGAAGAACATTACTTTCGGAAATGCTTTATACTCGAAAGAAAGATTTTACTGTGTAACGGAAATCTTTTGGGCCCCACTGTGTAAAAAGTAAAGATTTTGTTAATGATGTCGGATTATTTAAATGGACTAACCTTACCGCCCATGTCACATCATCCACTGAAACCTCCCATCATCTTATCCAAACCCCCTTTAAACCGTTATTCCACCCGTTTAAATACCTCCGGCTAATCACTTTCATCCTTTTTACCAAAATTACTGCCCTAAAAGCTTTCTTCATCTTCAATTTACTCAATTATGAACTATCTTCTTGCAACATTCTCAAATGGCACTTAACCCTCAGCACAACCAAGTCGCACTCCTTGACTCTTCAAGGGATGCCGACTTCTAAGATATCATCTTCTTTCTAACCCAATTTTCTTATTACACTGTCCTGACTATTAACCCTATGGTTTACTCAAATCATATGTCTAAATTTTAGGCAAACGGTCAAATTGAAACCCTAAAGGGGTTCGTGTCATTAGATCGATCATCTGTGGCCAGAAGTTGGTCATTTCTGAACAAATCATCAGGGAGCATCTAGAGCTTCAAGATGACGGCGCTCCTACAGAATTCCCTAAAGCAGATTTGGACAACACTTATATCCAAATGGGATATGGTGGAGATGTTAGCAGGTCAACCGTCTACAAATTCAACTTCTCATACAATTGTAAGTTCCTGTTGCATGTAGTTCTTCACTGCTTGTCCAACAAATCTAGGGGATGGGATCAAACCCCATATGAACTTGGGTGCCTAGTTCATGGTTTGGTGAGAAGCCTCCGCTTCAACTACTCAAGATTTATGCTGACCAATCTCATGGGAAACCTTCAACGGGACACATTCTTCATGTATCCCAGGTTTCTCCAGCACATAATCAATTGTGAGATGGACCAGAGCAAGCTTGTCTGCGCAGCTGCTTTGATTGTTCCCCAAATGAGGCTGACTATCTTCAAAACTTTGAAGAGAGTGTCCACCAACTTCACCGGAAGAGATACTGCACTTCTTCCAGGTATGATTGAGCCAATGGCTCCTGGTGACATCCCTGTTAACCCCACAGGTGATGAACCCACACCAGCAACTACCATCACTTTGACAAATCTACCTTCTCCCCAATTACCATCACTTATCAAAGACGCCCCAAATGAACCCTTGTTCAATCTTCTCTGATTGAACAAGCTCCTTCTGTTCTACCCAAAAAGGCTAGAGTTGAACAATGGGCTCCACTCAGCCTGAGGTCCAACCATCCTTCACAATTGACCTCAATATGGGTCTTGAGTCTCCTCAGTCTCAGACCCATGAGCCCGAAATCAAAGCTGAAAACCCTCAGGGAGAGTCTTTATACTCTCCTGAGCAGCCAAAAAGGGACAGCCCCATCACAGGCTCAATGCTTTTAGACATTGATCAAAGTCCCGAGTCACTAGGTTTTACTTCCATATCCTTTACTGACCTATTAATCGGAGCTGATGAAGAGATTATGTCTCTTCAGGGCAATGAAGTTGATACACAACACCCTCTCAAGGATCAACAGAGCCCTGAGAGATCTCTTATCTCTAGCTCCCATCAGCAAGCCTTTACTGAGGTGAGTCCCACTAATGTGGAGGGGACTCATGTAGATTCAGCTGCCACTACTAATGGAGCCTCAAGGGATCCTCAGGACAGTGGTAACATTACTGAGACTGAATCTACGACAACCATGCCCTTTGATGACTCTGAAAAAGACATCATTGAGCAAGGGAAACCAGGGCGCCAAGAAACCACATCTGGTGGTGAGGATGAACATACAAGGTATGTTACCTCATCTCCCCGAGATTCTTCAAAAGAAGATGAGGGAAGACTGCAACTCACCATTAAAGACCTACTTTCTAAAGTCTCAAATCTTGAATCCAAGGTTAGGACTTTAGAGGATAGGTCTGCCACTCAGCAACTTGAGATTGAAAATCTCAAGGCCAAACTAGCTGAGAAACAGATTGAGAGGTCTGTTAGGCACGTACCAATTCAGGTCTCTTTGACCTCTTCCTCTAGCTCATCAAGCTCTCAGGATGATTCTACCAAAAGGAGGAGAGTGTTCAGGGACAAAGCCAAAGACAAGAGGAGCCACAAAGTCAAGCTCTCACTTTCCTAAGCTCAAAATATCCTATGCAACAAGCTTCAGTTTTTCCTGAGCCTCCTCCAGTTGTAATTCAAATGGATCAAAGGATGCTCCAAGATCTCAATAGGTTCTTCAACAAGTTCTTGTTGGAATCTCTTATTGAACAGCCAAGTCCTGATCTGTCTGTGATCTACTTCGGAGCTCAAGAGCTTTAGAGGTTAAATGCACCTTCTACCACTATTGAGGAAGTTGGTCAACCTAAGTTTCAAGTGGAACCTGAGATTAACTTCGAAGGGGAAACAAGGACTGATGGCCCAGCAACTGAGACAGTTAGGACAGATAGTGCATTCTCACAGACTTCCGAAGCACAAGTCAAAGCCTCAGAAGAACAACTTCAATCTTCCGAAGCTGAGATTGTAGCTGCGGAAGGACTATTCTCCTTATCCGATGATCTAATAGTCACAGATGCAATCCTAGAACTTGCATCTGAGGTTAATAGGGAGGATTTTCTCACCCAACCCCTAGCTCAAACATCAGCATTAACTAGAGCTTCCATCTTTACTACTCAACCTGAACCTTCCATCCAAGAACCCTCAAAGTCTAGCACTTCCGAAGACATAAAGGAAAGAGTAAGATGACTAAGGAAGAGCTTCAGGAGGAATAAAGGTTAGAAAAACTCAAAAGAAAAGGTAGACTTCCAACTGGAAACCTGCTAGCTGCCAGTAGCAAAGCAGCTGCAGCCAACCAGGAGCCAGTCAACAATAGAAGAAGAGTTGCGATTATTGATAGACTTGTCAGTCTAGGAGCTGCGAGTGAAGATGTACTCCTGCTACCGCTAGAGGAGTTAGTTGAGCTGGAAAGACAACTTTGCTGCAAAAACAACAAAGAGAAGAGGCAGCAAGGTTGGCCTTAGAGGAAGAAAGGGAGAGGAACGAAAGAGAAGTTGATCAGCAGCTCAGGAGGGAAGGATAAATTTCCTAACCTCCAGAGGTTTCTCTCTAGAAGAATTATCTCCATACAACAATGATACGATCTTATGGCTCTTCAATAAAGAGCAAGATCAAATGGAGAAAGAGAGAAATAAAGCTACCAGGGAAAAGCTGATGCTGAAGAAGAAGAAGGAAGAGGAAGCAGGGCTAGCTGCTGCCAAGAAGATAGGTGAGAAGTCCTGGATGAAGAGCTATCTCCGGGCTCATGGCTTTTCTGGCAGGATGGTGGGTCCTATGTCTGAAAAGACCCTCCAGCGACATGTCAGTGACATAAAGGCCGACATTCGCTCGGGGAAGAGGAATGAGATATACAGAAGGGGAAAGGGGATGATCTTCAAATCAACTACTCAACCCAAACTTCAAACCCAACCACAACCTGAACCAATTCCCTTTCCATTCCCCATCAAAACTGAACCAACCACTGAACCATACACCCCTGAACCTACACCATCACCCCTACCAACCTTTTCACCTCAACCACCTAAACTACCCATCCTCCAACCCAAAACACTAGCCAGAACCCAAACACCTCAACCTACCCAACAACCCCTCAAACCATCCCCTCAGCCTTCTAAACATCTCCCCTTAGAGGAGTTCAAGGCAATCAAGACAAAGCTCATCAATTGCACAACCCTGAGCGACATCTCCTGTGAGGAGGATTCAGTCAATTTGACTTATGTTGATGGATCCTCATGTTCCCTCACTAGATATCAATTTCTTGATCTGCCCAGAGGAACATTGGACCAAGCTGCAAATCTCCTTGGCCTCAATTCAGACACTTTGAATGAGGAAGAAAGAAGTTAAGGAGAAGGCTGGTGACTCTGCTGGATACCAAGAAAGGTGACCGGGTGCCAAGACAACCTCTTGCACCTAGGAAGAAGATCATCCAGTGGAGGTTCGAAGACTCTTCTCGCAACTTTGTTGTTGAAAGAGAGAATGGAGAGCTCAACAGGCTAAGTGCCTCATCTCTGCTACACTTAAGCAGATTTGATATTGCTGAGTTAGCAGAGAAGCCATTCTCCAACCCTTCAAACTCTGATGTAGCTGCTCATATCAGAAATCATCTAGGCAGTCTTCATATGGCCGAGCTAACTGCTAGGACCAAGGTTGAAGAAGAGTTGAAACTGAGAGAGGAGGAGAAAAGGAAGAGATCAACAACCAAAGGCAAAGCCTTTCTACAAATGGTTGAAGGTCCTGAACTTGAATCCATAGTTAGATAGGAGTATGACTATAACTCCCGTCAACTAACTCTTTTCAGGGGGACGCAACAGAGGGTACATGTCATTCAGAGTGATAGACTGGATCTCCTATCCACTAATGACTTGTACAAGCTTCTCAGCACCACTTCAGGGAAGAACAGAGAAACATACAAATATCTTCTGTCCCTGGTGTTGAAAGCTTTGAGAAGCAGAAACAAGTGAGGTTTTGGTAGCATCAGCCTAGGGGGAGTTTGTTGGATCTAGAAAGGCCGGTGCAACCAAAACCAAATCACTTAGATTATCTTTGTAAAACTAATAAAGGACTTCTGAAGCTAAGTGTGAAACTTCCGAAGGAAAAAGGAGCCCTTCCAAAGACAAAGTGTAAAACTAACTTCCGAAGGAAAACTCCAACTTTCGAATACAAAGTATTTACTTCCGAAGATCAAGACTTAGAGTGATAGATCAGAAGTCAACTTCCGAAGTATAGAATTCCTTAAGCCTCGAAAGTATAGAAGTCTCTTCCGAAGTATAAGTGGCTTTGGAAGAACTTGTTCTTCCGAAGCCAACTTACCTTCGGAAGACACTACTATTATCCAGTGGACATAAGTATGGTCTTCCTGCCACTCCGCTGCAGATCTCTGAGATACTGCATGGCGTTTTCTCAAAAGCCATGTAGTTGACCATACTTTATTCTACTGTTTACCTTTATAAGTTAGTACAGTTGCCATCTTTAGTTGGTGACAAAAGGTAAGTCATGGACATGTCATGACTACCATATCTTAGATAATACTTTATCTAAGATACCTTAACTTTAGCATTGTAGTATATGCTTTAGTCTTAGGTTTCCAGCTGTATCAAAGTATATCCGGCTGTAGGATCTAGTATATATAGTTTCTCATTGTAACTCATGTTCTATGCTTGTAAGAGTCTTGTAATACTTTGAGTTGAGAAGTAATATATACAAGTGCCTTGAAAATTATTTCTGTGTGTTCTTTGCTACTTATTATATTATTATCAACTCTTATAAAAGACTCTACTTCATCTGATTTGAGTGTTATATAAGTGAGTTTGAGAGAAATCCAAGTGTTTAAGTGACATACCCGATCCTGCAGTTCGTTTTGGATTAAGAAGGCTCAAGCTCGAGATTAAGGCGTTTCGAGCTTTATTTTATAAGCTCGAACTCGGCTCGTTTGCACCCTGTTTTTTAAAGTACACTAGGTTCATAAATTTTGTTTAAATACATTCATTGGTAAAAAACTCATTTCCTTGTTACAAAATCACCAAGAATACACGAACAAGATTGCAAATGTAACTTCGTGTGAGTAAACATAAAGTGAATCTTTTAGTATTTTTGTTTGCATTTTGATATGCTTAACAAGTGAACATTTTGATTCGTTTTAGAAAAGAATGGAAAGTTATGAAATTTTGCTTGTTATTGGAAGAATTGTGAAAGTATCGAATCGGTGACTTTGATACGGAATTTCTAGATATGTGCTTGTTATGTATTTAAATTTAAATTCTTATTTTAGTTCTATATATATTGTGAGTTATTATTTCTAGATATGTGCTTGTATTTATGTTAAAGAACTTAATATATTTGATGGATGTTTATTTGGAACTTGTGAATTTATGGAATTCCCGTGACAACAAAAATAAAAGACAACAATATAAAAGCTGAATTTTACATTCTCTAATTTTAAATTTGATTAAACAAAATAAAAAAAAATGATTGATTAACAAAAATAAAACAATAAAAATTACTCATTTATATAATAAGTTAATAATAGGTGTGCAAACAAGCCGAGTCAAGCCCGAGCTTGTGTAGCCTTGAGCTTGGTTTGTTTTGGCTTAAGTGAGCTCGAGCTCGAGCTCGGCTCGTTTCGAGCTTATTTTTTGAAGCTCGAGCTAAGCTCGTCAAGTACTATTGAAGCTCGAGCTCAGCTCGTGAAGTACTATTGAAGCGCGAGCTCGGTTTGTTTATTATTTAGTTGTTATTTTTTATAAAATTTTATATTTAATATTATATATACTTAAAATTATATATTTTATGTATAACAGTATACATATTATCTAATTGTTTTAACATAATTTTATATATAATTAAAATAATCTATATTACTATATTTAATAAATTAAATAAATAATATATTAGTAAAAAAGCTTGTTTAGGGTTGCAAGACGTCTCGAGCTTGATATGTGAAGCTTGAGCTCGGCCTCTATAAGTAAATGCGTTTTTTTACAGGCTCGGACGCGACTCGGGCTCGATAAAACTCGGTTTGTTTCGAGTTTTATATCGATTGATCTCGAGTAGTTTGTGAGTAGCTCGGCTTGCTTGCACCCTTAGTTGATAAAATACACTTGATTAATAAATATTTGTTTAAATACATCCATTTGTTAAAAAGCTCATTTCCTTGTTACAAAATTACCGAGAATATTATGCAGCCGGAAGCCGGTTTAAGATATTTCCGATGGAGATGCACACGTGTCACGACAAAATAAATGCCGATTAAGGTATATAATCATTTCTAGAATTTTCCAAAGCTACCACCATCTGTTTCCAAATTTAAAAACCCTCATTTTCATTTGCATTTGCATTTGCATTTGCGTTTGCATTTGAGTTTCATTTAGGAGGGAAAATTTTGTAACAAAGACCCCTTCTTGTGTTCGTCTTTTTTGACTCCACAAATTCTCCTCTGCAACCAACTTTCCCGCAAACCCACCTTCATCTTCCACTTCTGCTTCAAGAAATCAAGGTACTTTATGCGTCAGTATGTTGATTTTTCATCAATTGTTTGTTAATTTCATCATCTGGGTGTGTATTGATTTCAGTTCATATGCTTTTTCCCTCAATTCGCAGTGAAAACAGACCCAATTTGATTGTTTTATGATTTATTTGTCACTTTCCAATCGATTTTACAGATACTTTTCTTCTGATTAGGGTTCTGATGATTGTATTTTATGTAATTGTAGGTTGTAAGTGAAGATATGTGTTCGAGCGATTTGGTTTCGGACCATAGTACTGTTGGTAATATCTCAATTTTGCTTGAATTATCAGCTGCTGATGATCTTGATGGGTTTAGGTTATTAGTTGAACAAGAGGGTTTTGATGTTGATAAATCTGGTTTATGGTACGGTAGATCGATTGGTTCGAAGAAGATGAAGCTGGAGGAGAGAACCCCCTCTATGATTGCTTCCATGTTTGGTAGCATACAAGTTTTGAAGTTTATAATCGGGTTGAATCGCGTTGATGTTAACAAATCTTGTGGTTCTGATCGGGTCACCGCGATGCATATGGCTGTTGCTGGTGGTTCTAGCTCGTGTGTTGAGGTAGTAAAGCTGTTGATTGATGCTTCTGCTGATATGAATTGTCTAGATGTTCATGGGAATCGACCCGTTGATCTGATTCCGTTTGTGTTTGGTTCTTGTTTTGATTCAAAGAGGAGGTTGTTAGAGCTTATGTTAAATGGTTGTTCTGATAGTAAAGAGTTGCTTGTGTTAACTGATCTAATTGATAACCGTAGTGAGGTGCAAAAGGTTTCCCCAATTGTGGTCAAGAAAGAGTATCCGGTTGATCTGTCTCTACCCGACATGAAAAACGGGATATACAACACAGATGAGTTTCAGAATGTATGCTTTCAAGATCAAGCCGTGCTCGAGGGCGTATTCACATGATGGACTGAATGCCCGTTTGTTCATCCGGGCGAGAATGCTAGAAGGCGGGACCCAAGGAAGTATCATTACAGTTGTGTCCCATGCCCTGAGTTTAAGAAAGGGTCTTGCAGGCAAGGGGATAATTGTGAATATGCTCATGGGATTTTGAGTGTTGGCTTCATCCTGCACAGTATCGAACCCGTTTGTGCAAAGATGAAGTTGGTTGTAATAGAAAGGTGTGTTTTTTCGCTCATAAACCTGAAGAACTTCGACCTTTACACCCTTCTACAGGCTCTGCAGTACTCTCACCCTCGATCTTTATCGGATATTTCACCAGTTAGTCCTTTTTTTTCTCTTGGTCACAGTCGATCATTGTGTCTCAAAGTTCCACACCACCAATTACTCCTGCAGCATCATCTCCTCGAGGCGGGTTTATTTGGTCGAATCAGTCATCCCCAACCATGAAAGTTCTCAGTAGCAGGTTCAGACTGCACCCAGTAGTCAAGATTTGGATCTTGAGGCTGAGTTGATGATGGGCAGATCGCTATCGTCAGCAACAGTTGATGGATGACCTTGCACGCGTATCTCCACCATCCAGTTGGAACAACAACTCGAGTTTTTCCAACGATTATTTTGAAGATTACGACACAGTCAAGGGATCAAACCTCAAAAGTCTTGAGCTTTTGGCTTCTGGGATTTCACTAGATTCAAGAATCAATCCATTACATCAAAACATGAACTATTCTTCAGGTCTTCCATCTTCACCACTGAGAATGTCATCATCATCATTTGGAGCTAATCAGATTATGAACTCAAGAGCGGCTGCATTTGCAAAGCGGAGTCAGAGTTTCATTGACCGTGGGGTGGTCAACGGCCAGTCTGGTTCATCTATGATGGCGCCTTCCAAGCTTTCAGGTTGGAGCTCACCTGATGGAAAGTTGAATTGGGGTGTAGAGAAAGATGAGCTCAATAAGTTGAGGAAATCAGCTTCTTTTGGGGTTCGTAGATCACCAGAACCGTTGTTGATAGCCAATAATCAAGATCCTGCTGTTACATTTGATGAAGAACAACATTTTTCACCATGGTTGGAGCAGGAACAGCTTGCTGCTTGATTATGTGACAACATTCATAACCCTTTAACACGAATTATCGTTCTTATTCTATGAATCTTGATTTGATAGTTGATTTATTGCAAGAAACTTCAGAAGGTTGAAAACATCCATCTGATCATATTATCAACCTATATGTTCAATTTTTGTTTATGTATTTCATTGTTATTTGATTTCATTTGGAATAAGTTGGACAGTGATCTATGATCATTATAATGATTCAAGTTTCTACAGTTTTTCAGTTTTTGATCCTTACGTGTCGATTGGATGATAATCGGAAAATGTTATGAAGATCTGCATGACATTTTGTAGTTTGGAGGACGATAAGAGATGATATGGGTATCAATTTGATTGAACATGAACAAAAAATGGTAGGCTGGCCCACTATTTTATGATTCACCCTTGTATCTGGTTTATGTAAGACCTTTTAGTTGATGATTTTAAGTGAATATGTTTGATCGGTTGCTAGAAAATCTTTCAAGGTCTTGATCGCACCTTCTGTATCATATATAATATATATGAATTGATGCTTTTCAATTATAACAAAAGATAAATGATAATTTATCAATGTTTTTTTATTTTTTGAATTATATTAAGGTCTAGTGGTATCAAGGTGTGTGAGGAGTTAGAGTTGATCATAGAAGCATAAAAATACTTCGGAAGAAATATTGTTGGCTTTGGAAGAAACAGGTTTTTGGCTTCGGAAGAAGCATGTTTATCCTTCGGAAGAAGAGTGTTTGCTTCGGAAGTATTTCCATAATTTCGGAAGTTAAGTTTACCTTCGGAAGATATGTTTCCTAAACATAACGGGGGTAAATTGTAAATAGGTTGTTAAGTTTGTTAGGCTTAATTCGTGTATATAAGGATCAGTTGCTGTTTTAAAATAGAATCTTATTCATTTGTTTTCAGATAGTTTTCTTAATTCTCAATTGTTCTCAATATTCAATAACATTTTGAATCATTTCAATATTGGATTCATAGTCAATTTTATTCTTTCTTTGAATCGGTTTTACAACAATTGGTATCAGAGCCAAATTTGGTTCAATTGAAGAAAGCAGAAGATCACGGCTGTGATCAGAAGGGAAATTGGAGAATCAAAGATGGTGTCCACGAAGTTCGATCTTGAAAAGTTCGATGGGAAGAATGATATCGGGTTATGGCGTGTCAAGATGCGAGCGCTGCTTCTACACCAGGGATTAGTGGGAGCGCTTGCAGGGCAAGCAAAGTTGCCGGCGGATTTGACAGAGAAAAAGAAGCGTGAGATCATGGAGAAGGCGTACAGTGCAATAATTTTGTCCTTGGGAGATCGGGTGCTTCGAGAAGTATCAAAGGAAGACTCGGCTGCCGGAATCTGGACGAAACTTGAAAGCTTGTACATGATGAAGTCGTTGGCAAATCGACTGTACCTAAAGAAACGACTGTATACGTTTCACATGGCGGCAAACAAGACTTTGGAGGATCATACAAATGAGTTTAACAAACTTATCTTGGATCTTGAAAACATTGAAACGAAATTGGGAGATGAAGACCAAGCTATCATCTTCTTAACTTTGTTGCCAAAGTCATATGAACACTTTGTTGACACATTAATGTATGGTCGAGAGACATTATCAATAGAAGAGGTTCTTGCAGCCATGAATTCTAAAGAATTGAAGAAAAGGAGTGATGTACAAGAAGATTCAAGTGATGGGCTGGTTGTGCGCGGGAGATCAGAACAAAGGTCATCTAAAGGCAAGAGCCAATTTAGATCAAGATCAAAAACCAAACGAAGGTGCTATGTGTGCAATTCGAAAAAACATCTCAAGAAAGACTGCCCGGAAAGAAGGAAGAAGGGAGCTGAGTCAAGTTCAGGAAAGGGGCAAAATAGCCATGTATCAAAAGGATTGTTGGATGGCTATGACAACTCTGATGTTCTGAATGTGTCTTGTGATGAAGACATGAGTGAATGGATATTTGACTCAGGGTGTTCCTTTCATATGACTCCTGTCAAAGAGTTCTTTAAAGAGTTGAAGATGGAAGATCTTGGTGAAGTAAAGCTTGGGGATGATCGGCCTTGTAGAATTCTAGGGTCAGGTACTATCACTTTTAAGTTACATAATGGCACTGAGGTTGATATTAGTGATATCAGGTATATTCCTAGTTTGAAAAGGAGTTTGTTATCACTAGGGACTTTTGAGAAGTCAGGCTATTATGTTGGGTTAAAGGATGGTAAGGCTAGAATTTTTAAGGGTTCCTTAGTATTGTTAATTGGTATTAGGAGAAGTAACAATACATACAAATTAGAGGGATCTACAGTGTATGGAAGTGCATGTGTGGCACTTACTAAGAATGATAGCTTTTTGGTGTGGCATAAGAGATTTGGTCATCTTAGTGAACAAGGTCTCATTGAATTACGAATACAAGGCATCATTAGTGAGTTTAAAGTGAATGATGTAGGGTTTTGTGAGACATGTGTTTTGGGTAAAAATAAGAGGGTTCAGTTCAAAACTGGTAAACACATCTCTACTAATGTGTTAGACTATGTTCATTCTGACTTGTAGGAGTTGCAAGAACTAGTACTATAGGTGGAGCTAGTTATTTCTTGTCTATCATAGATGATTACTCACGGAGAGTTTGGGTGTATGTTCTTAAGCATAAGAATAAAGCTTTTAAGAAGTTTGTAGAGTGGAAAACTCTAGTAGAAACTCAAAGTGAGAGTAAGGTCAAGAAGTTGAGGACTGATAATGGTCTGGAATTCTGTAATAGTGAGTTCAATGAGTTTTGTAGAACTCATGGGATAGCCAGACATCTAACTGTACCCGGTACTCCCCAACAAAATGGGTTGGCTGAGAGGATGAACAGAACCTTGTTGGAAAGGCTAAGATGCATGAGAATTAATGCTGGGTTTCCAAAAGGTTTTTGGGGTGAATTGGTTAAATCTACAGCTTATCTGATTAATAGATCTCCATCTAGAGCTTTGGGTATGAAAACTCCTATGGAGATGTGGACAGGTGTTAAACCTGACTGTAGCCATTTGAGGGTGATTAGATCAGTGGTCTACTTTCATGTTAGTCAGGATAAACTTGATGCAAGGGCTCAAAAGGGTGTTCTTTTGGGGTACCCTGAGGGTGTCAAGGGGTATCGAATATGGAGGTTGGAAGAAGAAGGACCTCAGGTAATAGTAAGTAGGGATGTAGAGTTTCAAGAAGGCATGTTGTATAAGGATGTGGTAGGTGTTAACATCAGGTCCCATTCTCCAAAGAAAGTTGAGATTGAGGTGGAGTATGAGGATGATTCAGACAAGACTGATGGGTCAAGCAGTGGGATTGAATGTGAAGTGAATCATGAGTCCATACTACTCATAGTATTGCCAAAGATAGACCTAGAAGAAAGGTTGTAGCTCCTATCAGATATAGGCAGGGTCATGATGTGTTAACTGTTGCCTTCACAGCTGCTGAGGAGGAGAGTATCTAAGAACCTTCGAGTTTTGCTGAGGCTATGTCATCAAATGAAAGTGACAAATGGTATGGTGCTATGGTTGAGGAGATGAATTCCCTGGAGAAAAATGAAACATGGGAATTGGTTGATAAGCCAGCAGAGTAAAAGCTTGTAATTTGTAAGTGGCTGTATAAAGTCAAAGATGGTGTTTCTGGTGCAGAGGGTCTTAGATTCAAAGCTCGGTTGGTAGCTAAAGGATTTACTCGGAGGGAAGGTATTGACTATAATGAGATCTTTTCACCAGTAGTGAAGCATACTTCTATTTGTATAATTTTGTCTATTACAGCTGCTCTTGATCTAGAGTTGGAACAACTAGATGTTAAGACAACGTTTTTACATGGGTTCTTGGATGAAAAGATCTATATGAAGCAACCTATGGGTTTTGAGGTTAAAGGCAAGGAGGATAAAGTGTGTTTGTTAAAGAGGTCGATGTATGGTCTAAAGCAGTCACCAAGGCAGTGGTACAAGCAGTTTGATGAGTTTGTAGTGACTCATGTTTTTACTAGGAGTGACTATGATAGTTGTGTTTATCATAGGAGATGTTCTAGTGGGGATTATCTGTATTTGTTGTTGTATGTAGATGATATGCTAGTAGCATGTAAGGTACAAGATGAGATTGAAGCTACAAAAAAGTTACTCGTGATGGAGTTTGAAATGAAGGAACTTGGTAATGCTCGGAAGATTTTGGGAATGGAGATTACCAGAGATAGGAGTTATAGGCAGCTGAAGTTGTCACAGACTTTTTATCCAAATAAAGTTTTGAAGCTCTATGGTATGCATGAGTGTAAGGGTGTTAAAACTCCTATTGGTGCTCATTTCAAGTTGTCCATGGAAGACAGTCCTTGTACCGAAGATGAGTTGTCATATATGGAGAAGGTGCCATATACAAATGTAGTGGGAAGTCTTATGTATCTAATGGTGTGCACCAGGCCTAATTTGGCTTATGCTGTGAGCCTGGTTAGCAGGTTTATTTCATCACCTGGGAGAGTTCATTGGGATGCTGTTAAATGGACTCTTAGATATCTTAAGCATACTAAAGATTGGGGATTATTTTTTGGTCTAAAGGAAGGTGAAAGTCAAGATAGAGTTGACGGGTATGTTGATTCTGACTTTGCAAAGGATCTTGATAAAGGAAGATCTATCACGGGGTATGTGTTCAGAGTAATGGGTAATGTGGTGAGTTGGAAGGCACAATTGCAACATGTGGTTGCATTGTCTACTACTGAAGCAGAGTATATGGCACTGACTGAAGCTATAAAAGAGTTATTGTGGTTACAACGACTGGTTCCTGAGTTAGGTATGAGATTGTCTGATACAGTGGTGTTTTGTGACAATCAAGGTGCTATACAACTTGCTAAGAACAATGTCTTTCATGAAAGGACAAAGCATATTCATGTTAGATTGCATTTTATTCGAGAAGTGATTAGCAATAAAGAAGTTCTGGTAAAGCAAGTTGGAACAGATGAGAATCTTGCAGATATTCTTACAAAGGTGGTGCCAGGTTCTAAATTTGAGTTTTGTGTTACAAAGCTTGGTATTGGTTGATGTTATTATTGGTGTTCTATGATGCATACTCTAAAGGTGGAGATTGTGAGGAGTTAAAGTTGATCATAGAAGAATAAGAATACTTCGGAAGAAATATTGTTGGCTTCGGAAGAAGCAGGTTTTTGGCTTCGAAAGAAGCAGGTTTATTCTTCGGATGAAGAGTGTTTGCTTCGGAAGTATTTCCATAACTTCGGAAGTTAAGTTTACCTTCGGAAGATATGTTTCCTAAACATAAAGGGGGTAAATTGTAAATAGGTTGTTAAGTTTGTTAAGCCTGATTCGTGTATATAAGGATCAGTTGCTGTTTTAGAATAGAATCTTATTCATTCGTTTTCAGATAGTTTTCTCAGTTCTTAATTGTTCTCAATATTCAATAACGTTTTGAATCATTTCAATAGTTGATTAATAGTCAATTTCATTCTTTCTTTGAATCGATTTTACAACAAGGTGTGTTGAAAATGTGTCTTTCTAAAGTGGTTGTGAGTTTAAGTTTTATAGTAAATAAATAGATAAATCCCGAAGTAGAATTAGTAAGTGTGTAAGTTATTGTTTTAAACAAAGTTATAGTAAACAATGAAGCTTGGTTTTAGAATACGACAGAGGCATTGAGGAGATAGGTCCTTAGTCGAGACGCAAACATATCACTTTTCCTACTTGATGCCTTACTTATTTAAACAACTTTTTTTTATATTTCTCATATTTTATAGAATCATTTACTCAAAATTTAAAAATAAATAAGCTCTGCATATGGTTTAAGATCTAACAACCTATTGTATAGTCTAAAAAGCATCATGTCCAACATCTTGATCCACAAATCCATCCCCTTTACAAACAATGCGACTCACATCTGCGTCTCATGCCTTCTTTTCATGTGGAAAGCACGCCTCACCAACCTAAAATGAGATACAAACATATAAAGAGGACCCGATGATTATTCATGAAGACAACAAAAATTACATAATCGGATCAAAGACTACATGAAGAATAAACATATCCTTATCAACCTACATTATCTAATAATAGAATGAATGAAATCAGTTTTCTCCTAGTATAATTTAATTATTTTAATTATACACCTTATAAATATTGTACAAAACAAATACTACTAGTAACATTTGCATGACATGAGAAACATACCCTTATCGACCTTCATTAATTGACGAACAAGAAATGGAGTTTATTGAAAAGTCTTGTGCAGAGGTAACAGTAGTACTGGAGGTAAGTGCGGCGGATGAGTTGGTGGCGGTAGTGTTGGTGGTCCAACGTCCTCGACGCCCTTGAAGCCCGGGCTTACCAGGAATAGGAAGGGTAAAAGAGTCATCTGATATCATCAGATGAAGTCTATTCATATCAGGCCTATCCGCAACAATAGCTTGACAACATAGCAACCCTAAATGTATGCACATTAACGCTTCACTAGCGTCACAACCATCAAGTGTTTCATCAACTAGCTCCAACTGCTTCCCTGACTGGAACAAGCTCCATGCCTATTGTACCAAACCAAAGATGAAAACATTTTCAAAAGACTCAAGAAAAACTTTTTTTAAATTTGCACTCGACTTGACTCCGTTGGACTTACATAGGTTAAGAGATCCACACCAAGCTCCCTATCGCTAACTTTACGCCCACTAACAATCTCCAACATTAAAACTCCAAAACTGAACACGTCAGCTTTCACAGATAAATACCCATGCATTGCATACTCTGGAGCCATATATCCACTGTAACCAACCAATCAATCAATCAATGCATCAATCAAAACCAAAATCTTTACAATGGATAGACTGTTCAAGGTTACTTACTGGGTGCCGGAAATCCTGAATGTATTCAAATGTGTATCTTCACCTGGAAACAATCTAGCCAAACCGAAGTCTGCGATTTTGGGATTCAACTTATCATCCAACAGTATGTTACTAGCTTTAATATCTCTATGAATGATCCTTACAGGGGCTTCCTCATGGAGATAAAGTAAACCTCTGATCACACCAACAATTATTCGAAATCTTTGAGTCCAACAAAGAGATTGAGACTTGTGCTTATCAAACAGGATGTAATCAAGGCTCTTATTTGGTAAATACTCGTAAACGAGCATCTTTTCAGGCCCTTGAACACAGCATCCTAACAACATCACCAAGTTCTTGTGCTGGAGTTTGAGTAGTAATCTCACCTCGTTAGTGAACTCACGTACCCCTTGCCTTGAAGTTAGTGCTAGCTTCTTGATTGCTACTTGTTCACCATTGCCCAATAAACCCTAATTCAAACACATTCCCAAATTCAATTCAAACACATTCCCAAATTCAATTCAAACACATTCCCATTTCAATTCAAACAAATCCCCATTTCAATTCAAACAAACCCCAATTCAATTCAAACAAATACCCATTTCAATTCGAACAGATTACCCATTACAATTCAAACAAATTCCCAATTTCAATTCAATAAATTTGCAATTTTTATGCAAAATTGAAGATGAAATTACCTTGTATACCGGACCAAATCCACCATGACCGAGTTTGTTGGACTCTGAGAAGAAATTGGTAGCAACTTCAAGTGTTTGGAGGTCGAAAAACAAACCTGATGATCCATCGTCAACATCTACATCACCGGCGCCGGTGACGGAGGAGGAGGGTGCTCCGGCGCATCTCAGGCAATCACGAAAACGGGAGAGAAGACCCATTGTGGATTGATGATCAACAGCAAAAGTCTTGCACTCATACAGTCAATCATCAAAGCGAAAATCATGATGGATTTTGGTTCTTGAGGTCAATTTTAGATGTATGTGTTATGTGTTGAATAAATCAAAGTCTAGTCTTTGTGTGTGATCCAAACATTGAAACATAACGAGTTTTATGATGGGAATTTAATTACTAATTTATTATATTGTACTAAGTTAATGATCTATCTCATTTTTTTAGTTTATTTTTTAAACTCATTTTTTATTATTATTTTCTAGTAAGACTGAAACAAACATTAAAAAATTAAGAATAAACAGAGATGCCAATACATGAAAAACTACCGGCACATAATAGTTTATAAAAGAAATTGCACAAATAGTCTATTTGGGTCCCACTGACTCCCTACCCTTGCATTGATTACCAGAAAATGTCCTGAAGATCTAGTTTGAAAAGATAAGAGATAGACGCGTGTGTGGATTGACAGAAGAATAATATTTTATGATTTTAATATGAGGATCTGGTTTATGTAAACCTTTTATTTTGATGAATATATGTGAATAATATTTGGTCACGTGGCTGGAAAATCTACAAAATGGCTATGACTACAACTTTCATAATAATTCATGGTCCAATGGATTAATACTTTTCAATTTACCACAACAAAAACAAAAACATATCAGGTTTCTTTATTTACTGAACTTTAGTCAACAATAAAACAGAAAAGTTAACAGTCTGATCTTTAGATCACATAGATTGTTAACGGGGAGAGTGTGAGAAAATTCCGACTATGGTTGGAAACATCAGCCCCTCTAAACCTGGCTTCAAAGAAAAGAAAAAAAAATCCCCAACGCGGTGAATAATTAACGGGCTTCACCAGCTGAATTGCGGGTGTGAGAGTTGTATTGTATCACACACATATGCACCTGAGAAACACCGGGACAATACCATTCAAACCTAAAGAAATAGAAAAAACTAATGCGATGTTGATGTATAACATGTAAAGAACAGGACGACTCCCTCTG
The DNA here is from genome assembly GCA_025215565.1 of Flaveria ramosissima. Classification (NCBI taxonomy): domain Eukaryota; kingdom Viridiplantae; phylum Streptophyta; class Magnoliopsida; order Asterales; family Asteraceae; genus Flaveria; species Flaveria ramosissima. Next base: position 5,006,642 of record CM046034.1, read on the forward strand.
CCCTAAGGATCTTTAGTTTAGACGGATCGCTTTTTATGACAAGAGACGATAATAAAAAACCCAAACATTAGATATTTGAAGTGTGTATTTGAGATGTGATATGAGATTAACAATATATTTTTTTCAAGGTTAGGGACGGGTACAATATCATGTAATATATTAACAAAAACTACTAACATACCGCTCATATTGGAACAAAATATATTAATATATTACATAACTTAAAAAATAATGCTTTTGAAATAAATGGTAAAGTTGTTGTGCTGTAACTATGAAATCATTGGTTCAAGGCATAGTAAACCGCCTCACACAATGTATATTATAAGGTTATGTACATTAGATCGCAAGAAGATTCGATCCCTATGAAAAACGAAGCAGTGTTCGGATTAAAGCACATGAACACGCAATAGAAAACAAAAAAAAACAATAAGAGACTTGAGAGATTTATAGAGGTTCGGTCGCAAGTGTCAACCTACGTGCTCTTGAGACAACTAAGGTCTTCCTTTTAATGAGTGATAATGATTACAAGTATAAAATAATATATTTATAAGCTACAATTAATATTAATCTTTTTAGTTAACTATCTAACTAAACTAAACCCATTTACAACATGGTTATTAAGTAAATGCTCAGGTGTTTGATGTGCTACTAGCTAGCGTGTAAGGCCCCGATCCCGGAATACTCACAGTTGGTCATTCATCGCACATAAAATATAAAATATTCATTTAAATTTACTAAAACATCGCAGCAGAATAACTAAAAAACCATTCCATATATAAATGACTGCTTTTGCAAAACAATACAACATAGTTAACTGTTACAAAATATTGTCGTTTGCATTACATCACAAAAACATCATAGTTATACAAAATGGATGCCCTTCAAAATAAGCCAAGTAGCTACCCCATGCTATCCTCAGCGACAAACACCTGTGTAAGGATTCCTATAAGTCTGATGTAGCCAAAACATTCAAAGTCTCTCTGCATGCATGCAGTGCAGAACAGAAGTAGAAATACTTCGGAAGTTTTACACCTTGCACTAGACATATTCTAAGTGTAAAATCTTCCGAAGCCAAGACCAACATCTTCCGAACCCAAAAGTGAAGTCTTTCGAAGCTTCAAAGACAAAGTCTTCCAAAGCCAAAGAGTGAAGACAGATTTCTTCTGAAGACTTTTAGATACATGCTTTTATCTGATGTACTTTACCATAAAGCTGGACCACCTTTCCGCTGCAACTCTGTTCAGTCACCAACTTACATGAGTTGGTGAAAAGGTTCATGCTTTTGGTAACTAGTACATTGAGGTCTTGAGTCTAAGCTTTCTACTTTATGTACTTTTATCTTTTTTGTAATATATTAGGATGTGAGCTATGACATGTCATAGTCACTAGTCAAAAGGCAATCTGTCTTTTGACTCTACATTTGATTTTGTTGTTGTCTAGTCTTATGTATCCAGCTGGCCTTCAAAGTATGTCCGACCGTAGGATGTAGTATAAAATATCTCAAGTACTTGTAACTTTCAATATATGCTTTGTAACATTTGTAAAAGAACTTGAGAAGCAATATACAGCATTCTTGAAAACCAAATACTTGTGTTGTTAGATATCTTGTTCAGTCTTATTTTTACTTGTGTTCTTAGCATCTTTCACATAAGTTACCAGTTCTCTATTTGATCTGTTAAGTGTTATAAGGAACTCTCCAAATTGTGTTATTGTGTTGTAAGTGCATACCATTCACTGGTCCTGCATTTGGTATCAGAGCATTCCAGGCTCTTGATATAAGATCTCACCATCTTAAGATCCCTCACACACACAAAATACTTAACAACTCAAATGGCAGCTATTACCAAAGCTGATATGGAAATTAGGACTATGACTAAGTCTCCACTGATCACTCCTGAAGACTTTGATACTTGGTGTCAAAGAATGGAAGGCTTCATTAAGTCTCAAGACTCCAAGATGTAGGACTCTGTTGTTAAAGGACCTTACATACCAAGCACCACTTCTGCTACTAGTGGTGGTATGATTCCAAAGGCTGTGGCTGATTATTCTGAAGAAGACAGGAAAAGAATAGAGATTGATCAGAAGGCCATGACAGCCCTTCAAACTGCTCTTCCAAACTCCATCTACAGAGAATTCAAGAAGTGCAAAACTGCCAAACAACTATGGGAAGCACTGAAACTTATGTATGAGGGGTCTAATGAAGCAAAGGAGAATAAGAAGGATCTGTAAGGATTCCTTTAAGTCTGATGCAAACCAAAACATCCAATGTCTCTCTGCAAGTAATGCACTAAGTACTGAAGAAGAATTGCTTCGGAAGTTTTACACCATACACTAGAAATATTCTAAGTGTAAAATCTTCCGAAGCCAAGACCAATATCTTCCGAAGCCAAATATGAAGTCTTCCGAAGCCTCAGAGACAAAGTCTTCCGAAGCTTCATCCTATGAAGACAGATTTCTTCCGAAGACTTTTAGTAACATGCTTTATCTGATGCACTGTTCTATAAAGCTGGACACCTTTTCGCTGCATCTTTGTAAAGTCAACAACTTACATGAGTTGGTGAAAAGGTCCATGCTTTTGGTAAGTGTACATTGAGGTCTTGAGTGTGTAACTTTCTACTTTATGTACTTTATCCTTTTTGTAATAGATAAGGATGTGAGCTATGGCATGTCATAGTCACAAGGTCAAAAGGCAGATATGCCTTTTGATTCTATAATTGATTTTGTTAGTGTCTAGTCAATTGTATCCAGCTGGCTTTCAAAGTATAGCCGGCTGTAGGTTGTAGTATAAGTATTCCAAGTTCTAGTATCTTTCTTTATGCTTTGTAACACTTGTAAAAGAACTTGAGAAAGCAATATACTGCCTCCTTGAAACCCAAATCTCTTGTTCTGTCTCTTTATCATTACTTGTGTTCTTTGTATCATTATCTTGGTTAATCCAGTGTATTGTTTGATCAAGTTTAGTTAATCTCCTCCTTGTGTTGTTGTGTTGTAATTGTTAAGCCCTTAACCGGTTCTGCAATTGGTATCAGAGCATTTCAGGCTCTTGATATAAGATCTCACCATCTTAAGATCCCTCACACACACAAATACTAAACTTTCAAAATGGCATCCATTTCAAAGACTGATATGGAGACTGGAACCATGAACAAGTCCCCACTGATCACTCTTGATGACTTTGATACCTGGTGTACGAGAATGGAAGGTTTCATCAGGTCTCTAGACTCAAGAATGTGGGAATCTGTTGCAAATGGACCTTTCATACCCAGCACTCCTTCTGCTACTGGTGCTGGTATGATCCCCAAAGATGTGGCCAACTACTCTGATGAAGATAGGAAGAGAGTAGAGATTGATAGAAAGGCCATGACTGCTCTTCAAACTGCCCTTCCAAACTCTGTGTACAGAGGTTTCAAGAAGTGCAAAACAGCTAAACAGCTGTGGGATGCACTAAAACTGATGTATGAAGGCTCTCTGAAGCCAAGGAGAACAAAAGGATCTCCTGAAGCAGCAGTTTGAAAACTTCACCTTCAAAACAGGTGAAACCATGACTCAGCAATACTTTAGGTATGTTGAGATAGTGGATACCCTTGTGGATGGAGGAGTTCCTCTTGAAAACAGAGACATTGTAAGGAAGTTCATGTCCTCACTTCCTAGGCAATGGACACACTACTGTGTGGTGATCAAGAGGACTGAAAATCTCAAAACTCTTACTCTGACAGAGTTATATGGGATTCTCAGTGGCTACCAGATGGAGATGAACATGCAAGGTTCATCTGGCAACTCCAACAATCAAATGGGTTCAGCCCTGCATGTGGTTGAAAGGGATAGCATAGAACCCCAACATCATCTCATATGCTACCCTGACAACTCACCAAAGGGTCCTTTCATCACCTTCCCAGAGACACCTAGGGAGAACTACACTCAAGGAAGCCCATTCCAAGAGACAAGCTCTTCTCAAGCTTTTGTGTCTTTTGATGAAAGTTGTGGTAACTCTCTTTTCACTCTTGAAGACCTGGATTGTATCCATCCAGATGACCTGGAATACATGGAAATAGTTCAGCAGATGGCTCTTCTCACTCATAGAGCCAAGAAGTTCTACAAGAGAACTGGAAGGAGGTTTCCAAGCAATGCAACCAGTGGAAAGTTTGGCTTGAATAAAAGCAAAGTCAAGTGTTACAACTGTAACTTGATGGGCCACTTTGCTAGAGAGTGTAAGGCACCTAAAACAAATGGTGGCCAAGCACAAACCAGACCAAACTACACTGACAAAGCCCCTCAAATGAGAAGCCAAAGCAACAAGCTGCTGTTGCTGTTGAAGAAGGAGGCTTTGACTGGAGCTTTCAGGTAAAGATGCTTCTCCAAACCAAGCACTAATGGCAGATCATGATGAAGCCAAGGTATTGGAACATCTCTGTACTCCTGAATGCATTGCTAAAGTTAACAGATATAGGTCCTATAACTTGAAATGAGATCTGATCTTGAGTCCTTAAACATTTTAAAATCTGATTTTAAAAGTCTGAAAATGATTATAAGCTAAAGATAGAGGACTTAGAGAAAACCATTTCAGTACTAAAACATGAACATACAGATTTTAGGACTCAAATCCAAGATCTCATAACTAAGTTGACTGAGTGCCAGGCTGAGCTTGTGATCAGCAAAGCCAGGGCAGAAAAGAGTGTTCTTGAAGAAGAGACCTTCAAGAACATGATATCCTCATCCCTGCACAACAAAGTGTGTTATCAAAATAGACAGGGACTGGGATCAAATGAGATAGCTCCTCCACACACAATCTTGTCTGTAAGATCTCCTAGGTGTGGAACTTGTGAAGATGAGCTTCCTCTCATAGATCCTATAAGTGAAGAGGATGAAGAAGAGATAGTGAAGAATTCCTCTGAGAAGAGTGAAGAGGAGGATTCTACTAAGGGCCACTATCCTTCTGAGGAGAAGAAATCTACTGTGATGACCAAGTCAAAGAGAAAGAACTTGATCAGGAAGAGCAAAAGAAAGGCAAAGAAGGCTCAAGAGATCAAGGCTACTTTTGACTCTAAGCAGAAACAAGTTTTTATCTCTGCAGGGTTTAAAGTAGTAAAGACTGAAGACATCAACCAAAACTCCTTAGCTAAGAGTTCTGGTTCTTGTTCAAATCATCTCAGTACCAAGAAGAAGACTGATCTGCTGTGTACCACTGCTGCACAGCCTGGACCATCAAACTCCAAGAACAGTTCACAGCCCAAAAGAACTGTCTCAGCATCTACAAAGATGAAGTGGAGAAGGGATGTGACCAAAGACAGTCTTGCTCTCATAAGGAGACTCTTATGAAGAAGAAAATGTTGTGTGTCATGTGTGAAAGTACCTCTCACATTGCTAAGGATTGTCCATATAATCCTAAAAGTACTGTCCATATGACCAATACAAAGACTTCAAAGAGTTTCAAGAAGATTCAAGCTTCGGAAGAAAATCTGTTTCCTTCGGAAGCTCCAAATCAAAGAAGAAGGTAAATGGAAAATTACCTTCGGAAGAAAAATTGGTCTCGGAAGAAAGAAGTTCTTCCGAAGCACTGAAGTCTGCTGCAGTGACTGCAGAATCTTCCGAAGGTTCAGTCATCAAAACTTGTGAAGTCCCAAAAGCTTCCAAGGTTTTGAAGGTCAAGTCCAAGACTCCAAAGGTGGTGTGGAAGTCTAAGAAAGACCAAATGACTGAAGTTTCTCCATCAACAACAGCTGAAGATCCCTCTAGCACAACCATAGGATCTATTACTGTTGCATTACCTTCTATTATACTTAGTGAGCCCAAGACAAGTAAGGCTTGGGTTTCCAAATGTAACTAATCATTTTCTTTGTGCAGGAACAGCTCAAGACAAACAGGAATGTCTGGATAATTGATAGTGGCTGTTCCAGGCACATGACAGGCAATAGGTCACTACTCCATAACTTTGAGAGAATTGATGGAGGACCAGTTGCTTTTGGAGGAGATGAAGGTGGTTACATTTCAGGAAGGGGCAAGGTCACAAATGGTAAGCTCAGCATTGAAAAGGTAAACTTTGTCAAGGAGCTTGGGTACAATCTTCTGAGTGTATCCCAATTTTGTGATCAGAGTCATAACATGCTCTTTACTGAGCATGAGTGCATTGTTCTCAAGCCTGGAGTGGTCATTCCTCATGAGCATATCCTGCTCAGAGCCCCCAGGAAAGGGAACATGTACAAGATGGATTTGCAAGAAACATCTCCCTCTGGAGAAGTTTCATGCTTTCTATCTAAAGCAAATAGTGATGAGTCTTTCCTATGGCATAAAAGAATGTGCCATGTAAACTTTAAGAACATGAATAAACTAATTAAACATGATTTGGTAACTGGAATGCCAAAGAAAGAGTTTACAAGTGATGATCATTGTGTTGCATGCCTGAAAGGGAAGCAACATAAGGTATCTCACAAGCCTAAGGAAAAGAACTCTATCACTACTCCCCTACACTTATTACATATGGATCTCTTTGGCCCCACCAGTGTAATGAGTCTAGGAAGGACCTCTTATTGTTTGGTGATCACAGATGATTTTACAAGATTCACTTGGGTTTTCTTTCTTAGAACTAAGGATGAAACCCCTGAGATTCTGAAGAATTTCATCTTAAAAATTGAGAATCAAAGTGATCACAAGGTCAAAACCATAAGATGTGATCAAGGGACTGAATTCAAGAATCAAATCCTTGATACATTTTGTGATGAAAAAGGTATTACAAGACAATATAGTGCTCCCAGGACTCCTCAGCAAAATGGAGTTGCTGAGAGGAGAAACAGGACACTAATTGAAGCTGCAAGAACTATGTTGTCTGACTCTAAACTGCCCATCACCTTCTGGGCAGAGGCAGTAATACTGCTTGCTATGTGCAAAACAGAGTTTTAGTAGTTAAGACACATGGTAAGACTCCTTATGAACTTTGGCACAAGAGAAAACCTTTCATTGGTTTTCTCAGGTCATTTGGATGTCCCTGCACCATCTTGAATACCAAGGATCAAATTGCCAAGTTTGCTGAGAAATCAGATGATGGACACTTCATTGGATACTCTTCCCAAGCCAAGGCTTATAGAGTATACAATCTCAGAACTAGAATTGTTGAGGAGTCAGCCAATGTGACTTTCAATGAACACACACCCTGTGTGGCTGGTTCTGGTCCTGATTGGCTATTTGATCTTGATTTAGTTACCAACTGTTTTAACAAATCTTGTGAGAATGTTTCAGGATCTGCAGAAAATTTAAATACAGGTGATCCTGATCCAAGATTTGAGCTAGGAAGACCCTCAACTCATACATCTTCAGCTCCAGTTGGAACTACTTCAGCAAATGAGGTTTCTATCAGCACTACAATGACAAATTCAGCTGATACATCTGGGGTGCCTTCAAATTCCAGCTCAGAGGCTCCACAACCAGATAAAGATACCTCAATTGTAGAAGACAACAATGGTGATGGTGAAAGTGATCAGGAATTCCTTGATGCTAATAACCACACCATAGATGACAACATCAATGATGTCACACACTCATTGGATCAAGTTAATCTTGATAAGTGTGGTGATGTGGAGGGTGAATCATCTATGCCAGATCTAAATTTCTCAAATTTGGATCTTTCTCAGCAACTTGCTGTGATCCCTCAGCTAAGGATCCACAAGTCTCACCCCACCACAAACATCATTGGAGATGTTGTCACAGGGGTAAGAACAAGAGGACAAACCCATGAAGCAAATGTTTGTCTTCACTCTTGTTTCTTATCCCAGATAGAGCCAAAGAAAGTTGATGAAGCTCTAAAGGATGGAAGTTGGGTTGAAGCTATGCAACAAGAGTTGCTTCAATTCAAAAGGCAGAAAGTTTGGAACCTTTGTCCTCTTCCTCATGGGAAGACTACCATTGGAACCAAATGGGTTTTTAGGAATAAGAAGGATGATAGAGGAATTATCATCAAGAACAAGGCAAGACTAGTTGTTCAAGGATACACACAAGAAGAAGGGATTGACTACACTGATGTCTTTGCTCCTGTAGCAAGATTAGAAGCTGTTAGGATATTCCTGGCATTTGCTGCATCCAAGAACTTCAAGGTCTTTCAACTTGATGTAAAGTGTGCTTTTCTGTATGGAGTGATTGATGAAGAGGTTTATGTCAAACAGCCACCTGGTTTTGTAGACCCTGATCATCCTGATTATGTCTGCAAGCTTGACAAAGCTCTTTATGGGCTGCATCAGGCACCCAGGAAGTGGTATGAGACATTGTCTGAGTATCTTTGTAAACATGGATACAGGAGAGGTACTATAGATGGAACTCTCTTCATCAAAGGACAGGGAAATGACTTATTGCTAGTTCAAGTATATGTAGATGACATCATCTTTGGTTCAACTAATCCAAAGCTCTGCAAAGACTTTGAGAAGCTGATGAAAGACAGATTTGAAATGAGTGCAATGGGAGAACTCAATTTCTTTCTGGGAATTCAAGTGAAGCAAGTTGAAGATGGCATCTTCATAAGTCAGTCAAAGTATGTTCAGGACATACTCAAGAGGTTCAACATGACTGATTGTAAGATTGCTAAGACACCCATAGCCAGAAACCACTCCCTTGGACCTGATCTTGAGGGGGAGTGTGTAGATGAACATTTATACAGGGCTATGATTGGGTCTCTTATGTATCTTACAGCTAGCAGGCCTGATATCATGTTTGCTACATGTATTTGTGCAAGATATCAAGCCAACCCTAAGATGTCTCACCTAATCACTGTCAAAAGGATTTTAAGATACCTCAAAGGTGCTTCAACACTTGGTTTATGGTATCCAAAGAATCCTGACTTCAATCTGTATGCTTATACAGATAGTGATTATGGTGGTTGCAACATGACTGCAAAGTCTACATCTGGGGGATGTCAATTCCTTGGTGGAAGGGTTGTCTCATGGCAATGCAAGAAACAATCCTGTGTGTCTGCATCAACTGCTGAGGCTGAATACATTGCTGCTGCAAGCTGCTGTGCTCAAGTGCTTTGGATTCAAAATCAGATGCTGGACTATGGATTTAACTTCAAGGAGACTCCTATCCACATAGACAACAATAGTGCTATCTCTATCACTGAGAACCCTGTGCAGCACTCAAGGACCAAACACATCAATATCAGGTATCATTTAATAAGAGATAACTATGAAAAGGATTAATTAAACTAGTCAAAGTTCATACAGATGAACAATATGCTGATCTGTTTACAAAAGCTTTTGATGAACAGAGATTTAAATATCTAATATCAGCTATTGGGATGATTAACTTTGAGTAGATCTTTTCTTAAAACTAATTCTAATTATTTTTTAAAATATGTGTGTCCTAAGTTGTCTAGTTCATCACTTTCATAAGCTCATGTTTTCTTTGGATATAAAATCTTTTTGAAGACTTTCCTTAGATTCTTGAAAATTTTCTGATCCTTCGGAAGATATACTTTTACCTTCGGAAGAAAATCATGTCTTCAAAATAAATAACTGTCTAAGAAATTTTACCTTCGGAAGAAGTCTAAATCTATCTTCCGAAGCTTAAATTCTTATCTCAGACACTTATTTGTTTTTAAGGACTTTTTCCTTCCGAAGCAAAATTAACTCTCGGAAGCTTTGTTGTTTCATATACAAAGCATTCAAGTGTTTATTTCTCTTCCGAAGCAAAATTTTCAAGACTCTCAGGAAAATCTTCCGAAGTCATTTTAGCTTCGGAAGCTTTTTCATTAAAACTTCCGAAGATAATTTACCTTCGGAAGCTTTTCGAATTCCAAGAAAACTACTTTTTGAGCAAAAGTAAACTACTTTTTCAGAGGTGGGACCGACTTTCGGATTTCAAAGTTTATCCTCTTTCATTAACTTTGGTTCAAATCCCTTTTCACATAAATACCCAACGGTTCCCCCTCTTCCTCACTATCTTCCTCAATTCCACTATTCCTCAAACCTAATTCCCAAAACCGCCTTTGCTTTTTACCTTTCTTCAACCTTAAGCTTCTAAAATGGCCAACCTTAACCGCAGAAACAACCCAGATTTCTCCATGCAACTTCACAGGCAACACAACCAGGTTGCTCTGTTAAGCTCTGAGAAAGATGAAAGTTTCTCAGAGATTTGCCAATTCTTAACTCTATCCAACTATTTCACCTCCCTAACCATTGATCCTACTCTGTATGAGGATCATTTGCTTGAATTCTGGAAGACCTGCCAAGAGGTCATTATGGATGGGGAGAAGGCACTGTCTGCCACAGTGCAAGGGAGGACAATCTTCATCACTCCGGCCATCATCAACTATCATTTGCAGCTGGATGATGAAGAAGGTGAGTTGTCCTTCCCAAAGGAAGCTGTCAATCATTCCTTTGAGCAGATGGGCTATGAGGGAGATTTCTCTGTAAAGACCTTCAGGAAAGGGAAGGTCTCATCCCAGTGGAAATACCTACTCCATGTGGTTATCCACAGCTTGTCAAACAAGCATGGAGGGTGGGACCAGATTCCTGAGGATCTCTCCTTCATAGTGCATGGAATGGTTCAAGGGGTCAAGTTCAGGTACTCTCAATTTGTTTATACCAATTTACTTGCAAACTTGGACTCCTTAGAGTATTACATGTTTCCTAGATATGTTCAACACATTCTTAACTGTGAACTGGGCTCACAGTTGAGGGAAACAAGTAATATTCTTAAATTGGGACAGATGAAGCCCGCATCTTTAAAATCATGAAGAAGCCAACTGTAGGCTTCTCAGGGGTAGAAACAGCCCTTGTCCCCAAAATGTTAGAGCTCATTGCTCAAGGTGACAACCTAGCAACACAAGCTAGTGTTGAACCCACACCTTCTACTTCCTTACCACTAAAAAGGCCTCAAATAACCCTCACCTACCAAAGAAAATCCAAACGAACCCCTGCTCAAGCTATTGAGTCTGTGCAGGTCCCCATATACTCACCTTTACAGGAGGAAGTGGACACTAGAGCTCCCACTTCCCCTGAGGAGCAAACCACTCCCATCTCTTCAACTATCAGGGCTGAGGTTCCTCATGCTCACCCTGATGAGCTCACAAGCCCAACAGCCTTAAGCCTTCACTCTGAGTCTCAACACTCAAGTGAACAACCTTCAGGGGACAGTTACCATCCCCAGCCTTTAGATCTAAATCAACCCATTCCCAACCTATCCTTCTATACTGATGAAGACTTAGGATTCAGTGAGTACCATGAGTCTCTCTTCTCCTCCCCTACTCAAAGAGAGATGAGTACCTCTGAGTCTCCTCAGTCTAGCCCACATCAGTCACCTGTTACTGAGGTGGACACTTCTGAACCTGTTCAGGATGTCCATATGGAAGAGGCTCTCACTTCTGCAAGTGATTACATCATTAAGACCTCAACCATGGCAACTCAGCCCACTGACATCTCAACTGAGATTGCTAGTGAGCAGAGGAAAACCAGCAGCCAAGAACCTCAAGCTGGTGGTGAGAGAGAGGACTTTGGTCCAATCATCTCATCCCCCAATGATTCTTCTGATGAAGAAGAGGGGAATTTGAGACTAAAGGTGCAAAAACTGTCAAAAACATGCTCCTATTAGTCTCTAAGGTCAGTCACCTTGAATCTCAGGTGACTACCTTACAAAACAGGGTCAATGATCAGCAACTTCAGATTTCATATCTTAAGGAAAAACTAGCTGGGAGACCTTTAAGAAGAGCTCAACCAGGAACACAAGAACCTGTGGATGTGATTGATTTATCCTCCAGCTCACCTATGCAAGTGGGTGATGCTACCAAAAGGGGGAGAAAGTTATTGCAGCCACAGAACCTGGGAGTTCTTCACAGAGAATGGACATAGAGGACTCACCATCCTCACTTGCAGTTGTGCATTCTCAGCAACTTCCTCAAGTTCACATTAATGTGGACTCTATAGACTCTATCATCAGGAGTCTCTTTGAGGAAGGTATACCAAGGGCTGTGTCATCCCCACCTCAAGGAACTGCAAACTACATCATAAGGTGGAGGTATGATGCTGATAGAAGAGCCCTTATTCTTCATAGAGTTCAAGGACAACAAGAAGTATTTGACTTTCAAAGCCTGAACTTCTATGAAAGATTGGATCTAGTCAATATGCCACTTGTCAATCCAAGCAACTCAAGACAGGCTGACAGATTGGCTCAAAGAATCCAAGACAGGATCCTTGCAGAGTTCAGCTTAAGAAGGAGACTTAGGCAATCAGGCAATGTCATCGGTCAACTGGATGTTGAGGTGGACCCTAAGATTAGTTTCATATGGGAAACCTTGACTGAAGGCCCAGTGGCAGAACCTGAGACCCCTGTCTCATCATCATCAACTGCTGCAGAGATTCATACTCCCCTATGAGACACCTGCTGGTGAAGGTGTTTCTCAGCCTCTCTCTGGCCAGAGCATGGATGCTACACCAAGCAATGAAGGCCAAACCTCTATCCACCCTGAGTCACAAAGGTCTGTGGGTGACAAAGGGAAAAGGATTTTGACTCCTGAGGAAATTGAGGAGGAAGAGAGAGAGAGAGAAAAAGGAAGCTAAGGGGAGAAAGTTCCTCTGGGTCTTCAGGCTTTATGCAAGCTGCAATCAGGGCTGCCCCCAGACCAAATACTCAAGATGATGAGTTGAGGGCAGTCAGGATTACTTATCTGCAGACCAGGAACTATGACATTGATGAAATCATTTCTCTCCCCTTAGAACAACTAAATGAACTGGCTGACATGAAGTGTCAAGAGAGATGAAAGAAAAAGAGGATGCAAGGTTACTTCTCCAATTCAAAGAGGAGAAGAGAAAGAAAAGACTCTACAAGCATGCTTCCACTCTCTCCCCAGTTCAAGAAAGCCCTGTACAAGAAGATGTGGTTCCACAAGAACCTCAGGTAGACAAAGAAGAAGATAGGATCAAAATGATCAACTACCTGAGTGCCACAGGCTTCTATCAGGCAGATGCACTTCTTCCCTTGTCCTATGACTTTTTTGAGTTTGAGTACTTAAAAAAACTTGAGCTTGATTAGTCAAGGAGAGAAAGACAACTAAGAAAAAGCTAAGGGAAGAAGCTGCAAAGTCAAGAGCCATCATCCAAAAGAGTATGAAGAAGTCTGCTGATAGACAAAGGATGATGAGCTTCTTGAAGCTATATGGATTCTCCGGAAGGAGACTTGGCCCTATGTCTCTATCCACAATGGATGAGCATATAAGGGTAATCAAGCAGAAGATTAAGAGTGGTGAACTAATTGACCTACACTCTCTTCCAAGTCAAGTCCCACCTGAAGTGGAGGTTAAGTTTGAACAACCTGAGACACCTCAACCCGGACCTCCTGCTGAGCCTCAGCAAGCTTCATCTTCTGATCCAAAGCAGGGTCAAACTCTCTCTCCTTCTAACCTGTGAGGGAGGAACACCCAACTGAGAAAGACAAGGATGATCAACAAGGTGCTGCAGACCAGTCTTCTCAGTTAAAGTCATCTAAGAGGAAGAAGAGGATGGCTTCTAAACCAAAGTCTAAGAAGAAGAAGCCTAAATCATCTACCTCTACACCTCAGGCTGATCAGATCAACCTGAGAAAGTGCATGAAGAGGCAGCCCAATCAACTCCAATGCAAGTGGCTCCTCTGGCAGTTGAGACACCCATCTTATCCTGGACATTCTCTACCAATCCAGAAAGATGGCATGTAATCAGAGATCAAGGTGTTGAGAATGTCTATACATGGCAAGACATAATCAACTTACCTCTGCATGATCTCTTTGAAATGAGAAGATACTATGAAGGTCTGAATGATCCTGACCATCTAATGAAGAAGGGTATGGTCATGATTGTGCTGAAGACTACTAACATCTGAAGATCTTCTAAATGTTTTGGTAGCATCAGCCTAGGGGGGTTTGTTAGGATTCCTTTAAGTCTGATGCAAACCAAAACATCCAATGTCTCTCTACAAGTAATGCACTAAGTACTGAAGAAGAATTGCTTCGGAAGTTTTACACCATACACTAGAAATATTCTAAGTGTAAAATCTTCCGAAGCCAAGACCAATATCTTCTGAAGCCAAATATGAAGTCTTCCAAAGCCTAAGAGACAAAGTCTTCCGAAGCTTCATCCTATGAAGACAGATTTCTTCCAAAGACTTTTAGTAACATGCTTTATTTGATGTACTGTTCCATAAAGCTGGACACCTTTCCGCTGCATCTCTGTAAAGTCACCAACTTACATGAGTTGGTGAAAAGGTCCATGCTTTTGGTAACTGTACATTGAGGTCTTGAGTTTGTAACTTTCTACTTTATGTACTTTATCCTTTTTGTAATAGATAAGGATGTGAGCTATGGCATGTCATAGTCACAAGGTCAAAAAGCAGATATGCCTTTTGATTCTACAATTGATTTTGTTTGTGTCTAGTCAATTGTATCCAGCTGGCTTTCAAAGTATAGCCGGCTGTAGGTTGTAGTATAAGTATTCCAAGTTCTAGTATCTTTCTTTATGCTTTGTAACACTTGTAAAAGAACTTGAGAAAGCAATATACTGCCTCCTTGAAACCCAAATCTCTTGTTCTGTCTCTTTATCATTACTTGTGTTCTTTGTATCATTATCTTGGTTAATCCAGTTTATTGTTTGATCAAGTTTAGTTAATCTCCTCTTTGTGTTGTTGTGTTGTAATTGTTAAGCCCTTAACCGGTCCTGCAGGATCTCCTGAAGCAATATTTTGAAAACTTCACCTTTAAGGTAGGTGAAACCATGACAACAATATTTCAGGTATGTTGAGATTGTGGGTTCTCTAATGGATGTTAGAGTAACTCTTGAGAATAGGGACATTGTAAGGAAGTTTTTGTCCTCCTTTCCTAGACAATGGACACATTATTGTGTTGTTATCAAGAGGACTGAGAACCTTAAGACTCTTACTCTCATAGAGTTGTATGGTATTCTAAGTGGCTACCAGATGGAGATGAATATGCAAAACTCATCTGGTAACTCCACCAATCAACTGAGTTCAGCCCTTCATGTGGTGGAAAGGGAAAGCATTGAACCACAACATCATCTTATATGCTACCCTGACAACTCACAAAAGGGTCCTTTCATCACCTTCCTAGAGACTCCAAGAGAAAGCTACACTCAAGGAAGTCCTTTCCAAGAGACAAGTTCTTCTCATGCTTTTGTCTCTGCTGATGAAACCTCAGGCAACTTTCTCTTCACGCTTGAAGACTTGGACTGTATCCATCCAGATGATCTCGAGTATATGGAGATAGTTCAGCAGATGGCTCTTCTCACTCACAGAGCCAAGAAGTTCTCCAAGAGGACAGAGAGGAAGTTTCCAAGCAATACAACCAATGGAAAGTTTGGGCTGGATAAAAGCAAAGTAAAGTGTTACAACTGTAACCAGATGGGACACTTTGCAAGGGAGTGTAAGGCACCAAGGACAAATGGTGGCCAAACACAAGCCATACCAAACTACACTGAGAAAGCTCCCCAGAATGAGAAGCCAAAGCAGCAAGCTACAGTTGCTGTTGAAGAAGGAGGCTTTGACTGGAGCTTTCAGGTGGAAGATGCATCTCCAAACCAAGCACTCATGGCAGACCACGATGAAGCCAAGGTATTGGAACATCTTTGTACTCCTGAATGTATTACTAAAGTTAATAGATACAGGTCCTATAACTTAGAAATGAGATATAATCTTGAGTCCTTATACATCTTAAAAGCTGATTTTAAGAGAGTTGAAAATGATTATAAACTAAAAATAAAGGACTTAGAGAAAACCATTTCAACTCTTAAACATGAGCACACAAACTACAGGACTCAGATCAAAGACCTCATTACTAAGTTAATTGAATGCCAGGCTGAGCTTGTGATAAGCAAAGCCAAGGCAGAAAAATGTGTTCTTGAAGAAGAGACCTTCAAGAACATAATATCCTCATCCTTGCATGCAAAAGTTTGTTATCAAAATAAGCAGGGACTGGGATCTAGTGAGATAGCTCCTCCACACACAATCTTGTCTGTAAGATCTCCTAGGTGTGGAATTATGAAGATGAGCTTCCCCTCATAGACCCTTTGACTGAAGAGGATGAAGAGGAAATGGTGAAGAATGGCTCTCAGAAGAGTGAAGAAGAGCATTCTAAGAAGGGTCACCATCCCTCTAAGGAGAGTAAAGATGTTGGGATGACCAAGTCCAAGAGAAAAAACTTGATCAGGTAGGCCAAAAGAAAGTCCAAGAAGGCTCAAGAGATCAAGGCCACCTTCAACTCTGCACAGAAACAAGTTTTTATTTCTGCAGGATTTGAAGTGGTTAAGGCTGAAGACACAAACTTGAACTCCATCAACAAAAGTTCTAGTTCATGTCCAAATCATCCCATCATCAAGAAGAAGGCTGATCAGTTGTGCACCACTGCTGCACAACCTGAACCATCCAGCTCCAAAGGTAGTTCTATCCTCACAAGAATCACCACAACGTCTGCAAAGATGAAGACGGAGAAGGAAAGTGATCAAGTTCAGCCTTTTTCATAAAAGAAAACTCCTAGAAGGAAGAAAATGGATTGTGTTATGTATGGGAGTACCTCTCATCTTGCTAAGGATTGTGCTTACAATCCAAAGAGTACTCTCCACATGACCAAGAAAGAAACTTCTAAGAATTTGGAGAAGAAGAAGCAAGCTTCGGAAGGAAAATCTCTTTCCTTCGGAAGATCCAAAATGAAGAAGAAGACAAGTGGAAAATTTCCTTCGGAAGAAAATTTGGTCTTGGAAGAAAGGAATACTTCCAAAGCACTAAAGCCTGCTACAGTGAAAGCAAGATCTTCTGAAGGTCCAGTCATCAAAACTTCCGAAGTCAACAAAACTTCCGAAGTATTGAAGGTCAAGTCTAAGCTTCCAAAGGTGGTGTGAAAGTCAAAGAAAGACCAAGTGGCTGAAAGTTCTTCATCAACCTCAGCAAATAATCCTTCTTGCATGACTATAGGATCAATTACTGTTGCATTGTCTTCAACTGATGAGACCAAGACCAATGAGGCTTGGGTTTCCAAATGTAACTAACCATCTTTTTGTGCAGGAACAACTCAAAACAAACAGAAATGTATGGATCATTGACAGTGGCTGTTCCAGGCACAAGACATGCAATAGGTCACTACTCCAAAAGTTTGAAAGAATTGATGGATGACCAGTTACTTTTGGAGGATATGCAGGAGTTTACATTACATGAAGGGGCAGGGTCACAAATGGTAAGCTCAGCATTGAGAAGGTAAACTTTGTCAAGGAACTTGGGTACAATCTTCTGAGTGTATCCCAATTTTGTGATTAGAGTCATAACATGCTCTTTACTGAGCATGAGTGTATTGTTCTCAAGGCCGGGGTGGTCATTCCTCATGAGCACATCCTGCTCAGAGCCCCTAGGAAAGGAAACATGTACAAGATGGATTTGCAAGAAACATCTCCCTCAGGATAAGTTTCATGCTTTCTATCTAAAGCAAATAGTGATGAGTCTTTCCTCTGGCATAAAAGAATATGCCATGTAAACTTTAAAAATATGAATAAATTAATTAAGAATGATTGGTAACTAAATACCAAAGAAAGAGTTTACAAGTGATGACCACTGTGTTGCATGCCTGAAGGGGAAGCAACACAAGGTATCTCACAAGACAAAAGAAAGAAATTCCATCACTAATCCCCTACACTTATTACATATGGATCTCTTTGGCCCACCAGTGTGACGAGTCTAGGAAGGACCTCTTATTGTTTGGTGATCACAGATGACTTTACAAGATTCACTTGGGTGTTCTTTCTTAGAACTAAGGATGAGACCCCTGAGATTCTAAAGAATTTCATCTTAAAGATTGAGAATCAATGTGATCACAAGGTCAAAACCATAAGATGTGATTAAGGAACTGAATTCAAGAATTAAATCCTTGATACATTTTGTGATGAAAAGGGTATTACAAGACACCTTAGCAAAATGGTGTTGCTGAGAGGAGAAACAAGACACTAATTGAAGCTGCAAGAACTACTTTGTCTGACTCTAAAGTGCCCATCACCTTCTAGGCAGAGGCAGTGAACACTGCTTGCTATGTGCAAAACAGAGTTTTAGTAGTTAAGACACATAGTAAGACTCCTTATGAACTTTGGCACAAGAGGAAACCTTTCATTGGTCTTCTCAGGTCATTTGGATGTCATTACATCATCTTGAATACCAAAGATCAAATTGCCAAGTTTGCTGAGAAATCAGATGATGGACATTTTATTGGATACTCTTCTCAAGCTAAAGCTTATAGAGTATATAAGGAGCCAATGTGACTTTCAATGAGCACACTCCTAATGAAAGGTTCTGGTTCGGATTGGCTTTTAGAACTTGATTTAGTTACCAACTGTTTTAACAAATCTTGTGAGCATGTTTCAGGGTCCACAGATATACTACCTACAGGTGATCCTGACCCAAGATTTGAGCTAAGAAGACCTTCAAGCTACACATCTTCAGCTCCAGTGGTAACTAATCCTGCAAATGAAGTTTCTACTAGCACATCAATGACAAATCCTGCTGATACTTCTGGGGTGCCTTCAAATTCCAGCTTAGAGGCACAAAACTCAGATGAAGGAGCTTCAAATGTTGGAGAAAATGGTGATGGTGAAAGTGATCCGGAATTTCTTGATGCTGATAACCACTCCATTAAAGACAAAATCAATGATGTCACACACTCATTGGATCAAGTAAATCTTGATAAGTGTGCAGATGTGGAGGGTGAATCCACTTTGCCAGATCAGAATTTCTCAAATTTAGATCTGTCTAAGCAACTTGCTGTGATCCCTTAGCTAAGGATCCAAAAGTCTCATCCTACCACAAACATCATTGGAGATGTTGATTTAGTGGTGACAACAAGAGGACAAACCCATGATGCAAATGTTTGTCTTCACTCTTGTTTCTTGTCCCAGATAAAGCCAAAGAAGATTGATGAGGCTCTAAAGGATGGAAGTTGGGTGAAGTTATGCAAGAGGAGCCACTTTAATTCAAAAGGCAAAAGGTTTGGAACCTATGTCCTCTTCCTCAAGGGAAGACTACCATAGGAACCAAATGGATGTTCAGGAATAAGAAGGATGATAGAGGACTTGTCATAAAAAACAAGGCAATACTAGTTGTTCAAGGGTATACTCTAGAAGAAGGAATTTACTACACAGATGTTTTTGCTCCTATAGCAAGACTTGAAACTGTTAGGATATTCCTAGCTTTTGCTGCATCCAAGAACTTCAAGGTCTACCAACTTGATGTCAAGTGTGCTTTTCTCTATGGGGTGATTGATGAAGAGGTGTATGTCAAACAACCACCTGGGTTTGCAGATCCTGATCATTCTGATTATGTCTGTAGGCTTGATAAAGCTCTTTATGGGCTGCACCAAGCACCAAGGAAGTGGTATGAGACTCTATCTCAGTATCTCTGTTAGCATGGATACAAAAGGGTACTATTGATGGAACTCTCTTCATCAAAGGAACAGGAAATGACATAATGCTAGTTCAAGTATATGTAGATGACATTATCTTTGGGTCAACTAATCCAAAGCTCTGCAAAGACTTTGAGAAGCTGATGAAGGACAGGTTTGAAATGAATGCCATGGGGGAACTCAATTTCTTTCTAGGAATTCAAGTGAAGCAAGTTGACAATGGCATCTTCATAAGTCAGTCAAAGTATGTACAAGACATACTTAAAAGGTTCAACATGACTGATTGTAAGGTTGCTAAGACACCCATAGCCAGGAACCACTCCCTTGGACCTGATCTTGAGGGGGAGTGTGTTGATGAGCATCTTTATAGGGCAATGATTGGGTCTCTTATGTACCTCATAGCTAGCAGGCCTGATATCATGTTTGCACATGCATTTGTGCAAGATATCAAGCCAACCCTAAGATGTCACATCTTATCACTATCAAAAGAATTTTAAGATATCACAAAGGTGCTCCATCATTTGGCCTTTGGTATCCAAAGAATTCTGACTTCAATCTGTATGCTTATACAGATAGTGACTATGATGGTTGCAACATGACTGCAAAGTCTACATCAGGGGGATGTCAGTTTCTTGGTGGAAGGATAGTCTCTTGGCAATGTAAGAAACAATCCTGTGTGGCTGCACCAACTGTTGAGGCTGAATACATTGCTGCTGCAAGCTGCTGTGCTCAAGTGCTTTGGATTCAAAATCAGATGTTGGGCTATGGATTCAACTTCAAGGAAACTCCCATCCACATAGACAACAACAGTGCTATCTCAATCACAAAAAATTCTGTGCAGCACTCAATCAGCTATTGGGATGATTAACTTTGAATGATTTTCTTAAAAAATTAATCATATTATTTCTAAAACCTGTGTGTCCTATGTTGTCTATTTTATCACTTTCATAAGCCCTTGTTCTCTTGGAAGAAAAATCTTTTCAAAAGACATTCCTTAGATTTTTGAAAACTTTGATCTCTTTACTCTTCGGAAGATTTAAAATTACCTTCGGAAGAAAAATATGTAGTAGTAAACAAATAACTACTTCAGTGATTTTACCTTCGGAAAAATCTATGTAATATCTTTCGAAGCTTAAAAGATCAACTTAAGTACTTTTATGTTTTAAAAGAATAATTTTCTTCAGAAAGGAATTTACCTTTGGAAGTTTTCATTCTTTTAGAATAAAAACTATGAGTATTAAATCTCTTCCGAAGCAAAATTCTTAAAAATCTTTGAAATATCTTCCGAAGCCAATTTGCCTTCGGAAGCTTTTCTTCAGAACTTCCGAAGCAAAATGACATTTGGAAGATTTCTCGACTTTCAAGAAAACTACTTTTGGGCAAAAGTAAACTACTTTTTCAGAGGTGGGACCGACATTCGGTTTTCAAAGTTTATCCTTTTTCATTAACTTTGTCTCAAATTATTTTCACTTAAATACCCAACGGTTCCCCCCACTTTCACTATCTTCTTCAATTACACTATTATTTAAACCTAAATTCTTCCAAACCGCCTTTGTTCTTCACCTTCCTTCACCCTTAATCTTCTCAGAATGGCCAACCTAAACCGCAGAAACAACCCTGACTTCTCCATGCAACTTCACAGGCAACACAACCAGGTTGCTCTGTTGAACTCTGAGAAAGATGCTAGTTTCTCAGAGGTTTTCTGTTTTCTGGCTTTATCCAACTACTTCACCTCCCTAACCATTGATCCTACTCTCTATGAGGATCATTTGCTTGAATTTTAGAAGACCTACCAAGAGGTCATCATGGATGGGGAGAAGGTAATGTCTGCCACAGTGCAAGGGAGGACAATCTTTATCACTCCGGCCATCATCAACACTCATCTTCAGCTGGATGATGAAGAAGGTGGGTTGTCTTTTCCAAAGGAAGCTGTTAATCATTCATTTGGGCAGATGGGTTATGAGAGAGATTTCTCAGTAAAGACCTTCAGGAAAGGGAAGGTCTCATCCTAGTGGAAATACTTGCTCCATGTGTGCAGGACCGTTTAAGGGCTTAAGCACAATTACAACACAACAACACAATGAGGAGGTTAACTAAGCTCTAATCAAACTGTGAACTGGGTAACCAAAGGTGATACAAAGAACACAAGTAAAGCAAGAGACAGAACAAGAGAATATGGGTTTCAAGGAGGCAGTATATTGCTTTCTCAAGTTCTTTTACAAGTGTTACAAAGCATAAAGAAAAGATACAAGAACTTGAAATACTTATACTACAACCTACAGCCGGCTATACTTTGAAAGCCAGCTGGATACAATTGACTAGACACTAACAAAATCAATTGTAGGATCAAAAGGCATATCTGCCTTTTGACCT
This sequence comes from Flaveria ramosissima, assembly GCA_025215565.1. Taxonomy (NCBI): domain Eukaryota; kingdom Viridiplantae; phylum Streptophyta; class Magnoliopsida; order Asterales; family Asteraceae; genus Flaveria; species Flaveria ramosissima. Next base: position 5,028,402 of record CM046034.1, read on the forward strand.
TGTGACTATGACATGCCATAGCTCACATCCTTATACAATACAAAAAGGATAAAGTACATAAAGTGGAAAGTTGAAGACTCAAGACCTCAATGTACAGTTACCAAAAGCAAGACCCTTTTCACCAACTCATGTAAGTTGGTGACTTTACAGAGATGCAGCGGAAAAGGTGCTTTATGGAACAGTACATCAGATAAAGCATGTGTACTAAAAGTCTTTGGAAGAAATCTGTCTTCATAGGTTGAAGCTTCGGAAGACTTTGTCTCTGAAGCTTCGGAAGACTTCATGTTTGGCTTCGGAAGATATTGGTCTTGGCTTCGGAAGATTTTACACTTAGAGTATTTTCTAATGCTTTGTGTAAAACTTCCGAAGCATTCTTCACTTCAGTACTTAGTGCATGTTGCTGAGACACTTAGGCTGTTTTGGGTTGCATCAGACTTCAGGAATCCTTACAAACTCCCCCTAGGCTGATGCTACCAAAACACTTGGAAGATCTTCAAATGTTGGTAGTCTTCAGTACAATCAGGACCATTCCTTTCTTCATGAGATGGTCAGGATCATCAAGACTTTCATAGTATCTTCTCATCTCAAAGAGATCATGCAGAGGTAAGTTGATTATGTCTTGCCATGAGTAGACATTCTCAACACCTTGATCTCTGATAACAGTCCATCTCTCTGGATTGGTAGAGTAAGTCCAGGACAAGATGGGTGTCTCACTAGTTAGAGGAGCCACTTGAATAGGAGTTGATTGGGCTGCCTCATCATGCACTTCCTCAGGTTGATCTGATTCAGCCTGAGGTGCAGAGGTAGATGACTTTGGCTTCTTCTTCTTAGTCTTTGGTTTAGAAGCCATCCTCTTCTTCCTTTGGATGTCTTTAACTGAGAAGACTGGTCTGCAGCACCATGTTGATCATCAGTGTCTTTCTCAGTTGGGTGTTCCTCCCTCACAGGTTCAGAAGGAGAGGGAGTTTGACCCTGCCTAGGATCAGAAGATGAAGCTTGCTGAGGCTCAGCTGGAGGTGCTGGTTGAGGTGTCTCTGGTTGTTCAAACTTGACCTCCACTTCAGGTGGGACTTGACTTGGAAGAGAGTGCAAGTCAATGAGTTCTCCACTTTTAATCTTCTGCTTGATCACCCTAATATGCTCATCCATGGTGGATAGAGACATGGGGCCAAGTCTCCTTCCGGAGAATCCATACAGCTTCAAGAAGCTCACCATTCTTTGTCTGTCAGCAGACTTCTTGCATTCTTTTGAATGATGGCCCTTGACTTTGCAGCTTCTTCCCTTAGTTTCCTTTTAGTTGTCTTTCTTTCCTTGACTAACTCAAGCTCAAGTTGCTTTAGATACTCGAACTCAATGAAGTCATAGGACAAAGGGAGAAGTGCATCTGCCTGATAGAAGCCTGTGGCACTCAGGTAGTTGATCATCTTGATCCTATCTTCCTCTTTATCTACCTGAGGTTCTTGTGGAGCCACATCTTCCTGTGCAGGACTTTCTTGAACTGGTGAGAGAGTAGGAGCATGCTTGTAAAGTCTTTTCTGTCTCTTCTCCTCTTTGAGTTGGAGAAGTATCATTGCATCCTCTTTCTCCTTCAACTCTCTTGACACTTCTCTGTCAGCCAGTTCATTTAGTTCTTCTAAGGGGAGGGAGATGATCTCATCAATGTCATAGTTCCTGGTCTGTAAGTAGGTAATCCTGACTGCCCTTAACTCATCATCTTGAGTATTTGGTCTGGGAGCAGCCCTGATTGCAGCTTGCATGAAGCTAGATGACCCAGTGGAACTTTCTCCCCTTAGTCTCCTTTTCCTCTCTCTCTCTTCCTCCTCAATTTCCTCAGGAGTCATTATCCTTTTCCCTTTGTCACCAACAGACCTTTGTGACTCAGGGTGGATTGAAGCTTGGCCTTCATTGCTTGGAGTAGCTTCCATGCTCTGGCCAGAGAGAGGCTGAGAAACACCTTCACCAGCAGGTGTCTCAGATGGAGTTTGGACCTCAGCAGCAGTTGTTGATGATGAGACAGGGGTCTCAGGTTCTGTCACTGGGCCTTCAGTCAAGGTTTCCCCTATGAAACTAATCTTAGGGTCCACCTCAACATCCAGTTGACCGATGACATTGCCTGATTGCCTAAGTCTCCTTCTTAGAGAGAACTCTGCAAGGATCCTGTCTTGGATTCTTTGAGCCAGCCTGTCAGCTTGTCTTGAATTGCTTGGATTGACAAGTGGCAAGTTGACTAAATCCAGTCTTTCATAAAAGCTCAGGCTTTGGAATTGAAAAACTTCTTGTTGGCCTTGAACTCTTTGAAGTATGAGGGCTCTCCTGTCATCATCATACCTCCACCTTATGATGTGATTGCCAGTTCCTAGTGGTGGAGATGAGACAGCCCTTGGTATACCTTCCTCAAAGAGACTCCTGATGAGAGAGTCTATAGAGTCCACATTAATGTGAACTTGAGGAAGTTGCTGAGAATGCACAACAGCAAGTGAGGATGGTGAGTCCTCTATGTCCATTCTCTCTGAAGAACTCCCAGGTTCTGTGGTTGTAACAACTTTCTCCCCCTTTTTGGTAGCATCACCCACTTGCATAGGTGAGCTGGAGGATAAGTCAATCACTTCCACAGGTTCTTGTGTTCCTGGTTGAGCTCTCCTTAAAGGTCTCCCAGCTAGTTTTTCCTGCAGATATGAAATCTGGAGTTGCTGATCATTGACCCTGTTTTGCAGGGTAGTCACCTGAGATTCCAAGTGACTAACCTTAGAGACTAAGTAGGTGCATGTTTTTGACAGTTTTTGCACCTTTAGTCTCAAATTCCCCTCATCTTCATCAGAAGATTCATTGGGGGATGAGATGATTGGACCAAAGTCCTCTCTCTCACCACCAGCTTGAGTTTCTTGGCTGCTGGTTTTCCTCTGCTCACTGGCAGCCTCAGTTGAGATGCCAATGGGCTGAGTTGCCATGGTTGAGGTCTTAATGATGTAATCACTTTCAAAAGTGAGAGCCTCTTCCATATGGACATCCTGAACAGGTTCAGAAGTGTCCACCTCAGTAATAGGTGACTGATGGGGGATAGACTGAGGAGAGTCAGAGGTACTCATCTCTCTTTGAGTAGGGGAGGAGAAGAGAGACTCATGGTACTCACTGAATCCTAAGTCTTCATCAGTGTAAAAGGATAGGTTGGGAATTGGTTGGTTGAGATCCAAAGGCTGGGGATGGTAGCTGTCCCCTGAAGGTTGTCCACTTGAGTGTTGAGACTCAGAGTGAAGGCTTAAGGTTGTTGGGCTATTGAGCTCATCAGGGTGAGCTTGAGGAACCTCAGCCCTGATAGGTGAAGTAATGGGAGTGGTTTGCTCCTCAGGAGAAGTGGGAGCTCTAGTGTCCACTTCTTCCTGTAAGGTTGAGTATTTGGGGGCCTGCACAGACTCAATAGCCTGAGCAGGGGTTCGTTTGGATTTTCTTTGGTAGGTGAGGGTGATTTCTGGTCTTTTTAATGGTAAGGACAAAAGAGGTGTGGGTTCAACACTAGCTTGTGTTGCTAGGTTGTCACCTTGAGCAATGAGCTCTAACATTTTTGGGACTAGGGCTGTTTCTACCCCAGAGAAGCCTACAGTTGGCTTCTTCATTATTTTAAAGATGCCGGGCTTCATCTGTCCCAATTTAAGAATATTACCTGTTTCCCTCAACTGTGAGCCCAGTTCACAGTTGAGAATGTGTTGAACATATCTAGGAAACATGTAATACTCTAAGGAGTCTAAGTTTGCAAGTAAATTAGTATAAACAAATTGTGAATACCTGAACTTGACCCCCTGAACCATTCCATGAACTATAAAGGAGAGATCCTCAGGAATCTGGTCCCATCCACCATGCTTGTTTGACAAGCTGTGGATAACCACATGGAGCAGGAATTTCCATTGGGATGAGACCTTCCCTTTCCTAAAGGTCTTTACAGAGAAATCTCCCTCATAGCCCATCTGCTCAAAAGAATGATTAACAGCTTCTTTTGGGAAGGACACCTCACCTTCTTCATCATCCAGCTGTAGATGTTGGTTAATGATGGCCGGAGTGATGAAGATTGTCCTCCCTTGCACTGTGGCAGACAGTGCCTTCTCCCCATCCATAATGACCTCTTGGCAGGTCTTCCAGAATTCAAGCAAATGATCCTCATATAGAGTAGGATCAATGGTCAGGGAGGTGAAATAATTTGACAGAGTCAAGAATTGGCAAATCTCTGAGAAACTTGCATCTTTCTCAGAGCTTAACAGAGCAACTTGATTATGTTGCCTGTGTAGTTGCATGGAGAAATCAGGGTTGTTTCTGCGGTTAAGGTTGGCCATTTCAGAAGCTTAAGGGTGAAGAAAGGTAGAAAGCAAAGGCGGTTTAGAGAATTAGGTTAGAGAAACAGTAGAATTGAGGAAGATAGTGGGAAAGAGGGGGAACCGTTGGGTATTTATATGAAAAGGGATTTGAACCAAAGTTAATGAAAGAGGATAAACTTTGAAATCCGAAAGTCGGTCCCACCTCTGAAAAGGTAGTTTACTTTTGCTCAAAAAGTAGTTTTCTTGGAATTCGAAAAGCTTCCGAAGTTTATTTGTCTTCGGAAGTTTTGATTTAAAAAGCTTCCGAAGCTAAAATGGCTTCGGAAGATTTTCCTGAGAGTCTTGATAATTTATGCTTCGGAAGAGAAATAAACCCTTGAATGCTTTGTATGAAAATAAACAAAGCTTCCGAAGGTTAATTTTGCTTCGGAAGGAAAAGGTTCTTGAAAATAAATAAGTGTCTGAGATAAGAATTTTAAGCTTCGGAAGATGAATTTGACTTCTTCCGAAGGTAAAATCTCTTAGACAGTTATTTATTTTGAAGACATGTTTTTCTTCCGAAGATAAAATTTTATCTTCCGAAGTATCAAAAATTTTCAAGAATCTAAGGAAAGTCTTCAAAAAGAATTTTACATCCAAAGAAAACATGAGCTTATGAAAGTGATGAACTAGACAACTTAGGACACACATATTTTAAGAAGAAATAATTAGAATTAGTTTTAATAAAAAGTCTACTCAAAGTTAATCATCCCAATAGCTGATATCAGATACTTAAATCTCTGTTCATCAAAAGCTTTTGTGAACAGATCAGCATATTGTTCATCTGTATGAACTTTGACTAGTTTAATTAATCCTTTTTCATAGTTATCCCTTATTAAATGATACCTGATGTTGATGTGTTTGGTCCTTGAGTGCTGCACAGGGTTCTCAGTGATAGAGATAGCACTATTGTTGTCTATGTGGATAGGAGTCTCTTTGAAGTTAAATCCATAGTCCAGCATCTGATTTTGAATCCAAAGCACTTGAGCACAGCAGCTTGCAGCAGCAATGTATTCAGCCTCAGCAGTTGATGCAGACACACAGGATTGTTTCTTGCATTGCCATGAGACCACCCTTCCACCAAGGAATTGACATCCCCCAGATGTAGACTTTGCAGTCATATTGCAACCACCATAATCACTATCTGTATAGGCATACAGATTGAAATTTGGATTCTTTGGATACCATAGACCAAGTGTTGAAGCACCTTTGAGGTATCTTAAAATCCTTTTCACAGTGATTAAGTGAGACATCTTAGGGTTGGCTTGATATCTTGCACAAATACATGTAGCAAACATGATATCAGGCCTGCTAGCTGTAAGATACATAAGAGACCCAATCATAGCCCTGTATAAGTGTTCATCTACACACTCCCCCTCAAGATCTGGACCAAGGGAGTGGTTTCTGGCTATGGGTGTCTTAGCAATCTTACAATCAGTCATATTGAACCTCTTGAGTATGTCTTGAACATACTTTGACTGACTTATGAAGATGCCATCTTCAACCTGCTTCACTTGAATTCCCAGAAAGAAGTTGAGTTCTCCCATTGAACTCATCTCAAATCTGTCTTTCATCAGCTTCTCAAAGTCTTTGCAGAGCTTTGGATTAGTTGAACCAAAGATGATGTCATCAACATATACTTGAACCAGCAATAAGTCATTTCCCTGTCCTTTGATGAAGAGAGTTCCATCTATAGTACCTCTCTGTATCCATGTTTACAAAGATACTCAGATAGTGTCTCATACCACTTCCTGGGTGCCTGATGCAGCCCATAAAGAGCTTTGTCAAGCTTGCAGACATAATCAGGATGATCAGGGTCTACAAAACCAGGTGGCTGTTTGACATAAACCTCCTCATCAATCACTCCATATAAGAAAGCACACTTTACATCAAGTTGGTAGACCTTGAAGTTCTTGGATGCAGCAAATGCCAGGAATATCCTAACAGCTTCTAGTCTTGCTACAGGAGCAAAGACATCAGTGTAGTCAATCCCTTCTTCTTGTGTGTATCCTTGAACAACTAGTCTTGCCTTGTTCTTGATGATGATTCCTCTATCATCCTTCTTATTTCTAAAAACCCATTTGGTTCCAATGGTAGTCTTCCCATGAGGAAGAGGACAAAGGTTCCAAACTTTCTGCCTTTTGAATTGAAGCAGCTCTTGTTGCATAGCTTCAACCCAACTTCCATCCTTTAGAGCTTCATCAACTTTCTTGGGCTCTATCTGAGATAAGAAACAAGAGTGAAGACAAACATTTGCTTCATGGGTTTGTCCTCTTGTTCTTACCCCTGTGACAACATCTCCAATGATGTTTGTGGTGGGGTGAGACTTGTGGATCCTTAGCTGAGGGATCACAGCAAGTTGTTGAGAAAGATCTAAATTTGAGAAATTTAAATCTGGTCTTGAAGATTCACCCTCCACATTATCACACTTATCAAGATTAACTTGATCCAATGAGTGTGAGACATCATTGATGTTGTCATCTATGGTATGGTTATTAGCATCAAGAAATTCCTGATCACTATCACCATCACCATTGTTGTCTTCTACAAGTGAGGTGTCTTTATCTGGTTGAGAGGCCTCTGAGCTGGAATTTGAAGGCATGCCAGATGTATCAGCTGAATTTGTCATTGTTGTGCTGATAGAAACCTCATTTGCTGAAGTAGTTCCAACTGGAGCTGAAGATGTATGAGTTGAAGGTCTTCCTAGCTCAAATCTTGGATCAGGATCACCTGTATTTAGATTTTCTGCAGATCCTGAAACATGCTCACAAGATTTGTTAAAACAGTTGGTAACTAAATCAAGATCAAACAGCCAATCCGGACCAGAACCAGCCACACAAGGAGTGTGCTCATTGAAAGTCACATTGGCTGACTCCTCAACAATTCTAGTTCTGAGATTGTATACTCTATAAGCTTTAGCTTGAGAAGAGTATCCAATGAAATGTCCATCATCTGATTTCTCAGCAAACTTGGCAATTTGATCTTTGGTATTCAAGATGGTGCAGGGACATCCAAATGACCTGAGAAAACCAATGAAAGGTTTCTCTTGTGCCAAAGTTCATAAGGAGTCTTACCATGTGTCTTAACTACTAAAACTCTGTTTTGCACATAGCAAGCAGTATTGACTGCCTCTGCCCAGAAGGTGATAGGCAGTTTAGAGTCAGACAACATAGTTCTTGCAGCTTCAATAAGTGTCCTGTTTCTCCTCTCAGCAACTCCATTTTGCTGAGGAGTCCTGGGAGCACTATATTGTCTTGTAATACCCTTTTCATCACAAAATGCATCAAGGATTTGGTTCTTGAATTCAGTTCCTGATCACATCTTATGGTTTTGACCTTGTGATCACATTGATTCTCAACTTTTAAGATGAAATTCTTCAGAATCTCAGGGGTTTCATCCTTAGTTCTAAGGAAGAAGACCCAAGTGAATCTTGTAAAATCATCTGTGATCACCAGACAGTAAGAGGTCCTTCCTAAACTCATTACACTGGTGGGGCCAAAGAGATCCATATGTAACAAGTGTAGGGGAGTAGTGATGGAGTTCTTTTCCTTAGGCTTGTGAGATACCTTGTGTTGCTTCCCTTTCAGGCATGCAACACAATGATCATCACTAGTAAACTCTTTCTTTGGCATTCCAGTTACCAGATCATGTTTAATTAATTTATTCATGTTCTTAAAGTTTACATGGCACATTCTTTTATGCCATAGGAAAGACTCATCACTATTTGCTTTAGATAGAAAGCATGAAACTTCTCCTGAGGGAGATGTTTCTTGCAAATCCATCTTGTACATGTTCCCTTTCCTGGGGGCTCTGAGCAGGATATGCTCATGAGGAATGACCACACCAGGTTTGAGAACAATGCACTCATGCTCAGTAAAGAGCATGTTATGACTCTGATCACAAAATTGGGATACACTCAGAAGATTGTACCCAAGCTCCTTAACAAAGTTTACCTTCTCAATGCTGAGCTTACCATTTGTGACCTTGCCCCTTCCAGAAATGTAACCACCTTCATCTCCTCCAAAAGCAACTGGTCCTCCATCAATTCTCTCAAAATTATGGAGTAGAGACCTATTGCCTGTCATGTGCCTGGAACAGCCACTGTCAATTATCCAGACATTCCTGTTTGTCTTGAGCTGTTCCTGCACAGAGAAAATGATTAGTTACATTTGGAAACCCAAGCCTTACTTGTCTTGGGCTCATTAATAGTAATAGAAGGTAATGCAACAGTAATAGATCCTATGGTTGTACTATGGGGATCTTCAGCTGTTGTTGATGGAGAAACCTCAGTCATTTGGTCTTTCTTAGACTTCCACACCACCTTTGGAGTCTTGGACTTGACCTTCAAAACCTTAGAAGCTTTTGGAACTTCACAAGTTTTGATGACTGATCCTTCGGAAGAATCTACAGTCACTGCAGCAGACTTTAGTGCTTCGGAAGAACTCCTTTCTTCCGAGACCAACTTTGCTTCCGAAGGTAATTTTCCATTTACCTTCTTCTTTGATTTGGAGCTTCCGAAGGAAACAGACTTTCCTTCCGAAGCTTGAGACTTCTTGAGACTCTTTGAAGTCTTTGTTTTAGTCATGTGGACAGTACTTTTAGGATTGTATGGGCAATCCTTAGCAATGTGAGAAGTACTTTCACACATAACACACAACATTTTCTTCTTCAAAGAAGTCTCCCTTTGAGAGCAAGACTGGCTTTGGTCACATCCCTTCTCCACCTTCATCTTGGTAGATGCTGAGACAGTTCCTTTGGGCTGTGAACTGTTCTTGGAGTTTGATGGTCCAGGCTGTGCAGCAGTGGTACACAGCAGCTCAGTCTTCTTCTTGGCACTGAGATGATTTGAACAAGAACCATGACTCTTAGCTGAGGAGTCTTGGTTGATGTCTTCAGTCCTTACTACTTTGAAACCTGCAGAGATAAAAACTTGTTTCTGCTTAGCATCAAAAGTAGCCTTGATTTCTTGAGCCTTCTTTGCCTTCCTTTTGCTCTTTCTGATCAAGTTCTTTCTTTTGGACTTGGTCATCACAGTTGATTTCTTCTCCTCAGAAGGATAGTGGCCCTTGGAAGAATCCTCTTCTTCACTCTTCTCAGAGGAATTCTTCACTATCACTTCTTCATCATCCTCACTTACAGGATCTATGAGAGGAAGCTCATCTTCACAAGTTCCACACCTAGGAGATCTTACAGACAAGATTGTGTGTGGAGGAGCTATCTCATTTGATCCCAGTCCCTGTCTATTTTGATAACAAACCTTGTTGTGCAGGGATGAGGATATCATGTTCTTGAAGGTCTCTTCTTCAAGAACACTCTTCTCTGCCTTGGCTTTGCTGATCACAAGCTCAGCCTGGCACTCAGTTAACTTAGTGATGAGATCTTGGATCTGAGTTCTGAAATCTGTATGTTCATGTTTTAGTACTGAAATGGTTTTCTCCAAGTCCTCTATCTTTAACTTGTAATCATTTTCAGACTTTCTAAAATCAGATTTTAATATATTTAATGACTCAAGATCAGATCTCATCTCTAGGTTATAGGACCTGTATCTATTTACTTTAGCAATGCATTCAGGGGAGCAAAGATGTTCCAATACCTTGGCTTCATCATGGTCAGCCATCAGTGCTTGGTTTGGAGAAGCATCCTCCACCTGAAAACTCCAGTCAAAGCCTCCTTCTTCAACAGCAACAGCAGCATGTTGCTTTGTCTTCTCAGCCTGAGGAGCTTTGTCAGTAAAGTTTGGTCTGGGTTGTGTTTGGCCCCCATTTGCTTTAGGTGCCTTACACTCCCTGGCAAAGTGACCCATAAGGTTACAGTTGTAACACTTAACTTTGCTTTTATCCAGCCCAAACTTACTACTGGTAGCATTGCTTGGAAATCTTCTTCCTGTCCTCTTGTAGAACTTCTTGGCTCTGTGAGTGAGGAGAGCCATCTGCTGAACTATCTCCATGTATTCCAGGTCATCTGGATGGATACAGTCCAGGTCTTCAAGAGTGAAGAGATAATTCCCACAGCTTTCATCTGCAGACACAAAGGCTTGAGAAGAACTTGTCTCTTGGAATGGGCTTCCTTGAGTAAAGTTCTCCCTTGGTGTCTCCGGGAAGGTGATGAAAGGACCCTTTTGTGAGTTGTCAGGGTAGCATAAGAGATGATGCTGAGGTTCTATGCTGTCCCTTTCAACCACATGAAGGGCTGAACCCATTTGATTGTTGGAGTTGCCAGATGAACCTTGCATGTTCATCTCCATCTGGTATCCACTGAGAATCCCATACAACTCTGTAAGAGTAAGAGTCTTAAGGTTCTCAGTCCTCTTGATCACCACACAATAGTGTGTCCATTGCCTAGGAAGTGAGGACATGAACTTCCTTACAATGTCCCTGTTCTCAAGAGGAACTCCTCCATCCACTAGGGTATCCACAATCTCAACATACCTGAAGTATTGTTGGGTCATGGTCTCACCTGCTTTGAAGGTGAAATTTTCAAACTGCTGCTTCAGAAGATCTTTCTTGTTCTCCTTGGCTTCAGAGGAGCCTTCATACATCAGCTTCAGTGCATCCCACAGCTGTTTGGCTGTCTTGCACTTCTTAAAACCTCTGTATACAGAGTTTGGGAGAGCAGTCTGAAGAGCAGTCATGGCCTTCCTGTCAATCTCTACTCTTTTTCTATCTTCATCTGAGTAGTTGGCCACATCTTTAGGAATCATACCAGCACCAGTAGCAGAGGGGGTGCTGGGTATGAAAGGTCCATTCTCAACAGATTCCCACATTCTTGAATCAAGAGACCTGATGAAGCCTTCCATCCTCATGCACCAGGTGTCAAAATCATCAAGAGTGATCAGTGGGGATTTGTTCATGGTTCCAGTCTCCATATCAGTCTTTGAGATGGAAGCCATTTGAAGAGTTTAGCTTTTGTGTGTGTGAGGGATCTTAAGATGGTTAGATCTTATATCAAGAGCCTGGAAAGCTCTGATACCAATTGCAGGACCGTTTAAGGGCTTAAGCACAATTACAACACAACAACACAATGAGGAGGTTAACTAAGCTCTAATCAAACAGTGAACTGGGTAACCAAAGGTGATACAAAGAACACAAGTAAAGCAAGAGACAGAACAAGAGAATATGGGTTTCAAGGAGGCAGTATATTGCTTTCTCAAGTTCTTTTACAAGTGTTACAAAGCATAAAGAAAAGATACAAGAACTTGAAATACTTATACTACAACCTACAGCCGGCTATACTTTGAAAGCCAGCTGGATACAATTGACTAGACACTAACAAAATCAATTGTAGGATCAAAAGGCATATCTGCCTTTTGACCTTGTGACTATGACATGCCATAGCTCACATCCTTATACAATACAAAAAGGATAAAGTACATAAAGTGGAAAGTTGAAGACTCAAGACCTCAATGTACAGTTACCAAAAGCAAGGCCCTTTTCACCAACTCATGTAAGTTGGTGACTTTACAGAGATGCAGCGGAAAAGGTGCTTTATGGAACAGTACATCAGATAAAGCATGTGTACTAAAAGTCTTCGGAAGAAATCTGTCTTCATAGGTTGAAGCTTCGGAAGACTTTGTCTCTGAAGCTTCGGAAGACTTCATGTTTGGCTTCGGAAGATATTGGTCTTGGCTTCGGAAGATTTTACACTTAGAGTATTTTCTAATGCTTTGTGTAAAACTTCCGAAGCATTCTTCACTTCAGTACTTAGTGCATTCTAATGCTTTGTGTAAAACTTCCGAAGCATTCTTCACTTCAGTACTTAGTGCATGTTGCTGAGACATTTAGGCTGTTTTGGGTTGCATCAGACTTCAGGAATCCTTACAATGTGGTTATCCACAGCTTGTCAAACAAGCATGGAGGGTGGGACTAGATTCCTGAGGATCTCTCCTTCATAGTGCAAAGAAGGGTTCAAGGGGTCAAGTTCAGGTACTCTTAGTTTGTTTATATAAATTTGCTTGCTAAATTGGACTCCTTAGAGTATTACATGTTTCCTAGATATGTTGAATACATTCTCAACTGTGATTTGGGCTCATAGTTTAGGGAAACACGTAATATTCTTAAATTGGGACAGATGAAGCCCCGACATCTTTAAAATCATGAAGAAGCCAACTGTAGGCTTCTCTGGGGTAGAAACAACCCTTGTCCCAAAAATGTTAGAGCTCATTGCTCAAGGTGACAACCTAGCAACACAAGCTAGTGTTGAACCCACACCTTCTACCTCTCAACCACCAAAAGGACCAAAAATCACCCTCACCTACCAAAGAAAATCCAAACGAACCCCTGCTCAAGCTATTGAGCTTGTGCAGGCCCCCATACACTCACCTATACAGGAGGAAGTGGATACTAGAGCTTCCACTTCCCCTGAGGAGCAAACCACTCCCATCTCTTCAAGAGTCAGTGCTGAGGTTCCTCATGCTTAGCCTCATGAGCTCACAAGCCCAACTGTTTTAAGCCTTCACTCTGAGTCTTAACACTCAAGTGAACAACCTTCAGGGGACAGTTACCATCCCCAGCCTTTAGACTTAAATCAACCCATTTCTAACCTTAAATTCTATACTGATGAAGACTTAGGTTTCAGTGAGTACCATGAGTCTCTCTACTCTTCCCCCACTCAAAGAGAGATGAGTGCTTCTGAGTCCCCTATGTGTAGCCCACATCAGTCACCCATTACTGAGGTGGATCAACCTGAACCTGTTCAGGAGATCCATATGAAAGAGGCTCTCACTTCTGCAAGTGACTACATCATTAAGACCTCAACCATGGCAACTCAGCCCATTGAGACTTCAACTGAGGCTGTTAGTGAGCAGAAGAAATCCAACAGCCAAGAACGTGAAGCTGGTGGTGAGAGAGAGCACTTTGGTCCAATTATCTTATCCCCCAATGATTCTTCTGATGAAGATGAGGGGAACTTGAGACTAAAGGTGCAAAAACTATCAAAAACATGCACCTATTTAGTCTCTAAGGTTAGTTACCTTGAATCTCAGGTGACTACCCTACATAACAGGGTCAATGATCAGCAACTTGATATATCTTATCTCAGGGAAAAACTAGCTGGGAGACCATTAAGGAGAGCTCAACCAGGAACACAAGAACCTGTGAATGTGATTGACTTAACTCCTAGCTCACCTATGCAAGAGGGTGATGCTACCAAAAAGGGAGAGAAAGTCATTACAATCACAGAACCTGGGAGTTCTTCAGGGAGTATGGACATTGAGGGACTCACCATCCTCACTTGCAATTGTACATACTCAGCAACTTCCTCAAGTTCACATTGATGTGGACTCTATAGACTCTTTCATTCAGAGTCTCTTTGAGAAATGCATTCCAAGGGTTATATCATCCCCACCCCAAGGAAATTCAAACGACATTATTGCGTGGAGGTATGATGCTGATAGAAGAGCCCTCATTCTTCAAAGAGTTCAAGGGCAGCAAGAGGTGTTCAACTTTCAAACCTTGAACTACTATGAAGGTCTTGACCTGATCAACATGCCACTTGTCAACCCAAGTCAATCTAGACAAGCTAGCAGACTGGCACAAAGGATTCAAGACAGAATTACTGAAGAGTTCAGTCTAAGAAGGAGACAAAGGATTAACTGGATGTTGAGGTAGACCCTAAGATTAACTTCAAAGGGAAAACCTTAACTAAAAGCCTAGTGATAGAGCCTGAGAGCCCTGTCACACCAACAACTACTTCAGAAATTCATTCCCTTAGTGAGACACCTGCTGGTGAAGGTGTATCACAACCTCTCTCTGGCCAGAGATTAGAAGCTACACCAAGCAATAAAGACCAAAGTTCTCTCCACCCTATGTCACAAAGGTCTGTGGGTGACAAAGGAAAAAGGACTTTAACTCCTGAGGAGATTAAGGAGGAGTAGAGAGAGAGGAAGAGGAAGCTAAGGGGAGAAAGTTCCTCTAGGTGTTCAGGCTTCATGCAAGCTACAATCAGGGCTGCCCCCAGACTAAACACTCAAGATGAACTATGACATTGATGAGATTATATCTCTCCCCTTAGAGGAACTTAATGAACTGGCTGACATGGAAGTGTCTAGAGAGATGAAGAAAGCAGAGGATACAAGGCTGCTTCTCCAAATCAAAGAGGAGAAGAGACAGAAAAGATTATACAAGCATGTTACCAGTCTCTCTCCAGTTCAAGAAAGCCTCGTGCAAGAAACTGTGGCATCTACACAAGAACCTCAGGTAGACAAAGAAACAGATAGGCAAAACATGATCAACTACTTGAGTGCCACATGTCTCTACCAGGCATCTGCACTTCTTCCCTTGTCCTTTGAGAACATTGAGTTTGAGTATCTCAAACAACTTGAACTTCAAGTACTTAAAGAACAAAAGACAATAAAGAGAAAGATGAGGGAAGAGGCTGCAAAGTCAAGAGCCATCATCCAAAAGAGTATGAAGAAGTCTGCTGACAGACAAAGGATGATGAGCTTCTTGAAGCTGTATGGATTCTCCAGAAGGAGACTTGGCCCTATGTCTCTATCCACAATGGATGAGCACATCAGGGTAATCAAGCAGAAGATCAAAAGTGGAGAGCTAATTGACCTACACTCCCCTCCAAGTCAAGCTCCTCCTGAAGTGGAGGTTAAGGTTGAGCAACATGAGACAACACAACCTGGACCTCCTGCTGAGTCTCAGAATGCTTCATCTTCTAATCCACAGCAAGGTCAAACTCCCTCTCCTTCTAAACCTGTGAGGGAGGAACACCCAACTGAGCAAGACAAGACTAATCAACAAGGTGCTGCAAACCAGTCTTCTCAGTTAAAGTCTTCAAAGAGGAAGAAGAGGATGGCTTCTAAACCAAAGTCAAAGAAGAAGAATAAGTGTTAATCATCCACCTCTATACCTCAGGCTGAGTCAGATCAACCTGAAGAAGTGCATGAAGAGGCAGCCCAATCAACTCCAATCCAAGTGGCTCCTCTTGCATCTGAGAGACCCATCTTATCCTGAACCTTCACAACTAATCCAAAGAGATGGCATGTGATTAGAGATCAAGGTGGTGAAGATGTCTACACATGGCAAGACCTATTCAACCTACCTCTGCATGATCCCTTTGAGATGAGAAGATACTATGAGAGTCTGAGTGATCCTGACCATCTAATGAAGAAGGGCATGGTCATCATCATAATGAGGATTGTCAAAAGCTGAAGATCTTCAAATGTTTTGGTAGCATCAGCCTAGGGGGAGTTTGTAAGGATTCCTATAAGTCTGACGCAGCCAAAACATCCAAAATCTCTCTGCATGCATGCACTGAAGAACAGAAGTAGAAATGCTTCGGAAGTTTTACACCTTGCACTAGAAATATTCTAAGTGTAAAATCTTCCGAAGCCAAGACCAACATCTTCCGAAGCAAAAAGTGAAGTCTTCCTAAGCTTTAAAGACAAAGTCTTCCAAAGCCAAAGAGTGAAGATAGATTTCTTCCAAAGACTTTTAGATACATGCTTTTATCAGATGTACTTTACCATAAAGCTGGACCACCTTTCCGCTGCAACTATGTTCAGTCACCAGCTTACATGAGTTGGTGAAAAGATCCATGCTTTTGATAACTGTACATTGAGGTCTTGAGTCTGAGCTTTCTACTTTATGTACTTTTATCCTTTTTGTAATATATTAGGATGTGATCTATGGCATGTCATAGTCACTAGTCAAAAGGCAATATACCTTTTGACTCTACATTTGATTTTGTTGTTGTCTAGTCTTATGTATCTAGCTGGCCTTCAAAGTATGGCCGGCTATAGGATGTAGTATAAAGTATCTCAAGTGCTTGTAACTTTCAATCTATGCTTTGTAACATTTGTAAAAGAACTTGAGAAGCAATATACAGCATTCTTGATAACCAAATACTTGTGTTGTTAGCTATCTTGTTCAGTCTCATTTTTACTTGTGTTCTTAGCATCTGTCTCATAAGTTAGCAGTTCCCTATTTGATCCGTTAAGTGTTCAAAGAAACTCTCCAAATTGTGTTGTTGTGTTGTAAGTGCATACCCTTCACCGGTCCTGCAACCTGCCAACTGGAAACACATATAAGTCAGCGTTGCTGAGTGAGTTCTAATTTTATAATAAATTTTTCTTACTTTAGTTTAAAACCGTTCTTTACTTTCATACGCGATCATACATCATACTTACAAATAGATAATCTTATTATTATCTTTCATCATCATTCATAATCGTACGTCACTCGTTATCGTTCATTCATTCTCATTCTTATCATACATTTCTTACATTCATACGTTCGTCATTAACTTTCGATGTCATGTACTATACCCAGAACATTGTGCATGAAGCTGGCTACTAGGGCCTAGGGCAAGTACATTCATCACTATCATTCTCTTCTCATTCCGGACCAATGCCATATGCTATACCCCGAACATTGTGCACAAAGTTGGTTACTGGGCCTGAGGTCTATCCATAAACCCCAAACATTGTGCACGAAGCTGACTCCAAAACCTAGGGCAAGCGGCAATTGTCCCATACATATGGTCAATCACAAAGATTGGACACCCAGTGTGCATCCTTCCAGGGTAGCTAACCCGCACACAGTTGAGCTAACACCCTTTATTGGGTGTGAACCTCCATACATTTGCTTGCAAGACTTTCTTACATTCATTCTTTCATTAATTCATGCATGCATTCATTCTTTACATTCCTCTTTTCATTATCATTAACTTGCGCTTTACGTTACATAATACTTTCCATTCACTTCCATAATCATACCACATAAAGCCATGGAAATAATATAATAAGGAACATAAACATAAACATACATAACCACACATGGCATCATCAATCACATCACATTTAACCTCATTCAACACCATAAAGTCAACTTATATCACCCCCGGGAACATCCCAAGTCAAAGCCTAATACTTCACTTTTTCCCAAAATTCCAGAAATAAAACTAAGTCTTAGGCGCATGGGAACTATGCAGGCGCATGGCCTTTCAGACGCATGGAAATACTTAGGCGCATGGGAGCTTTGGGCGCATGGGCACTATTTGGGCGTATGACCCAACACTTAGGCATTCGGGCAACTTTCTAGGCACTATGCAGGCGCATGAGTGCTCGGGCGCATGGGCAGTTTACGCACATGGGACACTTAGTCAAATCTGGCCTAAACCTAGGCGCATGGATACTATTTGGGTGCATGGGCTTTGGGCGCTTGGGGAAAACACTTAGGCAATTCGAACGTTGGGCGCATGGGCCATATTCCAGGCGCATGGGCAACCAACTTACTCTAAACAACATATTTCAGTCCCCAATCCAACGTTTATCATGTTCTAGGCTTAGTACTAACATTCTAAGCCAAAGAAACACATACATAACATAATTATAACAATATAATCACCCAAAACAAACCCCACCCGCAATCACATACACACATACATATGGGTATAAACACCCATTTAATAAAAACGTTCATACATTTATTTCCAGCCCCCAAAATCAGTTAAAACATGTAAAGAGGGGGTTCTAGAACTCACCTTATGCAACTTTGAGTATGACTTCCTTCAAACCCATTTGAAATGAGTTCAAACACCTAAAACCCACCAAAACACATACCCGAACACATAAATACACACATAAGCATATACCCAAGGCTAGAACTAGCCAAGAACAACTTAAAAACACCAAATCTTACCTTAAATGTGGATTCTTCTTGTTCTTCTTCAAACACCCGAGAAGTCTCTCTACTCTCTCTCTCTAAAATCGGTTTCAAAAAGGATAAAGTAACATGGCAAGGGCGGCCATGTTGCTTTATCCACCAACTTTTATTCTTATGTCCTTTTTAACACATTTAGCCCCTCAACTTGGGTTAAAATGCATTACCTTCTTTTTCTGCACTTTTATTCTTTCTTTCTCATCTATTAAAATTTCCGGGTGTTACAAGTCCCCCCCCCCTTATATAGGTTTCGTCCCAGAAACTTGCTATTCCTCAAATAGATGTGGGTAATTTTGCTTCATTTCCTCTTCAGTCTCTTATGTAGACTCGGATCCCTTCCTGTGCTTCCACTGTACACGCACTAGGAGGACAACTCTATTTCTTAACCTATTCTCTTTGCGATCAATGATCGCCACTGGTTGCTCTACATAATTAAGCCGTTCATCTACTTCAATGCCTCCAGTGGTACGACCATATCTTCATCAGCTAAGCACTTCCTTAGATGAGATACATGGAATGTCGGGTGAATCCCACTCAACTCATCGGGTAATTCCAACCTATAGGCAACCTCTCCTACTCGAGCAATAATGCGGAAAGGCCCTATGTATCTCGGGCTTAACTTTCCCCGCTTTCTAAACCGAATGATACCCTTCCAAGGTGAGACTTTCAGCATGACTCTATCACCCACCTTGAACTCAATCGGTCTATACCTCTTGTCGGCATACGACTTTTGTCTATCCTTTGCTGCCTTCATAAAGGCCTTGATCTTTTCCAGCTTCTCAATCGTAGACCCAATCACTTTGACGCTCCCTAACTCTTTATGGCCAATATCACCCCAAGAATCGGGCGTTCTATATCTCCTCCCTTATAGCATCTCATAAGGAGGCATGCCAATGCTGGCATGGTAGCTATTGTTATATGAGAATTCGGCTAACGGTAAATGATCATCCCAACTACCTCCAAAATCAATGATGTATGCCCGAAGCATATCTTCTAGCATATGAATGGTCCTTTCTGACTGACCATCTGTCTGGGAATGATAAGATATGCTGATATGTAACCTCGTCCCCATCGCATCATGAAATCTCTTCTAAAACTTGGATGTAAACCGGGTGTCACGATCAGACACGATAGACACCGGCACACCATGACGAGTTACAATCTCCTTGATGAACAGATCCGCTAGTCTTTCTGAAGAATACGTCTCTCGGATCGGTAGGAAGTGAGCACTCTTTGTCAGACGATCGACGATCACCCATATGACATCATACCCCTTCGCGGTACGCGGTAGCTTTGTAATAAAGTCCATGGTGATATGCTCCTACTTCCACTCAGGTATATCCAAATATTGGATCTTCCCGTACGGCTTCTGATGCTCCGCCTTTACTTGTAAGCAAGTAAGGCACTTACTCAAGTACTACACTACGTCAAGCTTCATACCCAGCCACCAATAATCTTTCTTCATGTCTTGATACATTTTCGTAGCACCGGGATGAATGGAGTATCGAGTCTTATGAGCTTCTTCCATGATCTTTCCATGTAAATCCCCATAACGAGGAATCCACATCCGTCCAAATCGGGTTCTAACACCGAGAGTGTTTTCACCCAATTTCGTGACTATACCTCTCATACTTTCAGGTTAGGACGATCTTCCTTCAACGCCTCGTCTTGAAACTCCTTGAACTGTATCATCATATCAGAGGTCATAATCAACTAGTAAGCCTTCACTCGAATCGGCTCGGGTCTTTCCTTTCGGCTAAGGGCATCTGCCACCACATTGGTCTTGTCCGGATGGTAATAGATCTCACAATCATAATCTTTTATGAGCTCCAACCATCGCCTCTGCCTCAAATTCTAATCTTTCTGCTCAAATAAGTACTTCAAGCTCTTGTGGTTAGTGAAGATGGTGCACTTCGTCCCATACAAGTAGTGCCTCTAAATCTTTAATGCAAAGACCACAACCGCTAGCTCCAAGTCATGAATAGGATAGTTAACCTCATGAACCTTAAATTGTCGGGATGCATAGGCTTATAACCTTTCATCGCTGAATCAACACGCAACCCAACCCTAAGTAAGAAGCATCCTAATAGACTACCAAGTCCTCGCTTTCTTCGGGTAATGGCATGACAGGAGCTTGAGTCAACCTTGCCTTTAACTCCTCAAAAGCATTCTCCTGATCTTGACCCCATACAAACTTCACATCCTTACGGGTCAGCTTAGTCAACGGAGAAGCTATCTTGGAGAAGTCTTGGATGAATTTCGATAATATCCCGCCAACCCCAAGAAACTATGGATCTCGGATAGCGTCTTTGAAGACTTCCATTGCATCATCGCTTCCATCTTTGCCGGGTCCACCATAATCCCCTTGAGATTCACCACGTGACCCAAGAACTAAACTTCGCGCAACCAGAACGCGCACTTAGAGAACTTAGCATACAGCTTCTCCTTTCTCAGTGTCTCTAACACCTCCCGAATATGACCGGCATGCTGCTCTTCGCTCCTCGAGTAAATCAGGATGTCATCAACAAACACAATCACTAATTTATCTAACATCGGCCAACAAACTCGATTCACCAAGTCCATAATAGCAGCTGGCGCGTTAGTTAAACCAAAAGACATAACGAGAAACTCGTAGTGGCGATAACGCGTACGAAAAGCTGTTTTAGGAATATCTTGCTCGTTCACTTTCAGTTGATGATAGCCAGATCGAAGGTCTATTCTCGAGAACCAACTGGCACCCTAGAGCTGATCAAACAAGTCATCAATCCTCGGTAATTGATACCGATTCTTCACCGTCAATTTGTTTAACTCACGGTAGTCAATACACATCCTCATACTACCGTCCTTCTTCTTTACAAATAAGACCGGAGATACTCGGTCTAATGAACCCCTAATCAAGCAACTCTTGCAATGGCTCCATCAGTTCCTTCATCTTGAGGGGGCTAACCGATACGGCGCCTTAGCAACAGGCTGGGCACCGGGTATCAGATCAATCTGAAACTCGATCTCGCGGTCCGATGGCACACCTGGTAGATCTTTTGGGAACACGTCTAGGAACTCACAATAAACCGGTACATCAGACAATTGTGGTGTTGGTGTATCCACATCCTTAACGTAGGCCAGGTAGGCACTACATCCACGCCTCATGCACTTTCCCGCCACCGCCATCGAAATCACCTTCGGAATCATAGTGACTCAGTTACCAAAGATCGTCACTGAACTCCTGTCAGGCGCTGTCAGTCTAATCATCTTCTTGCGACACACAATGTTCGCCTTGTAGTCCGCCAACCAATCCATTCCTAAGACTATATCGAACCCGCCTAAGGTCATCATGAACGGTCTAACAGAAACTTATGACCTTGTAATTCTATCCCACAATCTTTTATCATTTCTGAAATCCTAGTAGGCTTACCTATGGCAGTTTCTACATCGAAGGGCTTATCAATATTCCTACTACTAACAGGCATCTTAGCACAGAAAGTAGAGGAAATAAAACTCCTTCTAGCACCTGAATCAAATAATACAGAAGCAAGAGTTTGATTTACTAGAAACGTACCTGACACGACATCGGGGTCCGTCCTAGCCTCCTCTCTGGTCATCGTGAATGCTCTGGCGCTCGCCTTCTGCCCTTCACTCCCTGCCTTCTTTGCTGCCCAAGAGCTTTGGCCCTCGGCTTCTTACAGTCCCTGCTCATGTGGCCCTCTCCACCACAGTTGAAACACCTTGCCACCTTACACTCCCTCGTTATATGACCAGGCTTCCCACACTTGAAGCATACGTTCAATCCCCACCTACACTCCCCAGTATGCTCCCTTCCGCATTTGCCACACCTTCTCGATCCCGCACCGGGTGTGGCTACATGCCAATCATCCACCTTCGCAACCTTATTGTTTGGAGCGGCCCCACCACATCCAAACCATTTCCCATTCCAGTTCCGATCACCACCCCCTTTCTTGACCACCTCAACCGCTGCCACCTCCCTCTCATCATATAACCTTCCAGCCAAGTCAACCACCGACCTAAACGTACCTGGCCGGATAGCAATCATATGCCTACGGATATCCGCCGCCAAGCCCTGGATGTATCTCTTGATCTTTCATGACACAGGCGTCACCTGATCCAGCACCAGCCGTGCCATCTCGTTGAACTTGGTGGTGTATTGTTGGTGCGTCATGGTTCCCGCCTCCAACTGCAGGAATTCTCTCTCCACTTTGTCAAGCTCTCTGTGAGGACAGAACTCCTCGATCACTAACTTCTTTAGCTCGTTCCACCTCATTCTCCCAATCGCCTTGCTACCCTCGGCTTGGACGATATTGTCCACCAACACAGAGCCAAGTCAACAAACGAGTGGGTAGCAAACTTCACCTTTTGATCTTCCCTGCACTCGCTAATATCGAGCACAACCTCCATCTTCCATACCCACCGATGGACAGCAGCAGCAGTGCCATTGCCATCAAAAGTCGAGGGCTTGCACCTCTGAAATGCCCTATAGTTACAACCTCGAGCTGTTTCGG
Source organism: Flaveria ramosissima (assembly GCA_025215565.1). NCBI lineage: Eukaryota > Viridiplantae > Streptophyta > Magnoliopsida > Asterales > Asteraceae > Flaveria > Flaveria ramosissima. The sequence goes on from CM046034.1 coordinate 5,050,926, forward strand.
GCACCACTTCTTCCTGCTCCTCGTCATCAGAGACAACCATTTCAGTCTCGGGCTATCCCCTTTCTCCCGTAGGACTATGCCTCTCCTTCCTCTCACCCTCTCTCACAGCCTTGATCACCTCGGTCACCACAAACGGTAGTTTTGTCTGCATGACCTGATGAACCTCCTCGACCACGGCCTCTTTCACTGAGGCCCTTAGATTGGCACTCTCATCACCACCGTCCGGGTGTAGAGTCTCGGGCTCTTCATGAGCCGTCTCATCAGCCTTAGCTCTTCCTCTTGTGACCCGTGGTCCAGCACCACGTTCACCGCGACCTCCACCTCGAGAAGCCTTTGACGATCTACCTCCAGCCATTCTCTAAACACGCTATAAGATTCAAACACTAATACGGTCATTCAAGGTAATAGCTCAATTTATGTCAAGTATAGTAAGTCCCTAATTACAGTGGCCAGTTGTGATTAACCACTTACTTTACTCTTCATACTCCAAGAATTTCCTATCCTGACTACATTAGTATCTAAATCTACAAAAGGCAAACAGATCAAATAACATGCGCATATAATACTAGTTAACATTAAAGAAAATACCTGATGGCATGTAGCTACTCGGACGGGCATCCCTTCCATTTAGTCCCATTCTCAGTTTAAGTTTAGGTTTTAGAAAATATTTACCCATTTCTCTTAAACTTTGGGTCTGATACCAACTAGTAAGGCCCCGATCCTGGAACACTCACAGTTGGTCATTCATCGCACATAAAATATAAAACATTCATTTAAATTTACTAAAACATCGCAGCGGAATAACTAAAAAACCATTTCATATATAAATGACTGCTTTTGAAAAACAATGCAACATAGTTAACTGTTACAAAATATTATCGTTTGCATTACATCACAAAAACGTCATAGTTATACAAAATGGATGCCCTCCAAAATAAGCCAAGTAGGTGCCCCGTGCCATCCTCAGCAACAAACACCTTCCAACTGGAAACACATAAAAGTCAGCGTTGCTGAGTGAGTTCTAGTTTTATAATAAAAATATTTTATTTTAGTATAAAACCGAGCTTTACTTTCATAAGCGATCATACATCATACGTACAAATAGATAATCTTATTATTATATTTCATCATCATTCATCATCGTATGTTACTCGTTATCATTCATTTATTCTCATTCTTATCATACATTTCTTACATTCATATGTTCGTCATTAACTTTCGATGTCATGTACTATACCCAGATCATTATGCACGAAGTTGGCTACTAGGGCCTAGGGCATGTACATTCATCACTATCTTTCTCTTCTCATTCCAGACCAATGCCATATGCTATACCCCGAACATTATGCACGAGGCTGGTTACTGGGCCTGAGGTCTATCAATAGACCCCGGACATTGTGCACGAAGCTGACTCCAGTACTTAGGAAAAGCGACAATTGTCCCATACATATGGTCAATCACAAAGATTGGATCTCTAGTGTGCATCCTTCCGGGGTAGCTAACCCGCACACAGTTGAGCTAACACCCTTTATTGGGTGTGAACCTCCATACATTTGCTTGCAAGACTTTCTTACATTCATTCTTTCATTAATGCATGCGTTCATTCATTCTTTACGTTCCTCTTTTCATTATCATTAACTTGCGCTTTACGTTACATAATACTTTTCATTCACTTCCATAATCATACCACGTACAACCATGGAAATAATATAATAAGGAACATAAACATAAACATACATAACCATTGTTGGACCAAAAGAACCAATGAGCCTGATCAGAAAAACCTCTAAGTCCCACAGACATTACAACTGCTGAAGACTATCACATCAGCTGAAGACATCAGCTGATTACAAAGAACTGAAGACAAAGTCTGAAAGCAAAGAACTGAAGACAAAGTCTGAAAGCAAAGAACTGAAGACAAAGTCTGAAGATGAAGTGCTGAAGACAAAGACTGAAGACCAGAGTGATCAGCAATTGTCACAACAGCTGAAGTTGTTAACTTCAGTAGTTGTGATGGTTTTACTTTTCAGTACTTGTAACTTTAATATTTCAGTAGTTTATTGTTTCAGTAGTTATTAGTCAGCAGTTTTATGTAATTGTACTTAGCATTCACTGAGATGTAATCAGTTGTTGAGAACATCTCAGTAGTTTGCATATTTCAGTTGTTTTTGTAATTCTGTTAGATGTCACTGTCAAGTGACATCAGCAGACGTCACATTCCTCTATATAAGGGATGTTGACCTAGCTGTATTTCTAACCGAAGCATTACGCGTGAATGAAAACATTCCTTTAACAGAAATATTCTCTCTATAATTGTGATTGATTGTCTTGCATATTCATCACCTTTCTTTCTTGAATTCGATCTCAATTCGTGATATTCCGCTGCATAATTCAAACCTAATTGATCCGATCCTATCAAATGGTATCAGAGCACGTTAATCATTGATCGATCTAACAATTGATCATTGAAACTGTTCTTTTGATAGCAAAGGTTGATCGAATTAGTAGTTTTGCAAGAATTGATTATAGAGATTAATTTTCTGTGCTTCCGGTTCATTAAGTGTGATTCTAATTGTGTTTTCTAAGTGTGTTGTTGAGTTTTCAAACTAGACCGATTTTAATCTCCTTGACTTCAATTGAATTAGTGAAAATGACCACTTCAATGAATGATCCTCACAATACTGGCTCCTCAACTAAGCCTCCTATGCTTGTTAGGAGTGAGTATAACATATGGCAACGCCGAATGCTCCATCACCTGTCTGTTAACAGTTCAGGTTGTTGGAAGTCTGTGGTTCATGGACCATACAAGCCTATGGTGAGTAATCCTGAAACCAAGAAGATGGTTCCTAAAAAGAAGGAACAATATTCTGATAAGGATTTAAAACTGTTTGAGATTGATGCTAAAGCCCATGGAATTCTGGCCATGGCACTGCCTAATGAAATCTATTCTGGGCTCATGCATCATGAAACTGCTTATGATCTCTGGGTTGCTCTAAAGGAACAATTTGGAGGAACTGATGAGGTCTTAGCAAACAACAGAGAAATCCTTGCCCAACAATATGAGACATTCTCTCATAGGAAGGGTGAGACACTGACTCAACAGTTTGAGCGGTTTTCATGTTTAATTTCTGAGCTTAAAATGGTTCAACATGAATACACAAACAGCCAGATGAATAATAGATTCCTCAGATCCCTGCCTGAGAGATGGGACACTACACCATTGTCCTACGCTCTAGTGCAAATCTGGATACTCTATCTCTCACCCAACTTCATGGGAAACTCTTAACATTTGAGAGAGAGATAGAACAGAAAAGGAAACTATCTTCATCTGGAAAGCTCACTGATGACTTTGTACCAGGTAATACTGCTCTGGTTGGTCATGAGTCTGAATATGCTTTATCTGAAAGTTCATATGATGAGTATATTGATTTCTCTTCAAACAGTGGAAATCATGCTTTTGTTGGAGTTGAGGGAAACTCAAGTTTTAATGCTGATAATTTGTGTTTTGTGATGGATGATTTGAAAGGAATAGCTGATGATGATCTTGAAGAGATGGATATTTTGAGCCAAATGGCATTGATTAATATCAGATCTCAAAAGTTTTATAAGAGAACAGGTAGGAAATTTCCTGGTCTCTCTGGCAAAACCAAGGTTGGTTTTGACAAGAGTAAGTTGAGATGTCACAAGTGTCACAGACTTGGACATTTTGCTAGAGAGTGTAGATCATCTGGATCTAACTCATCTGCACCCTTTGTGACTTTTCCAAGTAATAATTCACAATCCAAAGGGCAACATCCTACCAGTTCTGATCATCATTCACAACATCAATCATCTCCTGCATACTTTGTCCCTCAAAGCCCCATGCCATATCCTTATCCATGTTTTTACATGCCTCAGTCTGGTCAAGTTTCAGTACCAATGGCTCAACAACCACATGCTCTACCTGATCCTCAGCCTTCTCAATCAAATCAGCAATCTCAACCTCAATCTCATCAGAGCTTTTTCACCCCTGAGGTTGTTGACTGGAGCAGCCTACCAGATGATGTCTCTGGTTATTCTGAGCAATTTGCTGGTGCTGGTCAACATGGTGGTGACAATCCTTTTGGAAACCTTGCTTTAATGGCCCTGGAATCTACTGATGACAATCCTTCATCATCACAGGTACCACAGGTATCTTCTGAGGCTAAGGCCAAGATTTGTTCTGAATCATGCATAGCTGCTTTTGTTTCTATTAGGGAAGCAAATGTAGCTTTAATTAATCAAAATCTTGACCTAGAAAAGGCAATTTCTAAAAGAAAATCTGAGTTTGAGTCTGTGTTAAAAGAAAAGGATGAAGAGATTTATAAGCTTAAATGTCAAATTACTGATGAAAAGGCTAAGGTAGAGGTCATTCTAGAAAATCACAAGAATCTCAAGGAAACACTTGCAGCTACCCAAGTTGATTGTGAACGATGGGTAACATCCTGCAAGGGATTTGAAATGCTTCTCAGTAAGCAAACTGCTTCAAATGTGAAGTTTGGGATTGGGTATAATCATACCATACCTCCCACAGATTTTACTCCTAAGTCAGAAGTACAATCTGAGGTTGAGAGTCATTCCCAAACCACATCATCAGGTGTTTCATCCTCTATTGAAAATTTAAAATCTGAGGATGAAGATAGTGTGAGTATCTCAGTTAATCAAATAACTGATGATCCTACTACTTCGAAACACTTGATCAAGAAGAGGCTGAGAAATTCAGGTGTTGTTCCACAAGGTACTCAAAGTACTGAAGGGCAAAACACAACACCTGAAGAGCATTTTAAATCAGAAGAAAATGAGCAATCCTTGACAACTGCTGAAGAATCTATCAGGATTCTAAAAAATACTGATAGCAAACCACTGAAGAAGAAATCTTCAGTTGTTGAAAATCCTTCAGTACTTCCCAAAAGTACTGAAAGGAAGAAAGTACTGAAGAACAAATCTTCAGTAGTTTCCTCAACTTCAGCAGTTGATCAAGAAAAGATGAAAAGAAAACCATGTGAAATATGTGGTTTGTTCAATCATCTGACTGATGAATGCTGGTATAACAAGGGTTTAAAATTCAATAAAAAGAAAATCATTAAGCAGGAAATGCATAAAATGAAAAATGAATTTCAAACCAAGTTTGTACCTCAATCATCTCATTCTGATAAACCTAAGCTTTCTCAAAATGTCACTAAGAAAGAAGGGGTTTTTCAAACAACAGCTGCAAATATTCCTCAGGGAATATTGAAAACTCAGACTAAGTCTGTGTCTTTTCAAAAGAAGGGTGTAGAGAATAACAAGAACAAATCATCCACAAGTACTGATGTGTCAACTGAGTTGAAAACTCTGTCAACAAATCAGACACAACTTGTGATGATGGTTCAACATCTATTGGGGAGAGTTAACCAATTAGATGTTTCTGTGTCTAAACCACTGAAAAGGATACCCAAGCAAAAATCCAAGGAATCCTTTTCAGCATCATCTACATCTTCAAAAGCTGTTAATCATGCACAACCTGTTAGTTTAACATCTGTTGATGAAAACAGACCCAAAACCAAAAAGGTTTGGGTCTCAAAGGCTAACTAATGTTTGTGTTAAATGCAGGGTTCTTCATCATGCCAAAGAAGCATCTGGTATGTGGACAGTGGAGGATCCATGCATATGACAGGGAGCAGCTCTCTTCTTCATGACTATTCCCAAAGGAAGAAGGGATTTGTTTCATTTGGAAATGATGCCAAAGGTTACATCATTGGGAAGGGTTTTGTCTCAAATGGGGAGATAAGATTTGATGATGTCAACCATGTGGAGAACCTCAAATACAACCTTTTGAGTGTCAGTCAAATGTGTGATAAAGGGCATGTTGCACTTTTCACAAGTCAAAACTGTCGGATTCTGTCTTCCACAGTTTTGCACAAGATTGACAAAATATTGGATGAGTATACTCTCCTGAAGGCCAACAGGATTGGAAGAGTATATGCTTTAGATCTATCAAAGAAAATAGATCTAAAAGGCCATCCATGTTTGTTCTCCAAAGCCTCTCCTCAAGAATCTGAACTATGGCATAGAAGGCTGGGTCATGTGAATTTCAAGAACATGAATCAGCTCATTCATCATGGATTAGTGAGAGGCTTGCCATTGAAGGAGTTCAAGTGTGATGATACCTGCCCAGCTTGCTTAAAAGGAAAGCAACACAAAGCTTCATTCCCTTCTATAGAAGAACCTAAGTCCACAGCCTGCTTGCAATTACTGCACATGGATCTTTTTGGTCCTGTGAGAGTAATGAGCATGGCAAAGAAAAAGTACTGTCTGGTAATTGTGGATGATTACTCTAGATATGTATGGACTTTCTTCTTGCACTCCAAGGATGAAGCAGCTCAAAGTATTATCTATTTTGTGTTACATGTGGAGAAGCAGCATTCACTTCCAGTTAAGTGTGTGAGAAGTGATAATGGGACAGAGTTTAGGAATCACACTCTTGATGAATTCTATTTGTCTAAGGGAATCAAAAGACAATATAGTATTCAAAGAACTCCAGAGCAAAATGGAGTGGTGGAGAGAAAGAACAGGACCCTGATTGAAGCTGCAAGGACAATGTTGGCTGACTCTGGTTTGCCACTAACCTTTTGGGCTGAAGCTGTCAATACAGCTTGCTATGTTCAGAATAGAGTATTAGTGAATCAAGGTTGATGAAGACTCCTTATGAGCTCTTACATCATTTGGCTCCTTTGATTTCATTCTTTAGAGCTTTTGGGTGTCCTTGTTATATTCTTAACACAAAAAGTATCCTTCAGAAGTTTGATTCCAAGGTGGATGCAGGGTATTTTGTTGGGTATTCATCTACTTGCAAGGCATACAGAGTGTTCAACTGCAGAACAAAGATTGTTGAAGAGACTTTGCATGTCAAGTTCAATGAATCCCCAAAAGACAAGATTCCTCAAAACCCTGTTGAGATGTTTGACTTGGACATACTGCAATATGTTCCATATCAGCCTCCACCTGTTATGGTCTCTGAAGATCCATCATCTCCAACTGAAGATACAAATGCAAGTTGTAGTAATCATCTGCCTGGTTCTACTACACTTGATGTTCCTGTAGCCTCAGCAGCTCCATCCACAACAAATGCTGATGAAATCTCTGAATCCTCTACTTCATTTGAACTGCCATCTCAGTCTAGGTTTCAAGAGTCTACATCAACATCTGCTGCTGAATCTTCTACAAACACTTGCACAGATATTATTGCATATCAAGAATTGAAGAATCATCCTGTGTCCCAGATCATTGGTGACATAACTGCTGGTGTTTCAACAAGAAGTCAATTGTCCAATTTTGTCTCTATGCTCTCTTCATCAGTCAGCAAGAGCCAAAGAATTATCATGTTGCTTTAAGGGACAATGGATGGGTTGAAGCCATGCAGCTTGAGCTTCTTCAATTTCAAAAACAGCAAGTGTGGGAACTGGTTCCTCTACCCCCAGGTAAGTGTGCAATAGGCACTAAATGGGTGTTTAGGAATAAAACTGATGAAAAAGGCCAAATTGTCAAGAACAAGGCCAGACTGGTTGTACAGGGGTTTTCACAAGAAGAAGGTATTGATTATGATGAAACCTTTGCCCCTGTAGCCAGACTGGAGGCAATTCGTTTGTTTTTAGCTTATGCTGCTTTTCATAACCTTAAAGTTTTTCAAATGGATGTCAAAAGTGCATTTTTATATGGTAAAATAAAAGAAGAAGTTTATGTGTGTCAACCACCAGGTTTTGAAGATCATAAACACCCTGATTGGGTGTATAAGCTTGATAAGGCTCTTTATGGGTTGAAACAAGCACCCAGAGCCTGGTATGAAACATTATCTAATTTTCTTCTTCAAAATAATTTCACTAGAGGCTCCATAGATAAAACTTTGTTCATAAAGAAAGCTGGCATGCATAAGCTCCTTGTTCAAATTTATGTTGATGATATTATTTTTGCATCATCTGATCCCCAGTTGTGTGATGCATTCACAAAATTGATGCAACAAAAGTTTGAAATGAGTGCTATGGGAGAATTACAGTTCTTTCTGGGTTTACAAATCAAACAACTGACTGATGGAACTTTCATTCATCAGTCAAAATACACAAAAGATTTGTTAACCAAGTTTGATTTACAAAACTGTAAATCCTGTTCTACTCCCATGTGCAGCAACACACAACTGGATGCTGATCAAAAAGGTAAAGCAGTTGATGAAACTCTTTACAGATGTATGATTGGTTCCTTGATGTACCTAACAGCTTCTAGACCAGATATTATGTTTGCAACTTGTGTCTGTGCTAGATTTCAGGCTGCTCCTAAGGATTCCCATATGATTGCAGTCAAGAGGATCTTTAGATATTTGCAGGGAACTAAATCACTAGGACTATGGTATTCCACTGGGCACTCTTGTAAATTGGTTGCTTTTTCTGATAGTGACTATGCAGGGTGTAAGTTAACCAGAAAATCAACTTCTGGTGGATGCCAATTTCTAGGCAACTGTTTGGTCTCTTGGCAGAGTAAGAAACAAACATCAGTTGCTACATCAACAGCTGAAGCAGAGTACATTGCAGCTGCAAGCTGTACATCTCAGGTACTTTGGCTTCAAAATCAGTTATTGGATTATGACATTACAGAGACTAAGACTCCATTATTAATGGATAGTTCTTCAGCTCTTTGTATTGTTAAGAATCCTGTCCAGCATTCTAGGACCAAACATATTGAGATCAGACATCATTTCATTAGGGATTGCTATGAAAAAGGTCTGATTGATCCAAAGTTTGTGCCTAGTGCTGATGAGCTTGCAGATATATTTACTAAGCCTTTGGATAGTGCAACATTTCATAATCTTGTACTCAGGCTTGGTATGCTGCAACTAGAATAATTTGACAACTACTGATGCTCTTAGTTCATAAATACTGATGAGCATTAGTATACTTTTGTCAAAAATAAGTGCTGATAAGTCATTTTATCTTCAGTAGTTTTACAACTACTGAAGACTAAATTACTTAAAAGTACTGAAGTATCTTATTTGTTCAAAAATACTGATGTAGTTCAAACTACTGATGTCTTTTGTAATAAATAAGTACTGATGACCAATGAAACATCTGAAAATCAGATGATCTGATGAGTAAGTGTCAAGGTCATTGAAACAGCTGAACTTTGTGAATTGACGTCAACTACTGTTTCATTTCCAAACAACTGAAGCCAAAACCAAGTCTTCAGTAGTTTTACAACTACTGATGACCAACACCAAGTCTTCAGTTGTTTACAACATCTGAAAGTTAAAACCATGTCTTCAGTTGTTTTCTAACACCTGATGACCAACACCAACACTTTCAGTTGTTTTACCTCAGCCGTTTCATAACCTATATATACCTAACCCTAACTTCAACCTTTTCATAACCCACTTTCCAAACGTTCATCTTCCATTAATGGCGACCATGCAAATCAAACCTCGACACAACTGTGTTGCTCATCTTACCAAGTCACCTTTCTGATGCTGCTATCGACTTGATGGTTGATTCCCAATACCGCACAGCCTTTCTCCTCAATCCAACCATCTACCCTGATACCCTGTGCCAGTTCTGGACGAACGTTACCGTTCATACTGATGAGAATGATGCCACCATCACTCTCCAGTCTTTTGTTAACCAGAAACGGGTGATCATCACTCCTGAGATCATTCGTCAAACCCTAGACCTAAATGATGCCACCTATCCCACCAAGTACCCAAAAGGCACCATTGATCTTTCTTTTGCTAATCATGGTTATGAAGGTGACCTAAGTGCTACTACCATCCTGAAGAAGCACTTCCATGATGCTGAGCGGCTCATATTTCACATGATCAATGTCTGCCTGGCTCCCAAAACATCCTCTTGGGATCAAATGTCATCCAGATGGCAACAGGTATTATATTCTATCCTTGAGCACCAAAATCTAAATTTTTCTGATATTATCTTTTTGGAAACTTAAAGATTTGGCATTGAAACCTGTGGCAAATAGATGGATATTATATCCAAGGTTTCTTATGGCAATCATTTTGAATCAATTAAAATCTGATGGCCTTGTTGGCCTTGGAGTCCCTGCTCTGCTGGTTTTACCAGAGGTATACTCCAGGCACAACTCAAACCCACAACTCAAACAGGCTGCCAAACTGCTCAAACCCAAGCAGAGGGAACCCACAGCCTCCACCTCCAAATCTAAAGTCCCCTCCAAACCCAAACAAAGAAAACCAAAAAGGCTACTCAGGGAGTTGAGTCCCCTGATGATGCCCCTGCAGCACAAACGCAGGATGAGACTACAAGCCTTAATCCCCTTGTAGTTCAATGACTCCACCAGCTGAAACCGCTCAGGTATCCTCTCAACAGGATCCTGATGCAACCAAAATTGGGGAAACCACATTGCTGGAATCTATCTCACTTGAGAAGATTACCATTGAAGAGCACCACTCTCCCCAGGTGCAAACCTTTTCACCACCATCTCCCACTGATACCGCCCCTACAAGCCCAACTGCAGTCATTGCACAAGTGCTGACTCAGCTACATTCCTCTACCCCTCCCCAGAAACCTGTTACTACTGGGAAAACCTCAACAGCTGAGGGAGAGGATCAAAATGTAGTTGATATTCAACAGCATAGGGATTATCAAGTTCAGTCTCCTAGTGTAAATGTGGAGACTAGAACATCTGGTGAGGCTACCTCTTCCCCTTTGTCAGCACATGAACAGGATGAAGCTGGTATCATCTCTAAGCCCTCACCAGAGGCAACTGTCAATGAAGGACTTGCTCCTGAGACAGGAAGTCCCCAGTTCCAAGACAAAGGGGCACATGTGATCACTGATTTACACTCAGCACATGTTCATCCTGATTCACTCAGGAGGTCAGGTGATTCAGTTTATACTGATGATGACCTGGGCTTTTTCTTTGAAGTCTTAGCCCAAAATACTATTCTTGAGGCTGAGGTTTGTAGATTGAAAGATCTGCTTCCCATCATGCCTCAGGAATCAAGACCATCTGCCCCAATAAACCCACAGATGGCAGCTTCTGTTGAAGCTTCCCCAAACACTGAGCCACTCAAATCAACCAAACCACCAGCCTCTGGCTCAGGCACCATTTCTCAGGGAGAGAACCCCTCTGAGCAAATGGTTGCTGCATTCAAATCTTCCTTACCTCTCATCACACCCATCATCACATCTATTGTTCATAAAACCATTGATGAAAGGCTCTCCTCAGATATTACCTCACTTGTGACTGATGCTGTGTCCAAGCACCTTTCTGACATTCAAACCCCTGAACCCAATGCAACCAAAAAGGGAGAGTCTAAGTCCGGATGATAAAAGGAAAAGAGCTGAAGAGGAAGAAGATAAGGAAGAGAACAAAGGCAAAGAGATCATCACCTACAAAAAAAAGAAAAGTATTGGTGATCAAACTGAAGATGAGAAGAGGTTAGATGAGATGATCAAAGAAGCTGATGACCAACACAGCAGATCCATGGACAGGATCATTGATCAGCTCTTCAGGCAAGGATTTGACACTGCAAAACTTGACTCAGAGATCAGGAGACTTGAGATTCAAGAAATTGAGGATCGATGGGCAAGTTGTAATGAAGAAGAAAGGGAGAGACTAGAGGCTATGATTAGATTTCTTTCTAAACATCTGGGAAGACCTATCATAGAGATTAAATCATGGTCCAGAGATAGCATCTTGGAGATAACCACCAAGATATGCTCATCTGAAAGCTTCAACAAAGGCTTAATCATTGAAGCTCTGGATGAAGCTGGTGCTGGGAAGAGAACTGATATGGCCAAGTTATCCAAAGCCACCCTCACCAACAAAATGATAGAGCAGCCCTTCAAATCTCCCTTACCTAAACAATCCTCCAAGCCAACCTCACAACCAAAACAGCCTATATCTAAATCTTCAAAACAACAAACCTCTCAACCTCCAAAACAATCAACCTCACAACCATCTAAACCAATCCCTTCACCCAAGAAACCCATCCAAGAGTCCACCAGTGAAGCACCAAAAAGAAAAAGAAGGTTGCTGAGGATGGAAGAAGAAGAAGAAGAAGAAGAAGAGGATGAAGAAGACAATCTGCCAATATCTGCTGTTCTTGAAATGAAGAAACTGAAGCCTAGGAGTCAATCACAAGCAATAACTCCTGAAACTCAAAGGCTGATAGTTAAGGTCAAAATTAAGAAGAAGAACAGCAGAAGCAGCATGATGAGCAGTTTCTTAAGATGGTTGACAAGGACTTCCCTCAGTCCTCATCTATTCAAGCCATGAAGATTCAAGCTCAAAGGGTGTACACTCTCATGCATACTTTTCAGCATCAAAAAGAGAGAGTGCGGATTTGGCCAGACCCCAGGGTAAGTTCTAGAATTCACAAGAAAAATTTACCAAGTAGATATCATGGCCAAGTAAGAAAGACTTTGAATGCTGCAATCATGTTGGCCATGGTAGTCTCACCCTGGGAAATCATTGAAGAATTCAAGAGAGCTCACACATCCAAATCAACTCCTATGTCTATCCTTGAGAACAAAATGATCAAGAAGGGGTTGCTGTACAAAAGACTTGAAGATCTTCAGAAGAGTGAACTCTAGTTGTTACTTGAAGGCTCTCATCCAGATGAATTCGCATATAGAGAGATAACAACTGTTGAGCTAAAGAATGGGAAGACAGTGAGGTACCTGTCTGAGTACTATGGGCCTGAGTTCTTCTTTGAGGGAGAAGCAGAAGAACTCACTAAGGAGAAACAAGTTGTTCTCCTTGAGGCCTATGTAAAGTCTTTCAGACTCATAAATGGGAAATAGGTTTCATGGTTGGGACAAGACTCTGTGTCCAATTTCCCCAAGACAGAGTTCCCTTCCATACTTAGCCAATCAAATGATTAGAAACCTTTTCCTGGCCTGTGCTTATCTGTTTACCTCTGAAGCTGATCAAGAGAGTACTTTTGCCAAAGAATAAGTGGGATCTTCAATAAAGTTAGAGGTTTTGGCTGCATTGGTTCAGGGAGAGTTTGTTGGACCAAAAGAACCAATGAGCCTGATCAGAAAAACCTCTAAGTCCCACAGACATTACAACTGCTGAAGACAATCACATCAGCTGAAGACATCAGCTGATTACAAAGAACTGAAGACAAAGTCTGAAAGCAAAGAACTGAAGACAAAGTCTGAAAGCAAAGAACTAAAGACAAAGTCTGAAGATGAAGTGCTGAAGACAAAGACTGAAGACCAGAGTGATCAGCAGTTGTCACAACAGCTGAAGTTGTTAACTTCAGTAGTTGTGATGGTTTTACTTTTCAGTACTTGTAACTTTAATATTTCAGTAGTTTATTGTTTCAGTAGTTATTAGTCAGTAGTTTTATGTAATTGTACTTAGCATTCACTGAGATGTAATCAGTTGTTGAGAACATCTTAGTAGTTTGCATATTTTAGTTGTTTTTGTAATTCTGTTAGATGTCACTGTCAAGTGACATCAGCAGACGTCACATTCCTCTATATAAGGGGTGTTGACCTAGCTGTATTTCTAACCGAAGCATTACGCGTGAATGAAAACATTCCTTTAACAGAAATATTCTCTCTATAATTGTGATTGATTTTCTTGCATATTCATCACCTTTCTTGCTTGAATTCGATCTCAATTCCTGATATTCCGCTGCATAATTCAAACCTAATTGATCCGATCCTATCAACCATACATAGCATCATCAATCACATCACATTCAACCTCATTCAACACCATAAAGTCAACTTACATCACCCCCAGGAACATCCCAAGCCAAAGCCTAATACTTCACTTTTTCTCAAATTCCAGAAATAAAACTAAGTCTTAAGAGCATGGGCATTATCCAGGCGCATGGAGACACTTAGGCGCATGGGAGCTTTGGGAGCATGGGCACTATTTGGGCGTATGACCCAACACTTAGGCATTCGGGCAACTTTCTAGGCACTATGCAGTCGCATGAGTGCTCGGACGCATGGGCAGTTTAGGCGCATGGGACACTTAGTCAAATCTGGCCTAAACCTAGGCGCATGGATACTATTTGGGTGCATGGGCTTTGGGCGCTTGGGGAAAACACTTAGGCAATTCGACCATTGGGCGCATGGGCCATATTCCAGGCGCATGGGCAATCAACTTACTCTAAACAACATATTTCAGTCCCCAATCCAACGTTTATCATGTTCTAGGCTTAGTACTAACATTCTAAGCCAAAGAAATACATACATAACATAATTATAACAATATAATCACCCAAAACAAACCCCACCCACAATCACATACACACATACATACGGGTATAAACACCCGTTTAATAAAAACGTTCATACATGTATCTCTAGCCCCAAAATAAGTTAAAACATGTAAAGAGGGGGTTCTAGAACTCACTTTATGCAACTTTGAGTATGACTTCCTTCAAACCCGTTTGTAATGAGTACAAACACCTAAAACCCACTAAAACACATACCTGAACACATAAATACATACATAAGCATATACCCAAGGCTAGAACTAGCCAAGAACAACTTAAAAACACCAAATCTTACCTTAAATACGGATTCTTCTTGTTCTTCTTCAAACACCCGAGAATTCTCTCTACTCTCTCTCTTTCTCCCTAAAACCTATTTCAAAAAGGATAAAGTAACATGGCAAGGGCGGCCATGTTGCTTTATCCACCAACTTTTATTCTTTTGTCTTTTTAACATATTTAGCCCCTCAACTTGGGTTAAATTGCATTTCTTTTTTTTTCTGTACTTTTATTCTTTCTTTCTCATCTTTTAAAATTTTCAGGTGTTACATAGCGTGCTTTCTAATTTCATTCATGTATATTGGTATCTCATTAAGTAAGCATTAAAGTCTTCCCCATGCGTTTTAAGTTTATTTTACTTGTGTTGTTGATTTTCGCTACACATGTAATTAAGCTTTATGTTTTACATGTAGGCGTCTTAACGTATGTTTTTGTTAACTTATAAGTATATAAATTGTTATTTGAGATTATATATTTTATTATATGTTTATTCTAGTGTTAAACCAACAAGGTTTTAGCAGTTGGTAGTTTGGGTCTCTGGACTTTGTTATATTGATGCTTTTCACCCTAAAGTTTGGATTTTTGTACATAGTTTAGTTATAATGACACTTATAGTTTCTAAGTTAGGTTACTGAATTAAAAAACCTTATATGTTATTTGAATTTCCTTAACGGTTCTTTATGCTTATTTTAAAAAATCGTCATTTTGTGTTGTTTAAAATGCGAATTATTACTTAGTAAATTACGGGTATCTTGAAAAGTATTCATATTTTGTTTACATCTTATAATATAATTTAGTCCTGAAATGTTAATATTAAGATCATAAGGTTTTCGTATCAGTTTTTGTATTGTAAGCGCATAATTGATCGCGTATTGGACGTGTGTTGTAAAATTTATTAAAATAATTTAATTCCTTAAATTTACTTCATGAAATATGATTATCGGTCATATGTTACTATAACTAATCACCTTTTTCTATTTTTGATGTTTTATAATGTGTTTTCTATTTTGTTATTTAACTACTTTTTGATGATAATTTTTTTATATAATAGCGAAAATAATAATTTTTATACATAAAAGTCATTATGTAAGAAAATTTGATATTTTTAGTTGTTCTTGTCTGTTTACATTTTTAATATTCGTGGTTCAACTTTTAATGTGTTTTCATGTTTGGGTAAATTTTGGTCTTATTTTGGATCATGGATTATTTTATTATGTTATATGGAACTATTATGTTTTGTAGGTTTAAATATTTTAGTATTATTACACCTTTAAAAATCAACTTATTTATCAATCGTATTTTCGTTCAACGTGAAAATCAACTTAAAAAATTATTAAATTCAAATATTATCTATTTAAACATTCTTAGGCTATAATAATGTTATTGTTTGTGAAAATATCCGGTTAGTCTCGTTAATTGCTAGTTAAGTTTCGGTTTTAGCATGTAAGGTCTTTTAATAAAGTTTTTTCCTTCCCAATAAGCCTCATATAATAAATAACATTTAAATATCCCAAGTTTCTAGATTTTAGATCCCAAACTTATTTTGTATTTTCTTGCAAAATATATATTTCCTAAACTCAATATTACAAAATAAAAAATGTATTGAATTCTTCGATACGAGGACTTCTCTTAAAAGAAGCATAGGAACAATGTACTAA
This sequence comes from Flaveria ramosissima, assembly GCA_025215565.1. Taxonomy (NCBI): domain Eukaryota; kingdom Viridiplantae; phylum Streptophyta; class Magnoliopsida; order Asterales; family Asteraceae; genus Flaveria; species Flaveria ramosissima. The sequence goes on from CM046034.1 coordinate 5,067,117, forward strand.
ATTGAAACTAAACTATAACTTCATGATTCATGAATATTTTTAATAACTTACTTTAATCATGTTTAACTTTTAGAAACTTAAGATTGTGATTTTAACATATCTTTAATTTGTATTTTCTCATTTTTATACAAAACCGGGTTTCTCGGGTTAACTAGTTTTGTAAAAAATGTGTTTATGGCTATCAAGGCTTTGTGAAACTTTTGTATCTTTATGTTACTAAAAATATGATGTTTAGATATTCATGTGTTGTTGGGGTGTCGTGGAATTTGTCGTGTAACTAAAGTGATGATACACAGTATTTTACTTGTTTTCGGGTTGTATTAAGTTACCTCGACATGATGGATGATTGAAGAAAGATTAAAGGCTTCTGTTGGGTCTTGAAATGATAAAGACGAGCTAACTAAAAGGGTGAGTTAGATAAGCCCCAAGAATAAGGACATAGAATATGTAAGTTTATTAAAGTGTAAGGGTTTGGGTGTGTGTGATATTACCTTGGCTTGAAATGGTTATTGTGACCCTTTTACTTGGCTGATCTTGGCTTTAATTAGGCTATAACTTCGAGCATATTTTTTTATTAAGAGTTTGAATAAAAAGGTGATTGTAACAAAGGATCTTATAAAGGGTTTGAGAGGATTTGTGTGAAAGAAAATGAAGTATGAGAAGTGTTGTAAAAATCGCTAGGCGTTAGTCGGGCAGTGAGGTAGGACTAGGAATTAATCGGGATCAGACTTATTTATATAATTTTGCAAGTTTATGTACTAATTTATACTTTTCTATGAATTAAATTACAAGTTTGAGGGATAATTTGTAAATTGGTGAATATTAAGGGCGTTAAATGTAAAAGTACACAAACTTAATTAAATCATTTAACTCTAAAGTTAAAACAACGGTTCCTTTTCCATCATTCCAGTCACTGGCGGTCGCACCCTTCCCTTGTTCCCGTCACCAGAGTCGCAAATCCTTGCCGGAGCTGACAAAATCGACAAATCCGGCGCCGGAATGGAAAAGTTTGGTGGTTATCATCGCTAGAACACCGCTGAAATCAGGTTTTACCAAATTTGACTAACTACTGCGTAGCACCTTTGATTTGGTGAAATCGAAGTGGCAAACCTCCGATTAGCGACTAATCAAAGGCTAGTCGCGATTTTTATAACACTGAGTATGAGAGTGCTGTGTGTGGTATCAAATGGGGGCTACAAATCTTGGTTAACACAATATCATGTCAAAGATTTAGTTGGTGTTTTGGTCAAGAATCCATGTAACAAATTTTTCATGGAAGGTTTAGTGTTAATTGCGTGGTTTGAAGGGTGATTTGACTAATCATATATTATAGAATTCTTTAATAACTTTTCATCTTTTTATAAAATGTGGTCTTTTTAATTAAGGTGTAGTCAAAGATTTAGTTGGTGTTTTGGTCAAGAATCCATGTAACAAAATTTTTCATGGAAGGTTTAGTGTTAATTGGGTGGTTTGGAGGGTGATTTGACTAATCATATATTATAGAATTCTTTAATAACATTTCATCTTTTTACAAAATGTGGTCTTTTTAATTAAGGTGCAAGATTTAAGTTAGTGTATGTAATTTGCAAGTATGTATTCATGTGTGTGTATCGTGGATGTATATACAACATATGGGTATAAGTATGTGTGTCATGAATGTATATATTTATATGTATACCTACATAATATATTCCATGTGTGTGTGGATATGTGTATTTATCATGTATGTATAGATATATATATATATATAGATATATATATATATATACATACATATATATATATATATATATATATATATATATATATATATATATATATATATATATATATATATATATATATATATATGTGTATATATATATGCACAAGTGTGACTGTGTGAATTGTATGCATATGTGTGTATGGATGTAATTATACACACACACACCGATATGAGTGTGTGTCGTATATGTATGCATGTGTGTGTATATATTATGATTTTACTTTATTCTAGATTAGTAAACATTTGGTATAGATACTAAGATTTTGCATTGGGAGGTTTGATGTGCAATGTCTAGTTTTGTAGGTGATTTGATCATACAAGACTTTTATAAATTTATTAGTTGTTTTATGTACAATACTTGTCTTATTATACAAAAGGTTAACTCTTGATATTTTATATTATATATATGTATATATATAAGTGTATGCATGTATTTTTGTAATTTTTAATGGTTAGACAAGTACATGTTTTGAGTATCTATGAATATGTATATAATTGTATTTAGTGAGTTATTTTTTTAAGGTTTATGATTATATGATTTTTATTAAGTCAATACTTTATTATTTGATGTATATTTAGTATTTCACATTTTACATAATCATGTTTTTATAAGTTTTTATTCTATTGAGTGATCATAATTTTATAAGTTTACGTTTATAAGTTTACGGATTCTTTTAGTGGTGATTGTTGCTCATTGGGCATCCGTTGATTTATTTTGGGTTTTATTGATGTTGGCTTTTAGGTATTGCCTTTAATTTTATTAGGCCAAGCCCCTATTGTTTTATGGTTCAAGGCCCATTAAAGTCTTAGTGAAATTTTAGGCCTATTAAGGTATTGGATGCAAGACCTATATCAGTTTGATGAGTCAAAGCCAATTATGTTGTGTGGGTCGTGTGGGTTTTTAAAAAAATTTCTAGGCCTAAAATTTAGGGTTGTCACAGACGTCTTCTCATACATGTTTAACAACGCATCCATAATGCATTTCGTTGTCGTTTCCTTCAGAATATTAAAAGCAGCATTCTTGGATAACGAGACTGATAACAAAAACAACTTTCATGTCAAGTGCAACCTAAATAGCATCTGAAGTCTTCTTTGGTTTCTTACTGACTAAAGTGGCTTCCAAATCTTTCTGAACCAACAAATCCTCAAATTACATCTTCCACCATTTGAAATCTTTACCATCAAATTCACTATTCTTGTTTTCTTGTCCTCGGTCATTATTCCAAACTATAGATGATTAACAATCGAGTCAGAACTGAGAATAGTGACAAACATAACAGTGGCCCGCTACATGAACTTGATTATTGCTCTATTGACCACTATTCTATATAACCAATTACTAAAAAACTAAAAGCAAACAAGTTTATTAATGCACCCGAGTTTTAAAAGTAGCAGACAATCAAATTGCCTAGTTAGAATTAACCTTAATCCAAATAGCAATACCATGGAACCAAAATCCTAGTTCGACGATGACGAATGCGAAGACTGTATCAGCGATGATAGAAGAAACCCTAATTCAACAGACACACGGCGACCACAAAATCCTTGTTTGATAGATAACATGCGGTAAGAAATTCGGGTTCGTATGAATCTTTAAAAAAATTTTAGAGTAATCAAGAACCAGAAGCTCTAATACTAATTGTTAGGATGGTAACACACAAACACGCAATAGAAAATAATAAACGATAAGAGACAAAAGAGATTCATAAAGCTTCGGTCTTGGTGTGCGACCTACTTTCTCTTTCGGCAACTAGGGTTTATCTTTTATTGAGTGATAATGATTGCAAGTACAAAAGATATATTTATTGACTATAATTAAGGTTAATCCATTTAGTTAACTATTTAACTAAACTAAACTCATTTAGAACTTGGCTAACCAAACCCAATCGCCCCAAATTTAATCTACTTGAAAGCTACACCCTACAAGAATTAGTTCAATCAATAAGGAAAGTCGAGTCGTGCTAGGATTTGGATTGGCTCAACTTGGTTTGTAACTGCAGGACCGTTGAAGGGTATGCACTTACAACACAACAACACAATGAGGAGATTTACTTAGAACACTTAACAGATCAAATAGGGAACTGGTTAACTTTTAGTGAAAGATGCGAAGAACACAAGTAAGAATGAGACATTACAAGATAAACAACACATGTAATTGGTTTTCAAGAATGTTGTATATTGCTTCTCATGTTCTATTACAAATGTTACAAATCATACTTAGAAAGTTACAAGTACTTGAGATACATATACTACATCCTACAGCAGGTCATACTTTGAAGGCCAGCTGGATACATAAGACTAGACAACTACAAAATCAAACGTAGAGTCAAAAGGCAGATTTGCCTTTTGACTAGTGATTATGACATGCCATAGCTAACATCCTAATATATTACAAAAAGGATAAAAGTACTTAAAGTAGAAAGCACAGACTCAAGACCTCAATGTACAGTTACTAAAAGCATGGACCTTTTCACAAACTCATGTAAGTTGGTGACTTTACAGAGTTGCAGCGTAAAGGTGTCCAGCTTTATGGTAAAGTACATCAGATAAAAGCATGTCTCTAAAAGTCTTTGGAAGAAATCTGTCTTCACTCTTTGGCTTCGGAAGACTTTATCTTTGAAGCTTCGGAAGATTTCACTTTTGGCTTCGGAAGATGTTGGTCTTAGCTTCGGAAGATTTTACACTTAAGAGTATTTCTAGTGTTAGATGTAAAACTTCCGAAGCATTTCTACTTATGTACTTCAGTGCATGCATGCCGAGAGACTTTGGATGTTTTGGCTGCATCGGACTTATAGGAATTCTTACAAACTCCCCCTAGGCTGATGCTACCAAAACATTTGAAGATCTTTAGTTGTTGACAGTCCTCATAAAAATGATGACCATGCCCTTCTTCATTAGATGGCAGGATCACTCAGACTTTCATAATATCTTCTCATCTCAAAGAGATCATGCAGAGGTAGGTTGAATAAGTCTTGCCATGTATAGACATCTTCACCACCTTGATCTCTGATCAGATGCCATCTCTCTGGATTAGTTATGAAGGTCCATGATAAGATGGGTCTCTCAGCTGCAAGAGGAGCCACTTGAATTGGAATTGATTGGGCTGCCTCTTCATGCACTTCCTCAGGTTGATCTGACTCAGCCTGAGGTGTAGAGGTGGATGATTCAGGCTTCTTCTTATTCTTCTTTGACTTTGGTTTGGAAGCCATCCTCCTCTTCCTCTTTGAAGACTTTAACTAAGAAGACTGGTCTGCAGCACCTTATTGATCAGTTTTGTCCTGCTCAGTTGGGTGTTCCTCCCTCACAGGTTCAGAAGGAGAGGGAGTTTGACCCTGCTGTGGATCAGAAGATGAAGCTTGCTGAGGCTCAGCAGGAGGTCTAGGTTGTGTTGTCTCAAATTGTTCAACCTTAACATCCACTTCATGTGGAGCTTGACTTGGAGGGGAGTGTAAGTCAATTAGCTCTCCACTCTTGATCTTCTGCTTGATTACCCTGATGTGCTCATCCATTGTAGATAGAGACATAGGGCCAAGTCTCCTTCCGGAGAATCCATACAGCTACAAGAAGCTCATCATCCTTTGTTTGTCAACAGACTTCTTCATACTCTTTTGGATGATGGCTCTTGACTTTGCAGCCTCTTCCCTCATCTTTCTCTTTGTTTCCTTTTGTTCTTTGAGCACTCGAAGTTCAAGCTGTTTGAGATACTCAAACTCAATGTACTCAAAGGACAAGGGAAGAAGTGCATATGCCTGGTAGAGACCTGTGGCACTCAGGCAGTTGATCATGTTTTGCCTATCTGTTTCCTTGTCTACCTGAGGTTCTTGTGTAGCAGCCACAGTCTCTTGCACTTGGCTTTCTTGAACTGGGGAGAGAGTAGGAACATGCTTGTATAATCTTTTCTATCTTTTCTCCTTTTTAAATTGGAGAAGTAGCCTTGCATCCTCTGCTTCCTTCATCTCTCTTGACACTTTCATGTCAGCCAGTTCATTAAGTTCCTCTAAGGGAAGAGATATAATCTCATCTATGTCATAGTTCCTGGTCTGCAGGTAAGTATTCCTGACTGCCCTCAACTCATCATTTTGAGTGTTTGGTCTGAGGGAAGCCCTGATTGCAGCTTGCATAAAGCCTGAAGACCCAGAGGAACTTTCTCCCCTTAGCTTCCTCTTCCTCTCTCTCTCCTCCTCCTCAATCTCCTCAGGAGTTAGAATCCTTTTCCCTTTGTCACCCACAGACCTTTGTGACACATGGTGGAGAGAGCTTTGGCCTTCATTGCTTGGTGTAGCATCCAAGCTGAGACACCTTCACCAGCAGGTGTTTCACTAAGGGGATGAATTTCTGAAGTAGTTTGCAGGATCGGGTTTGTCACTTAAACACTTGGATTTCTCTCAAACTCACTTACACTCAAATCAGATGAAGTAAAGTCTTTTACAAGAGTTGATAATAATATAATAAGTAGCAAAGAACACACAGAAATAATTTTCAAGGCACTTGTATATATTACTTCTCAACTCAAGATATTACAAGACTCTTACAAGCATAAAACATGAGTTACAATGAGAAACTATATATACTAGATCCTACAGCCGGATATACTTTGATACCAGCTGGAAACCTAAGACTAAAGCATATACTACAATGCTAAAGTTAAGGTATCTTAGATAAAGTATTATCTAAGATATGGTAGTCATGACTTACCTTTTGTCACCAACTAAAGATGGCAACTGTACTAACATATAAAGGTAACAGTGGAATAAAGTATGGTCAACTACATGGCTTTTGAGAAAACGCCATGCAGTATCTCAGAGGTCTGCAACGGAGTGTCAGGGAGACCATACTTATGTCCATTGGATATAGTAGTGTCTTCTGAAGGTAAGTTGGCTTCGGAAGAACAAGTTCTTCCGAAGCCACTTATACTTCGGAAGAGGCTTCTATACTTCCGAGGCTTGAGGACTTCTTTACTTCGGAAGTTGACTTCAGATCTTTCATTCTAAGTCTTGATCTTCGGAAGTAAGTTCTTTGTCTTCGGAAGTTGGAGTTTTCCTTCGGAAGTTAGTTTTACACTTTGTCTTCGGAAGAGTTCATTTTTCCTTCGGAAGTTCCACACTTAGCTTCAGAAGTCCTTTATTTGTTGTACTAAAATATTCTAAGTGATTCGGTTTTGGTTGCACCAGCCTTTCTAGATCCAACAAACTCCCCCTAAGCTGATGCTACCAAAACCTCACTTGTTTCTGCTTCTCAAAGCTTTCAACACCAGGGACAGAAGATATTTGTCTGTCTCTTTGTTCTTCCCTGAAGTGGTGCTGAGAAGCTTGTACAAGTCATTGGAGGATAGGAGATCCAGTCTATCACTCTGAATGACATGTACCCTCTGTTGCGTCCCCCTGAAAAGAGTTAGTTGACGGGAGTTATAATCATTCTCCCATCTAACTATGGATTCAAGTTCAGGACCTTCAACCATTTGTAGAAAGGCTTTGCCTTTAGTTGTTGATCCATTCCTTTTCTCCTCCTCTCTCAGTTTCAACTCTTCTTCAACCTTGCTCCTAGCAGTTAGCTCGGCCATATGAAGACCGTCTAGATGATTCCTGATGTGGGCATGATAGGATAGGATCTAGTTTGATCAATTAGATTTGAATTTGCAGCGGAATATAACAGAAATAAGATCAAATTCAAGCAAGATAAGTATGAATATGCAATCACACAATGACGATTATAGAGAGAGAACTTTTCTGTTAAAGGAATATTTTCATTCACGCTAATGCTTCGGTTTCAAAACAACTAGGTCAACATTCCTTTTATAAAGGAATGTGACGTCTGCTGATGTCACTTGATAGTGACCTCTAACAGAATTATACAAACAACTGAAACTATGCAAACTACTGAGAATGTTCTCAACAACTGATCACATCTCAGAGAATGCTAAGTACAAGAACATAAAACTACTAAACTAAAACTACTGAAACTATAAACTACTGAAAGGTAAATTACAAGTACTGAAAAGGAAAACCATCACAACTACTGAAGTTAATAACTTCAGCTGTTGTGACAACTACTGATCACTCTGGTCTTCAGTCTTTGTCTTCAGTACTTTACTTTCAGACTTTGTCTTCAGACCTTGTAATCAGCTGATGTCTTCAGCTGTTGTAATTTCAGCAGTTGTAATGTCTGTGGGACTTAGAGGTTTTTCTGATCAGGCTCATTGGTTCTTTTGGTCCAACAAACTCCCCCTGAACCAATGCAGCCAAAACCTCTAAGTTTATTGATAATCCCACTTATGCTTTGGCAGAAACACTCTCTTGATCAGCTTCAGAGGTAATCATGTAAGCACAGGCCGGGAAAAGGTTTTTGATCTTTTGATTGGCTAAGTGTGGAAGGGAACTCTGTCTTGGGGAAGCTGGACACAGAGTCTTGTCCCAACCATGAAACCTATTTCCCATTGATGAGTCTGTAAGACTCTCTTGCATAGGCCTCAAGGAGAACGACTTGTTCCTCCTTGGTGAGTTCTTCTGCTTCTCCCTCAAAGAAGAACTCAGGGCCATAATATTCAGACATATATCTTACTGTCTTCCCATTCTTCAACTCAACAGTTGTGATCTCTCTGTATGCAAATTCATCTGGATGAGAGCCTTCTAGCAACAACTGGAGTTCACTCTTTTGAAGATCTTCAAGTCTCTTGTATAACAGTCCCTTCTTGATCATTTTGTTCTCAAGTATAGATTGAGGGGTTGTTTTTGAGTTGTGTGCTCTCTTGAATTCTTCTATAATCTCCTAGGGTGAGACTACCATGGCCAATATAATTGCAGCATTCAAGTCTTTTTCACTTGGCCATGATATCTACTTGGTATGTTTCTCTTGTGTATTCTGGAACTTACCCTGGGGTCTGGCCAAATCCTCACTCTTTCTCTTTGATGTTGGAATGTATGCCTAAGAGTGTACAGCCTCAGAGCTTGTTTCTTCATTGCTTGAATGGATGAGGACTGAGGGAAGTCCTTGTCAACCATTTTGAGAAATTGCTTATCATGCTGCTTCTGCTGTTCTTCTTCTTCAATCTTAACTTTAACCATTTGCCTTTGAGTTTCAGGAGTTATTGTTGTTGGTTGACTCCTAGGCTCAGGTTTCTTCATTTTGATCACAACAGAGATTAGCAGACTATCCTCTTCATCACCTTCTTCTTCTTCTTCTTCCATCCTCAACACCCTTCTCTTTCTTTTAGGTGCATCACTAGTGGTAGATTGAGTGGGTTTCTTAGGTAAAGGAGTTGGTTTTGAGGGTTGTGAGGTTGGTTGTTTTGAGGGTTGTGAGGTTAATTGTTTTGGAGGTTGTGAGGTTGATTTTGAGGGTTGTTTTGGTAAGGGAGATTGTAAAGGCTGCTCTATCATTTTGTTTGTGAGGGTGGCTTTGGATAACTTAGCCATGTCAGATCTTTTCCCAGCACCAGCTTCATCCAGAGCTTCTATGATCAGACCTTTGTTGAAGGTTTCAGAAGAGCATATTTTGGTGGTTATCTCCAAAATGCTATCTCTAGACCATGACTTGACTTCAATGATAGGTCTTCCTAAGTGTTTTGATAAGAATCTGATCATAGCCTCCAATCTTTCCCTTTCTTTCTTATTGCAGCCTGCCTATCTATTTTCAATCTCCTGAATCTCAAGCCTTCTGATCTCAGAATCAAGTTTGGCAGTATCAAAGCCTTGTCTGAAGAGCTGATCAATAATCCTGTCCATGGATCTGCTGTGTTGCTCATCAGCTTCTTTGATCATTTCCTCCAACTTCTTCTCATCCTCAGCAGCACTTTTCTTTCTTTTGTAAGTAATTATCTCTTTTCCTTTATTCTCTTTGACTTCTTCCTCTTCAATTCTCTTTCTTTTATCATCTTTCACTGACTTAGACTCCCCTTTTTTGGTTGCATTGGGTTCAGGGGTTTGAATGTCAGAAAGTTTCTTTGACACAACATCATCCACAAGGGTTTGAAGATTTGAGGAAATCCTCTCATCAATGGTTTGATGGACAATAGTAGAGATGATGGGAGTGATGAGAGGTAAGAAAGATTTAAAAGCAGCAACCATTTGCTCAGAGGGGTTCTCTCCCTGAGAAATGGTGCCTGAACCAGAGGCTGGGGACTTATTTGATGAGAGTGGCTTAGTGTTTGGGAGAGCTTCAACAGAAGCTGCCATCTGTGGGTTAATTGGGGCAGATAAACTTGATTCCTGAGACATTTTGGGAAGCAGTTCTTGTAATCTGCAAACCTCAGCCTCAAGAATGGTGTTTTGGGCTAGAACTTCAAAGAAAAAGCCCAGGTCATCATTAGTGTTAGCTGAATCAGCTGACCTCCTGAGTAAATCAGGATGAACATGTGCTGAGTGTAGATCAGTAATCACATGTTCCCTTTTGTCTTGGAACTGGGGACTTCCTGCCTCAGGATTAAGTCCTTCATTGGCAGTTGCCTCTGGTGAGGTCTTAGAGACGATACCAGCTTCATCATGTTCATGTGTTGAAACAGGGGAGGAGGTAGCCTCACCAGATGTTCTAGTCTCCACATCTACACTGGAAGATTGAACTTTATAATCCCTATGCTGTGGGTTGTCATCTACATCATAATCCTCTCCCTCAGCTGTTGAGGTTTTTCCAGTGTTAACAGGTTTCTGGGGAGGGGTAGAGGAATGTAGTTGAGTTAGCACTTGTGCAATGACTGCAGTTGGGCTAGTAGGGGTGGTTTCAGTGGGAGATGGAGGTGAAAAGGATTGCACCCGGGGTGAATGGTGCTCTTCAATGGCAATCTTCTCAAGTGAGAGAGATTCCAGTAATGTGGCTTCCCCAATGTTGGTTGCATCAGGATCCTGTTGAGAGGATACCTGAGCAGTTTCAGCTGGTGGAGTCGTTGAAACTACAAGGGGATTAAGACTAGTAGTTTCATCCTGCGTTTGTGCTGCAGGGGCAACATTAGGGGACTCAACTCCCTGAGTAGCCTTTTTGGGTTTCTTGGATTTTGGTTTGGAGGGGACTTTAGATCTGGAGGTGGAGGCTGTGGGTTCCCTCTGCTTGGGTTTTAGCAGTTTGGCAGCCTCTTTGAGTTGTGGATTGGAGTTGTGCCTGGAGTATACCTCTGGCAAAACTACCAGAGCAGGGACTCCAAGGCCAACAAGGCCATCAGATTTTAATTGATTAAGAATTATGGCCATAAGAAACCTTGGATATAATATCCATCTATTAGCCACAGGTTTCATCGCCAAATCTTTTAATTCCAAAAATTTTATTTCAGAAAAATTTAGACTTTGGCGTTCAAGGATAGAATACAATACCTGTTGCCACCTGGATGACATTTGATCCCATGAAGATGTTTTGGGGGCAAGACAAACATTGATCATATGGAAAATGAGCCGCTCAACATCATGGAAGTGCCTCTTTAAAATAGTAGTAGCACTTAGGTCACCCTCATAACCATGATTAACAAAGGATAAATCAATGGTGCCTTTGGGGTATCTGGTGACATAGGTGGCATCATTCAGGTCTAGGGTTTGACGAATGATCTCAGAAGTGATGACCACCTGTTTCTGGTTGACAAACGACTGGAGAGTGATCGAGTCATCATTCTCAGTAGTATGAACAGTGATGTTTGTCCAGAATTGGCAAAGGGTATCAGAATAGATGGTAGGATTCAAGAGAAAGGCTGTGCGATATTGGGAATCAACCATCAAATCAATGGCAGCATCAAACTTGTTCCAAAAGGCTGATTTGGTAAGGTAAGCGACACAGTTGTGTCGAGGTTTGATTTGCATGGTCGCCATTAATGGAAGATGAACGTTTGGAAAGTGAGTTATGAAAAGTTTGAAGTTAAGGTTAGGTATATATAGGTTATGAAACGGCTGAAAGAAAACAACTGAAAGTTTGGAGTGAGTCATCAGTTGTTAGAAAACAACTGAAGACATGATTTTAACTTTCAGATGTTGTAAACAACTGAAGACTTGGTGTTGGTCATCAGTAGTTGTAAACTACTGAAGACTTGGTTTTGGCTTCAGTTGTTTTGAAATGAAACAGTAGTTGTTGTCGTCAATTCACAAAGTTCAGCTGTTTCAATGACCTTAACACTTACTCATCAGATCATCTGATTTTCAGATGTTTCATTGGTCATCAGTACTTATCTATTATAAAAGACATCAGTAGTTTGAACTACATCAGTACTTTTCAACAAATGAAGTACTTCAGTACTTTTAAGTAGTTTAGTCTTCAGTAGTTATAAAAACTGCTAAGATAAAATGACTTATCAGCACTTATTTTTGACAGCATTATACTAATGCTCATCAGTATTTATTGACTAAGAGCATCAGTAGTTGTCAAATTATTCTAGTTGCAGCATACCAAGCCTGAGTACAAGATTATGAAAAGTTGCACTGTCCAAAGGCTTAGTAAATATATCTGCAAGCTCATCAGCACTAGGCACAAACTTTGGATCAATCAGACCTTTTTCATAACAATCCCTGATAAAATGATGTCTGATCTCAATATGTTTGGTCCTAGAATGCTGGACAGGATTCTTAACAATACAGAGAGCTGAAGCACTATCCATTAGTAAAGGAGTCTTAGTCTCTATAATGTCATAATCCAATAATTGATTTTGAAGCCAGAGTACCTGAGATGTACAGCTTGCAGCTGCAATGTACTCTGCTTCAGCTGTGGATGTAGCAACTGAAGTTTGTTTCTTACTCTGCCAAGAAACTAAACAGTTGCCTAGAAATTGACATCCACCAGAAGTTGATTTTCTGGTTAACTTACACCCTGCATAGTCACTATCAGAGAAAGCAACTAATTTGCAAGAGTGCCCAGTGGAATACCAAAGTCCTAGAGATTGAGTTCCTTGCAAATATCTAAAGATCCTCTTGACTGCAATCATATGGGAATCTTTAGGTGCAGCCTGAAATCTAGCACAGACACAAGTTGCAAACATAATATCTGGTCTAGAAGCTGTAAGGTACATCAAGGAACCAATCATACATCTGTAAAGAGTTTCATCAACTGCTTTACCTTTTTGATCAGCATCCAGTTGTGTGTTGCTGCACATGGGAGTAGAACAAGGTTTACAGTTTTGTAAATCAAACTTGGTTAACAAATCTTTTGTGTATTTTGACTGATGAATGAAAGTTCCATCAGCCATTTGTTTGATTTGCAAACCCAGAAAGAACTGTAATTCTCCCATGGCACTCATTTCAAACTTTTGTTGCATCAATTTAGTAAATGCATCACACAACTGTGGATCAGAGGATGCAAAAATAATGTCATCTACATAAATTTGAACAAGGAGCTTATGCATGCCTACTTTCTTAATGAACAAAGTTTTATCTATGGAGCCTCTAGTGAAATTATTTTGAAGAAGAAAGTTAGATAGTGTTTCATACCAGGCTCTGGGTGCTTGTTTCAACCCATAAAGAGCCTTATCAAGCTTATACACCCAATCTGGATGTTTATGATCTTCAAAACCTGGTGGTTGACACACATAAACCTCTTCTTTTATTTTACCATATAAAAATGCCTTTTGACATCCATTTGAAAAACTTTAAGGTTATGGAAAGCAGCATAAGCTAAAAACAATCTGATTGCCTCCAGTCTGGCTACAGGGGCAAAGGTTTCATCATAATCAATACCTTCTTGTGAAAACCCCTGTACAACCAGTCTGGCCTTGTTCTTGACAATTTGGCCTTTTTCATCAGTTTTATTCCTAAACACCCATTTAGTGCCTATTGCACACTTACCTTGGGGTAGAGGAACCAGTTCCCACACTTGCTGTTTTTGAAATTGAAGAAGCTCAAGCTGCATGGCTTCAACCCATCCATTGTCCCTTAATGCCACATGATAATTCTTTGGCTCTTGCTGACTGATGAAGAGAGCATAGAGACAGAAATTGGACAATTGACTTCTTGTTGAAACACCAGCATTAATGTCACCAATGATCTGGGACATGGGATGATTCTTCAATTCTTGATACTCAATAATATCTGTGCAAGTGTTTGTAGGAGATTCAGCAGCAACAGATGTTGATTCAGATTCTTGAAACCTAGACTGAGATGGCAGTTCAAATGAAGTAGAGGATTCAGAGATTTCATCAGCATTTGTTGTGGATGGAACTGCTGAAGCTACAGAACATCAAGTGTAGTAGATACAGGCAGATGATCACTACAACTTGCATTTATACCATCAGATGGAGAGGATGGAACTTCAGAAACAATAACAGGTGGAGACTGATATGGAACATATTGCAGTATGTCCAAATCAAACAACTCAACAGGGTTTTGAGGAATTTTGTCTTTTGGAGATTCATTAAACTTGACATGCAAAGTTTCTTCAACAATCTTTGTTCTGCAATTATAAACTCTGTATGCCTTGCAAGTAGATGAATACCCAACAAAATACCCTGCATCCACCTTGGATTCAAACTTCTGAAGTGGATTCTTTGTGTTAAGAATATAACAGGGACACCCAAATGTCCTAAAGAATGAAATTAGAGGAGCCAAATGATGTAATAACTCATAAGGAGTCTTCATCAACCTCTGATTCACTAATACCCTATTCTGTACATAGCAATCTGTGTTGACAGCTTCAGCCCAAAAGATTAGTGGCAAACCTGAGTCAGCCAACATTGTCCTTGCGGCTTCAATAAGGGTCCTGTTCTTTCTCTCCACCACTCCATTTTGCTCAGGAGTTCTTTGAATACTATATTGTCTTTTGATTCCCTTAGACAAATAGAATTCATCAAGAGTGTGATTCCTAAACTCTGTGCCATTATCACTTCTCACACATTTGACTGGAAGTGAATGCTGCTTTTCCACATGCAACACAAAATAAATGATGATTTGAGCAGCCTCATCCTTGGAATGCAAGAAGAAAGTCCATACATATCTGGAATAATCATCCATAATTACCAGACAGTATTTTTTCTTTGCCATACTCATTACTCTAATAGGACCAAAGAGATCCATATGCAGTAATTACAAGCAGGCAGTGGACTTGGGTTCTTTTATAGGAGGGAATGAAACTTTGTGTTGCTTCCCTTTTAAGCAAGCTGGACAATTATCATCACATTTGAACTCCTTCAATGGCAAACCTCTCACTAAACCATGATGAATAAGCTGATTCATGTTCTTAAGATTCACATGACCAAGCCTTCTATGCCATAGTTCAGATTCTTGAGGAGAGGCTTTGGAGAACAGACATGGATGGCCTTTAAGATCGATTTTCTTTGATAAATCTAAGGCATATACTCTTCCAATCCTGTTGGCCTTCAGGAGAGTATATTCATCCAATATCTTGTCAATCTTTTACAAAACTTTGGAAGACAGAATCCGACAGTTTTGACTTGTGAAAAGTGCAACATGCCCTTTATCACACATTTGACTGACACTCAATAGATTGTACTTGAGGTTCTCCACATGGTTAACATCATCAAATCTTATTTCCCCATTTGAGACAAATCCTTTTCCAATGATGTAACCCTTGGCATCATTTCCAAAAGAAACAAATCCCTTCTTCCCTTGAGAATAATCATGAAGAAGAGAGCTGCTCCACTGTCATATGCATGGATCCTCCACTGTCTACATACCAAAAGAAACAAATCCCTTCTTCTTTAGCATGCTGAAGAACCCTGCATTTTTCACAAAAATTAGTTAGCCTTTGAGACCCAAACCTTTTTGGTTTTGGGTCTGTTTTCATCAACAGATTTTAAACTAACTGATTTTGCATGATTAACAGCTTTTGAAGATGTAGATGGTGCTGAAAAGGATTCCTTTGATTTTGGCTTAGGTGTCCTTTTCAGTGGTTTAATCACAGAAACATCTAATTGGTTAACTCTCCCCAATAGATGTTGAACCATCATAACAAGTTGTGTCTGATTGGTTGTCAAAGTTTTCAACTCAGTTGACACATCAGTACTTGTTGGTGATTTGTTCTTGTGATTCACCACATCCTCCTTTTAAAGACACAGACTTAGTCTGAGTTTTTGATATTCCATGAGGAATATTTGCAGCTGTTGTGTGACAAACCCCTTCCTTCTTTGTGACTTTTTGAAAAAACTTTGGTTTATCAGATTGAGATGATTGTGGTACAAACTTGGTTTGCAATTCATCCTTTATTTTATGTATTTTCTTCTTAATGATTTTCTCTTTGTTGAATTTTAAACCCTTGTTATACCAGCATTCATCAGTAAGATGATTAAACAAACCACATATTTCACATGGCTTTCTTTTCATCTTTTGTTGATCAACTGCTGAAGATGATGAAACTACTGAAGATTTGTTCTTCAGTACTTTCTTCCTTTCAGTACTTTTGGGAATTACTGAAGGATTTGCAACAACTGAAGATTTGTTCTTCAGAAGTTTTCTATCAGTACTTTTGAGATTCCTGATAGACCTTTCAGCAGTTGTCAAGCAATGCTTGTTTTCCTCTGATTTGAAATGCTCTTCAGGTGTTGTGTTTTGCCCTTCAGTACTTTGAGTACTTTGTGGAACAACACCTGAATTACTCAGTTTCTTCTTGATCATGTGTTTAGAAGCAGTGGGACCATCAGCAATTTGATTAGCTGAGGTAATACACGACTCATCTCTGATTTTGAATTATCATTTGAGGATGAGACACATGATGATGTGGTTTGGGAATTACAATCATCCTCAGATTTTACTTCTAGCTTGGGAGTAAAATCTGTAGGAGGTATGGTATGATTATACCCAATCCCAAACTTCACATTAGAAGCTGTTTGCTTACTGAGAAGCATTTCAAATCCCTTGCATGATGTTACCCAACGTTCACAATTAACTTGAGTAGCTGCAAGTGTTTCTTTGAGATTCTTGTGATTTTCCAAAATGACCTCTACCTTTGCTTTTTCATCAGTGATTTGACACTTTAGTTTATAAATCTCCTCATCCTTCTCTTTTAAAACAGACTCAAACTCAGCTTTTCTTTTGGAAATTGCTTTTTCTAGGTCAAGGTTTTGATTAATTAAAGCTACATTTGCTTCCCTAATTGAAACAAAAGCAGCTATGCATGACTCAGAACATAACTTGGCCTTAGCCTCAGAAGATACCTGTGGTACCTGTGATGATGAAGAATTTCCATCAGTAGACTCCAGGGCCATTAGAGCAAGATTTCCAAAAGGGTTTTCACCACCATGTTGACCAGCACCAAAATAGTTGTTCAGAATAACCAGAGACATCATCTGGTAAGCTGCTCCAGTCAACAACCTCATGGGTGAAAAAGCTCTGATGAGATTGAGATTGAGATTGTTGATTTGTTTGAGATGGTTGAGGATCAGGTAGAGCATGTGGTTGTTGAGCCATGGGTACAGGAACCTGACTAGACTGAGGCATGTAAAAACATGGATAAGGATATGGCATTGGACTTTGAGGAACAAAGAATGCAGGAGATGATTGATGTTGTGAATGATGATCAGAACTGGTAGAATGTTGCCCTTTGGATTGTGAGCTATTGCTTGGAAAGTCACAAGGGTGCAGATGAGTTAGATCCAGATGATCTACACTCTCTAGCAAAATGTCCAAGTCTATGGCACTTGTGACATCTCAACTTGCTCTTATCAAAACCAACTTTGGTTTTGCCAGAGAGACCAGGGAATTTTCTACCTGTTCTTTTGTAAAACTTTGAGATCTGATATTGATCAATGCCATTTGGCTCAAAATATCCATCTCTTCCAGATCATCATCAGCAATTCCTTTCAAATCATCCATCAGAAACACAAGTTATCAACACTAAAACCTGAGTTACCCTCAACTCCAACAAAAGCATGATTTCCACTGTTTGAAGAGAAATCAATATGCTCATCATATGAACTTTCAGATGAAGCATATTCGACTCATGACCAACCAGAGCAGTGTTTCCTGGTACAAGTCATCAGTGAGCTTTCCAGATGAAGATAGTTTCCTTTTCTGTTCTATCTCTCTCTCAAATGTTAAGAGTTTCCCATGAAGTTGGGTGAGAGATAGAGTATCCATTTGCACTGGAGCGTAGGACAATGGTATAAGTGTCCCATCTCTCAGGCAGGGATCTGAGGAATCTGTTATTCATCTGGCTGTTTGTATATTCATGTTGAACCATTTTTAGCTCAGATATCAAACATGAAAATCGCTCAAACTGTTGAGTCAATGTCTCACCTTCCTATGAGAGAATGTCTCATATCGCTCGCTGGGCAAGATTCTCTATTGTTTGCTAGACCTTCATCAGTTCCTCCAAATTGTTCTTTCAGAGCAACCCAAGATCATGAGCAGGTTTCATGATGCATAAGCCCAGAGTAGATTTCATTAGGCAGTGCCATGGCCAGAATTCCATGGGCTTTAGCATCAATTTCAAACAGCTTTAAATCCTCATCAGAATATTGTTCCTTCTTCTTCGGAACCATCTCATTGGTTTCAGGATTACTCACCATAGGCTTATATGGTCCATGAACCACTGACTTCCAACAACCTGAACTGTTAACAGACAGGTGATGGAGCATTCGGCGTTGCCATATGTTATACTCACTCCTAACAAGCATCGGAGGCTTAGTTGAGGAGCCAGTATTGTGAGGATCATTGATTGAAGTAGTCATTTTCACCAATTCAACCAAATTCAATGAGATTAAAATCAGTCTAGCTTAAAAACTCAACAACACAATTTGAATCTCAAATTAATTGACCGAAGCGACAGAAAATCAAACTCTATAATCAATTCTTGCAAATTTGCTAATTCGATCAAACTTAGATATCAAAAGAGCAGTTTCAATGATCAATTGTTAAATCGATCAATGATTAACCAGCTCTGATACCATTTGATAGGATCGGATCTAGTTTGATCAATTAGATTTGAATTTGCAGCGGAATATAACAGAAATAAGATCAATTCAAGCAAGATAAGTATGAATATGCAATCACACAATGACGATTATAGAGAGAGAACTTTTCTGTTAAAGGAATATTTTCATTCACGCTAATGCTTCGGTTACAAAACAACTAGGTCAACATTCCTTTATAAAGGAATGTGACGTCTGCTGATGTCACTTGATAGTGACATCTAACAGAATTATCAAACAACACTGAAACTATGCAAACTACTGAGAATGTTCTCAACAACTGATCACATCTCAGAGAATGCTAAGTACAAGAACAAAAACTACTAAACTAAAACTACTGAAACTATAAACTACTGAAAGTAAATTACAAGTACTGAAAAGGAAAACCATCACAACTACTGAAGTTAATAACTTCAGCTGTTGTGACAACTACTGATCACTATGGTCTTCAGTCTTTGTCTTCAGACTTTGTCTTCAGTACTTTGTCTTCAGTACTTTGTCTTCAGACCTTGTAATCAGCTGATGTCTTCAGCTGTTGTAATTTCAGCAGTTGTAATGTCTGTGGGACTTAGAGGTTTTTCTGATCAGGCTCATTGGTTCTTTTAGTCCAACACAAGGCTGCAAAACCGACAGGAAAGTCAACCAGAAAGCTAGTTGAGAAACCGGTTGAGGAAACAATTAAGACAAAAACAGAAGCCGAGGAGCTTACTATTGAGCAAGCAAAGCTGAAGGAAATAGTGAATGAAGCTATTGTCCAAGAGGTGCACCAAATTCTGACTAATTTGATGCCCGCTTTGTTTGCAGAGGTTGTGGAACAGGTCAAGGGTGATGATAAGAAAGATACAGTTCAGAAGAAAGTTGATAAAAAGAAGGTGATTAAGACTGAGGAATGTGGTGATAAGGATAAAGATGTTGACTCCGAGGTTGAAGAAGTGACAAAAGGGTATAGCTATGGGGCTTTTCAAAGGTATAAGCCCCCAACTTTTGATGGTACCGGTAATGCTACTGCTACCCAGCGTTCGATTTAGGAAATGGAGGCAGTATTGAGAATCAGTGAGTGTTGGGAAGACCAGAAAGTGAAGTTTGCTTCCCATTCACTTTTGGACCCAACACTGTGTTGGTGGGATAACATTATGGACGCTCTTGGGGAAAGGGCTGTTAAGAAGATGAAGTGGCCTGAGATGAGGAGATTGGTGATAGAGGAGTACCTCACAGTTGGATTTTGGAGATTAGAAACCCATAATATCTTATTAAAGATAAATATCATAGCAGCATAAATAAAATTTGTTGATACATAATTAATGTTTAGAAACTATTACATTCATCCATAACATTAAACAGTCTATCAGAATGCTAGTTTTGCACATAGCTAGGTAACTTCACATCCCTCCCCAGCTATCATTCTTTCCGTCTTTTAATTACCTTTGAAGCTAATACGCATACAAGAGTTAACGTTGATTATTGAGTTCTAGTTTTTTTAACTTTAAATGAAATCATTAGCATATTAGTCAATTGAAAACCTTTAATTTCAATCAGATTTAAATTGTAGTTCCGGTGTACATGTAGCATCTTTATCATTTTTCACATTGTATTCTTTCATTTACTTTATCTTTAGCTTTTCACTTTATCCTTGAGCTCGTACTAGTATTAAGCTCCTATTATGTTGAGCGTACACTAGGTATAATTCCTATCAGGGTAAACCTATATAAGGCAAGGTCCCTTAGGTTTAAGTACATATTTCACATATCCTCTCATGGTGAGCGAGCATAGGGCAATGCCCCCATCGTTTGCGTATGAATGTATAACTCCTATACAATGAGTGCATACAAGATACAACTCCTTTCAGGTGAGTAGTGCACAAGGCAAAACTTCTATATGGGTGAGAATGCAACGAATGCAAACTTCTGTGCATGCTTGCAAGACTTTCTCTTGACCCATATTTATTCAATGAATGCAAACTTCTATGCATGCTTGCAAGACTTCTATGCAAAACATAGTTAATGTTATCTTTTTTTTCTTTTTTTATAACTTTATCAAAACAATAATTATTCATGTATACTATATCCATGGTTTTACTTTATACTTCATCATGCAACATATCATCGTTTAGTATCCATAAATAGTATGCATCTATGGTTCTATACAGTAAGTGTAGTTCATTAGTATTACAAACTTTACATCAGTGTAACATATATCATCGTTCTATACCAAGTATGGGTTAAACATATAAGCTATAACATTGCGGTTAAAATAAGGTAATACAAATGACTATGTCAATGCGTATGACAAGGTCAATGCGGGTAACTGTAACATGGGTAATAGAGATGGCTAGGTGAATGCGGATTACTACGTCCATAAGGGTGACTAAGTTAATGCAGGTGAACTATCTTGGGCAATGCGGGTAACATTAAAGCTTATATGGGTGAACAATATACTTAACCATATTCAATCACACTTGGTTGTTCTCCAAGTATCATGCGAGTAGGCATACCCAATACAGGTAATTGTAGCCAATACGGGTGAACAACACACTCAACCCTACCCAGTCACACTTGGTTATTCTCTAAGTGTCAATGCAAGAACTCATACTCAATACGGGTAGCAATATAAGTGAATGCAGGTACTCATGACATAGGTATCTAACTGAAGTCAATACAGATAATAGTTGGGTTAATGTGATGAATTATATGCTCATCCGTATATGGGTAATTAGGCAAGGTTGTGAAAAATATGGGAACTTCCAATGCAAACAACAGCCTAACCAATGCGGATGAACTACATGTTCATTCACATTCACTATACTTAAAGAACTTTCTAAGGCATAACGGTTGCCGACTTAAATGCGGGTAACACTAACTCATCTGTATTAAGAAGCTAATACAGAAACTTTACCCACTTACATTCAGTACGCTTAATAATCTAAGTGCTAATATGAGTGAGCAGTATGCTAATACAAGTGTTATGACTGTGAATCCAAGGATCACAATCAGGAATTATTAGTGTCGGTTGAAGGCAAGTCAATGTTTGCGGAATCAGCGTTGGCTTGGTTTAATTGTTTTGTAGTAAATTTCAATATCAACAAAGATGCAAGAACACACTACAAGAACACAATTAATGAATAATATGTATTTTTAAAACATGTTAATGATTACAAAAAATGAATGAATGATATTAATTTTGTGATGAATGACATGAGATCTGATAATAGTGATGATTTGTATGTGATTGATGTGATGTGCTGCTAGTTGTTGTGAATTGAGTGATGTGTGTCGTTTGCTATTGTTGTTGCCGTCGTAGCCACTTATGATTCGAAACCTAGGATCCATTTATATAGACAATGATGTTTCTGTTATAGAAACACCGGATCTCTTGGGATTTGAATTGTTTATGTTAAGGAATCATCGGATTTCTTGGGATTCGCATAACCTGCCTTGTTGACTTGTTGACTTGTAACACTTGTATTATACAAGTGTTTGAACTCCGCAGGAATATTGTCTTCCGTAGATGTTGTTCTTCCGCAGAAGTCTTTGTTCTTCCGAAGATACATTGTTCTTCCGAAGCAATCTTGTTCTTCCGAAGATACATTGTTCTTCCGAAGCAATCTTGTTCTTCCGAAGCAATCTTGTTCTTCCAACCTGTGGTTGTTCATCCGCAGAAGATCTTTGATGCATTTTACTTGTAAGAAACATATCTACGGAAGAACAAAATGTTCATCCGTAGATGTTTCTTACACTTGGTCAATTTCAGAAATTGACCAAGTAATAATGTTTGTACCAGCAACCATACATAAATCAACACACATATAAATGGGTTAAACTATATATATAATGCATACATAGTAATGATTACAACCATTCATTAAAGATATTAATTCAAGTACTAAGCCTATACAAAATGGACTAGATCTACTGATCCTAGACCTAACAATACTCCCTCTTAGGCTTAGATACTTGTAATCAGCTCTTCAAAACTGAAAGCTCCTTTAATCTTGAAACCATTTTCTTGTTGAAATATGATACTGCATCCTTTTGATCATCGTATTTGTACTTGATCTCCATTCTGCATATCTTTTAAAGTGTCTCAAAAGTCAACCCCAATACATCTTCTTTAGTGGTGAGGGTTTCCACAACACTTTGATTGTTAATAATCTCCAGCTCATCTTCTTCTGTGATTCTTAGTTCTATATATCTTCAATGTTTAGCTCCCTTCAGCATCCCAACATTATACCTTCTTCTCTTGTATGCTTTGGCATGCAACTTATCCACAACTTGAATCATGTGCACATATAGACATAAGTCATTCTGAGCCCTTTCATCAGTTAGTTTTGGGAAGAATTTGTTGTGAAGGTATGAAGTATAACTAGGGAGCAGTTTGATCTCCAGTGGGTCAAATATTCTGATTCTTTTAGCTTTCTTCCCTTCTGCATTCCTCAGCAACACTAATTCTTTGGTCTTCTCAACATATCCCTATTCTGTTATGGGATATGTATATTGATTCCCATCTATTCTTTAACAATAGCTGACTTATTGATTTGACATCCAACCCTCTTCAAGAACTCATCATCCACCATTGTAGAGGAATTAGATTTCGATCTGTTCATTCTTTGTAACCTTCTTTTGTGCTCATCATCCTCTCTCTTTGCTTCCTTAAGCACATCATCTCTGAATTTTGTTTTTAGCTTTCCCACTAACATAGAGAAGTCTCTTCCTCTTGGGTGAACAGGATAGTTAGAGATAATCAAGCTTTGCAAATCTTTGAGATCACATCAGGTAGGCACAGTACTGATGCTATATCTTGGAAGTATTGAATTCTTCCAGATGTTCTTTTGATGATAGCACAGTCCCATTCTTGATCATACTTCCATGCCATGATTCTGTGTGTCTTCCATAGAGGATGGACTAGTAATGTGGTCAAACAATTCTATTAATGTAGACTTCTTTTCTGTGATTTCTTTGACTGTTGTTCCCAATGGCCACACTTTGCCAGGAATGACTGCTCTTGGTTCTCTGATCAGTTTTTCTTTTCCATTGTGCTGATCTTAGATTCAACAGTTATAGGATCAGCAGGAAGTTTGCTTTGTTGCTTATAAGATGGGTGTGAAGCTTTAGTTCTGAATCTGACTCCAGTATCAAGTTCAACAGACATTACATGTTCCATCATTCTCTCAGCTCAACAATACTTCTTCCTTTAAGCTCAATACCCTTATAGTTGTGACCCTTTAGCCAACATACCATATCGTACTTGCTCAGTTTTGTTGTATCACAGTGACCTAGATCTTTCTTGATTTTCTGAATGGCTTGAAAAGTGGTGTGATGCTTCATAGTCACATTTGGAATTATGAACCTAGCAAGCTCAAACTCTTTCAGCATATCTTTCATCTCAGTCAAGTTCATTCTTTCAACCATGTCAAATGGGAACCCATGACTGATCAGTTTCATAAACATAAATGACTCGGGCCTCTCTTCCATAATGTCTTTTGTTGTAAGAACATCAGTCTTTGATTCTTCTTGATCTTTGTTAGATTCATCTTCAATCAGCTCTTTCCATTTAGCATCACTCTCAGCTTCATCTTCATCATGAGTTACTTGCTTTAATGGTGACACATCCACTGAAGGCGTGTGTTCTAAAGATGTATGCCTTGACTTCTTGGGTGTCTTTTCAATATTGATGGTTTGTATATCTGTTGAACCCAAATACTTCCTTTTTCTTGAGTATTGAATAAGTTGCTTTGAAGTTTCAGCAGGTTTCTTTAGTTGTTCTAATTCAAGAGCACATATCTTCATCTTCAGCTGATCAATCTCTTCTTCTTTTCTTCTCTACAAAGCTGATTGATCATAGAGAGAATCATTCATTTGATCAACCTTCACCCTTAGCTTCTCATTTTCATTCTTCTCATCTTTGCTGAATCTTTAAGTTCTTAACCCAGCTCATGCAATTCATCAATCACTCTTGTATGTTCTCCCTTAATCTTTTCAGACTTGATTCTTGCTTCATCAGCTGATCATCTTTTACTTTTATCATTCCTTTCAACTCTTGAATTCTTTGCTTTCTATTGTTAGACTTTACAACAAGCTTGTTGTATTCAGCAACCAGATAACTCTTGCTGACAGGGATATCATTATCACTTAGATCATCTTCATTGTAGGCAATCACATCAACATAGTTTGCTTCTTCTTCTTCTTCTCTATGTTGAGCATCAATCTCATCATCATTTACTTCTTCCGGGTCTACACTTGCTGAGCTTGAACTGGGCTCAATGGCTTGATCTGCCAGTTCTTGATTGGTGTTTGTTGTTGTGCTGATGGTCAGTGACCGAAGAGACTGGTTTAGTTTCATTTGAGAGTACAGGGGATTCAGTTTTGGTTAAGGATAGTTGGACTGTACTTGCTTGTGAGGCTAACTCTGTCTTCCCAGTGTAAATGCTCTCAGTGGATGAATTTTCTGGATTTGGAGGTTGTTGAAAAAGTTGCATTTGAAGCTGATTTGGTGATTGAGGGTGAATTGGAGAGATAGGTTCTTTGTTTTGGCTGGCAGTGAATTTGGTAGGGATGGTTGAGGTTGATGATGTATGGGTGATGTATCTGGTGAGTGAGTGTCTTGAACAGAGTTGGTTGATGAAACCTCCTGTTGATCTTCCCACACAAGCTCTTGAGGAATGTTTGCATGAGCATCTACCACATGATCAAACATGGGCATGTCTCCTCCTTCTTATTTCCTAGATATTTTATTCAGTACAGATCTCCCAAGGTGTGCTTGAACAAACACATCACCATCCACAGTAGTTCTAGGCAGATCATCATTGATGATTAGTTGCAGAAACCTTAGAAACATGTACATCTTGTCAGCCTTCTGTACTTTGATGTGATCACATAAGCAGTTGAAGATGTACTTTGAGTAGTTGTAGGTTCTTCCCTCAAAAACACCAATAATGCCTGAAGAGATATGCCTTGAAAACCTGTCAAGTCCAGATTTCCTATTTGAGATGCACTTAAGATAGTGTGACAGAGAAATCTGTAAGGCTTGCAGAGTCTTCCTTTCTTATTTCTTCTCCTTTCTCGAAGTCACCATCATACCCCATCAGAAGAAAGACTTTTCTATGTATTCATTGTTAACACACTCAGAGTGACAACTTCTATATCTCCCAACTCAAGAACCCTTCTTATTGTCTGTTCATCCACTCTCAGTCTTTGATTCTTCACATCAGCCACAATAACTTCACCATCTTCCTCTATTTGAGTGGAGTTCCTGAAATCAGTGATGTGCGATTGGTGAATCATAGGCTCTGCTGATAAGGCATAGAACAGCCTGGATCTTCTTAGATATCAAATAATGTCTTGACACCCTACTGAAACAGGATCGTCAGGGTTTAAGAAGGCACACACATTGTGTTATTTTGCAAATCGATTATCCATTTGTTCAGAAGAATAAGATTTCGTTAGAATCACACTGAGGATACGAACAGTTGTGAGATTAAACGAGATTCAGATGGTTCATTATTGAAACATTACGACATGTTTTACCTTGAACACAACGATCTGAGAGCACATATATATGTTTGTTTGATGTTTTGATTTGGAAAAATTTGAATGTTATCGAAGGGGGAAAAGTTTGTTGAGAGTGTGTTTTTCTAGGTCTGAAAAAGTGAACTGAAAAAGCGAATAATGAATTTTTAAGTCAAATATCATCATTTATACTCTCAGACACATTTTATTACTTTAATGAAGTGGGACCCTCAACAAATTCTTCCGCAGATCATCTATCGGATCCTATAAATCATCTGAGGATGTCTTAACGACATTTGCTAATGAAGTATAACTTACATTTTCACAGATAACCAAACTATGAAATTAAATTATTTTTGTTGATCTTTGCTCATCCGTAGTTTACCAATCTACGGATAAACATTTAAATTTTCCACACTGTAGCTTCTGCTGATGCTTAAGATGGCACAATGATGAGAAATATTGTTGTATGGTCCAAGTCCATTGCTTAGAACCATTTATTGCTTTTGGACCTTGTTGACTTTGTATTCATGACAATTTAGCACAAGAAATTTTAAAATGATTTTAAAGAAAATTTCATGTATCCAGGAGCTAAAATGGTACTCAGATTCCAATTCCTTCAAATTGATAATGAAATAGACAAAGCTGCTGATTGATAAACTTAACTTCATGAATTCTACTCCCCTTAAATTTGTGATTAATGATGACATTAAGCATTTATCATAAATTTCTAAGAAGAATAGCATGAGTGACAATTAACTGTATGATGATGCTCAGACATATATACACATATGATGGGATCATACTATAATACTAAGCCTCTTCCTGATGAGTTATTTTGTTGAATTGATACCTGAACAAGGTTCTGATTGCAAGTATATTGTCCACTTAAATCCATACAAGAGCTCATGTATCAACTAGGCATGCTGTTTACCATGTTTTCATATTGATTTGGAAATAACTGTTATGGGCTTCACATTCAATTCACAAAGGTTTTGTCCTCCCTTTCAAGTCAAATCATCACTTTTTCACACTTAAGAACTATGTACTTTAAGTTATAAGTTCTATCTTGAGATGCATTAGGCATCTCATTAATGCAATGATGTAAAAGCTCTAGATTAATATACAATTGATCACATAGGATTATTTTGAGAGCTTAGATATGATCATCATCAGGTCATCAGGTCTTTACTCACCTAAACAGAGGTGCCTTTAACCCAGGGTCTTTGTTCACACAAAACAAAGGGATGATGAGGATCATGATCTTTTTCACCTTTTGTAACTGAAATTCAGTATGGTGATCATACACCCAGGTCTTTGTTCACACAAAACAGAGGGAGTATGATTTGCAAAGATAGATATTATAAAGTGTTGGTACATAGTGTGTTTAGATGAGTGATTTGGTCAATCAGAATAAGACTCACTTTGTATTCTCAAAATGAAGTTTCCCACAAACAATCACTTAGCATTATGTTTGGCATGCAATCAGTGTAGTTTCCACTCAAGATGAATATACTACTCACATATCAAGAACTTGCTTAGATTTATTGTTATTTATGAATTCAGGAATAAGCAAAGATATAGTGTACTATCATTTTCCATGCATATGTCCTGCTGTAGCATCATTACACACAATATTTTGTTTGTTCAAATTGATTAATCTAAGTTAATCATGCCTAGAGACTCATCAATTAGAAATTAAATCTAACTGAATCAAAGGCTTTAGTGAATAAATCAGCAAGCTAATTTGTTGTATCCACTTTGACTAACTTAACAAACCCTTTTTTGAGCAATCTCTCAGAAAATGATATCTTATTTCAATATGTTTTGTTTTACTATGTTGCACAGGATTAGCAGTTATAAACATAGCAGCAGAATTGTCTATGTAAATTGAAGTTTGAAGGAAGTTGTAACCATAGTAAAGCAATTGGTTTGCAACCAAAGGACTTGAGAGCAACCAGCTGAAGCAGCTATGTACTCAGCCTCAGCTGTGGATACAGATACATTGGTTTGTTTCTTGCACTGCCATGATACTAGCCTTGGTCCGATGAATTGACATCCACCAGTTGTTGATTTTCTGTTACTGTTACATCCACCATAGTCACTGTTTGAGTATGAGTAGAGTTTAAAGTCACCATCCTTTGGATACCAAAGACCAAGTCCTGGTTTTTCCTTTGAGGTATCTGAAAATCCTTTTTACAGCATTCAGATGAGACTCCTTTGGATCAGATTGGTACCTAGCACACACACACAACAAACATAATGTCAGGTCTACTGGCAGTTAGATACATAAGTGAACCTATCATTGATCTATATAATTTTTGATCAATAGATTTTCCTGAAGGATCAGGAACAATCTTGTCAATTGTTGATGCTGGTGTTTTGCATGAGGATACTTCAGCAAGATTGTATTTCTTCAAAATTTGATGTATGTATTTTTCTTGATTGATGAATATCCCATCTGGTTTTTGATGAACTTGAAGACCAAGAAAGAAGGTTAATTCACCCATTGAACTCATCATGAAAATTTAGATTTCATCAACTCTTCGAAATTTACACACAATCTCTTATTAGTTGAACCAAATATAATGTCATCAACATATATTTGAACAACTAAAAGATCTTGATGTTCTTGTTTGAGAAAGAGTGTCTGATCAATGGTTCCTCTTTTGTAGCCATGCTTGAGCAAGAAAGATGATAGTGTTTCATACCACTTTCTTGGTGCTTGATGAAGACCATACAAGGCTTTATCTAGCTTGTATACTCTATGAGGATAATGAGGATCTTCAAAACCGGGGGGTTTGTCACATATAAACTTCCTCATCAATCTTCCCGTATAGGAATGCACACTTGACATCCATCTGATACACAGTGAACTTCTTATATGATGCATAAGCTAGAAACACTCTTATGGCCTCAATTCTTGCAACTGTGCAAAAACTTTATCATAGTCTATTCCTTTTCTTGTGTGTATCCTTGTGCAATCAACCTTGCTTTGTTTCTTACAATAATCCCTCTATCATCCAGTTTGTTTTTGTATAACCACCTTGTTCCAATAGGATGTTGACCTTCAGGCAAATCAACTAGAGACCATACCTTTTGCTTTCTAAATTGTTGAAGCTCTTCTTGCATAGCTTCAATCCAACTATTGTCTTTTAAAGCAACAGTGATGTTTGGAGGGACCACTTAAGAAAGAAAACAACTGAAGAGACAAAGGTTGGCAGTACCATTTGGCTCCTTGTAGTTCTCTTTGTAAGATCTCTATGATGTTGTTGACTGGATGAGTCTTATGGGTTCTCATTGATGGAGTTGATTCAACTGGCATAGATGATTCCAGGGTAGTCATTTCCATTGCCTCAAACTGATCCAATCCAGGTTGAGAGTTTAGAAAATAGTCAAAATGTTCAATATGAGGTGAAGGATCATGAGTGTCTTCTGTATGGGCTATAGAAGCATCTCCGTATCGGTTTGCTCTTCCGTAGGAACTTCTCCGGAATCATTTTGCTCTTCCGTAGGAACTTCTCTGGAATCATTTTGCTCTTCCGTAGGAACTTCTCCGGAATCATTTTGCTCTTCCGTAGGAGTTACAGGAACTTCTCCGGATAAGTGAGGACTTGAAACATTTCCAATGTTTGTTGTATTCACTTGAGAGCATGGATCTGTTGAAGGGACAACATTCACATCTCCAGATGCAGCATGTTCATTTTCACATGTAGTGTCTGCAGCTACCGTTGATGTGTTTCCACCCGAGGACATGTGTATCCTTGGAGGATCAGCAGATAATGTTACTTTAGTCATATGAGGTGGAACAAATGGATAACATACTTCATCAGATCCTGCAATGTTCAAATGATCATAGTTAAATGATTTAGTTAGAGCATCTATGTCAAACAACCATGATGAACCTTTAACTGACTTAGTAAATACAGATTCATCAAAGGATACATTAGGAGTTTCTTCCAGAATGTTATGTTGTGAAATATAAATCCTATAAGATTTAGATGTTAAAGAGTATCCAACAAAGAAACCATCATATGTTTTTCTGAAAATTTTTCCCAATGACTCTTTTATGTTTAAAATAGATACATGACATCCAAAGACTTTAAGATATCCTATGTATGGTTTTCTTTAAACAAGAGCTCATAAGGAGTTTTGTTATGTTCTTTGACAATTAATGTTCTGTTTTGAACATTGCATGCAGTATTCACAGCCTCAGCCCAAAATGTGATGGGCAATTATGAATCAGCTAGCATTGTTCTGGCTGCTTCAATGAGAGTTCTGTTTCTTTTCTTTCACACAACTCCTTTTTGTTGTGGAGTTTTTGGTGCACTGAATTGCCTTGCAATACCTTTGCTCCTGCAAAAGGAATCCAGTTCAAAATTGACAAATTCAGTACCATTGTCACTCCTAAAAATTTTAACTTTTGTATTAAGTTGATTCTCAATTTGATCACAAAGTCCATTAATGTTTCTGATGTTTCACTTTTTTGTTTTAAGAAAAAGACCCATGTGAATCTTGTGAAATCATCAACTATCACCAAACAATATTGCCTTTTTCCAATGCTCATCACGTTAATAAGACCAAACAGATCCATGTGAAGCAATTTGAGTGGTGTAGTATTAGTATTGATAATTTTGGATTTATGTGACACTCTATATTGTTTTCCTTTAACAAGAAGAACAATGAATAAAGAATGAAACTCTTTGTTTGGCAATCCAATGACCAGGTCATTTTTCACCAATTTGTTCATGTTCTTCATGTTAGAATGGACAAGCCTTCTATGCCATAGTTGAGATACATCTTTTGATAACTTAGATAGAAGACATGTATTATGTTTTGTGTGTGATGTGTTGTTCATATCCAAAACATAAGTGTTTCCTTTTCTTGCTGCTTTGAGGAGGACCCATTCTTCTGGAACATTAAATCCTGGCTTAAGAATATAGCAATTAGTATTATCAAACAATGTAGTATAATTTTGATTACAAATTTGAGACACACTTAGTATATTATACTGTAAATTTTCACAATAATTTATTTACTTTTCAAATTTGCGCACACCATTTGTTATCATTTCCTTCACCAACAATTTTACCTCTCTTTTTATCCCCACCAATGCCACATAAGAAGCATTTTTATGTTTGAAATCATGGAGAATTGAATAGTTTCCTGTCATATGCCTGGAACAACCACTGTCAACATACCACTTGATGTCAGCTCTCCAATATTGTTTTGCATTAAAAAATAAATCAGTTAGAATTGACAACCCAAGTCTTAATGATCTTGGGTTTGTCAACAATGTCTAAAATAGTTACTCCTTCTTGAACAAGTCTTGAAGTTTCAATTTTAGTTTTGGTTGATTCATTCTCAGTTGTTTCTGATAAGGATGATTCTGTTGAATGGGATGTTGATGAACTAGGTTCTTGTTTCCCAATTTCTTCTTGATCCAACTTAATTTTGTTCATTTGAATCTTTGGTTTTGATAATGAAACTTTATGATTAAATGTCTCATAATCTTTTGTTTTTGAATGAGGTATAAATTTCCCTTTTAAATTTATCAAAGAATGCATCATCATCCTTTGTTTCCTTATCAGTCAAATCTACCCTTTTGTGAGGTGTTTTTGACTGCTGGAAAGTTGGTCTTTTCTTTAATGTATGAGTACTTGATGATGTTTTGTCCTTTGATTTTGACTTTGATTTTTGTTCAGACTTCTTCAGTTTTGAACCCTTTTCACAATCAGTAGATTGAGTATCTGATTAAGACTTATCTGATTCTTTCTTCTTTGTTCCTTTTGTCTTATTCTTTTTGTTGAAATAACATTCCTGAATGGAATGGTTATTTTTGTTGCAGATGGCACAATGTTTGTTGAAGTAGCAATCAACAGTCATGTGATTGTTCATATTGCAAATAGAGCAGTAACTACTGAAGTAACAATCTTCAGTATTGTGATTTTTCATGTCACACCATTTGCAATACTTTTCATCTAATTCTTTCTCAGAATCATTCTTCTCGTTTGCTAACTTTTGATGTTGTTCTTTCTTCTTCAGCTTTGGATGTTCTTCTTCTTTTTTCACTTTATGCATCTTTTGATTGTT
This sequence comes from Flaveria ramosissima, assembly GCA_025215565.1. Taxonomy (NCBI): domain Eukaryota; kingdom Viridiplantae; phylum Streptophyta; class Magnoliopsida; order Asterales; family Asteraceae; genus Flaveria; species Flaveria ramosissima. The sequence continues at coordinate 5,099,293 of CM046034.1, forward strand.
TATTGTTGAATTCCTCTTCTGTAGATCATCTACTGAATCATCATTAACTTCTACTGAAGTTTTCTTTTTCCGTAGATCTGGAATAGGAAAGAGGTTCTTCTTCCGTTGATGATCTGCTGAAGCATTTTTCTTTTCTTTTTCCTTGGATTTCTCTCTTTCCTCAGTAGAATCAGAGTATTATTGCTGATTTAGTTCTTGAAGACCTTCATTCAACTGAACTATTTTCTTGCAGATGGTTTTCAGCATGTTTCTTTGTTTAGGAGGGAATGGCAACTTTGTTTCTTCAAGCATTTTGGAATATTTGTTTCAAACACAACATTCTTACCCTTATTTAAAAGATCAGCATCATGTTCATCAGAATCATCCAAGTCATCCCACTCATCTAAGTCGAATTCTGAATTAAATTGATTAATCTTTTCTGATTCAGAAGACTCAGTTTCATTCACCTCATTATCAATGTTTTGTTGATTTGAGCTAGTTCCTTGGTTCTAGGCACAAAATGTTTTGACAAATTATTTGTCATTGATTCAGGCAAAGAACCATAGTTATTGTTTATTGGTGGTGCCACAGCATTGTATCCCAGCCCAGACCTTTTCTTTGATTCAATATGAGAATTTAGTAATTTCTCATATTGTAGAGATGAGAGCTGAAAATTCTGAAGTTTCACTTCAGTTAATGCATGATCAGCCATGGATTTGGTTAAGGAAGTGGTCAGATGCTCAACTTGTGCTTTCAAACTGTAATTTTCAGAAACAATTTTGTCTAAATCCTTTTGTAAAGAGTTAATTTTAATTTGATATAGTTTATGTTCTCTTACATGAGATTCATTCAAAATCATTGTTTCTTTACTTTAACTTTAGCAGCTAATTGTTGAGCATGGACTCTATATCTTTCTACTTCCTAACACATATTGACGAACATAACCTGTCTCTTACCTCACTTGCCATGGGTGGAACCTTGTTTTCCATGTGAGCCATTAGAGCTTGATTTTATTCTAAGACTTCCTTCTCATACACACTCCAGTCACAGGTTCCATCTTGAAGAATGATCAGCCCAGAGTCTTTAGAGTTGCTAGTTCTTGCTGGTGAATTTGTGGCTAGTGGGGATAAGTTGGTCAGTTGTGGCTGTCTAAAACATCTTTGAGTTGATAAGGGTTGTTTGGCCTGATGATTCTGATGTTGTGTTGTGTCAGAATTTTGTTGATTGCATTCTCTAGAAAAGTGTCCATAGAGATTGCACTTGAAGCATCTTACCCTTGACTTATCAACTCCTATACGTGATGATTTACTTGCAGCAGCCAAATTCTTGTTTCTTCTCAGATATTGTTTGGCTCTATAGGCAATCATTGCCATTTGCCATTGTAGATCCATTTCCTCCACTACATCCGGAGGCAGTTCTTCTAAATCTTGTTGGCACATGTTGGCAGTGGGCAATGTACTTCCTAGGTAAGCTTGAAAGCTTGAACTGAAGGCTGCAAAAGCTGCCTTTTGTTCTTCAGAGTCTAGAATGACAGTGATAGACTCTGATTGATCGTTGGATGATGGTTTTTCAGATGATTTTTCTCTTTGATCATCAGATCTTTCTTTCTCTTTTATTGACTTTCTTTGAGAAGATTTCTTAGGAGGTTTTGAAGCATAGAAGCTTACTTCCTCTTCATCTTCACTCAAAGTACAAGAGTTATCACCATCATTACTGGACATGAACCACTTCCAGCACTTCTTGTTTCTTTAAAGTGATATGGTGATACATGAGTTCTTATACTCTTGTTTCTTGAATTCTTATCCAGTTCAAGAGCCTCAACTTTAGCCACTAGAGTGTCTAGTCCGACTGCTTTGAGATCTATGGTATTCTTGAACATGGATACAGTTTGCTTCCAAATTTCTGGTAAAGTGTGGAGCATTTTCTTGTTCAATTCCTTATTTATGTACTTCAACTCCAGAATGTTCATTTCTGTGACAAGTTGCATAAACCTATAGAGTTGTTGAGGAATTGATTCACCCTCAATATGATGAAAAGTTTCATATTGTGAACGAAGGGTGTCCTTCCTAATGCTTCGGATTTCATCACTCTCTTCATAAAGTGTATGAAGAATCTTCCACAAGGAATTTGCTGTTTTATAATTTTCACATCTGATCAATATTTCTTCTGGCAAAGCATACAAAGCAAGCTATATGCTTTGATATCAACTTTAACCTTCTTAATATCATCAGGTGAAAGATCTTTTGTGCTTATGGGTTGATTGTTATCATTATAATCCGGCCCAAGGGTGGGTGGAATATAAGGACCTTCTGTTATAGAGACCCATAAGTCAGAATCTGTATAATTTACATGATTCCTAAACTTGATTTTCCATGTTTTGAAGTCTGCTTTTGTTTCCAACTTCGATGGTTGGTAAGATGATCCACTGAAGTTGCTCATGATGGGTTAAGATCTGAGATGTTAATTGATGAATATGATCAACATGATCTGCTATTCAATTGATTTGAATATAGATCCAAGTTAATCTAACCGACTATTGTTGAACGACAAACAAGTTTCACACAAATCCCTTTTAAAAACAATAGATCTAATCTGTAAAAACTGGCAAATCTACAGAATTCAAAGCAATTAAACACAACTAACACTGATAGATCAATTGATCTAAATCAATGAGCACTTGGCTCTCATACCACCTATGAATCCAAGGATCGCAATCAGGAATTATCAGTGTCGGTTGAAGGCAAGTCAACGTTTGCGGAATCAACGTTGGCTTGCTTTAATTGTTTTGTAGTAAATTTCAATATCAACAAAGATGCAAGAAAACACTAAAAGAAACACAATTAATGAATAATATGTATTTTATTAAAACATGTTAATGATTACAAAAAATGAATAAATGATATTAACTTTTGTGATGAATGATGCGACGGCTGCTAGGGTTTGATTGTGAGATTTGATGTGAGTTTGCTGTTTATGGAATTGTCGTATTGCTATTGCTGTTGCCGTTGTAGCCACTTATGATTCGAAACCTAGGATCCATTTATATAGACAATGATGTTTCTGTTATAGGAAACACCGGATCTCTTGGGATTTGAATTGTTTCTGTTAAGGAATCATCGGATTTCTTGGGATTCGCATAACTGCCTTGTTGACTTGTAACACTTGTATTATACAAGTGTTTGAACTCCGCAGGAATATTGTCTTCCGTAGATGTTTTATTCTTCCGCAGAAGTCTTGTTCTTCCAAAGATACATTGTTCTTCCGAAGCAATCTTGTTCTTCCAAAGATACATTGTTCTTCCGAAGCAATCTTGTTCTTCCGAAGCAATCTTGTTCTTCCAACCTGTGGTTGTTCATCCGCAGAAGATCTTTGGATGCATTTTACTTGTAAGAAACATATCTACGGAAGAACAAAATGTTCATTCGTAGATGTTTCTTACACTTGGTTAATTTCAGAAATTGACCAAGTATATTGTTTGTACCTGCAACCATACATAAATCAACACACATATAAATGGGTTAACCTATATATATATAATGCATACATAGTAATGAATTACAACCATTCATTACAGATATTAATTCAAGTACTAAGCCTATACAAAATGGACTAGATCTACTGATCCTAGACCTAACAATGACTCACTCGCATCAGCATGTACACTTTATTTTTCTATAGTCATGCATACTATCATAAACCCTAATCTAAAGTTCGTACACACCATTTTTCATCATATCAACTTTCATAAAAAATATAAGAATGTTACCTTTAACACTGTAAATCCTTTAACCTTTAATATAACATTTGTGGTATGCATACTAGCCCCAAAATACATAAGACATATATAAGTGGGGGTCTAGAACTTACCTTTTATCATGTAAACCCGATGAAACCCTAAACCAGAAGCTACAACCGAGTTCTATGCTTGAAATCTTAGTCTTTCTCTCTCTAGAATGCAGGCTCCTTTCTCTAGATCGTAAGTTTGCACGGAACTTGCATGGGTGCAACTAGCCTTGTATTTATAGTAGGTTTTAGGGTGTCAAAGTTTCCTTTTCCCACCTTTAGTCCCTACTCTCTTTAAAAAATTTAAACCAACCCCTCTTATTTAACAATATAGTTTTATTTTAAAAAATAAAGATGTTACAAGTCTATCCCCCTTATTTAAGGTTTCGCTATCAAAAGCTGCTATAGACCAAACAACTAAGATAATGTTGTCTCATTTCTTTCTTGGTCTACCAAGTGGATTCCGAACCCTTTCTATTCTTTCATTGTACTTGGACAAGTGGAATTACTTTATTTTACATTCGCTTTTCTTTACTTTCAATAACAGCCATAAACTGCTCCACGTAATTTAGTCGGTCATCTATTGTTACATCCTCGAGTGGAATATGAGCATATTCATTTGCTAAACACTCACACAGATGTGATACATGGAAAGTTAAGTAAATACCACTTAACTCATCTGGTAATTCCAACTTGTTTACCACTTCAGCCATATGTGCTACTATCTTGAACGGTCTAACTTTCCCCCTTTTTTAAAAACCGGATGATTTCCTTCCATGGCAAACCGTTATCATAACTTTATCGCCAACGGTAAACTCTATCGGTCTTTGTCTTTTATCTACATACGGCTTCGGTCTATCTTTGGTAGCAACTTTTCGTTTGTAGCCTTTATCACCTCTATACTTCCTAATTCTTTCTCCCTAATCTCACCCCAACATATTAGATTTTGCGTCTCCGACTGTAAAGCATTTCATACAGGGGTATACCATTACTAGCATGGTAGCTGCTGTTATACGAGAATTCAACTAACGGTAGAGATGGTTTACTCGCATCAGCCTATACTTAAACAACTTTCTTTATTCATGCATGCGATCAAATACCCCATTCTAGGCTTCATACATACTATACTATTTATCATATTAACTTTATAAAACATATAACATTGTTAACTTTATCATCATACATCCTTAAGACTTTAATAAAACAATTATAATACGCATACCAGCCCCAAAACATACAAAAGAGTAGAATAACGATCTAAACCCACATTCTTCACGTAGAAATCGATGAAACCCTAACCCAAAAAGGAAAAAAGCCGAAATATACATGTTCATTGGTAAAAGTGTAAACTTTATCTGTCAAGTTGGTGAATAATCAGCCAACAAATATAGATCTAGCTTATATCTACCAAAATATACGTAAAAATCATTGCCTTCACTTGGATCTTGACTCTCTCTCTTTCTAAAATCACACCTCTCTCTTTAGCCCTCTTTGCATACCGAAAGAAGTAATAAAGAGAGTGCTTGGTGGCTTATTTCCATTTATAAGGGGTTTTAGGGCATCAAACTTTCATTCATGCACCTTTAGTCCCTATTCTTTTTAAAATTTATGATCGCCCCTCTTTATTTCTTTTAAATGGGATATCACCCATAATTTCAGATGTTACATATCACCTTTTGAGATATACCAAAAACTTCTTCACTTAAGCTCTCCCATTTGTAGCTTGATATTTATGGTAAAATATTCATTCAAATAATCTTGATTGTATTTAGAGAATTATTTTTATGTGATTTGTGATGATGTCTTTCATTCATATCATATATTTATTTCTCCAGCAAAATAAGTGAAGTCACTTCTTATTAGAAGCATTCCATCTAGCTTTAGTAGCATGAATGCATATCATTCGAGATTTTAAATAATCTCTATTAGTTTGGAATTTAACCTCATTGTAACCTTTATAATGAGCTTTCCCTTTAATACTCTAAATGTAAACTTGGTTTTCTATAGTACCTACGAATAGTCTAGCACTGGATCAACATATTTCTTGTTCTTGTATATCTTGTTAGGCTTCTTAGGATCAACAAAACCTTCTAGCTAAACAGTAAAAATAACTTTACTATGTTGATTCTTTACAAAAAAAATATTTTTCATCCACCTGTCATATTTTTAGTCATAATTTGCAATAATAGCAATCATCTTGATTAACTTATTGGTTGCAGTATTTGGTGTGACAACAGTTTGGATGATAGATTATAGTTGATTTGATATGTATTTGATTGTACTAAAATTTTTAGCTTTCAATTGGTCAAAGTCTATAACAGGTCACTTGCGAATTTATATAATTAAAGTTAGAGCATCTAAGAAGCGAAATGTGTCTTGTGTTCTCCATAGCATGTTGTCTGCTCATTTGTAAGTGATGAACAAGAGAGAAAGAGAGGTTATGAAGCAAGGTATTTATGTATGTAACCTTTGTACAATCTTATTTATAGTTTAATTAAGATTAATGTTTAAATTACATCATTGTGTTGATGATATTAATAACATATTGACTGTGATTACGTACACGAGACACTAAGCACATAACATGTTGTCTGGTGAGTTTGAGTCAAACGTGAAGATCCAAAACCATCACTTGGACCTACAAGTGGTATCATTTTATTCATTCATCCATCTTGTTCTTCTTTATTTGAAGCTCGATTAGACAAATTTATCGATGAAATTGAAAATTGATGGGATAGAAACACTTGTGATGTGTTCTAGATCAATACTATTGATGGATATCTTCAAATAAAAAGTAATGAGAAATATCTAGTTATTCCGGTGTAAAATTTTGAGATTTTTTATGGGTGTTGAAGACATTGGCCTAAAACTTGACTAAACTCGTAACTAAAGCCAATTTGGGCTGCAACTGTAGGTTAAGTGATATTAGCATAGTAGGTCTAGAAAAATTAGGATGGTTATGCTTATTATCTTTTCTTTTAATTGATTTTGGTTTTGTTTATTGTTTAATTTCACCTGAAATGCTGATTACACATGTGTAAGGCAAAATTACACATGTGTTAGACGAAATTACACTTGCGTAATCCAAATTTTTTGACAAGTTTAAGGTTTATTTAAAGTAGTACTTTCAAAATTTTATATGATGACATATCAAATGAACCTTATCATGATGTTGATCTACGACAATTAGATTAGAATGCTAACAAAACCCCCAAAACTTTCCGCACATTATAATTATTCAAATAAGAAGGACCAGTATGTGTTGTATGTTGAAATACGTATGAGAATATCTATTAGTGAAGGGTATATGCATCCAACATACATTTATATAGGTTGGACTGATGTATCGAAACTCGTGACCATGCTTACCAAATACCTAATATATGATCATGACGTTAAGAAGAAAACACTTGTCGTGCTTACCATGGTATTACCAACGGAAGTTTCCCTTAAATTTAAGAAGTTTAAAACTTCAAAACGTTATTGGAAGTATTACAAAAGCATTATGAAGGAAATATCGATTTGAGTTAAGGGATTTATTGAAAAAGCAATTTGTGTTGTTTAAACACATGGAGAATAAGACAAGTGATAAGATTACTACCAGATATTATCATTTTTTTGAGTATATTGGTACAACATGATGTTGCTTATCTAAATGAATAAGTGAAGAATACACTTTTTAGGCTCTTCTTGTAAAATTAAAAGCCTACACTTAAAGGATCAAAGGCCATGATAACTTCAGTTCGATGTTATTAGAAGATGTTATAGCTAAGATTCAGGCATATAACATGAATATGAAAAAGAGAGCTACAAGATATATACAGGTTCTGGATTCGGGGTTATACTTTGGAAAGACTTTTCTTATAACACAAGTGATGTTGCATTCCTCATGGGATGTGTTAAAAGTTTAAAACTAGTCAAATTTGTCAAAGAAGTGACAAAAAAAGATAATCAAAATATTTTAAATGATAAAATTGTTCAAACCTAAATTTTGAAAAATGAAAACAATAAAACAGTTGAGTATTCATCGAGGACGTTATCATGCATCAGGTTCTCGTGCACAAAGAATACATTATCAACGAAAGAATGTTAATTAAAGGTATTGTTTTCGATGTGGAATCAAAGGACACAATGAAAATTTATTCTTACAAGGCTGAGGGTAAGCGCCTCGTGAATCCTGAATTGGCAAAGCTGATTGTTGAGCTTAAAAAGGCTAACCAAAAGGTTTAAAGTAAGCAAAGTGAATGGTTAAATTGAAACAGGCTAAGGCTCTAGTTTCCACCCTATGAGAATTTGTTATAAAATGTGTCTGTATGCTTGTTATTTAAAGGCTTAATTAGATAATTTGTATCCATGCATGTTGTGTATCTATGAATAAAGTTTATAAGACGTGTATTTATCATTCATGTATTAAATTGATATGCTATGTTAGGGTTTAGGATAATGTGCACTTGGTGCTTGGTGAATTTTCTTATTGATTTTGAAAATAAATGCAATGCTTATATCTGATTATCTTGTAGATTAGTGAAAGATTAATGCATAGATCATCTAAACATGCTTTAATAATTATAGTCCTGTGATTGAGATGTCAGATACATAATACATTTATTCTCGGTTCTTTTCTTTCTTTAATTTTTTGTTAGATTATAGGAAGCTTTTGTATTGATTGTATTGGGTTAATCTTGATCAGGTAACGGGTCAACAATAGTTTGACGGTTTAGTTACAGTAGTTTTGACACTTGTCATATTATGACAAAAATATGTTGTGGTGTTACATGTCTAATGAATTCAAATGTAGGATTGAAAATGATAGGATGTCTTCTTAACTTTTCTTTGATATACGCTTAGACTTTGTAGTAACCTTCTACATTCAAGCTTTGCTTGTGGCTTTATGCTATGGGTCTTGTGGTAATTTTTATGCTTTAGTGGTTGGATGTGTATTCAATTGATGACCGGTAACTATTCAGATTGATATAATGAGTTAGTGTGTAAAGGTTTAATGTGTTGTTTTTGTTTCTTTCACTTCTCTGTAGTAATTAATTTATTCACTTCTATCTTTCAAATCAACGAGAAAGGATCAGAATGCATTCACTAGTACCTACCCCTCTAATTTTTTAATACTTGTATGCCATGGTGATTTTGTCAGTGAGGATGATTATTAAGTAGTGTATCTAAATTTACACTGAATTTCAATTTATAATCACAATTGTGAATAACTGTTTTGTTCTTCTTGTAATCTCCTATCAAATATGATTCTCTAGTAATATACTTATTTATGTTCTACCATAAAATATGTCATATGATGTAGACATAATACGAAGACTCTCCAGGGTCCACGATAAGTTGCAACGAGGGAAGGTTATAGCCTATGCATCTCGACAGTTGAAGATTCATGAGGTTAATTACCCTACTCATGACCTGGAGCTAGCAGCTGTGGTCTTTGCGTTAAAGATTTGGAGGCACTACCTATACGGGACGAAGTGCACCATTTTCATTGACCATAAGAGCTTGAAGTACTTATTCAAGCAGAAGGATTTGAACATGAGGCGAAGGCGATGGTTGGAGCTTATAAAAGATTATGATTGTGAAATCCATTACCATCCGGGCAAAGCCCACGTAGTGCTTAGCCGAAAGGAGAGGCCTGAACCAATTCGAGTGAAGGCTTACCAATTGATTTTGACCTCCGATGTGATGAAACAGGTCAAGGAGTTTCAAGACGAGGCGTTGAAGGAAGATCGTCTTAACCCCGAAAGGATGAGAGGTTTAGTCGCGGAGTTGGGTGAAAACAGTCTCGGTGTTAGAACCCGATTCGGGCGAATGTGGATTCCTCGTTATGGAGATCTGCGTGGAAGGATCATGGATGAAGCTCATAATACTCGATACTCCATTCATCCCGGTGCTAAGAAAATGTATCAAGACATGAAGAAAGATTATTGGTGGCCGGGTATGAAACGTGACGTAGTGGAGTATGTTAGTAAGTGCCTTACTTGTTCACAAGTGAAGGCGGAGCATCAGAAGCCATACGGGAAGATCCAGCCTTTGGATATACCCGAGTGGAAGTGGGAGCATATCACCATGGACTTCTTTACGAAGCTACCGCGTACCGCAAAAGGGTATGATTCCATATGGGTGATAGTTGATCGTTTGACGAAGAGTACTCACTTCCTACCGATCCGAGAGACGTATTCCTCTGAGAGACTCGCGGATCTATTCATCAAGGAAATTGTAGCTCGTCATTGTGTACCGGTGTCTATTGTGTCTGATCGTGACACTCGGTTTACATCCAAGTTTTGGAAGAAATTTCACGATGCTATAGGGACGAGATTACATATCAGCATAGTTTATCATCCTCAAACGGATGGTCAATCGGAGAGGACTATTCAGACGCTTGAAGATATGCTTCGGGCATGCGTCATTGATTTTGAGGGAAGTTGGGATGACCACTTACAGTTAGCCGAGTTCTCATATAACAATGGTTATCATGCCAGCATTGGTATGCCTCCTTAAGAGATGCTATACGGTAGGAGATGTAGAACAACCGCTTGTTGGGGTGATATTGGCCATAAAGAGTTAGGGAGCGTCGAGGTAATCGAGGCTACGACTGAGAAACTTGAGAAGATCAAAGCCTTTATGAAGGCAGCCAAGGATAGGCAAAAGTCGTATGCCGATAAAAGGCGTAGACCGATTGAGTTCCAGGTGGGTGATAAGGTTATGTTGAAAGTCTCACATTGGAAGGGTATCATTCGGTTTAGGAAGCGGGGCAAGTTGAGCCTGAGGTATATAGGGCCTTTCCAAATCATGGCTCGAGTAGGAGAGGTGGCCTATAGGTTGGAGTTGCCTAGTGAGTTAAGTGGAATTCATCCGACATTCCATGTATCTCACTTGAGAAAGTGCTTAGCCGACGAAGATATGGTTGTACCACTAGAAGACATCGAAGTGGATGAATGGCTTAATTATGTGGAGCAACCAATGGCAATCATCGATCGCAAGGAGAAGAGGCTAAGGAATAAAGTGGTTCCCCTTGTGCGAGTACAATGGAAGCACAGGAAGGGATCTGAGTCTACGCGGGAGACTGAAGAAGAGATGAGACAACATTACCCACATCTATTCGAGGAATAACAAGTTTCGAGGAGAAAACCTAAATAAGGGGGGTGGACTTGTAACGCCCGGAATAAAATAAAGCGAGCCAATTAATAATAATGGCTAGTCGGGGTTATTTAATGAAAATAAGCAGGAAGTGGATTAAGGACCGAGTTAATCTTACGGGTTACGTGTTGGGCGAGTTGGAAGTCCCGGGAACACCTGATATATATAAACGAATCAGCCAGAGCCACTCTCATTTGCAACTAAACACCCAACTTCTAGAGAGAGAGTGTAGAGAGAGAAAGTGGAGAGAAAGTGGTGATTCAAGGCTCGGTTGATCAAAGAGATTGAAGGTTGGTGTTTTTGGGCATCCAAACAACAAGAAAAGACAAAGAATCTAGGTAAGAAACACCATCTAATCGTCTCTTTAGATTAAACCCGGATTCTAGGGTTTGGGGTTTTTGAAAGTGGGAAAGAATCATCCAAAACTCATGTTTTTGTGTAAGAAAACATGTAAAAATCTTAGATATAAGTTCATGGATGAAAAACTAAGGTTTTGGATGTAAAAAGTTGAAGTTTTGGGTCAAAAACGGGCTGGATCGTCATTTTTATGCGTTCAGAGAAACTGTCAGTTCGTCCAGAGAAACTGTCAGTTCTTCCTGCGAAACTATGGATCATCCAGCGAAACTATAGTTTCGCTGGTAATTTCGCAGCCATGCATACCAACGAAAGTTGGGCGAAAATGCCACGCGAAACTAGCCGCGAAACTAGCAGTGAATCTGCTGATCTTGCAGCGAAATTAGCAGCGAAATTAGGTAGAAATTAACCCCTTTGGGTGTTGACTTATCTGCAGGCTGTGTGGAGTGACCCTTGCTTAGAAAGCTTGATTGAGAAGATACTCTCTGAGTCCATGTGAGTTCCAGATCTCCTATTTTAAAGGTTTCAAACTCTTTGGGGCTGGAAATGCATATTTAATATTTTTATAAGATTTGGGTGTATACCCGTATATGCATGTGCATGTGTACCTGTATGGGATGGATGGTGTATGATGTTTATTATGATGTGTGATGTTGTAAGTGATGTTTATGGTAATCTTATGTATGAAGGTGTTATTTTGACCATATGTTCCTATTATGTATTATTCCGTGACTTACGTGTTGTGATTATGAAATGAACGAAAAGTATTATGTAACGTAAAGCGGAAGTTAATGATAATGATAAGTGGAACGTAACGAAAGAATGAATGCATGCATTAATGAACGAACGAATGTAAGAAAAGTCTTGCAAGCAGTGTAAGGAGGTTCACACCCAATGAAGGGTGTTAGCTCAACGGTGTGCGGGTTAGCTACCCCAGAATGATGCATACTGGGGTCTAATGATATACCTCAGGCCTAGTAACCAGCTTCATGCAGAATTTTCGGGGTATAGCACATGGCATAGGTCCGGAATGTAAGTAAGAATGATGATGAATTTACGGAAGATAAGTAAGGAAGACTATGAATGAAAACGAATGTTAATGATGACGTACATTGCATGATTGTTAATGAACGAATGATGAAAGATAATGATAGGATTATCTACTTGTACGTATGATGTATGATCGCGAATGAAAGTTAAGAAGGTTTTATGCAAAAGTAAAGTATTTTATTTATAAAACTAGAACTCACTCAGCAACGCTGAACTTTATGTATTTTCCAGTTGGCAGGTGAATGTTGCTGAGGATGGCACGGGGCAGCTACTTGGCATTTTGGATGGCACCCATTTGTTTAACTATGACGTTCTTGTGATGTAATGAAAACGATAATATTTTGTAACTGTTAACAATGATGTATTATTTTACAAAAGCAGCCATTAATATATGAAATGGTTTTAAGTTATTCCGCTGCGATGTTTTCATAGATGTAAATGTATATTTTATGTTTTATGTGCGATGAATGACCAACTGTGAGTGTCCCGGGAACGGGGCCTTACAAGTCTCAACAACATCAATCTCATCAACTATCAACAATTCAAAGAACTTTCAAACAACCTCAGCTTACAAACTCATCCCCACCAGCTACAAGCTCATCAGCAGGACCAAGCAAAACCAAAGAGACTGGGTTAATACTTCTGCAAGACAGAACCTGCGACTGCAGCATGTATGAGAAGGAGGTGTTGGAAGAAAATCAAGCATTAATGGCCAACATGGAGAACAAGGTCCCACCTATAGCTAGAGAGATAAGGGACAGATTATGTTCATCAATGTGTGTTGAGGAGGTAGAAAGATATAGAGTCCATGCTTAACAATTGGCTAACAAAGTAAAAACAATGGTTTTAAATGAATCTCATGTAAGAGAACATAAGTTATATCAAATCAAAATTACCTCTTTGCAAAAAGATTTAGATAAACTTGTTTTTGAAAAATACAAATGAGCATCTGAGCACCTCCTTAACAATATCCATGTATGATCATGCATCAACTGAAGTGAAACTTCAGAAGTTTCAATTATCATCTCAGCAATATGAGAAATTGTTAAATTCTCATATTGAATTAAAGAATAGGTATGGGTTGAGATTTAATGTTGTTGCACCCCATTTGAATGATAATTACACACCTTTACAAGATTCTATGACTAACAGCTTGTCAAACCATTTGGTGCCAAGTACTAAAATTGAATTAAAGTCTGAAACAAATCAATTGGCAACTGGACATGAAAGTGAGGTGAGTGAAACTGAGTCTTCTGAATCAGAAAATTTAAAACAACATGACTCAGAATTTGACTATGATGAGTGTGATGATTTGGATGATTCTGATGAACATGATGAGCAAAATCATGATGTTATGGGTAAGGAAGAGAATGTATCCTTTGAACCCATTATGACCAAAGTTTTGAAGAAATCAAGCTGCATTATCCTTCAAAGCAAAGAAATATGCTCAAAACTATCTACAAGAGGATTGCTCAGCTGAATGAAGGTCTTCATGAACTAAATAAATAGCAAACATCATTAAAAACAACTGAAACTGATGTTAAGGTCAGTTCTATGAAAGATGTAAAAATAACTTCCATGGAAAAGACAAATAAAACATCATCAGTAGATCTTCCTCGAAAGAATAAACACGTTGAGAAATCAACATTCGTAGAAGATCTACGGAAGCAAAAATTTGCTTAATCCGTAGAAGATCTGCGGAAGCAAAAATTAGCTGCTTCAAACATCAAAAAGACCAAGCAACAGAAAGTTATGAATCCTAAGCAACAGAAATCATCTGCTACTAAACAAGAACCCTTTAACATCATGTCTGGGAATGTTAAGGATTCATCAGTTGCAAAATTTGAAAAAGAGTTGAAGGCGCAAAAGTAGCAAAAGAAGAAGAAAGTGATTGAATCTGAAAGTGCCTCAGAAAAAAAATATTGCAAGTGGTGTGATATGCAAAATCACAACACTGAATAATGCTACTTCAGCAGCTATTGCTCCATTTGCAATATGATTAATCACATGACTTCTTATTGTTATTTCAACAAACATTGTGCTATTTGTGACAAAAATAATCATTCCACTCAAAATGTTATTTTCAACAAACAAAAAACAAAGAGCACAAAAAAGCAACAATCTGAGAAGGTTTAATCAAACTCACAAGCAAGTGATAGTCATGAAGATCCAATGCCCAAGAAGAAGCAGCAAAAACAAAAGATGCCAAAAGCTAAGAAGAAGCCATTTTCTGATGATAAACCAATGAGGAAGAAGGAAAAACCACATCCTCAACTCAAAACACCTCACAAGAAGGTAGAATTGTAGAAGAAGACAACCAATGCTGATGACACCTTCTTTGATCATTTTGAGAAGGGTACTCAAATACTACAATCAAAATCAAAGGATGATGAAACTTTCTTCAATCAAGTTTCATCATCAAAATCAAAGCAAAAGCAACAAAAGGAGAAGATGAAAGAAGAAGTGATTGAGAAACAAAAACAAAGTGTTTCTGGCCCATCTTCAATAGAATCATCCTCACCTCAAACAAAACATAATGAATCAATTGAGTCTAAAACAAACACTGAAACATCAAGAGTCATTCATGAGGGAGTAACAATTTTAGACACAAGTGGTAAGCCCAAGATCACTAAGGCTTGGGTTCCACATTCTAATTGATTTCATTATATGTGCAGGAACAAACATGGAGGACTGACAACAAGTGGTATGTTGACAGTGGTTGTTCCACAGGAAACTGTTCTCTACTCCATGACTTCAAACATAAATATGCTTCATATGTGGCATTTGGTAGGGATAAGAAGGGAGGTAAAATTGTTGGTGAAGGAATGGTAACAAATGGTGTACCAAAATTTGAGAAAGTAAACTATTGTGAAAGTTTACAATACAATTTACTGAGTGTTTCTCAAATTTGTGATAAAGATTATACCACTTTATTTGATAACACTTACAGTTACATTTTTTAAGGGAGGATTCCCATTCCAGAAGATTAGATCCTTCTTAAAGCATCAAGAAAAGGAAACACATATGTTTTGGATATGAACAACACTTCTATCACAAGCCATGAAACATTCCTATTTTTAAATCCTTAGAAGATGAATCTCAACTGTGGCATAAAAGGCTGGTTCATTCAAACATGAAGAACATGAACAAACTGGTGAAAAATGACTTAGTCATTGGATTACCAAAGAAAGAATTTTATTGTTTTAATTATTGTTCATCGTGTTATAAAGGAAAACAACATAGAGTGTATTATAAATCCAAAACAATCAACACAAACACAACACCTTCAAAATGCTTCACATGGATCTTTTTGGTCAAACAAATGTAATGAGCATTGGTAAGAGGCAATATTATTTGGTGATTGTTGATGATTTCATAAGATTCACATGGGTATTTTTCTTAAAACAGAAAAGTGAAACTTCTGAAACATAAATGGAGTTTATCACTAAGATTGAGAATCAACTTGATTTAAAAGTCAAAATCTTAAGAAGTGATAATGGTACTGATTTTGTTAATCATGTTTTAGATTCCTTTTGCAGAGACAAACGCATTGCAAGACAATTCAGTGCACTAAGAACTCCACAACAAAATAGAATTGCTGAAAGAAGAAACAAAACTCTCATTTAGGCAGCAAGAACAATGCTAGCTCATTTACACTTGCCAATTACCTTTTGGGCTGAAGCAGTGAATACAACATGCAATGTTCAAAACAGAACATTAATTTTCAAAGAACACAATAAAACTCCTTATGAGCTCTTATTTAAAAGAAAACCTTTTATAGGATACCTTAGAGCTTTTGGATGTCATGTGTCTGTATTAAACGCAAAATAAACAATTAGCAAAATTTTCTGAAAAAGGTTATGATGGTTTTATTGTTGGTTATTCATCAACATCTAAATCATATAGAGTTTATATTCCATAACAAAATATTGATCATAAAGTTCAATGCTTCTTGTCAAAGGCAACAGAGAAGGACTCAATCTCCTTGCATAGGAGAATGGGACACATCAATCCACGGAAGATGAATCATCTGATCCAAAATGATTTAGTGAATGGCGTAAATGTCAAGAATTTTCAACTTCCGGATTTTTGTGTAGCGTGTAAGAAAAGTAAACAGACCAAGAAGTCTCAAGGCAAATAAATTTAATTCCATTGACCTGCCTCTCGAACTTCTACACATGGATCTGTTTGGTCCTGTTAGCATAAAAAGCATCGCTGGTGATTTGTACTGTTATGTTGTCACTAATGATTACTCAAGATTCTCTTGGGTGATGTTTCTTAAATCCAAATCAGAGACATTTGAATCTTTCAAACAACGGCACAGAGTTCAAGAACTAGTGGATGGAGGCGTTCTACAAAGAGAAAGGAATTGTACACCAGTTCACATCTGCCTACACTCCACAAATGAGTTGAGTTGCTGAACGAAAGAACATGAGGTTGATAGAGACAACAAGAACGATGCTAGCCGACTCGAAACTGCCTATCTAATTTTGGAATGAGGCAGTGGCCAATGCTCGTTACACACTCAATCAAGTCTTAGTGGTCAAACGACATGGGAACACATGTGATGAGCTACTCCAGCGACGTAAACCCAACTTGGAGTATCTAGAACCGTTTGGCGCACCGTGCATGCTGCTGAAGAAAACTCAGACTGGGAAGTTTATTGAGAAGGCAGAAGAAGGGATCTTTCTAGGATACAATATACCAGACAAGAGAGTTTATACAACTCAACGGGTCAGGTAGGAGTGTGGTGCAACGTTGATGTTCAAAGATACACCACCCCCCCTGCTGGAAAGGGACCCTCATTCTTCTTCAACTATGATGGATTCTTTATGTGACATCCGTCACTTTAGGGTCCGTCAATTAACGTGTTGTCCGTTTTCTATTTTATGATTGGTCATTCCTCATCTCTATTTGACCCTTTATGTGGATATCATGTGTGCATATTTATCGTTGTGTGTGCCTTCGTTATAACCATGTGTTAACCTTAAAAAGACTTCTAAAACTTTCATTTTTGAAAACGTCAAATATACCATTTTATAAATATAATAAATGTTTTAATATAACCATTTCTTAAGTCATAATAACATTAAATGAACTTTTACAATTAATATAAAACACCTAACAAAGTCGTTTTTTTCAACCGAACAAAATTTGGGGAAACTCGGGGGTTAAGTGCAGGGACTAAACTTGTAATTTTGCAAACTTGGGCTGGGTATAAATACCCTCTTACCAGCCCTAATCCTCATTATCACCATCTTCTTCATCTTCATCCTCTACACACACAAAATCACCATTTTTACACCAAATCCAACCCGAGAGGTCTCGTTTTCTTCGTCTTGACACCGTCTACAGCCTAGACTACCCCTTTCTAGCAGGTAGTTGTCTTTGGTTGTCCGTTTTCTAGCCTTTTCACGGCTGTCCAAAACTAGGGTTTCGGGTGTTCGGGTTCAACCCGAACACACAAGGTCGTATGGGTGCGTGTGAGGTCTCCTTGCTTGTGTTTCATGTTTGCGTATGTTTGTTGAGTGTTTCTGGAGGTCTTTGTGGTGTAAAACCCGTGTTTAGAGCAGCTTGGGGGCTGCTCCTCCCGACCACAGTCGCGATTCTGCAGATCAGGTGACTGGGTCATCCATGCGATTGAGCCGTGCGACTGAGTGGGTCGTGCGACTGGATCATGCGTCTGAGTCAATTGCGCGACTGAGTTGTGCGACTAGGCATGCCGTGCGACTGAGTTGTGCGACTGAGTGTCTGTATGCGATTGAGTCATGCGTGCGAATGAGTGTATGCGATTGAGTCATGCGATTGAGTGATTGTGTGCGATTGAGTCAGGTGACCGACTGGATGTGTGCGAATGTGCGTGATTCGCATGACTGGAGTCCAATCGCACGAATGAAGGTTCAATCATACGAAAGTAGCTAATTCGCACGATTGAAGGTTGATTCGTGCGTATGGAAGTTGAGTCGTGCGATTGGGTGTTGTGTGGTACGACTGAATGCCAGTCATACGAATGAAGGCTCAATCGTACGAATGAAGCTGATTCGCACGATTGAGGGTTGATTCGCACGAATGGAGGTTGAGTCGTGCGTCTGACCTTGTTATGCGACTGAAATTGTTGTGTTTGATTCCTTATGCGTGGTGTGAGTAAGTCGTGTGGTGTTGAGGTAACACTAACACAATAATGCCATTATTCGGCTACAAATATTAAAGTCAACGCGAGAAAGGGCACAGAAACTATTTTTGAACGAATCTAACTAACGCTTTACAACGATCAAATTGACTTATAACTATTGACACTTATTCAATGCTTCTTCAATAACAACGAGACTTTTACTTAAACATCATTATTAATGGCGACAATGTCTTGTACTTGGATCTACATAAGATCTAGTACGTGTGTCAGTCTGTGTGTGTTATACGCGACCCAGCCAATACGACCCGAACCGACCCATCATTATTGCGCGCTTATACATATATCATATCATTAATGCTATACAATAACTGTCAATAGGTGTTTGACTGTTTATTTGCATTCAACATTTGGGATACATCGATCATACATACTTACCACCTAACAAGTGAGTTTCGTGGCCCCTTTTCACATTTATACAATATTTCAATCATTTACAAATTGGGGGAAAAGTATGCTTACTCATTTTCAATGTTGTACAACTTACATACATTTTACATACAAGAAATCAACATGATACTGTGTTGCAAGTACTATTTGATACATGCTTGGGTCTGCCGTGTGGTTCTATCTTTGCAACTATTTAATTCCAGTGTGGGAACCGACGGTTAGGTATTGGTAGTACTACTGGGTTGACACCCCCACCCTCGTTCGATGGTATACTAGTTGGTGCCATCAGTGGCCAGGAACGGGCCCTTGGGTGAATATATGCCGACAATTTCTTTGTGTACGTCGCTAGGTTTGGTTGCAAAGCTCATGTCATGTGATATTTACTTGTGTACATAACTTTATTCACGGTATTCCGACGCGCTTATTTATTACAACATCACTTACATTTTTATTACATAAACCTGCGAGCTCACCAACAATTATGTTGACCGTTTTAGGCATATCTTTTCAGGTGATCATGCAAGTCCAGGAATCTAGGTGTGCTGCCTTAGTGGAGACCCTAGGATGCATTTTGGGACTTAACATATTATGATAAACAATCTTTTGAACAATGTTAACGCTTGTAAACAATTATCAACTTATGAAACTTGTTCCCGGGTTGTGGGAATTAACATTTACAATTTCATCTTTATGTGTATATGTGTTATTAGTATCATGTTGCTTATGGCTATGTTGTCGTGAACATTGACTAAACACGACACAAGTCCCCTTGTTGTCGGGTGTCGTCATGACACGCTTGTCATCATTTATTTATATTGCTCTCTATCGCTTACCATGTGTTATGACGATCCCGGTCTCGTTACATCCCCGTGTTTCCGCTTTTAGCGGGGGTGTGACAGATTGGTATCAGAGCCATTGGTTATAGAAAATTAGGCAATACGCTTGACCTAGACTATAACCTAGGAACCTTCATGTAGATTTGCATGCTAGGACTCTGTATGCATATTATAACTCGTGTATGTGTTCCTCGCTGCTTGATTTGTTCATCTATTTGTTATGTGATCTTCCACCCTATGAGAGAGCCCTTGTGCTCACTCTTTTATGGGGATGCTTCTACTGAATCTTCCGTTCCCTCTGCGCGCCGAGTTAGTTATCAGATCCGGGTATTAAACCCGAAGAGATCTTCACAGATCATGCTATTGCGCTTGACCTTGGACATTGAGATTAACCCTGAGGAGGAATATGTCTGAAACCTCGAAAGAGGAAGGAAATAGACAACCTCCGCTAGACTAAACGTGATTGTATACATGGACTTGCAATTGTATGTGATGTGTGATGACAATAAGTATGATATTGACATGAAATACATGGACTTGATGGATTATTATGGATATGATGTAAAGGAAAGTCGGATGTCATGTAACCGGATCGGGCATCATTCTCGGTACATCGTGGGTGTGGTGGGAACGCTGCGGGGAACCCTATATATAAACATCACCGGTATACCGAGAATATGCTTGAAATGGGCTGCATGGTGATCTTGACTGACCGGTACATGAACATTAGAACTTGATAAGTGGAATACTTGTGTATCTTATGGTGACTAAAGCTTATATGTTACCTCTTTTATGATTAGAACATGCCGCCTCGAAGAGTTACCCGTAGCAATAGTGGCGGGAGTGAAGCCCCAAGGGGTAGAGGCCGAGGCAGAGGCAGAGCACCAAGAGCAAACGATGCTCCTGCCAGTAACAGTCAAGGAACAGGGAACGCCGACATGGCAGCCCTGATCGCTCAGAAACTGGCCGCATTGATTCCTACTATTGTGGCCCAAGTGAGCGACACACTCCAACAACACCACCCTCACGGGGATGGTGGCAACGATGATGGAGCCCAAGGTGGGATCGAGACTGAGACGGGAAACGGAAACCCGACCGGAAACGAGAGCAACCAGGAAACCGGGAATGGTGGTACTGCTGGTATTGAGACTGGGGTGGTTAATGCTCGTCGGGGATGTTCGTACAAGGAGTTCGTGGCTTGTAAGCCAAGGGAATTTGATAGGAAAGGTGGGGCGATAGCCCTAACCAGGTGGCTAGAAAAGATGGAGGCAGTGATTGACATCAATGAGTGCCTCGACAGTCAAAGGATCAAGTATGCCACTTGTTCTCTACAGGGTAAAGCCCTTACCTGGTGGAACACCCAGGTTCAAGCACTAGGAAGAGAGTCTGCGATGCAGATGTCATGGGATGAATTTAAAGCTTTGATTACTGAGGAATACTGCCCTCTCAACGAGATGCAGAAGCTGGAGCATTAGTTCTGGAATCATGCCATGGTGGGGGCAGGGAATGCAGCTTATACTGATCGTTTTCATGAGCTTGCAAGATTGGTTCCGCATCTAGTCACGCCGGAATCAAAGAGGATTGAAAGGTACATTTGGGGACTCGCGCCTCAAATTAGAGCGATGGTTACAGCAGCCGCTCCTCCTACTATTCAGAGCGCAATTCTGAAAGCTGGCGCTTTGACTGATGAGATGGTCAGAACAGGGGTTTTGGGCAGAGGAGCTGAGAAGAGAAAGGATGTTGGGGAGTCGAGCCGGTCGAGTGCCGGAAAGTTTGAGAAGAGGTCTAAGCCGACCAGGAATTTTGTGGCCGTGTCTCAGGCCAGAAGAGAGTATGTGGGGCCGCACCCCAAATGTGACAGGTGCAATTATCATCATCCCCGAGGGACGCAGTGCCGGGTGTGCGCTAACTGTAGGCGCCCGGGTCATTTGGCAAGAGATTGCAGAACTGCGCCGAATCTTGTAGCACCCGTCAACGCGGTTAACCCCGCCGGGAATGCAAGGGCTTGCTTTGAGTGTGGGAGCCCCGATCACTACAGGAATATGTGCCCCAGGCTGAATCGGGCACCGGGTCAGCAAGGGAACAACCAGCAGCAGGTGATGGCTATCGCTGGGAATCAGGCCCGACTACTCAGGGGAATGCAGCTCGGGGACGTGCATTCGTCATTGGAGCCAATGATGCTCGTCAGGACCCGAATGTTGTCACGGGTACGCACTTACTCAATCATCACTTCGCATCTATATTATTTGATACTGGAGCAGACAATAGTTTCATATCTTCTGAGTTTGTGCAATTACTTGATTTGAGTCCTAGTAGGCTAGAAACTAGCTACTCCGTAGAAATGGCCAATGGTAGGGTTGTTCAGGCCGATGAGATCATTAGGAAGTGTTCGTTGACGCTGGAGGATCATACCTTTGAGATAGATTTGATACCCTTCGAGTTAGGAAGCTTCGATGTGATTGTGGGTATGGATTGGTTGTCGCAAAATGGAGCAGAGATTGTTTGCCGAGACAAAGTAGTATGTATCCCTATGCCAAACGGGGAAGTACTCAAGGTTCAGGGAGAACGACCGGGTAGAGCTTAAAGCTTATTTCCTGCATGAAAGCACGCCAGAGTTTACGAAAGCAGTGCTACGCTTTTCTGGCTCATGTGGTTGAAAAGAAAGACGAAGAGAGGAAACTGGTGGATATTCCAGTGGTACGGGATTACCCAGAAGTATTTCCAGATGAGTTGTCTGGTTTACCTCCTCCACGACAGGTGGAATTCCGTATTGAGTTGGTTCCTGGAGCTACACCGGTAGCGAAAACGCCATATCGACTAGCGCCATCCGAGATGCAAGAATTGTCTAGTCAGTTACAGGAACTACTGGAGAAGGGTTTTATCGACCGAGTCATTCACCGTGGGGAGCGCCGGTACTATTTGTCAAGAAGAAGGATGGATCGTTCCGTATGTGCATCGATTACCGTGAACTGAACAAGTTGACGGTGAAAAACCGATATCCTCTCCCCAGGATCGACGATTTATTTGATCAGCTGCAAGGAGCTTCGTATTTTTCAAAGATCGATCTTCGTTCTGGTTATCATCAGCTAAGGGTTTTTGAGGACGACATACCGAAGACTGCGTTCAGAACTCGTTATGGGCACTATGAGTTCTTGGTCATGCCGTTCGGACTGACTAACGCACCAGCTGTGTTCATGGATCTAATGAATCGGGTGTGCAAACCTTACTTGGATAAGTTCGTGATCGTGTTCATAGACGATATACTTATCTACTCCCGATCAAAAGAGGATCATGTAGAACATCTTCGGGCTATTCTGGAGCTGCTACGAGAGGAGAAACTTTTCGCCAAATTCTCAAAGTGTGAATTTTGGCTGCGAGAAGTGAAGTTTTTGGGTCTGTAGTTAATGAGAACGGGATTCATGTAGATCGGGCAAGATCGAAGCGGTGAAGAAATGGGATACGCCCCAGACGCCATCAGAGATACGGCAATTCTTAGGATTGGCCGGTTATTATCGTCGCTTCATCGTGAACTTTTCAAAGATCGCTCAACCGTTAACCCTGCTTACTCAGAAAGACAAGAAGTTTGACTGGGGATATGCACAAGAGCAAGCGTTCCAAACGTTGAAAGAGAAGTTGTGCAACGCGCCGATATTGTCTCTCCCAGACGGAACCGATGATTTGTGGTTTACTGCAACGCGTCACATCAAGGATTGGGATGTGTGCTAATGCAGAAGGACAAGGTGATTGCCTACGCTTCGCGACAGCTTAAAGTGCACGAAAAGAACTACACCACTCACGATCTTGAGTTGGGCGCTGTAGTATTTGCACTCAAAATTTGGAGGCATTATCTGTATGGGACCAAATGCATCATCTTCACTGATCATAAGAGCCTTCAACATATTCTGGATCAGAAGGAACTCAACATGCGCCAGCGACGTTGGGTAGAACTTCTCAGTGACTACGATTGTGAAATCCGGTATCATCCGGGGAAAGCTAACGTGATGGTTGATGCCTTAAGCCGTAAAGAACGTGTGAAACCACTGTGTGCACGAGCGTTGGGATTGACTATCCAAACCAACTTGAAAGCTCAGATCCAAATTGCACAGAGTGAGGCATTGAAAGAAGAAAACCTTGCGGGAGAAGAGTTCCGGGGGTTAGATAAACAGATGATTCGCAAGGATGACGGTATTCAGTACTTCATGGATCGCATATGGGTACCCAAATAGGGAGGTGTACGAACCTTAGTCATGGATGAAGCCCACAAGACGCGATATTCTATTCATCCTGGTGCAGACAAGATGTATCATGATCTTAAGGATCTATACTGGTGGCCAGGCATGAAGAAAGACATTGCCTTATACGTCAGTCGATGCTTGACGTGTTCGAAGGTGAAAGCTGAACACCAAAAGCCATCGGGATTATTACAGCAACCTGAAATTCCCGAGTGGAAATGGGAGAACATAGCTATGGATTTCATTACCAAACTCCCTAGAACAAGCAGCGGTCATGACTCGATATGGGTCATTATTGATCGAATGACGAAATCAGCACATTTCTTGCCTATCCGAGAAGATTACAAGATGGATAAGTTGGCGAGATTGTACATCAAAGAGGTCGTGACACGGCACGGGGTGCCGGTGTCAATCATATCCGACCGTGATAGCAGATTCACTTCACGTTTTTGGCAGACGTTACAGAAAGCGATGGGCACTCGGTTAGATATGAGTACAGCCTATCATCCTCAAACAGATGGCCAAAGAGAACGCACTATACAGATGCTAGATGACATGTTGAGAGAGTGTGTAATCGATTTTGGAGGTAGCTGGGATGCTCATTTACCATTGATTGAGTTCTCCTACAACAACAGCTACCATACAAGCATTGGATGTGCTCCATTTGAAGCGTTGTATGGAAGGAAATGCAGATCTCCCGTTTGTTGGCCGAAATTGGTGAAAGTCAACTGACAGGCCCAGAGATCATCCAAGAAACCACAGACAAGATTTTCCAAATCAAAGATCGACTGAAAGCCGCGCGAGATCGCCAAAAGAGCTATGCCGACAATCGTCGGAAGCCTCTAGAATTCATGTTGGGGATCGTGTGTTACTCAAAGTCTCCCCTTGGAAAGGAGTCGTTCGATTCGGAAAGAAAGGGAAGTTAGCCCCAAGATACGTTGGACCATTTGAGATCACTGAAAGGATCGGTCCAGTGGCTTACCGGTTAAGGTTGCCACAAGAGCTCAGCGGTGTGCATGATACTTTTCACGTGTCAAACCTCAAGAAATGTTTGGCCGATGAATCCCTTCACGTGCCAATCGAGGAAATCAAGATTGACGACAAGCTTCATTTTGTTGAAGAACCCATTGAGATCATGGATCGAAAGGTCAAGCAACTGAACCGCAGTAGGATACCTATTGTTCGCGTAAGGTGGAATTCAAAACGAGGGCCAGAGTTTACATGGGAACATGAAGATCAGATGAAACTCAAATATCCACATCTTTTCGAGGATGACACTCTTGGACCTAACTCCAGCTGAATTTCGGGACGAAATTCTCTCAACTGGGGGATACTGTGACATCCGTCACTTTAAGGTCCGTCAATTAACGTGTTGTCCGTTATCTATTCTATGATTGGTCATTCCTCATCTCTATTTGACCCTTTATGTGGATATCATGTGTGCATATTTATCGTTGTGTGTGCCTTCGTTATAACCATATATGAACCTTAAAAAGACTTTTAAAACTTTCATTTTTGAAAACGTCAAATATACCATTTTATAAATATAATAAATGTTTTAATATAACCATTTCTTAAGTCATAATAACATTAAATGAACTTTTACAATTAATATAAAACACCTAACAAAGTCGTTTTTTCAACCGAACAAAATTTGGGAAACTCGGGGGTTAAGTGCAGGGACTAAACTTGTAATTTTGCAAACTTGGGCTGGGTATAAATACCCTCATACCAGCCCTAATCCTTATTATCACCATCTTCTTCATCTTCACCCTCTACACACACAAAATCACCATTCTTGCACCAAATCCAACCCGAGAGGTCTTGTTTTCTTCGTCTTGACACCGTCTACAGCTTAGACTACCTCTTTCTAGCAGGTAGTTGTCTTTGGTTGTCCGTTTTCTAGCCTTTTCACGGCTGTCCAAAACTAGGGTTTCGGGTGTTCGGGTTCAACCCGAACACACAAGGTCGTATGGGTGCGTGTGAGGTCTCCTTGCTTGTGTTTCATGTTTGCGTATGTTTGTTGAGTGTTTCTGGAGGTCTTTGTGGTGTAAAACCCGTGTTTAGAGCAGCTCGGGGGCTGCTCCTCCCGACCACAGTCGCGATTCTGCAGATCAGGCGACTGGGTCATCCATGCGATTGAGCCGTGCGACTGAGTGGGTCGTGCGACTGGATCATGCGTCTGAGTCAATCGCGCGACTGAGTTGTGCGACTAGGCATGTCGTGCGACTGAGTTGTGCGACTGAGTGTCTGTATGCGATTGAGTCATGCGTGCGAATGAGTGTATGCGATTGAGTCATGCAATTGAGTGATTGTGTGCGATTGAGTCAGGTGACCGACTGGATGTGTGCGAATGTGCGTGATTCGCACGACTGGAGTCCAATCGCACGAATGAAGGTTCAATCGTACGAAAGTAGCTAATTCGCACGATTGAAGGTTGATTCGTGCGTATGGAAGTTGAGTCGTGCGATTGGGTGTTGTGTGGTACGACTGAATGCCAGTCATACGAATGAAGGCTCAATCGTACGAATGAAGCTGATTCGCACGATTGAGGGTTGATTCGCACGAATGGAGGTTGAGTCGTGCGTCTGACCTTGTTATGTGACTGAAATTGTTGTGTTTGATTCCTTGCGTGGCGTGAGTAAGTCGTGTGGTGTTGAGGTAACACTAACACAATAATACCATTATTCGGCCACAAATATTAAAGTCAACGCGAGAAAGGGCACAGAAACTATTTTTGAACAATCGAACTAACGCTTTACAACGATCAAATTGACTTATAACTATTGACACTTATTCAATGCTTCTTCAATAACAACGAGACTTTTACTTAAACATCATTATTAATGGCGACAATGTCTTGTACTTGGATCTACATAAGATCTAGTACGTGTGTCAGTCTGTGTGTTATACGCGACCCAGCCAATACGACCCGAACCGACCCATCATTATTGCGCGCTTATACATACATCATATCATTAATGCTATACAATAACTGTCAATAGGTGTTTGACTGTTTATTTGCATTCAACATTTGGGATACATCGATCATACATACTTACCACCTAACAAGTGAGTTTCGTGGCCCCTTTTCACATTATACAATATTTCAATCATTTACAAATTGGGGGAAAAGTATGCTTACTCATTTTCAATGCTGTACAACTTACATACATTTTACATACAAGGAATCAACGTGATACTGTGTTGCAAGTACTATTTGATACATGCTTGGGTCTGCTGTGTGGTTCTATCTTTGCAACTATTTAATTCCAGTGTGGGAACTGACGGTTAGGTATTGGTAGTACTACTGGGTTGACACCCCCACCCTCGTTCGATGGTATACTAGTTGGTACCATCAGTGGCCAGGAACGGGCCCTTGGGTGAATATGCCGACAAAATCTTTGTGTACGTCGCTAGGTTTGGTTGCAAAGCTCATGTCATGTGATATTTACTTGTGTATATAACTGTATTCACGGTATTCCGACGCGCTTATTTATTACAGCATCACTTACATTTTTATTACATAAACCTGCGAGCTCACCAACAATTATGTTGACCGTTTTAAGCATATCTTTTCAGGTGATCATGCAAGTCCAGGAATCTAGGTGTGCTACCTTAGTGGAGACCCTAGGATGCATTTTGGGACTTAACATATTATGATAAACAATCTTTTGAACAATGTTAACGCTTGTAAACAATTATCAACTTATGAAACTTGTTCCCGGGTTGTGGGAATTAACATTTACAATTTCATCTTTATGTGTATATGTGTTATCAGTATCATGTTGCTTATGGCTATGTTGTCGTGAACATTGACTAAACACGACACAAGTCCCCTTGTTGTTGGGTGTCGTCATGACACGCTTGTCATCATTTATTTATATTGCTCTCTATTGCTTACCATGTGTTATGACGATCCCGGTCTCGTTACATCCCCGTGTTTCCGCTTTTAGCGGGGGTGTGACACTTTAAGTCCTTCAACATCCCTCCTTCCCTTCTTGATGATGAGTTATCAACCAGAATGATGTACAATGTCTTAAACACACCGTCACTAGACTCGACAACATCAGTTCCACAAGGTGAATCTTCTAGTCCTTTAGGGGGAGCACTTGATGTAAGCGACTCCTCCTCTGAAGATGAAGTAGTGGAGACTGAACAGATGGACCAGGAGGAACAGGTACTGCTACGGAAAGTACACAATCTGACACTTCGGAACCTCAAACTCCAATGGCTACAGATACTGAACCGGGAATTCAAAATCTGGATCAGGAAGTAGTTGTTCCCACCACTCCCGGATCTCGAATAAATGTATATCATCCTCTGGATAACGTCATAGGGGATGTACAATCGAGAGTGCAGACACGAAATCAGCTCTACTCAGCTGATCAGCTGATTATGCCTCAGTCATGTAAAAAGGCTATCTGCACGACGGTGCTTATCAATCTTTTGTGTATCAATTTGAGCCAAAATATGTAATTAATGCCTTAAACGATGAGGCATGGGTTAGTGCCATGCAAGAAGAACTCCTAGAGTTCAAGAAGTTAGGAGTATGGACCCTTGTGGACAGACCAAAAGGTGCTAAAGTGATTGGCACGAAATGGGTCTTGAAGTGCAAGAAAGATGATCAAGGGGTCATAATTCGGAATAAGGCTCGGCTTGTAGTTCAAGGATTCAGACAAGTCAAAGGCATTGACTACAATGAAGTGTTTGCACCTGTGGCTCGAATGGAAGCAATCCGTATCTTTCTAGCCTATGCATCCTACATGAAGATCAAAGTTTATCAATTGGATGTGAAAAGTGCCTTCCTTCATGGTGAAATCCGTGAGACCGTCTACGTCAGTCAACCTGAAGGATTCGAGGATCCTTATCATCGGGACATAGTTTACAAGCTGGACAAGGCTCTCTACGTGCTCCATCAAGCCCCTAGAGCCTGGTATGAGAAACTCTCAACTCATCTGGTGAAACATGGTTTTCGTAGAGGAGTGATTGACTGTACGTTATTTATCAAAGAAAAAGACGGTAATTTACTGCTGGTACAGATATATGTAGATGACATAATCTTTGGTTCCAAGAATGAAGAATTATGTAAAGAATTTAAATCTGTAATGAAAGCAGAGTTCGAGATGAGTGCAATGGGGGAGATGAAGTTCTTCTTAGGACTACAGGTGGATCAGACACCAAAAGGAATCTTCCTACATCAGACTAAATATGTAGGGGACATCCTCAGTTGGTTTGACATGGAGAATGCTTCAGCTGCTGGAACTCCATTTGCCATGAATCATGATGTGGCAACCGGCGAAAATAGTGATCTGGTTGATACTACAATGTATAGAGAAATGATCGGATCCCTTATGTATCTCACAGCGTCTCGTCCTGATATCATGTATGCCACAAGTCTTTGTTCAAGATATCTGGCAAAACTAAAAAGTAAATCATCTCATTGGTGTGAAACGGATTTTTTGCTATCTGAAGGGTACTCCAACACTCGGGTTGTGGTATCCTCATGACGATGATTTTGAGCTTCCAGCGTATAGTGACTTGGATTATGGTGGTTGCAAGATGAATTACAAGTCAACTTCTACATGATGTCAATTCTTTGGTAGACGGTTAGTCACCTGGCAGTGTAAGAAGCAGACATCGGTTGCTCTATCAACTTGTGAAGCTGAATACGTTGCTGCTGCAAGTTGCTGTTCGCAGATCATTTGGATTCAACAGCAAATGCGCGACTACGGTTTGCAATTCTCTAACACTCCTATTTTTGTTGATAATTCTGCTGCTATTGTTGTCACCAAAAATCCAGTCCAATCCTAAAACTAAACACATCGGTATTAAATATCACTTTATATGTGACTGTTTTGAAAAGCAATTAATCGACGTGGTTAAAATAAATACGGATTTTCAACGCGCCGACCTCTACACAAAAGCATTTGATAAACCGAGGTTTTTATATCTTTTAGAGGTTAATGGCTTGAAAAAAGAAAAGTGATGTGATTCTAGAGGAAGAAAGTGCATAGTCCGACACGCCTTTTTTGTTTCTTTTTATTTTCTTTTATTTACTTTATTTTCCTGTCTATTAAAATCCAAAAACACAAAAAGATTATTGGTTTTAGAATTTTAGGGGGATAATAGGTTAGTTTAGTATTTAATTCGTGTAGTATTTAATTACTTAAAAAAAACGAGGGAGGAGGACAGCTTAGCTAAAAGAAATGAAATCAAATCTGTGATACTGATTCAATGTTATGGAAAATGATAGTACACAGGGAACAAATTGTTTGGGATTTTTAAAGTTTTAAATGATTAAGATGCAAAGTTCAAAGTATAAGTCTGAGAAGTCTAAGCGAAATAAAAGGAAAAATGATAGTAAAACTAGTATGCTACTAAGGTAACATAGAGAAAGTAGACCTAGAGGTTGCTAGTTCATTATATGATGTGTCGGTAGATTCAAGACAATAGATGAGTAGACCTCATTGGTGACTTAAATTCAAACTAAATTGTCCAACCTGCTGTGGGTTCCCATCTTATCCCTGGTTAACACAATTAACGCATTTCCGATAAGGGGTGACGAGCAAAATAAACACCACAAATGTGTGCGGATGACCATAAAAATTGAGCAAAGCACATAAAAAATGTTAAGCGCAATCAAGCTAATGACTAATGTTGTTGGTGCGTTACGTGCAAAAAGAAAAAGAAATGATCTCACAAGAAGATAGGTGGTTTGCCTCTCTGTTGTGCGATGGCACTGACCTGAGGATAAGCATAACCTATATATTCTAGAATTCATTGTTGTTTGCGCCTCTCTGCTGTGCGATGGCACTGACCCGAGGCTTGGCATCTCTTTGAAAGCTCTTAGAATAGTCTCTTCTTGTTAAATACCCGTAGACCGCTCAAAAATCTCCTGAGGAATGTTGATTACCATATAAGTGTGGGATCCACAAATGCTTGTTGAAATAATATAACCTAACTCATTACTAGTGTGAGTCAAAAATCTGTGTATGGATTTAAGAGGACAAATATACTGACAATCATCGTGGCTGCAATTCTTGACAGTCAAAATCATTGTGTGCATCTTATAGCTCTAGTATGATTTTTTAAAATTGTTATTGACTCTCGGTCAAACCAAGAATCTAGCATCAAAATGTTTTATTAAAATGTGCCATATGATTTTGATATACCTGTATGATTCCATAATGAATCGTTCCAGAAATGATCAAATTAACTTGAAGTTGTGCTGTTCAGGAAGAAAAATCTGCTAGACGGCTTTCTAAAAGATTTCAATCCATCTCTTATCAAAAACCCCAAAAATATGTCTTGTTCAGCTTTTGATTTCAAGTTGTTTTTCTATTTTTCTAGTTTTTTTGTTAGGTAAAAGTCGAACTATACAACTGGAGGAATTCTGTAAATCACTCACTAAAAGGGGTCACGTCTGAGGTGACCAATCAGTTTTAAATTAAAAAGGATCACGTCTGAGGTGATCAAAGGTTTTCAAATTAAAAAAGATCACGTCTGAGGTGATCAACAGTTTTTCAAATTAAAAAGGTCATGTCAATACCATCTGAGATGATCATCGGTCATAACGTCTTATCAATAGTTAACAGGTAAAGTGTTTGAAAGTGCATGAGATCAAACTCATAAGTCTGAGCCATTCGCACGACTGGACCATAAGTATGGACCAGTCGCAAGATTGGATCATGGGTTGAGCCAATCGTACAATTGAACCATACGTATGGACCAGACGTACAAATGGACCATAAGCATGGGTCAATCCATGCGATTGGATCACCAGAATGAACCAATCGCACGAATGGAGGGGAACGACTGAGTCAGTCGCACGACTGAACCTCAGTCGCACAAATGGATGTGACCGACTGACCCAGTCACACGAATCAAACATGCGAATAGGTCCAGTCACACGATTGAAGGTAAACCTAGGATAAATAGAGAGGAGGCGGTCGCACATACTCATCACCCCTCAATCGCTCTCAAATCACACGAAAGCAAAGTTACTCTGCCCAAATCTCGTTTCAGTGATTTAGCATCTTGTTTGTGACCCTAACGATTTCTCTCTGTATCTACAGGTAATGTGAGACGAAAACCGACCTCAATGTTCGGTTTGAGCCCAAATGACCTAAATTGGTCAAAATAAGAACCGAGACAAAGTTCTCAAAGTAAACCACTAAAATGGACTAAATCGTTAACTTAAAGAGTATTATGTGTTATTTTGAGCGTTTGGAGTCTAATGAGCCTAACCACAACGTTTAACATTAAGTATAGACCAAGAACTGACTTTAAAGTGTCGAACAGAGACCTATGCGAATGGACACGCTGATGAACCTCAATCGCACGATTGAGCTGGGCGACTGACTCAATCGCACGAATGAGCTGGGCGTATGACTCAACCGCACGAATGAACCATGCATATGAGTTCAGTCACACGACTGGTTCAACTGCATGGGACAGCATACGACTAAGCTCAGTCGCAGGCTCAATCATACGACTGAGCTCAATCGCACGACTAAGACTCATTCGCATTGTCCATTCGCACGACTGAACAGAATGATTCAAGTTCATTAAAATTCAAATGTCATCCATTTACAGAAATTCTAACGTATATGTGTCTTGTGTTACAGAAACATGGCTAGCAGATGGACTATGAGCACGAAGCACAACCTCTGTGCTAATCTTGATGTCACATCCCGGAACGCTTCTGAGTTCACGGGGATTATTGCCTTTTTGCGGAGATCGAGGATCTTCAAGGCCATCTCTTCAGCAGGCTTTCTAGGAAAGCACTGTAGTAGACAGGTCCACTGAGCCTCATTGCATTTGAAGCTCTATTTTTGGTGAAGAGATTGAGATCAGCGAGGATGATCTGAGGAGGGTTTTGGAGTTGGGCGAAGATGGTGACTGCCCAACCAGGCTGCATCCCCTAACGGTTCGAGGATGTTTTCTTCGGATCAAGTACGCTGGGAACATTAATGCAGGTGTGCTCAACAAGAGCAACTTGTGCCCCCATTTCACGTACTTGGCCCATGTAC
Organism: Flaveria ramosissima; assembly: GCA_025215565.1. Classification (NCBI taxonomy): domain Eukaryota; kingdom Viridiplantae; phylum Streptophyta; class Magnoliopsida; order Asterales; family Asteraceae; genus Flaveria; species Flaveria ramosissima. Next base: position 5,132,288 of record CM046034.1, read on the forward strand.
TCCTCAAGTGCATAGCCTCACGAAAAGGTGGCTTTGATGAGATGTTCGATAAAATCTAGAATACTTACGTAGCTCTGGTACTGAACCATCTGTTCAGTTTCTCTCGGATGATTTTCACGTATATGGTAAAGAATATAGAGGCCAAGGGAAAGGAAGGCTTCTGTATGTACCCTCGTTTTCTGCAGATGATCATTGATCAGAAGCTTCCTTTCCTACCAAAGGAGAGAGATGATGCGGTCACTCTTGAGGTTATGGATGATACCACTCTTGGTAGGATGAAAGTGTACCGGGGCAAGCAGGTGAAGCCCCCGGTGAGGAGATTGTTTGGGCATCTGGCCCAGGAGGACTACGTGGCGCCCGCTCGCAAAAAGTGGCGTCACGATGACAGTGACTCGGATACTGAGCCTATAGTTTTTCCCACCGATGACGACGATGACGATGACAATGAAGATGGTGGAGATACTTGCCCTACTCCATCTAGGGCCACGACCCACTGATATTCCATCTCCACCATCCATACAGGGTGGAATTGAGAGGGTTGCGTTCCATCAAGACTTCTTGCCTGATGAGGAGGAAGAGCCAGATGAGGAGCCGCTAGTAAGGACGGTGGGCAGTAAGGTTGTTGCAACGGAGAGAGGGATTGCGGCGGTTTGTGGACGCCAGGGTGAGTCCAGGGATGCTGCTACTATTGATACTGATCCATCATACATCCCTGACCATCCTATCAGCCCAGGGGGAGCATCCTCTTCCAAAGGCTCAAGAAAGAAGAGAATGGCTCAGCCCCATGGAATGAAGAGCAAGAGGAGGAGGATTAACCTGATTACCACCACCTCTACCACAGCTAACACCACCACTACCACACCTCCTACCACCACTACCACACCTCCCACCCCCACTACCACCCTTCCTACCACCACTACTACAGCCACCCCTTCACCATCCACTCCTATTCCATCCCCCATATTCACCACATCCACCACTACTACCATCACCCAATGAGCCGGGACATTTGCTCAAGTCCCAATGAGCCATGGATCCACTCTACCCTCGATCGGGTTAGAGGAACAGCTAGCCAACCTCAACCGGATTATGCTAAAGCTGCTTGCCATAGATGAGCAAAGAGCTGCACAGCTCAACCAGCTTATGGAGCTTAATGCTGCTCAAGCTGAGCATATTACACAGCTCCAGGAACAGAATGCACATTCTGTTCAGAGGATAGAGGAGCTAGAGAGAAAGAACAAGAAGATTATGCTAAGGCTTAAAGGATCCAAAGATGAGCCTTTAAAGATTAGAGAAGGAGATGATGATGATGATGATGATGATGATGATGATGATGATGATGATAAAGAGGATGATGATTCGGATGAAGAAGATGAGGGTGATGATGAAGGTCAGAGTGGAAAGGAGAAAGAGGATGATGATGAAGAAGAAGGTGATGCTGCTGCATCAGCCTCTACTCAGGCTAAAGAGAGGCGTTCTAAGAGAGCTCAAGATCAAGGAGACTCATCCTCAGCTCCTCCAGCTGAAGAATTGACCGATCAAGATAAAAGTACTGATTAGATGTGTTGTATTTAAAAACTTTTGTACTTGATTCGTATATTAAATTAATGTAACTTATGATTATCTATGTTTATCTATGTTTAAATGTCTTGATTAACTACTAATGATTGTTGTGTTAAATGTTTAAATCAAATAGATAAAACTTCACAGCAAGATGAATACGATATTGCTCCCCTTCAGCAAATCAAGTCTCAATTCACCATGATTCTTGATTTGCAAGGAATCGTGAGAAGGTCAGTGAGCTACACTCCCGAAGAAGGAGAAATTATACACGACAGACTGAATCCTGGCGAGCTCGTCAAAGACGCTCCAAATGTCGATGTTATAAGTGATGATGAGCTGAACGATGTTGATGAAATAGAGATAGAGGATGTCACGTCTGATCACTATCCAGAGTACACTGACCAAGAGGGAAATGTGATCCCCAACTTGGGTGACACTCTCGACAGTGCTACATTTGAAAAACTAGATGAAATGGAGAAAGAAAAAGATAAGGATGAAAGCCAAGCCCAAGCCTCGGCTGCAGATGTTGATATAAAGAAGGCTGAATGGGCAGCTTGTTTTGCTGAAATAAGAGCCCAGCGCATAGCTCCAATACAACATGCCTACACCAATACAAAGTGAAGAAACATCAGAAGGTGTCTGGCAAGATCATAACGTGGGCATATTTTGAGGACTTAAACGTTTATGGTGCAAAAAGGGAGAAAGGAATAGAGTACTTCAGGTATCCGCATGATCTAAAGACTCTACCAGGCTTTGAGCTCAACCAACTGGCTGTTTAAATCTGTTGTATGCTGATCCCAGAAAGATGTCAGGTTGGTTTGAAGCTGCATTAAAAAAGGAATACCACACAAGGTGGGTAAACTTCAGACCTCAACAACCGAAGAGGTTTATTCGCAAGTCCGAGGTGGACCCCATATTTGGAAAGCCTAAAGTAGTGTTGAAGTGGAGTCCCCCGCGCACGATGTCGAAGATTCCTTTACGGGAAATGCCTCAGGACTTCACTCCACATTTCAAATGATGGTATTATGACTGGAGGGCGGGTGAAGCGGTCATAGTTCTGAACAGAGAGGGCAAAATGGAAACTATCAGGGTATTTGACCCAATGTGGCTTACCAACTTGTCAGCTGAAGATGTCTACACTTTATACAAGTGGCCACTGTTCTATGACGCGCAGGATATTGTACAAGCTCTCAAATTCCTGAATGTGATACGGCTCTGCTTTGCGTTTGAAATAAACGCAGGAGTCACAAGAGAGGAGAAGTATAAGAGGTTTGAGGACCTTATGAAGGATGTCAGACATTAGAGTAAACTAGGTCCAAGGGGGAGTTTGTTGATACATATGTTCCTAGTTTATGTGCTTAATGTAAAAGTCTGTCATGGCTTACATATGTGTAATGAAACAATGTAATAATATATGATTTGTGCTTTGATGTTTACTTAAATCTGATTCATATATATAAACTTATTATATAGGTTTGAAGTTGTTATATGATGATACATGCTAATGGACCATAATTATGGACCATACGGATGAATACATCATGCTAATGAACCAGTCGCACGACTGAACCAGACGACTGGATCAGTCGTACGAGTGAGACATGAGATTGACTCAGTCGCATGACTGAACTTTCAGTCGTGCGTATGAATCAATCGCATGGGTCAGTCACACGACTGAACCATGCTAATGGTTCAGTCGCACGAATGAAGACTGCAAACCTATAAATACCACTTAATTCGTGGAAAAACAGGACTTTTGATACATACTCATAACCTAGCCATCTAGAGCATCCAGAAAGCCTATTCCAAGTTCATAGTTCGCATCTGATCGTTTTCTACTCGTTCTTAACGTTTCTTTAATCGTTAGATTGATCGGGATTGCGTTCTCACTAATTGGATCGCCAATCAAATAGGATTCCACACTATTTGATCTAGTTTCACGCATTATCAGTTAGTATTCCGTACATACACGGTCCTGACAAGGACAATCTTCATAACTCTGGCCAACATGAACACTCATCTTCAGCTAGATGATGAAGAAGGTGAGTTGTCTTTCCCAAAGGAAGTTGTTAATCATTCATTTGAGCATATGGGCTATGAAAGAGATTTCTCTAAAAAGACTTTCAGGAAAGGGAAGGTCTCAACCCAGTGGAAGTACCTTCTACATGTGGTCATCCACAACTTGTCCAACAAGCATGGAGGGTGGGACCAGATTCCTGAGAATCTCTCCTTCATAGTGCATGGAATGGTTCAAGGGGTCATGTTCACGTACTCTCAGTTTGTTTATACAAATTTGCTTGCAAACTTGGACTCCTTAGATGTCACACCCTCAAATTCCACAAACGGGGTAATACCGTTAGGCGCGTGACATACTAGGATCTTAGCCATTAGTTACACCAAACGACGCAACAATTACAAAACATAATTTTCAAATTAAATAAAGTTTCTTAAAATCATAATTAAATACGAAACATGAAAATAAATGCGGAAGCGAAATTATACGTAATTTAAACAGCGCAAACACGCGCAAACCAAATAAATATATTTTGTTGAAAAATGTAAATTGTTCATTAGACTCTACGATGATAAATGCAGTGCGAGATGCTCCTATTCGTGCGCAGCTTAAGAACCTGAAAGAAACATGCTAAAGTGTCAAGACAAGGTTGGTGAGTTCACAGGTTTATCAGAAAACAACAAGTAATAATAATGAAATCCAGATTAGGTAATCAAAGCATATAAGTAGGTAGCTAGCCTATAACAAGTCACTATGTGCATGAATTTCGCGACCGAGCTAACAGTCATAATATAATGAATGCCCCGGCTGTGGATACCAGACTAGAACACTGTAAAACAGGCTAACCATTCACCCGTTTGACCTCCAGTCAAGCTAGCGCGACTAGCCCGAGTGGGGTTTGTCAAACCCAGTAGATCTACTAACAATCACCTCGCTAATATCATATTAACGGTCCGATGAGGCGTAGTGGTAACACAACAGTAAACCAGTATATGCAGTATTACTAATCTAAAGCATTATGCGTTTATGAAAACAGCGTGTTTCTCTCCCCCAAAAGAGAGTATAATATGAAAGTGGGGCTATAAACTCACCTCGAACGCACAGCAACGAGTAAGCGAAAGCACAAAAGATTGGTTTCTGATTAACCTAAATTTCAGTAAATAAATAATTAATATTAACTATTAATTATAACATAAGGATTGTACGGTTTCGCGTTTCACGACTCAGTTACAACGCGGACTAATCAATTTTCACGTTCACGCGCAAGCACACACAATGCCTATTCACTTCGAATACATGAAACCCAATTATCTCGTATAAAAGTACATTTTACACACTTTAATTAAATGACCCTTATTATAAAACTCATCACAAATGAGTAACAACCCAAACGTAACACGCTCAGATATATTGAATAGCTATATATTACTCAGACATATACATATATATATATATATAATATATATATATATATATATATATATATATATATATATAATAGATATATATATATATAGATAGATATACATACATATATATACATATATATATATATATATATATATATATATATATATATATATATATATACATACATACAGATATATATATATACATACAGATATATATATATATACATACAGATATATATATATATATACATACAGATATATATATATATACATACAGATATATATATATATATATATATATATATATATATATATATATATATAGATATACATACAGATATATATATATATATATATAGTATATATATAGATATATGTATGTATATATATATATATATATATATATATATATATATCTGTATGTATATATATATATATCTGTATGCATATATATATATATCTGTATGTATATATATATATCTGTAGTATATATAGATATATATATATACATACAGACAGATATATATAGATATATATAGATAGAGATAGAGATATATATAGACAGCAGATATATATATATATATATAATATATATATAATAGACAGACAAGATATATATATATATATATATCATACAGATATATATATATATAATCTATACATACAGATATATATATATATATATAATATATATATCTATATATATATCTATAATATATCTCTCTCTATAGATATCTATATATCTATATATATATATATATATATATAGAGAGAGAGAGAGAGAGAGAGAGAGAGAGAGAGAGAGTTAACTATTCTATGCATAATATAGCTAACACATAAAATTTATTTATATAGTGTACAACACACCCAAAACCACATGATTTTAATCACCATCCAACCCCCACATCAAGTAACATACATAATGTCATGCATACTAACATGTCTACTGACATCTATATTAATATTTATGTAATTTCCTTCATTTCATCCATGCACATGTTAATTTCACATCACATACTTGGCCCACAACCACACACACAAAGAACACCTCACATTGAATTTCGTGTAAATATATGCATACCCACTAACCTACTATTATGAAACACACACACATGCTCGAACTCAATTCCTACTTCTCCACCAATACATGAGATTGCATATACATATATATATAATCAACATCACAATCTTACTGCCATGGTATATGCACAACCGAACATATATAATATATATTCGCAGCTTACAAAACATATATGTATAGACACACACCTATACATATACACATTCGCAGCTTACATGTATATATATACATAGCGCAACACACATGATTATATATACATACATACACAACAGGTTAGAACACACACAACATGAAACCATATATACATACATATGTACTGCCAAGGTTCACACGTGAGGAGCTTGGGACCAATCGACCACTCAACCGGGTGACCTAAGATGCTCAACCCCGGTCCACACTCACACCATCACCCACACACACACGAAGATATACATACGAATCACACACACACATCCGCATTACATATATATATAATGTTGGAGCATATATAGTCATATATAGTGTGTCCGTCCCTTGTCGAATAGTCTAGGCTTAATGTAATACACCTGATATGTTGTAAACTCATGAAACTGGGTCATTCGTAGGAGCATATGCGAATGAGACTCAGTCGTGCGATTAAGCCTTGCTAATGGGCCAGTCGTGCGACTGAGAGATGCGATTGGGTCATTCGTAAGACTGAACCATACGCATGGTCTAGTCGTACGATTGAACCATACGCATGGTCCAATCGCACGAATGGGCCCAGTCGCATCTAATATGGGCCGAGGCCTATATATACCAGTTTCAATGTGTAGAGAGGAGGAGGATTGGATAGGGAGTCTGCCCGGAGCCTAGGGCTGCCGGATGATATCGAGGGGAGATCATGCTCGATCTCCCCTTGCCTAGAGTCTTGATTCTTATGTTGTAACGATATTGTAATCATTAGGTTTTATCAATGAAACCATTTTATTATAGATCGTGTTTATTGTTTGTCTCTTGGTTTTGATTTTGTTTCCTTCCGTCAAGAACATGCTCGGATGTCTACCGATCCAGTGACTTCACAATTGGTATCAGAGCCGGTTACTGCTGGAATGATCTAACAATCATTCTAGCAACCCGAGCTCTTGATTTCTGGATCAAATTTCAGATCTTGACGTTAAACCCACTTCGTGTTCTTCGTGTTTTGCTCAGATCATGTTACGTGTGGTATCTCTATGTTAAAATTGCACTCGAAACCATGTTCCCATCACCCCTTCGAATTTGATGATGTCTATTTTGTCTTGGTTAATGTAAAATTCGTCAAATTATGGTTTTGGGCAGCCCTGGCGGCTGCAGATCTCAAAATCTGCGTGCAGACCCGTTCATGCGACTGGGTAATGCGAATGGAGCATTCGTACGACTGGACCATCCGAATGGACCATTCTTACAACTGGACCAGTCGTATGTTCAGTCGTGCGACTGGACCAGTCGTATGTTCAATCGCACGAATGGACCATCCGCATTGACTCATCCGCATTTGTTCCAGACTAAAAAAAGAGTCTGGAACAGCTTCTTGCGCAGATTTGAGGATGAGCAAAGCATATTCACCCTAAGGTTATTTTGTCAAATGAGTTCGATGTATACCCCATTATTTGTTGGACTTCCAGAATAGGTGAATGTAGTTCAAACATGAAAGAGAGGAGAGAAGATGTCAGCAATTGGTGCTGATTGTGGGGTAGTCAGGAGCATCTGACAATTTATGGGCCAATCAAGTTATATTTATCCGCACAGAGAGGATTCTCATTCTTAGGGGGAATCCATGTATAGAGAAATTGAAGACGCAATCAGAAAGTGATGATGTGAGCAGGTTTCTGATGATGAATCTACATGCATGCTGATTTGTTTGATATTGTCAGCTGTGGATAGGAACCTTCAACCTTTTTCCCAATACACCGTATGAAGACGCCAAGAGAGCACAACGTTTATATATTGGGATATGCTGAATGTGAGGGGGAATTTCTGCAGGTGTTAATGTTAATCAGGTTAGTCTGTGTGAAGATTGAAGCAATGGAAAACTGGTCATGTCATTATCTGGAAAAATCAGTCATATGGGGAATCTTGATGTTGTGATTGTGTTCTGCAAAGTAAACGAAAGCTATTGTGCCTAAATTCATTTTCAGGGATAGTGTGGCAACCTGACGGATCGACAACGTTGGCTAATATGGTTTTCGTTTGATTCTATTGGCAACCAGAGCTAAGATTGACTGAAGATTGTAAGAGGTGTTATCTATTATTCGCAAGCAACGTCCAAGGGGGAATTTGTTGGAGCATATATAGTCATATATAGTGTGTCCGTCACTTGTCGAATAGTCTAGGCTTAATGTAATACACCTGATATGTTGTAAACACATGAAACTGGGTCATTCGCATGAGCATATGGGTCATTCGTGAGACTAAACCATACGCATGGTCCAGTCGTACGATGGAACCATACGCATGGTCCAAATGCACGAATGGGCCCAGTCCATCTAATATGGGCCGAGGCCTATATATACTAGTTTCAATGTGTAGAGAGGAGGAGGATTGGAGAGGGAGTCTGCCCGGAGCCTAGGGCTGCCGGATAAGAGGGGAGATCATGCTCGATCTCCCCTTGCCAAGAGTCTTGATTCTTATGTTGTAACTATCTTGTAATCATTAGGTTTAATCAATGAAACCATTTTATTATAGATCGTGTTTATTGTTTGTCTCTTGGTTTTGATTTTGTTTCCTTTCGTCAAGAACATGCACGGATGTCTACCAATCCAGTGACTTCACAATTCATACGACCCAGGGTCGTATCGTCCATGATCTCTAAAGCCACAGCATCGTGGCGCTCCTTTGGAAGTGATGGCAACTTCTCATTAAAAATTAGCTGCAAGAATCTAGGGTACATGCAGAAACCCTCCTTACCCTTTGCCTCCAGATTCTCCACAAGGTAAGAGAAGATCATGCTCGAGAAGCTGAAGAAAATGATCAGAACAATCAGGAGGGATAGGGTCCAATTCCTGTAAGTCCACAAGCATCTAAAAGTGATGCCTCTTCGACTTCGGAACCTCAAACTCCTACTACCTCAGATGCAGAACCAAATGTTCATAATCTTGACTCTGAGGTGGTTATTCCGACAACTCCTGGCTCACGTCTAAATGTCTATCATCCTTTGGATAATATTATAGGAGATGTGAGATCAGGGGTTCAGACTAGAAATCAGCTGTACTCAGCTGATTATGCCTCTGTGATGGAAAAAGGATACCTTCACGACGGTGCATACCGCTACTTTGTGTCTCAGTTTGAGCCAAAGTATGTTAGTGAAGCACTAAATGATGAGACTTGGGTTAGTGCCATGCAGGAAGAACTCCTTCAGTTTAAGAAGTTAAGTGTATGGACACTAGTGGATAGACCTAAAGGTGCTAAAGTCATTGGCACCAAATGGGTCTTGAAATGCAAGAAAGATGATCAGGGAGTGATTATCAGAAACAAGGCTCGGCTTGTTGTTCAGGGTTTTCGACAAGTTGAGGGTATCGACTACAATGAAGTATTTGCACCAGTGGCAAGGAGGGAAGCCATCCGCATCTTCCTTGCCTATGCATCTTATATGAAAATCAAAGTTTATCAACTAGATGTTAAGTGTGCATTCCTTCATGGTGAGATTCGAGAAACAGTGTATATCAGTCAACCCGAGGGATTTGAGGATCCATATCATCGGGATAGAGTCTACAAACTCGACAAAGCTCTATACGGGCTTCATCAAGCTCCACGGGCTTGGTATGAGAAACTCTTGACTCATCTTGTGAAACACGTCTTTCGCATAGGAGTCATTGACTGCACACTATTTATCAAAGAAAAAGATGGAGACTTACTGCTAGTACAGATCTATGTAGATGACATAATCTTCGGTTCAAAGAACGAAGAATTATGCAAAGAATTTGAAGCAGTAATGAAGGCGGAGTTTGAGATGAGTGCCATGGGGGAGATGAAATTCTTTCTCAGGTTACAGGTGGATCACAAACCAAATGAGATCATCTTACATCAGACCAAGTATGTAGGGGATATTCTCAGTCGGTTTGACATGGAGAATGCTTCCACCGCTGGCACTCCACTGGCTACAAACCATGATGTAGCACCCGATGAGAATGGTGATCTGGTAGATGCCACTATGTACCGAGGGATGATTGGATCTCTCATGTATCTCATTGCCTCAAGACCTGCTATCATGTATGCTACATGTTTATGCTCACGATATCAGGCAAAGCCTAAGTTGAACCATCTAATTGGGGTCTAAAGGATATTTCGTTATCTGAAGGGCACACCCACACTTGGGTTGTGGTATCCTCATGATGATGACTTTGAACTTACAGCGTATAGTGACTCGGATTACGACGGCTGCAAGATGAACTACAAGTTTACATCAGTAGGGTGTCAGTTCTTTGGGAGAAGATTAGTAACCTGGAAGTGTAAGAAGCAGACCTCGGTTGCATTGTCAACCTGTGAAGCCGAATACGTTGCTGCTGCAAGTTGCTGTTCCCAAATCATATGGATCAACATCAAATGCGGGATTACGGTTTGCATTTCACTTCCACTCCTATCTTTGTTGATAACTCTGCTGCGATTGCAGTCACCAAAAACCCGGTCCAACACCCTAAGACCAAACACATCGGAATCAAATATCACTTCATACGTGATTGCTTTGAAAAGAATTTAATCGATGTGATAAAAATAAACACTGATTTTCAACGCGCTGGCCTCTATACAAAAGCTTTTGACAAACCACGTTTTCTATATCTGTTAGAGGTAAATGGCGTTAAAAAGAAAAGTGAGGTCATTCCTAAAGATGACCATGTATAGTCCGATGCGTCGTGTCCAGTTTCTTTTAAAGTTTTCAATTCAAATTTTCTTTTATTCTCTTGTTTTTTTTGTATCTTAATCACTTTCAATACAATTAGTTTCTTTCCTTGCCCATTAAAATCCTAAAACGCAAATCCATAGTGGTTTTATAATTTTAGGGGGAGAATAGGTCTAGAAAAGAAAAAAAAGAGGGAAAAAGAAGAGGCATGCTAAAGATAAATAAGATCGTATGTGTGATACCGATTCAATGTTTGGAATATGATAGTACACAGGTACAAACCATTTGGGGCTTTAAAAATCAAAATTGAAAAAGATGCAAAGTTCAAGTGTAAGTCTGTATAGTCTGAGCAATATAAAAGGAAATATGATAGTGTTGGAGCTGGAAAATATAGTCTATATTATCAACACTATGAAAGTCAACAAAAGTCAATGTCATGGTCAAAGTCAACAAAAGTCAAACCCGACACGTTCAAGATGAAGAACCGAGTCGAGACGTTGAACATTTAGATGACTAGGAGTTTTATTGTAATAAATATATTTTGTGTGAACAAAATATATTTTATCTTGTTTTTAGTCATGTTTTAGTCTAAATATATAGTCTAGGGGGTTATGTGTAAATATGGAAACTTAAACTAGACTATAAATAGCCTAATTGTAATTAGAATTAGGTTAATGGTTGCATGACCAATAGATTGAGGGATTTACTTGTAAGCACATATTTTGCAATCTAATTGAAGATCAAAGGGGTTTTGATTGTGATTATCATATTTTGATCTAATTCTTCATGATTTGATTCAAGTTTGATCATCCTGGAGTTACAATTTGGTATCAGAGCCATTTTGGATCAAATTCACTGAAGATTTGAAGAATTTTAGAGAGAGAAGTTGAGGTTTTGGTTGTTTTTGTTCAATATCATGTTTTCATCAATTTTGGATCAAATTTGAGTGTTATTGACATGGAAATTGATTGAAGTTTGCTTGTTATTGGTTGGGAAAGCTCTGTTAATCATCAGGTATCAAATCCATTGAGATTTGGGTGTTTTCAGATTGATTTCGTGTTGAAAAAGTTTTTCAGCTTCGTTCAGCGAAATTACCAGTTCATCCAGCGAAACTACGAGTTCTTCCAGCGAAACTACATCGGTTATCCTCATTAAAGTTGTTTTCTGCTGTCCTGCGAAACTAGTTTCATTGAACGAAAGTTCAACAGTGATTGTGGTTGATTTACAAGCGAAATTGCTGCCGAAAATATCATTGAACGAAAGTTCAAGCTTGTTTTGTGCGAAATTGTCGGCGAAACAAAGCAGTCTAAAGCATTTGGCTAGCGAAACTGCTGCCAGAATTTCCAGCGAAACTACTGTCGGCTCAGCGAAACTAAATATATCTGCGAAACTAGCTCTGCGAAACTACAATTTCGGCGAAATTATCATTTTGTTTCAGCGAAACTAGAATGTCAAAGATGACTTTTTTCCCCTAGTTGGGATTAATTGAGTTCATCCTGATAAAGAAATTTTCATCGATTTTGCAAGTTGCTAAGATTGACCCCTGTTGCTAAGATTGTCTAGCGTGACATTTAAAATAAATATATTTTTCCCGGGGGAGAATTTAAAAAAAAAAATTGGGAAAAATATTTTTGAGGCGTTTAATTGTTCAAATTTTTTAACACTATAATGTCATCTTCAGAAGACTTTACATCAGATAATCTCAGAACGGCACAAAGCCGGTTTGACTCTTTTGTAGCAATGAAGAAAGAAAAATTGACAGATTTGATTGGTCGATTCTTAAAGGTGGCAAATAATCTAAAGAAGCATGTTCCAGATCTCAGTAATCATGAACAAATTCAAAAGCTTCTTGACTCGCTTCCGTCTACATGGAATTATCAAGTTAAAATGCTAAAGCAAGAAAGAGGTTATGTCGACACAAAACTTATGGATATGATCAAAAGACTAAAATCTCTCGAGCTGGATATTCAAAGAAATGAATTTCAGCAAGCCGTGTTCCCACATCAAACCAACAAGCTTAATACTGATCTTGTTTCTTCTGTAACAAGCATACTTAATTACAAAGAAGAGATGATTGAAAACTTGAAGTTAATGAGAACTGATTCGGATGTGAATTTTGAATTCGGAGAAACTGTTGAAGAGAACTATGAAGCTCTGAGAGTCGACAATGACACTAAACCGGAGTCTGTGAGAACTGATGATGATAAGGTTGGAAAAGCTGATAAAAGAAAGAAAGAATCTGAGGCTGACGAGATGCTGAAGGTCAAAGAAGAGGAACAACAAGAAATCACAAGGGTTTGCAACTGTGAAAAGAGCTTAGCTGCAGAACGAACTATCATGGGTCTTCCCTATGAGACTGTTCAGGATATGTGTTCTTCATCTTGCAAAATCAGATTATTTGGGATTTATAAGGCCAATAGATTGTTACTAGAAAATGAAAAGGAATTAAAAATAATAAATAAGGAATTAAAGAAAAATGAAATTGCTTTTTCAAGGAAACTTAATGAAGCATTGGCTGAAAATGATCTTTTAAGAAGAACCATTTTGGAGCTAACGTTGAAATTAATATTTTGAGAGAAAGGGCTGTTTTAGCTCAATTTGAAACAACTCAGCTTCAAACAAAGCTTGATAAATGGACCCTTTCACACATGAAAAAGGATGAGCTTATTGCTAAACAACAAGGGGTGCGGGTAAAACATGGGATTGGATATAAATCTGATGGTGAAGCTGTATTTAATTCAGTTCCACCTCCTTCTACTTTATGTTATTCACCAATTCCCAAACCTCATCCTAAAAATGATTTGTTTGAACAATCTAATAGTAGTTTGCATGCAGGTTTGAGCGGTGTGAATCTTAAAGAGGTGCGAGATGATTATGATTCTACAACTGGTATGGGATACAATAAATCGAATGCTGACAGTCAAGCTAACGATTGTTCAGTCCCGGTTGTTTGTAAATCTATATCTTCTATTTCTTCTAACTTCTTTGATAAGTTTAAAGCAGGTGAAATTCCTACTTTTGAGCCTGTCAGGGTTGTGAAAGAAGAGATAAATCCGAAATCACCCAATCATCAAGTTCCAACAACAACACATCCTATTCCTGTCAATCAAGATCCATTGGAAGCAGATCTGTGTATACGAGACTGTACAAGCTCAGATGATGAATCAATCACAGAGGTGCGTGTTGGTTCCTCACAGATCAAGATGTCTCCTAACATTGTCAAGTCTCAAAAGCTTCCAAAAGCTGAATCAAGACCAATACGGATCTCTTCTCCAATTGCAAAGCATCCCACTCAATCAGTGAAGATCTCATTCCCTGTTCAGCATAGCAAATGCCAAAACAAGCAAGAATCTGCTACAAGCTCAAAGCAATCCTCATCCCCACCTGCATCACACGGTTCAGTCAAGCATCAAAAGCCATTCAAGGCTTGTTTTGAGTGTGGAAAAGAAGGTCATGTGGTAAAGAAATGTCCTCAAAGGCTTGCTACGAATGGTAAAGGCAAAACAAATTGCTTATCCGAATGTAAGTCTAAAAACAATGTTCCAGACGGTAAAGGCAACACGGGTTGCTTCTCTGCATCAAGAGGTAAACACACACATCTTTGAATGGTTGGATGAAAAAACCTCCATCCAAACCTTTTCATGTGAAGCCGGTTTCACATGATACAAAGATGAAAATGACCAAAGCTTCAAAACCAAATTCTTTTCCTTCTAGTCTTAAACAGAAAATGATTTTCAAATTTAATTCATTCAAATCCAAGTTAATTGAACCGAAACAAATTTGGCAAATTAAAAAGAAGGATACAGCAATCCCCGATTGTTTAAATGGTTGTGTGCAGAAGCTTGTTACTTATCTTGATGAAAAAGAAACTTCCAGGACTACGATGGCCTGGGTTCCCCTTTCAAACAAATCTGTTTATGAGTGCAGGAACAATTCAGGTTGACTGTTAGTAATCCGGTTTACTGACAGGGATTGTTCCTAATTCAAATTTGAGGCGGAACAAACAGGTTAAGGTCATGGTATTATATCCACAATCTGGATTTTTATCTGCATTATCACAGTTCTCACTTCACAGTCACTGCATATTTTTTGAGAATTCATTTCTTATTTTCATATCAGTGTAGTGTGGAAGACCTTCTTTGATAAATTTTTATTTTTGTATAGTTTAAAAAAATTAAAAAATAAAAAATTAAAAAAAATAATAATAAAAAAACAAATATAAAAAATAAAAAAATAATAATATAAAAAACATAATAAAAAAAAGTTTGCAAAATAAAAATTAGGGGGAGAGTATAAGTAAATAAAAATGAAAAGAGAACTGGGAACTTGATTCGAGATGACTGAGAAATGATTGTATATCATCTTGAAATGCTTGTTTTTGCATGACTTGCGTTTATAAATTGAGAAATGATAGTAACTGATGTTGTTATCTGATTTACATCTTATTTTAATTGCAAATAATAGAAAAATAAACTGATTCTTTAATGATATGCTTGGTAGACTCAGCCTGAACAATAAAGTAGACAGGAGTATGATGATTTAAATTAAAATATATGCTTAAGGATGTCTGGATTTACGCAATCATTTTGGCCTGCACGAAAACTGAGTCCCGACAAATATTGGATTGAGAATTGATCTTTCTCCCACCATGATACAAATCATATAAGCCATATCTTTGAGCTGTGATTGGTGTATTTATGTGTCTTGTGTTTGTGCTAATCTCCTCTGCTGTACGGAAGTACTGACCTGGAGTGATGATCTCCTCTGCTGTACGATAGTACTGACCTGGAGCTCTCATCGGCACATGATTAAATGGTCATCTCCTTTGTTATACGTGAGTATAGACCTGGAGCTCTCACCATTTTGGTCTAAGTAGTGTCAAATCATCTAATTCACAGAATGCTATATTCTGTTGATAATCACTTGCACACTAATGCACACGCCTTGCTCTATAAAGATCGTAACAAAATTCAAGAAATCCTGAGATTGGGTGAGGGTTTTTGCCAAATGATTGTGGGGTCCTAGCATTCTAAAGTATTTAATCGAACCTTAACGAATCATCTTCTGCTTGTTGAAAAAGATAGGGCATGGGTTTAAGTGGACAAACATATCAGCAATCGTTATTGATCTGTTTTAGTATTTCAAAATCATTCAAAGACTGTGATTAGATTCAGTTATCAGTGTGATCTCATTGCTTGTCGATGTATAAATTCATCTTTGTGCTAAAGTATATCTTGAGGATATGATCTCATGATCGATTCAGTTCTCGGTTTAAAAAAAAACACAAAAATTATATAATAGATATAAAATATGTTATAATACATGTATATAATAAAAAATAGAAAAATATAATAAAATTTTTTTAGGTCTTCCATATTATGCTGGTATAATTTTATCATTTTCATGCATTTCACGGAAATTGCGCCCAAACGAACACGGGTTCGCTTGTTTTTCACACACAAATAAACACGAGTTTATTTTGTTAAAATGAAATGATCTAATTAGAAATGTCGAGATTGTGTTTGAGAATGTGTTTCAGATTTTTGCTGTAAGTGATGGTCGATCATCAGTTGAGCAGTGTACCTGATCAGAGAACCTGTTCCTCAAGTTTGCAGAAGATACCGAGCTAGGAATCCTCCTCCTACATCTTCTGAAGCACTCGAGATTAGAGATTTGGGAAAGTTGTTCCAATATCCTCACAAAGGATGCACTCAAAAAGGGGGAGCATATAAATAGGGGGAGCTTATGAGATGAATAACTTTTCTCCTCAAATTCAAAAAGCTTTAATTTGAAGCTTTTTCTACTGTTCATTTCTCGGGGCTGAATTCGTATGAAGACGTTGATAATGATAGACTAAGGGGGAGTATTGTTGGAGCTCGAAAATATAGTCTATATTATCAACACTATGAAAGTCAACAAAAGTCAATGTCATGGTCAAAGTCAACAAAAGTCAAACCCGACACGTTCAAGACGAAGAACCGAGTCGAGACGTTGGACATTTAGATGACTAGGAGTTTTATTGTAATAAATATATTTTGTGTGAACAAAATATATTTTATCTTGTTTTTAGTCATGTTTTAGTCTAAATATATAGTCTAGGGGGTTATGTGTAAATATGGAAACTTAAACTAGACTATAAATAGCCTAATTGTAATTAGAATTAGGTTAATGGTTGCATGACCAATAGATTGAGGGATTTACTTGTAAGCATATATTTTGCAATCTAATTGAAGATCAAAGGGGTTTTGATTGTGATTATCATATTTTGATCTAATTCTTCATGATTTGATTCAAGTTTGATCATCCTGGAGTTACAGATAGACAAGCTAGCTACTACTAAGGTAACACAAAGAAAGTAGACCTAGAGGTTGCTAGACCACAAATGATATGCCGGTAGATTCAACACAATAGATGACTAGACCTTTTGGTGATCTCAAGATTAAACTAAAATGTTTGACTAGCTGTGGGTAACACCTTATCCCTGGTTAACACAATCAACAAGATTCCAATAAGGGGTGACGAGCAAAATAAACGCCACAAAAGTGTGAGTAAGACCAAATCATGAGCAAAAGCACATGAAAAATTCAAATACAATCAAACTGATAACCTATGTTGTTGGTGAGATCTGTGCAAAAAGAAGAAAAATTGCTCAAACAAGAAGATAGGTTATGTGCCTCTCTGCTGTGCGGTGGCACTGACTTGAGGATAAGCATAATCTATATATTCTAGAACTCATTGTTGTTTGCCGCCTCTCTGCTGTGCGATGGCATTGACCTGAGGATTGGCTTCTCTTTGAAAGTTCTAAGAATAGTCTCTTCTTGAATTCTACCCTAAGACCGCTCAAAAATCTCCTGAGGAATGTTGATTACCATATAAGTGTGGGATCCACAAATGCTTGTTGAAATAAACAAACCTTAAAACGATCACCAAACTGTGTTGAAAGTCTGTGTATGGATTTAAGAGGACAAGTATACTGACAATCACTGTGGCTACAATTCTTGAAAGTTCAAATCAGTGTGGGGACCTAATAGTACTAGTATGATTTCCTAAATTTGCTAAATGACACTAGATGAAAAACAAGGAAAGAGCATCAAAGGTTTTAGCTAACTTGTCCCAAATGATTTGAATATCCTGTATGATTCCCACTTGAATTGGTCCATGTATGGTTTAAAAGATTGAGGCTGCCCTCTCAGAAGAACTAGTCGTTAGAGGTACATCTTAGGAATTAACCCTCACAAAAACACAAAAACATGTCTTAGTGTAATTTTCAGTGTTATTTCCTTTATGTAAGTACAAAGTTAGTCTATTTCAGTTTTGTGTAGTATCGGACTATGTCATGGAAGTTGATAAGGGACCTTATCATCTAAAAGGTCACGTCTGAGGTGACCACACATGCTTTCAAATAAATGGATCACGTCTGAGGTGACAAAATGTCTTAAAAGGATCACGTTGAGGTGATCAAAAGTTTTTAAGTCTAAAATGATCATGTCTGAGATGATCAAATGTTTATAATGTTAAATTAACAATTTAAAAGGGTTTAAATGTCAAATGGTCATAAAGTCAGAAAAATGGCGAGTGTATGACCCATTCGCACGACTGGACCATGAGTATGGACCAATCATGCGAATGGATCATGCTCATGCATTAAATAGCCGAATGGACATGAGTATGAACCATTCACCTGAATGGCTTATCAGACTGACCCATTCGACCGAACGAGAGTGTGCGAATGAGTCAATCGACCGACTGAGCTTCAGTCGGCCAATTGAATGTGATCGACTGAGCCAGTCGCCTGACTGAGTTTCAGTCGCCCAAATGAACTGAGCAAATGAGGCCAGTCGGCCGATTGAACTCAGATTCAGTATATAAAGGGCCATAGTTGATCGCATTCTCCTCACCACTCCCAATCGCCCTTATATCGCACATTGTACCGTTACGCTGCCCAAATTTCTTTAGACCTCGATTATACATTCTTCTCGATCTTCTGACGTGTGTTTGCATTTATAGAGGTATAATAAGATGAAATCTCACAGAAATCAGAAGAAATGGTGCCCTAATTTGTGATGTTCGATTGAAACAAGAACTAAACCTTTAAATGACCAAATAACCTACTGAAACTAAGTAAAATGTTAAAAATAAGTCTAATAGGTTATTAGTTATAAGATTGCGAGTCTAAAGAACCATTAAACGACTTTTAATTACATGAATTGGTCAAGATTCGAACCTCAGTCGACCGAACAGTGGGTCATGCGACTGGTCACGATTGAGCCGGCCGAATGGGTCAATCGGCCGAATGTATTATGCGAATGAGCTCAGTCGGCCGACTGAACCAATCGCAGGCTCAGCCAACAGATTGAACTTAGTCGTCTGTTCATTCACCCGAATGAGTCCAGTCGCATGATAGGACAACCGACTGACCACAGTCGCATGATTCATTTGCATGAATTAATCAGAATGAATTCAAACAAGATACTTAGAACTGAATTGTGGTATGTGATTTTCTAATGTTTTTGTGTCTTGTGTTTCAGATCGATGGCAGATAGATGATCTATCAACCCTAAGCACAATATATGCGCTCATCTAGACCATACTACTCGGAATGGTGCCGAGTTTGCAGAGATTATAGCTTTTCTCAGGCGATCAAGGATCCACAAGGCAATCTCTACGCCATGCACTCCCTACAGGTCTTTACATCAGGCCTTCTGGGAGAATGCTTCTGTTGATCGATCACATGAGCCGTATAGCATACGGAGCTCTATCTGTGGCATGGATATTGAGATTACTGCTGCCGATATTCAGAGAGTACTTGAGCTGGGGGACGATACAGATCACCCCACCAGACTTCACCCACTTATGGTGAGAGGATGTTTATTGAGGATTAAGTACGCAGGGGACATCAACTCAGGTGTGCTCAACAAGAGCAACCTGTGTCCCCAGTACAAGTACTTAGCACATGTCATTCTGAAGTGCATTGCTTCCAGAAGGGGTGGGTTTGATGATCTTTCAGACCAGATTTAGAATGCCTATTTGGCACTGGTGCTGAACCACCCCTTCAGCTTCTCGAGCATGATCTTCTCTTACCTTGTGGAGAATCTGGAGGCAAAGGGTAAGGAGGGTTTCTGCATGTACCCCAGATTCTTGTAGCTGATTTTCAATGAGAAGCTGCCATCACTTCCAAAGGAGCGCCACGATGCTGTGGCTTTAGAGATCATGGACGATACGACCCTGGGTTGTATGAGAGTTTACCGGGGTAAGCAGGTAAAGCCCCAGGTAAAGAGACTGATAGGCCATCTGGCCAATGAGAGGTACGTGGCACCTGGCAGACGTCAGTGGCGTCACGTAGACAGCGACTCCGATGATGAGTAGCTACAGCTCCCAGAGCACGACTCTGATGATGACGATAGCGGGGATGCTGGAGATACCTTGCCCACTAGACCAAGGGGCCGCACTACTGATAGTACATCTCCGGTATCTGCCCCCACTGGAGATATAGCAGAGTCTGCTGAGTTCCACTAGGGTTTCATACCTGGTGAGGAAGAGGAGGAGTCGGATGAGGATCCACTAACACGGACTGTGGGAAGTAAAGTTGTTCCCACAGAACAAGGGCTCCGGGCGGTTGGTGAATGCCCTGGTGGATCGGGAGAGACTGCGGCTGACCTTACATATGCTCCCGATCCGCCAAGCCGTGTTCTAGGGGGAGCATCCTCCTCGACAGGATCGAGGAAGAAGAGGATGGCTCAGCCCCACGGCATGAAGAAGAAGAATCACAGACTCACCTTCATCACCACCACAGCCACCACCACTGCCACCTCTACAGCCACACCATAGTCACCACAGCCACCACCACAGCTACCACCACTACCACCTCTACAGCCACACCATCTGTCACCACAGCCACCACCACAGCCACCATCCCTACCACCATTCCTCTTAACACCGCTACCACCCTTCCATCCACCACCACATTATTCACACCTACACCATCACCACCTACATCTATACCACCTCCAATCTTCACCACTGTCACCACCACGACTACCCATCCTGCTGCACCATCGTCTTTCTCTCCATATCCATCAGGATCACCTCTACATCCCATTGGGGTAGAGGAACAGCTATCAGCGCTGAACCGTATGGTGATGCGTCTGTTAGCAGCCGATGACGAGAAGACAGCACAGATTCGTCAGTTAGTAGATCTTACTACTGCGCAATCTCAGCAACTTTCTCAGCAGGCTCGACTGATTGATCAGCAGGCTTAGCAGATGTCTCAGCTCCAGGAGCACCATGACAAGAAGATTGTGGAGTTGGAGGCTGCAAAACAAATCTATGCAGCTAAAGCTCAAAGGGTCTCAAGATGAGCCCTTAAAGATAGGAGAAGAAGATGAAGACGATGATACTGATGATGAAAGTGATGATGATGATGGTGACAATCATGAGGGTGATACAGATGCTAATGGTGATGATGATGAAGATGACTTTTCTGCTGCTGGTGCCACAGCTACAAGCAAAAGGAGGACCAAAAGGAATCAATATCAGAGTGCCTCTACATCCGCCCCAGTAGCAGAAGAGATGAGGATACAGGATAAGAGTAATGCTTAGTTATTTATGTTATTAAAATCATATGTACTTGAATCCTGTATTAAACTTATGAAATGAATATCTATTTTAATGTTAAGAGTTTTTGCTTTGATTATTTACTAATGTTTGGTGTATTACATGTTTAAATCGAGCAGATCCAAATTATCAAAGGGATGAACACGATATTTTTGCTCCCCTCCAACAGATCAAGACTCAACTAACCATGATTCTTGATCTGCAAGGGATTGTCAGAACATCAGTGAGTTACACCCCTGAAGAAGGGGAAATAATTCATGATCTTACTGATGAGCAACTAGCAGAAATGTTTAAGCTCAATCCCGATGAGATTGTAAAAGACGCTCCAACTTTTGAAAAGGAAGGTGACGATGAGCTGAACGACATTGATGAGATAGAGATCGAGGACGTCACAGCAGAGTATTATCCTGAGTACGCTGACAAAGAGGGAAATGTGGTTCCCAATCTGGGTGATTCCCTAGTCAGTGATACATTCGAGATATTGGATCAGATGGAGCAAGAATCTGAGAAGATTGAAGAACAAGCCCAAGCCTCAAACGCGGATGTTGATATCATAAAGGCTGAATGGGCTGCATGTTTCGAGGAGATCCGAGCACATCGTGCTGCTCCTACACCGAATGTCTACACCAAGCTCTATAAAGTGAAGAAACATCACAAGGTGTCAGGCAAGATTATCGCGTGGGCTCATTTTGAGGATCTTAATGTATACGCGGTAAAGAGAGAGAAGGGTATTGAGTACTTTAGATTCCTGCATGATCTAAAGTCTCTACCTGGTTTTGAGCTCAACCAGCTGGCTAAATTGAACCTACTATATGTTGACCCGAGGAAGATGTTAGGCTGGTTTGAGGTTGCCCTGAAGAAAGAGTACCATACCAGGTGGTCAACTTCAAACCTCAACAACCTACGAGGTATATCAGACGTTCTGAAGTTGATCCCATAACTAGAAAGCCCAAGATAGTGCTGAAGTGGATTCCCCCAAGAACAATGTCAAGAATCCCTCTCAGGGAAATGCCACAGGACTTCACTCCACACTTTAAATGGTGGTACTTGATTGGAGAACAGGGGAGGCGGTCATAGTTCTGAACAAAGAGGGAAGAATGGATACTATCAGGGTATTTGACCCGATGTGGCTCACTAACTTGTGTGGTGATGATGTATACACATTATACAAGTGGCCACTGTTCTATGACACGCAAGATATTGTACAAGCCCTCCAATTCCAAAATGTGATACGACTCTGCTTTGCGTTTGAGATACACGCAGGAGTCACTAGAGAGGAGAAGTACAAGAAATATGAAGAGGTTATGAAAAAGGTAAGACATTAGATAGATCTAGGTCTAACGGGGAGTTTGTTGATACATATGTACCTAGATTCTGATCTGAATGTAATATGTCTTTATTGTCTTACACTTATGTAATCGTTGGGTACTTAATGAAATACAAATGTTTGGTTGTGTTTATAATGTTTAATATTTCATTAATGAGTTGTTTAACGCATATTGACTTGATTATATAGGTTTGTGGTTTTTTGAATGAATCTTGATAATTTAATGATTAATAAATACATTCAAACTTAGTAATATGAAGTTTTCATACGAATGGCCCATGCGAATGGACCATACGCATGAACAACTTCATACGAGTGACTCAGTCCCA